>CAMTDV010000018.1:7500-1207500 GCA_947069175.1 Scalesia atractyloides | reverse complement strand
CGATTATCGTCTTTTTCAGTTGGAAGCATGTGCGCACCCGTTCTTTGATGATTTAAGGGAGCCAAACACAACCTTGCCAAGCGGCAAACCCCTTCCTCCCTTATTTAATTTTACACCAGAAGGTACAACAGTTATTCTTCATCAATAGCCATTAGGGGTGTGCACGGTTCGGTTCGGTTTTATAGTAAAACCGTAACTGAAATGTTTGGTTTTTGAAAACCGTTCGGTTTCAGTTTTTTTCGGTTTTAGCAACACTTTGATTCGTTTTTTTCAGTCTTTGGAACAAAATTACATAAGATTCAAAAGTAAAAAGTATAATCCAACATTTATGAATCTTTCTTAGATGTTTACATTTAAGTTAATTATACTTAACCTTTTTAATTAATATTGTTCACATAGACCTAATCATCTAATCTATTTTTATGTTTCTCCAAAGTTTTTTAATACAATTTCTTTTATAATACTTTGAAGATCATTTAAGTTTCATATTAACTTTTGTTATTTCTTGTAGGCAACAGATAAATTATTTCAATTATAAATAAACATGTTAATGTTTTTGTTATAAATACATAACATTCAAGAATAGAATTAATGTTTTTGTTATAAATACTTAACATTCAAGAATAAACTTAATAATTCCTACTAGCATGGGTTAAACACTTAAACACAAAAACATAGGACTGCGCCTACTATTTTAACTTATCGGTTCGGTTTTTTCGGTTATTGAAAATGGTTATCCGAAAACCAAGCCGAAATTTTCTGTTATTAAAAATCTGAAAAACGAATCATCAGTTTTGTTTCGGTTCGGTTATTTCGGTTTCTTGCTCACCCCTAATAGCCATGGAAAAATGTGGGGTTTGGATGACATGTAGAAACATGTAAATTTCAGTATGGGTCGAAATGGGTTTTGGGTTGACCCGAACAATTTATTATTATTTTTTTATAAAGAGCTGGTGTACTGTATATAACTGCAATATTATATTAGTGCAATAATAATCTAAATTTTGAATAAAACAAACAATTCTCAAGAAATGATACTTATAACGACTTTCCAACTGGTACAGAGCTAGCTCATGCATCTCCGGAATCGGTCCAACGCCTTGTACACAGACATGTTGAAAAATGAATCGCATGAAGAGAAGTTTGTATGTGAAGGGTTATAATCTGGAAGCATGCTCACACCAGACATTTTTGCTACAGAGCAAGCGCTCCTTGCACCTTCTTTGTTACCGGAGGTTTACAAATGGCAAAAGATGTCAATTATAGGCGTATAGGTATGTACTTTTTATGATGTAGCTAAGTTTTCCATTTGTAAGCGTCCGTCTATGTTTACTCGATAGATCGGATGCAGAATTTGATAGATTTGAGCTATACTTCTAATGCATGCTTTGTGCTCGGTTTTCTATTTTGGCTATGAAATGAGTTTTGTGTTAATATGGTACTTTTGTTCCGATGTGATTGTGTCTCGTCTTCTGGAAAGATAGCTTTGGTTGTCTCTTCTTGCTTGTCAGCAGCAGTACAAAACCGGGTTAGACTGTAAAAGGTTTTGAGCGGAAAACATTTTTCGTGTTGCTTTAATGAATTATTATTTGAAATCATTGTTGATTGTTGCTGATGTTGAGGGTACGAATGTTTCTTTTTGTTTGTATCGAATTGCATTGAATAGCCTTTAACTTTAATGATTACAATGGAGAGCTTTAAGGAATTATTATTTGAAATCATAGGGTAAATTACACTTTTCGTCCTTTATGTTTGTATCGAATTGCAATGGATAGCCTTTCAATAATTACACCCACGGTCCTTTATTTGAAAAACTCGTTACATCTTTTGTTCTTCAGCACTAACCAGGTTATTTTTAAACGTTAAGTGATATCATGTGAACCACATGTGATGGCATTTAAGTCTGTGTGGTTCACGTGATATCACTTAACGTTTAAAAATAACCTGGTTAGTGCTGAAGGACGAAAGGTGTAACGAGTTTTCCAAATAAAGGACTGTGGGTGTAATTATTGAAGTTAAAGGCTATCCATTGCAATTCAATACAAACATAAAGGACTAAAAGTGTAATTTACCCTTATTCATGCTAGATGTAAGGTAATAGTGTTTTTACAATCTGTATATTGTTACCAATGGTATCAATAGTCCACAAAAATGATAGTTAGAAATCCTTGTTTTGTTGTTTAAATTCACCTACCCACCCTTTTGTGTTATCTGTACTATTATACTTTACATGACACGTAAAGAAAAAGAGGTTTTCGAAGCCTGAGGTCTCGGTGGTAGCAACCCCTCTTATATTTTAGATAGGGGAGAGACTTGCCCGAATCCCACTCTTTACGAGACTACGAGTAGGTTGCTGTGAGTGGGATTTACAACGTTTGTTTGTTATATTTTACGTATGTATGTTCGTTGGACGCCTGTGTCCCATATATTGAACCGACTGCTCCACGTGTTTTGTTTGGCCTTGTTAAAAACCGAATGATTACCGTAATAGCTAAATTAAGAATTATAAAAAGTACATCGCTAAATGTTGATAAAAAATCCAATGCAACAAATCAATTTTAATCTACATTTAGATGAAAATACTATACAAATAATACATTTATCAAGTTTAATCAGTAAACACCAACAAAAAAGAGGAAAAAAATTAAAATAAAGCTGGTCATTAGCTTATTACAGCCGGTTTGCCACCTAGTAGCTCAAGAAGTTCCTGGTTTAACATCCACATCCGGTCCAATTTTCAAAACCACAAATTATATCATCCTCTAGTAAGCAAACAATTTAGACCATATGTAGTGGTAGATATGAATAATGTCCTTACCTACGGGCATTTTGTGACACGTATTATCCCAGTCAGCAAAGAGGCATTATGAGGCGTTTTTTTCTAAAACGGGTGTAGTGGGGATGCGAACATTGTGGGACATTATGTTAAAAGGGGTGTAAAGAATTAAATAATAAAACCATCAAAAAAAGTATTGGCCGATAAAAAAAAGCTTACCTGTGATTGGCTAAACCATTTAACAAGAGGCGTGGATTAAAGGACGCTCCAGGTCTTTTTTTGGAAAACAACGCCCCGGGGCGGTCACCTAGGCGTTTTTGGGGCGTTTTGAGGATAAAACGTTCAAACCCCCCCCCCCCCCTCCCCCGATACGGGTGGTCATAGAAGTGAGGTGAAATTGAACCATCAATTAAATTAAATAATATATCTAAAATTTGAATAACAGTAGGCTAATAAAAAAAACTCGTCGTTTAAAAAAAATCTAAAAAGAATCAAGCTAAACAAATAATCGTATCATAGTTATATATGATATTTTTATTATAGGCTATCATGATTTATATTAGATCATTAGGTTATTAAATTACTTGTATAAATTATGTTATATTGTTACGACTTTTATCACGCCGTTAGGCTAATAGTCTAAAACAGCTAGTTTGGTCACTTCTAGCCCAAAAAGTATTCAAAATCCATTAGCCACAACCAAGTGGGTAACGAAAATACACTGAATTGACCAAAATTGAAACAGTGGCTTTTTTTTTTAATCTCTAAATATTTGTTTATATTTTGTTTTGGGTCATAATCTTTGTTAACAATAGCCATAATCACCATAACTATAATTATACTTTGGTATATTACCTTCATTTTTGTAGAGAATTATCACACCATCTAGCTATATAAGTGTTATAACAAATTTTTAACAGTATTATACAGTGTGTTAGTTAGCATTAGGATTAGATAAGATATATTAGTTGTGATTTATTATAATCACTTTTTAATCATAATTATTAATTTGATAAGGTTTGCTTTATTTACACTTATCATATTCATATCTAAGAATTTTCGTTAGTCTATATGCTACAAGGGTATCGTCTTTCTCCTTAATATCCCTCTCTGTAGTCACTGATACCATGGTACCGGGTTGGCCATGTGTTTCCCTTCTTCTCATAACATCCCCATTGTGAGGCAACCACCATCAATTTGTCGTTTTGCCACCACAGTAGTATCACGGTCAACCGCCATCATTTTGTTGTTTTGCCACCACAGTAGTATCACGACCGTAACAATGTCATCATGTCTCTTGCTGGCACGATGCTACCATTGCTATGGTTTAGATATGCTATTATCCATTATGTCGTCACAAAGTTTTCTTATCGTTTAAATGTTACCGATGCTTTATTTTTTTAATCTTATCAATATATTGTTCATCTTCTTATATTAATGTATTCATTAATTTTTGCACTCATATCTCTTAATATTAGATAAAATATATTAGTTACAATGATTTAATCAAATTTGTGATTATCTCTTAAGGAATTTAAAATATCATCATCCTATCATCTCCAAACAAATTGTATAAAAACCAAGAAAACATCATAGAATGATTAACTTTATAACTTTGGCACCAATTTATACAAAGAATTACCAATTTTCATAAACTCAAAAAAAAAATATATATATATGTATAACAAAATCAAATTTCACTTTCCATATGAAACCATCAATAGTTCAATACCTATAAGGAACACCAACCACCACCCCTTGAGCCACACCCTGCCCCATCCTTCCACCACCATACTTCCTCCCCGTCGCCGCCAACAAATACCCCATCGAACCACCACCACCACCCGCACCAACACCCTCATCCATCGACTTCACCTTAACCGAAAGATTAATAATCCCATTCCGCTCCCCATACCTATCTCTCAACCTATAACTCAAAAAATGCAAATAATCAACAGGAAAACACCACCTCGTAAAATCCGAAACCGGAACCTTAACCGATCCAACCGCATGATCACCATAAGAGTTTTTACAACGCACTTCTAACGTAAAAAAAGTTGCATGCATGGGCATGTTGACGTTGAACTTTTGACCCCATATTGGATATGACCCGTTTTCGGTATCCATGTTGGATATTTGGTTGTTGGTTGATGCGGTTTTGATGATCACGTATGTGTTTTTCTTGATCCTACGGTTGCCCGCGAGTGTAAGCGATTCGCCGGAGATGATTGTGAGTTCTAGGATTCTAGAGTTTGGTTTGGTCATTGTGTTTGTGAGAAATTAGGGTTGAGAGTTGAGAAGGTGTGCTTATATATGGTCATTATACATACATATATATATATATATATATATATATATTGTATGGATTATAGGGAAGTTTATTGGTAATGAGAAAGAAACGAGAAAGAAACAAGAAGGATGTTTCCATTCACACGGTAGGAAAGTGAGGTGGTTTTTCTTTGTTTGTTTTTTTTTTTTTTTTGGTTTAATTTTGATTAATATAAAAGGTAAAAGAATATATGATGGAGTGATTATCGGGTCGGTTTTTTACTTACTCAAATCTTTTGAAATTGGATTAAAAAAAACAGATTCAAATTGATATTTTAAATCGAATAATGAGAAAAAAAAATAATACTTTTGATAAAAATAAATGAAAATTATGTGTATAATTCGAGTATTTAGAGGTTCATAAATTAGTAATTCAAATTCAATGTAAAAACCGAATTCACAATTTGGTTAGGATGCTAATTCAATTTGAAAACCGGTTTTGAAATTCATCGGGTTTGATTCAAAATTTTTTTTTTTCTGAGTCAACTGTTGTAGTTCTTTTTTGGACTGCTAACTACTCTTTTTAACTTATTTCCAAGTTCTTTTTTTTTTGTTCCACTAATTCTCTTCGTTTGGTTCAATTCAAAAGTTGTTTTTGCTATTTTATTATTGTGTTATTGGATCTTAATAATCTAAACCTTGACTAATTGGCCGGTAATAATCCTAACTCAAAAATCCAATAAACTTTTATTATTTACTAGTTTTTTTTTTTGGATTTAATATTATTAGTTTTTTATTCAATGTTAATAGTATTAAGCTCTCGCGTTGCGGTGGGTGTGTAAAATCATGCCAGTAGCACTAATGTCATACCATTGTCAACGACTATTAACACTGGTAAAACTCGTAAAAAAAAATAAAAAAAGGAAAAAATTAAACGAACAAAAAGCAAACGTAAAATTGTTGAACTATACACACCCGTTGCGGCGTGTTAATGCAAAGAAATTAGTCCGAAACGTAATACATAGAAAAAATAGCTAAGCCAATCTATCGTTGCGACGAACATGTAAAATGCGAATAAATCCACGCCTTGCAGCGGGCATGTCAAACGAGAAAAAAGAGACAAAAAAACATTGAACCTCACTCGTAAGTTGTGGCGTGTTAACTCAAAAAAATTGAAACGAAACAAAAATCTTGCGAAAAATGAAAGTACGGGAGACCAACGTTGAAAGTAAAAAAGTATTTGGGTTAAACTGCAAAAAAAATGAAAGCTTTAGATTAAAAGTAAAAAAAAAAATCAAAAATCAAAAAGGTTAAAATTGTAAAAAATGAAAAGTTTTTGGTTAGAAGTGAAAATCAATTTTTAAACCCTTAAGGATAGGGTACAATGCTATCCTTCACAAAAAAAATATAAATTAATAGTATGGAAATTTAAATTTCAGTTAATTTTTATACTTAATAAATCTGTTTTTTTTTTATTTTATTCATATTATATTTTACGATAATATCATTAAATATTCAAAAATATAAAATTATACCCAATTCCTTGTTCTTATAGCTTTAATGTTTAAGTAAATCCACATATTTGAATTTTTACTAGATATTAGATATATTTATATTAATTCAAGAGATATTAATTATTTATTACATATTAGATATATTAATAATATTATTAATTAATATTCAATAAGTTGAAAGAGAAAATAACATGCGACATTAATTAGAGTATTTTACTAATATTTAGATTAGATTAGATTTTAGTTCTGCTATATGTTTTTTGTTATTATTTTTTTTTTCAAGTGTCTTTACAATGATTATTATTATTATTTGTATATAATTATCAGATTCATTCAAAAGTTTTTTTTCTCAACTCCCATTGATGTTTCAAAATTATTCTCAAATCTATTCACTTTTCTTATTACCTTAAAAACTATTGTTAAATAAAAAGTGTTTTGATCAATTCCTTTCTCTTATTTATCTAACCTTAATTCACCCAGTAAAAAGGGCAAAACATTATCCCAGTTGCAATCCACCAAATCGTCTCTTTCCCAAGCTTTCTGCCACACGATTTGGCCCTTTACTAAAAGTAAAATAGGATAGGATTAAAAAATATCCTCCACTACCGTATATGTAAAAACCTTTTGACAATATAATTAATCTAATAAAACGTTGTAAATAATATTTTTCCTATTGTCTTTTGTAGGTGTGTGTACGGTTCGGTTATTAGCGTTAACTGAAACCGTAACTAAAGTTATCGGTTAATCAGTTCGGTTTATTTAGTCAACTTGTCGGTTTTTGGTTCGGTTAATAACCAAATCTAACACTTCGTAATTTCCAGTCCAATTAAAATTTCGACACGTGTCCCGCTGATCCTCGTATGCCGTGTGCTAGACAAGAGGGACTAAACTCGCCAACATGTTATTTTATAACCTCTGAGTGGTGAATATTAAAGTCGAGGGGTTAAACGTGTCAACATGCTTAATCTATTGACCTTTTAATGAACTCGTAGCCTAATGATGTTCGGTTATACTCCCGAGAGTGCTAAACAGGTGCCATATTGAATAAAACATGCTTTTATGTCAAAATATGGAAGTTTGGGAAGTCCAGGGACCAAAATTGAAAATTTCGAGAAATGGTCACCCCCGCGTGTCGTGCGGGAACATTTTGTTCCCTCGCGTGGCGTGACGGCATGCGTTTCGCAGAATTCTGCATGCCAGCTGCAGACCTGCATGCCTGCCACCTCTTTTCGCGAATTTCCAGCATTTCTCTACTCAAGACACGTACCTGGACACTTGTGCACTTCAGGGATGCATGCTAAACACTTGTATCAACCTCCATCATCTTCCAATTCCATAAATTGAAGCCTTGATTCATCCTTCAAGAACTTGCACACTCCTCAACTTCTCATCCTCAAACCTCTGCAAGTTCTGGAGCTTCAAGAGTCTTCAAGTCCATCTCATATTCGTGCAAGGACCTTGTGTAAGTGTTCTTGACCTTCCTCATTCAGTTTATTTCCCATTCTAGCTAAAAGTCAAGTTCGTCATAAAACATCTTTCACTTTAAGCTTAAATCCTCATCGTCCAGCCACGGTTCGAATCAAACATGGTTACGTGATCGTAATGAGATAGGTAACAACATCCCATAAGGGCACCTCCTGATTACCATGTTTGCATGTCCGATTGACGAGTCAAACTTATTTCTAAAAAAGTCAAACTAGGTCAGATTTGTTATCTACCGCACATCTAATAACATGCATGCTATAAAATCAGTTTTGACACTCTAAATACTCTGTAATAATCATAAGAATGTGTGAGAACATATTCGGCTCGTCAAATCCAGGTCTAAAGGTCGGTTCACAACCGAAAGTCGTAAGGTTTGACTCCTACTTTGACTTTCAGTTCTGACCTGATTTAGAGTCTTTCAAGGCCAATTCTAAGTTACATTATGAACCTTATATAAAGTAGCATAACCCTCTGAGGTCATACTATCTGGTCATAATCATAATCCGAGTTTATACGCAAGTTTCATTAATGTGTCAAATTTGACTACTTTATCCTTTTTGCTTAAAATGAGAATTTAACTAAAAATGAACATGCAACAAGTTACCTACTGATATGTTAACTTGGTTGGCTTGCATGCATGTCAATAATTTGGTCATAATCTGAGTTTTTCCTAAATATCGCAAATCAAGCTTTTAAAGGACCAAAATGCCCTTTTCGGCAAATAAAATGTTTTAACCACAACTCCTACAATAAAATACTTTAACTACTGATGTTATGATATTTTTAGAATTATTTGGGATATTAAATCAATGTATAAACTGAGTTTATGAAAAGGTGCTTACATGGTATAGATAAATGACGATAATGCCCTTACGGTGCATAAAAATGAGTTTAAAGACATCTTCATAACCAAACCTTTTACAAACTGACTTTATATAATAAATAAAATATTTTGGTTATATAAACCTGATCAAAACTATAATTTTCCTTAAACATCGATTAAATCGTCATTTAGCGACTTTATCGCCTTTTCGACGCATAGTATAGGTTAAAACCATATATAAGCATCAAGAATTATTACCTACTGATTATAAAACCTATTTCTAATATTTTTATAGTAGGTACAAGTTATAAACTCAGATTCCCAAATAAGTCTTCAAATCTATGTGTGAAATGACCAAAATACCCTTTCGGGACATAGTTTGGTCTTTAAATATAAACCATACATATATTTGATATCTTACTGATATAACATCATAAATTAACTATTTTTATGACCTTGACATCAGAATTATTGCAAACCTCTTTTATAAGTCGTAAAATGACCAAATTACCCTTTTGAAACTTAATTCTATTTAAATCTACGACGGGCATACATGTTAGTATCTTACTGATATTATAACATGTTTTAAGTGTAATGGCACATGAAACTTGTATATGACTCATCCGGTTACCCGACTTCGCATATATGCGTACGGTTAAGCCTACGTGACTTGTTTACGTAAATTCACTGAAACGGGTCTAACCTTATCATTTTTATATCAAAATCTAGAATGTCATATGTTTACCCAAAATATACAAGTCCTAGTACTTGTCGGGTTTAAACAACAATCTTTCCGATCATCGCTTAATCTAGCGTATCATCCCGTTACGTATCCTTAAGCTAACTAGTTCGAGTCAACGACTCAACCCAAACCCGTTAGCATTCTAATTGGTTATTAATACCATCAATCCAGACTAGAAGCCTCCCAGTAGATCGATACTTTGCATTTGTCTTCTTGATTAATGGCTGAGTTACTATTCGTTAGAAGAACTAGCTCAGGTAAATACTTTAACTTATTTTCCCTATACGGGCTTGGGATACAGTATTATATTACCGCTTGGTCAGGTATGGGATCATGTTTATCGGATTGCGATTCACTAAATCTTATAACCCGTTTTATTTTGTATTGTCTGATAACTTAAACATTGGGGGTTAACTCGACCGTGTCCTGGATATCCTTGGCTCATTTAAATTACTTATGGCCACAACCTAAGCGCGGGGTGTAGGCATACACCTGACAGACGCTAATGCTAAACAAATTATTTTTATTATACTCCTCCGCGGGTTTTATTAAGTGGTGTGTCGGTTAATCAGGTTATTCGGTTTTTGCACCGAACCCCATATGTATTGACAGGCTTGTAAAACTGTAAACAAGATCATTTTGAATTGTCCCAAGTTATAAAAGAATTTCCGTGCTCAATGCACCTAAACAAATTTTAAATGTTTTCAAAATGAGTCGGTTAAATGTATTTACCAGTGAAAACTGACGTATTTTCCAAAAAGGCTAAGTGACAAGTTCGGCACGGAATAGGCTAGGAGCTGCTTGGTATGATGTAGAGAATTTTGCAAGTTCTTAGTCAAGCCTAAAGTCTATCGGAGAATATCGTTTTTGTACCTACGATCCGCCTGTGGATCTAATATTGCAAACCTTGTAATTGTTTTAAGACTTTTAAACTCTACGGTTTGTAATAATATTTAGTATTCAAGTCTTCCGCTGTGCTGTATATATGTTTGACCTTGATGATACCAATCTTACGTCACAATACTCCCGACCCGGGCCCACCGGGATTTTGTTGGAAATACGGGGTGTGACAGGTTGGTATCAGAGCCAACGTTCGAGTGAATTAAACACTAGCCTTTTGTGTTTAATCTCGGGTATATACAATAGCACATTCCTTAGTCTCCGAGTCTAGACATCGACTTAGGATTTCTCTAACCATTATTAAGAGTTTTATTATTTATTTTGTTTTGCTTTGTTTTCTAATTTGTATTGAAGCAGGAAAAATGCCGCCAAGATGCCGTGGTAGCATTAGGAGAGGCGGAGGCTCGACAAGAGGAGGAACATCCGGGCAAGGACCATCCCATGTACCGAGCCCAAACCCAAACCCATACGAAGGATCAGGAGATTCTTCGTCTTCATGGCGACCGTTTGGGTACCCGCTTCCACGCGTGTACTCTCCCCCACATTCAGAATCCCAAGACTCTCACTACTATTTCCACTCGTACCATTCACATCACTCCCATCACTCCAACCCTCACCAAGAAGACTCCAACCCAAATAGCTATGCGTGTTCTCCATCTATAACGCCACCGGTTGACTCACCCACCCACATGGAGGAAGACCCAGAAATGCCACCCTTGGGATCACGCGACGCGCGACTATCCTATTGAACTGTCAAGTGGTCCCCCTTCTCGCATAAGATCACCATTTGAAGGCCCCGATAGTATGGATTTGAGATGGAGCCAATACTAGTTTTACTATACCCCTTCTCCTCATTCTTCTAAACCACCATCACCTCCCTAAGAAGCTGAACAAATGGAAGTGGGGGAACAACAACAACAACAAACGCCTCCAAGAAGGAAGCGTGGAGCCCGTATGTCGGTACGTGCTGGGCAATGGACGGGTTCGCAACCACCTATGTCCCAAACTTACCCTGTTATCCCTGAGGACCCATAAATGGGTGGACCCTCAAACGCGTCACCAGAGGCGGTGTTGCCACCTCTACCACCAGCCATTGAACCTACTGTTCAGCTGACACTGCCAGAACCAGGAAACCCGATTCCTTCCTATCCAGATTCATCTGGGTACCACCATACACCTACACCTTTACACTATGACTATTCAGCGCCGTCTGTTGATCCATATTTGGAAGCAGCCGCGTATAATGCTTATAACCCAACTCCTTTTCTTCCATACTCAGCCACATCGTATCCTGGCTATGGATACCAATACCATTCTGATCCCAGTATTAATCGCAATCGCAACCCCCGCCGCCGCAAACACCTCAATTAACGCCACAACTAGAGGCCATTAATCAGGCCTTGGAAAGAGTCGAGCAGATGCAGTGCCAAACCGAGAAAAAAGAGAAGAAAACCTTTAAGGCCTTCAAGAAGTTGACAAAAATATGGAAGGGAAAGAAAGATGAGTAGGGATTGAGCTATTAGTATTTTTATTTTAGTCCCTGCGTGGACAAGTATTTCTATTTTAGTCCCTCCGTGGACAAGTATTTTATTTTAGTCCCTGCGTGGATAAATATTTGGTTTCCGTCCCTGCGTGGAGTAGTTATTTCTGTTAGACCCCTGCGACGGCCAATTAATCTTAGTTTTGAATAAAAGACCTGTTTAAGGCCCTAATGTTATCCCTTATTTATTTTAATGAGGAAAGATTCAAAATTATATATGTGTGTATATATATATATATATATATATATATAAGTATTAAGAAATATCATTTGTTCAAGCGATCGTCTCAACTTTACTCGAAATTTTATTGATCCGCTAAAATTCCAAAAGATCTACTTAATGGTTTTCACAGCCAAATGGCAATAGACCATAATAAATTGGCAAACTATAATAAGTTAAGGACTGGTAACCTTCTATCATGATAGCTAAGGAAGAGTATCCCTTCTATCCAGAGGTGGTGAACTATGTTCCACCTCAAAGCCTAATGGTTAACAAGATCATAGTGTACATCAGGAATGATAAACACTTTCCATTATGACTCAAGGATGAATGGCTTACGAACCATACCTAATCATCCAATAGAGTCAAGGACATCGTAACCTTTAAGGTTCCCTGTCCAAGGTAGTGAGCCACGCTCCAAACCTTATTAAAATGATCACAAATGCAACCTAGTCTTTATTATAAAAACCATTTTAAGACAATTAATCCTAGTCAACATCTAAGTGATAATGACTCTCCTGGCAGTGTGACTTGAGGAACCACACTAGTCATCGAGGTAGTTGGGCTACGCCCAAACCTCATCGATCATAAGTGATCAATCTTATATCATCTTGTCAGATATGCAATGACAATAGTCAAACATCCATTAGTGTTGAAATGCCTTTGAGCCATAAATCCCATGTCCAAGCACTATACATGACTCTTTAAAAGTCTAAGCCTACTAAGAAACATGTACTTTAATGTACTTAAATGGTTAAGAATACCATGACACCCTGCGAATCATCAATTGCAATGATCACCTAATGGACTTTTAAATTATGTAGTACCAAGATTTACGAGATGGTTGACTCTGGAGGAGCCAATAGTCACCCCGAGAATGATGATCATGCTAATGTTAACATCAATGATGATGCCTTCCAAGCTCGCATTAACAAGGCTGTAAGCAAAGCCATGAACAAAGCCTTGGAGAAGCTAAAATATACGAGCGCTACTAACTCCAGAACCGCATCCACTCCGCGATCCTCAGCTAAGAGGAGTAGCTCTGTTCATTCTTCAAATAAGAGAAGTGAATCTAGAAAGACAAATGACCAAGGGTCACACGAGCATAGAGAAAGGGACCAACCCGTCAGAGATGGTTGCACCTACAAGTATTTTGTCTCCTGCAAGCCACGAGACTTTAACGGTGAAAAAGGCTTGGTGGAATGCGTTAGGTGGTTAGATGAGATGGAAACTATTGTGGATATTAGTGGTTGTGCTAGGAATAATGTGGTGAAGTTTGTTTCTCAATCATTCAAGGGCGATGCCCTGATATGGTGGAAGGCGATGGTGCAATCTACAGGTAAGGTAGCCCTGTATAATTTGGGATGGAAGAGGTTTGTTGAATTGATCAAGGAGACATACTGCCCTCCCCACGAGGTGGAGAAAATAGAGGCTGATTTCTTAACTCTCTCTATGAAGAATCTAGATTACCGCAAGTATGTTACTGATTATAACTCCCTGTCAAGGTTAGTTCCCCATTTTATCACCCCAGAGCTAAAGCGCATTGCGCATTTCATTAATGGTCTTGCTCCAGAAATTAAGGGGATGGTCAAGGCTCCTAAGCCTAGCACTTATCGGTCTGCTGTGGACCTAGCGCTATCCCTTACTCAAGACATTGTAAGGCAAAGATCAGTTAAGAATGGTGCTGAAGGAAAAAGGAAAAGGGAGGATGACAACTCCCACAAGTTTGACAGGAAGAAGCAGAGGTCTGGGTTCAAAGGGAACCAAGGTCGGTCCGATGATAGACCCCGTGTAAGATTTGCAAGAAGAAGCATGGGGGTTAGTTTCGATTTGATCCACAGGCTAAGCCTTGTGGTATCTGTAAGAGATTGGGGCATAAGACTTTGGAGTGCAAGGATCTGAAGGACGCATCTTGCTTTGGATGTGGCGAAAAGGGCCACATAAAGGCCAACTGCCCTAAAGCCACCAGGATGGTGCCAAGAATGGAGGGGCAAACAAGGGAAGTGCTCGAGCTTTCCAGATGACTGCTAGGGAGGTCGTCAACGACAACAATGTCATAACAGGTACTTTTCTCATTAATGACATTTTTGCAAGAGTTTAATTCCAGAGCTGATAAGTCTTTCTTAAGTCATAAGTTTAGTGAGTTGTTGAATTTGCCCATAAGAGCTTTAGATATAACCTATGAAGTTGAACTCGCCGATGGAACCTTAGAATCCGCTTCTACCATTCTTGATGGATGTTCCATATCCATAAAGAATCAATCCATTCCAGTCTCTCTTTTGCTAATGAAGTTGGCAGGGTTCAATGTAGTCTTAGGCATGGATTAGTTATCCCATAACCAAGCCCGCATCGCATGCAATAAGAAACTCATCTAAATTATATCCCCGTCCGGTGAAACCCTGATCATATTAGGAGATTATCATCATAGGTTACCCGAAAAGGTGTCTCTTCTGAAAGCCTCAAGGTGTTTGAAGAAAGGCTGTGTCATCTACATGGCACAAGTAACCATTGACGAACACAAACCAAAGATAGAAGACTTGAAAGTTATCTCGGAATATGTAGATGTATTCCCTGAGGAATTGCCTGGTTTACCCCAGATAGGCAAGTGGAGTTTAGGATTGATATCCTTCCTGGATCCGCACCAATTGCGAAGGCTCCTTACCGATTAGCACCTACAGAAATGAAGGAACTAAGAACCCAACTGGATGAGCTTTTAGAGAAAGGCTTTATACAGCCTAGCTCATCGCCTTTGGGAGCTCCAATATTGTTCGTGAAGAAGAAAGATGGTTCGATGCGTCTGTGCATTGATTATCGTGAGTTAAACAAGGTAACAATTAAGAATCGTTACCCTTTACCCATGATCAACGACTTATTTGACCAAGTTGCAAGGAGCTAGCTACTTTTCAAAGATTGATTTAAGGTCTGGATACCATCAGTTGAAAGTCAGAAGTGAAGACGTCCCGAAAACTACTTTTAGGACCAGGTATGGTCATTATGAGTTCTTAGTGATGCCTTTTGGACTCACTAATGCACCAGCAGCGTTCATGGATCTTATGAATAGAGTCTGCAAACCATACTTAGATAAGTTTGTCATTGTCTTCATAGACGACATCCTTATCTATTCTCGTAGTCAAGCACATCACGAGAAACATTTAAGGTGCATTCTAGAACTTCTAAGGCAGGAAAAGCTTTATGCAAAGTTCTCTAAGTGCGAATTTTGGCTTAGAGAGGTCCAGTTTTTAGGACATGTGGTGAGCGAACGTGGCATCCAAGTTGACCCAGCCAAGATTGAAGCTATCATGAATTGGGAAGCACCCAAGACTCCTTCTGAAATCCGTAGTTTCCTAGGATTGGCCGGTTCTTATAGGAGGTTCATCGAGACCTTTTCAAGAATAGCCACTCCTTTAACTACCTTGACCCGTAAGAATGTCAAGTTTAATTGGGGTCCTAAGCAACAAGAATCCTTTGAGATTCTTAAGCACAAGTTGAGCAATGCTTCTGTACTTACTCTGCATGAAGGTACTGAAAAATTTGTTGTATACTGCGATGCTTCGCACACTGGCATTGGCTGTGTGCTTATGCAAAGAGGCAAGGTGATTGCCTACGCATCGCGACAATTAAAAGTGCATGAAAGGAATTACACTACCCATGACTTGGAACTGGGTGTTGTAGTGTTTGCACTAAAGTTATGGAGACACTATTTGTATGGTACGAAGTGTATTATATACACTGACCACAAGAGCCTCCAACACTTGTTCAATCAAAAGGATTTGAACATGAGACAACGTCGTTGGATGGAGACATTAAACAATTATGATTGTGAAATACGATATCACCCTGGCAAGGCAAATGTAGTTGTAAATGCACTTAGTCGCAAGGAAAGGATGAAACCATTGAGAATCAATGCCAAGAGCATTGAGATAAGAAGCTGTTTGAATGAGAAACTACTTGATGCACAAAAGCACCCCTAAGGAAGGGCTAGGTAAGACTATTCATCAATTAACTCCCGGTAATGATGAAATTCTTAAGTTTAATGGGAGAATTTGGGTTCCGATCTATGGAGGACTCGGAGATATAATCCTCCAGGAAGTACATAACTCCAAATATTCGATCCATCCTGGAAGTGACAAGATGTACCAGGATCTAAGACCAAGATATTGGTGGATGGGAATGAAGAAATCCATCGCCAATCATGTAGCAAAGTGCTTGACGTGTTCGCAAGTCAAGGCAGAACATCAGAAGCCGTCAGGACTTTTACAACAACTGGAAATCCCCACATGGAAGTGGGAGATGGTAACTATGGATTTCATTACCAAGTTGCCTAAAACAAAGAGTGGAAATGACACGATATGGGTAATTGTCGATAGACTGACTAAGTCAGCACATTTCTTGCCCATAAAGGAGACGCATAGCTCTGACAAGTTAGCCAAGCTTTACATAGATAAAATCGTGTCACTGCACGTGTGCCGGTATCTATTGTATCCGATAGAGATACAAGATACACTTCTCATTTCTGGAAGAGTTTCTAGCAGTCATTAGGCACCCAATTGAACTTCAGTACGGCTTACCATCCGCAGACTGATGGCCAGAGTGAGCGTACCATCCAGACACTAGAAGACATGCTTCATGCTTGTGTGATCGATTTAGGTGGAAGTTGGGATGACCATTTACCCCTAGTCGAGTTCTCCTATAAAAACAGTTATCATACAAGCATCAAGGCTGCTCCTTTTGAAGCCTTGTATGGAAGGAAATGTCGAACGCCTATTTCTTGGGCGGAAGTTGGGGAGGCCCAACTATCAGGACCTGAGATAGTCCTGGAGACTGTAACATCCGTCAAAAACGGATTTTACCAAACCCGCTCCGTTTATTAACCGAACAATCAGTTAAAAAATTTCGTTGCGAATTTAATGCCCAAAATAATTTTAAACGATACATAATCAATTATTATATTGGAATATATAATTTGTTTTTGAAAAACTGTTAAAAATCAGAAAAATAAAAATGTTTTGGCACTGCCGGGTTTCGAACCCGGGTCAGTCAGCCGGTCCAGCAGAACTTAGCACACACACACTCAACCACTGCGCCACTTGTATCTTTTGTTAATTATTAAGATCAATTAATTCATAACATCTTTTTCGAATTCAAAACCGGCGCCCAAATTTCAGTCGTCGGAAATCCCGGCGATCTCGCGAAATTTAACGATTCCTTCAGTTATAACGTAAACTTTAAACACACATCGGTTATAACCGACGCCTGAGTCCGCGACACAAACTATAACCGCCGGAAAACGTAATGACTTTGAATCAAGTCGGAAGTTGGACCAAATTCATCGACGACCTGCACTATAAATACCCCCTCGAACCTCTGCAAGCTTTTTCGCTCAAAACCGCACCCTTTCTCGGCAAAAATTTATTCGCCGGAATATTTCTGCACATCGCCGGAAAACCGAGTCCTTCACTTCTAAGCCTTACTAAACCCCCTGAGCTTATACCGAAGTCACCCACATCCTTTTCAAGCGTTCTGAAGACTCGCTGCTGCAAGACACACGTCGCCGGAAGTGGTTGCTGTCGCCGGAGTTTCGCCGGAGAAACAGAGGAGTCCAGTCGGTATACTTTCCGCTTAATCCTTCATTCTTTTTATTTAATCTCACCTGTAATTAACTAAAAACGCTAAAGAAACCGATTAAAACATTGAACCAGTCGGACTTCCGATTCTGGTTAAAACTGACGAAGAAGACGAAGTTCGGTAACATATAAGTATAATTAAAATCAAGTTATTACTCGGGTTAGACACACAGTCCAGCGGTGGACTGTGTGCACAATAAACACACTAACGTCTCGAGTTCGAATCTTGTCCCACACACGCTGTCTTAATAAAAATGTCCTTTTTTGTTAATCGAACCGGAGACACTGCTGTATATGTTAAGTATATTAATAACCGGAATAATAACCAAGTTAGACACACAGTCCAGTGGTGGACTGTGTGTATGTTTAATCACAGGACACGAGTTCGAGTCCGGTCTTCTGCACCGACTCGGACAATTATCTATTTTTTTAAATAAGTCAGAAATGAAAATACTTAGTTTGTGTTTAAGTATAATAAAAATCGGTTTATATAACAAGTTAAACACACAGTCCAGCGGTGGACTGTGTGTTAGCATAAACCACAGGTCCCGGGTTCGAGACCTGTGGAGCGCACCGAGTCACGGATTAAAATCGTTTTTAAGAAATAAAGGATTTTCTGTTTAAACTAATTAGTGTATAATTATAATTAAAAACATAAATATTTCGGGTTAGACACGTAGCTCTGTTGGTAGAGCTGCGTGCACGCGTACGGGAGGTCTCGGGTTCGAGCCTCACTCAGCGCACATATACACGCATACGAACCGGTCAAAGTCAAAGTCAACGGTCAACGGTCAATTGTAGCAAAAAAATCAAATTTTTTATTATTTTTATTTATTTATTTTAATTAAAAATCAATTAAAAATACTTAAAAATAACATTTTTAAGGTTAGAAAATAGCCTTAAACTCACAAAAATACACCCAACAATCCTACTAAAATGGATTAATAAAATCCGTTTACTTACCGAACCATAAGGCTATTTATCTAGGTTAATTTCACTCGTGGTTAAAACCACTTCGCGTGCATTCAACATCATCAACCGAACGCACCCACTGTGAGTGAATCTTACAACTCCCCCTTTTTAATTACACGTTTTGGGGTGTGTCATGTGTCACAAAATGTAACATTTGTATAAATCGGGTCTCCAAAACCCGCTTCGTTTTGTAATCAAATATCAAGTTACGAAATTTCATTAAGTGTTTATGAGTATTTTGAGTTTAAACGTTACATAATTAATATATAAGCTAAACTATAAAGGTTATATTTGATAAAAAGTTAAAATAAAATAAATAAAAAATGTTTGGAGCTGACCGGACTCGAACCCGGGTCAACTGCTCCAATGACTTAACTTTCTGGCTCCAAACCACTCCGCCACCAATGGTTTTCTGTTAATATTATGAACAATTAAATTTTATACGCAAACTCGGAATTAACGGTTTACTGATATCTGTATAACGGAAATCGGTGAGCCAAATCGCCAAATCAGTTTCCGTTCGTTTAATTAACGCATAACCGACGCATATCGGTTTCTAATTAAAGTTCAGATTGAATGAACTTCAAGTTTTGGGTTTTGAAACCGAAAAACATTCAAGCTTCAAATAATTCTGATTTCAATCATTTATACGATTCATAACTGTTTCAAATACACTCCAAACCCTTTTCGTCGCGTTTTCAAGTCTTTTGAGCTCAAGAAAATTGTCGCCGGAATTCTCTGCAACTCTCGCCGGAAAACCGTGTCCAACTCAAACCAGTAAGATTCTACTCTCTTGCTGTTTCAATCTATTGTTAGGACACTACTAACATTATTCCGTCACTCAAAGTCAGTCACAGAAGACTTTGCTGGATTTCTGGTTTCGCCGGAGAAATTCTGGAATTCGCCGGAACCACGCTAGTTGACGGTAAACACATTCAATCGCGTAAATAATCCATGTACTCTGGTTCAATTTCAAATCTAATTCTTTAATTCTGTTGATTAGCCCCTCTCAGCCGGAGTTTCAATAACAGAGTTGTCTGATCTCGCCGGACTTCCTGAAGAAGACGACCTGTCCGGTATTCCTTTCCCCAAACTGTTCGGTTTGTTCATTCAAACTAGTAATCATGTTATTTAAGTAGTAGAACCCTGAACCAGTGATCTGTGTAAAACCGGTGAAGAAGACGAGCATAACAACGGGTTAAGAATAAATAAAATTCGGATAGTTAACGGGTTAGACACACAGTCCAGCGGTGGACTGTGTGCAAAGTTTATATACGAGACCCGAGTTCGATCCTTGCTTCACACACGCTGCGTAATAACATTCCTTTTTTATTCATAAAACTAACCGGGTTAGATTGAGTAGTTGTTAAGTATAATATAATTCAAGAATATACACGGGTTAGACACACAGTCCAGCGGTGGACTGTGTGCAACACAAACTGCACGTCACGCGATCGAGTCTCGACACCAACACCGGTTCAATGAGAATAAAACGTTTTGTAAAATAAAGGAATTTTCGGTAAATTCGAATAAGTGTATTAATATAATTAAAACTAGTTTTCTAACGGGTTAGTCACGTAGCTCAGTTGGTAGAGCTACGTGCGCGTGAACGGAAGGTCACAGGTTCGAATCCCGCTCGGCGCAAGAATTACCGCTGACCGAACCGGTCAACGGTCAACGGTCAAACAGTAAAAAAAATATTATTTTTTTTAAATAATTATTTGTTTTATTTAAATTAAAAATCAATTAAAAATACTTAAAAATAACATTTTTAAGGATGGAAAATAGCCATAAACTCACAAATATATATCCAAAAAAATTCCATTAAAAATCTTTAATAAAATCCATCCATTTAATATATTTTTCCTATTATTATTTAGGTCAGTGATTCCTCGTTAACTCGTTTCATCTAAATCGTGCGCATCTCACCAATTCAAATCCAACGCACCCAAGGTGAGTGAACCCTTCAAATTCCCCGTTTTAATCACATTTTCGGGGTGTATCATGTGTCTTATTCATTTACTTATTATAACTAAGTTATTGTGCATATATCATATCATGACATGTGTGTTAGTTGTTGCTGTTCAGTAGTTAGAATTGTTTGCAAGCTATTATTTCAGTACATGCAATTGCTGAGGCCGTAGCTCCCCATCCCTCGAGGTTGAGTTTGATCCCCATTTTATTATGCGGTTGATCAGGGCGTGCCCGCACGATCGGCTCCGTTTGATTGAGCCTTGATCGGATTATTTACATTTCAAGTTCATGCAATACGCTCGGCTCCGTTTGATTGAGCCTTGAGTGCACAGTTCAATTTACATTTCAAGTTCATGCAATACGCTCGGCTCCGTTTGATTGAGCCTTGAGCACACAGTTCAATTTACATTTTCAGTTCATGCAATACGATCGGCTCCGTTTGATTGAGCCTTGATCTCACAGTTCATTTATGTTAATTATCATATGATGTTGGTATGATCATGTATGTTATCAATTGTTAATGTATGCTATAATTGTAACCAATGTTGCCATTGCTTGATTTCATACATATGCTCTTTTATGATTATGCACAATATTTTATTGATAAACTAACCAGAAAATCATTATTAAATGTTTATCTATAAGGTTCACTCGCCAACTTATGTTGACCCAAAAACCTCCATTTTTACACATGATACAGGTGAACCAGCAGCAGCTAGGAACACGTAGGGCCTGGATTAGAAGAAATAAAACGATTTAGTGTTTGGATTATTATTATATTTGGTTATTTTCCTTTGTAATGAATGAACATGTTTGAAGGTTTGAGAAATGTAACTTTGACTTCATTTAATTATGAAACATAATAGTAAATGTCATGTGCTTTGGTGATAACCCAATTATGCCCCGACTCTTATTTCCGCTGCGGGTCGGGGTGTGACAGATTGGTATCAGAGCCATGACTATAGGGATATAGGATAGGTTATTAGACCCTTAGAGCCTATACTATAGTCGATTAGAAACTTATAGGAATTTTGTGTGTTATATGCCAAATTTCATGATGTTTATATGTTTATGTTAAAAAGTTACATTTGATATTGTTCAAGCATGTTCATAAGTATGTATTATCAAATAATGCTCATCATGAAATCGTATGATCATAACATATCACATCCATGCAAGCACACACCACATCATGATTGATTTTACAACGATTTTCGTGTTTTCAAATCTCATCAAAGTGAGTTCTCATGACGGGCATGTAGTAACTGGAAGGGTACTAGTACCGGTAGTCGGAACGTCCTGTCTAGGCTGGCATTCGTATAAATCCAAAATAAAGGACCAGTTTGCCTACCTGGGGACCAACGATGAGAGTACGAAATACCTATTAGGCCAAAGCATGCTATACCAAACGTCGTGAGAGCTAATCCCACTTTGAGTTGTCATTGTGTCTACACCGGGACACGTTCCGACCAAACATCTCATGAACATATTTTGTGGTTAGCATTCGGGGGATGCGAGTGTTAAATTGCCAATACTAATGTGAATCCAACCAAACCAATAGCCATGGGGGCCCACATGACTATATAGGTGAAGGTATGGGGGACATTTGAGGCCCAACATGAGCGAACCCAAGACATCCTTCGGATGTAGTTGCATTATTGATATTTATGTTATTTTCATTTTTTTTTTTTAGACACATGACACCTAAAAGATACCATAAACTCACAATCTTCTCATTTTATGATCCTGTAGATGTCGTATAGATCGCATCGAAGGAGTAGGAAATCGGAAAAGTCGCAGGAACGATTGGCCACCCATATCGCCAACCAAATGGCCACGATTTTACCTGACATTGTAGTACAAGTACAACAAGCTCTTGCTGCAAATCCTACTAACCCTCCTCAACAACAGGACCAGATCATCAACGACTCTCCTACCGGCAAATGCACCTACAAACATTTTAAGTCTTGCGATCCCCCAAAATTCGAAGGGACTGAGGGAGTCACTGCTCTCCAGCGTTGGTTCGAGGAGATGGAAAACGTTTTCTTAAACTGCGATTGTCCTGAGGATCGCAAAGTTCGTTATGCCACCGGGAGACTACTTGGGGTAGCTCTCACTTGGTGGAATACTGAGAAGGGAAAGAGGGGAATGGAAGATGCGATGTCCTTAACTTGGGAGGAGTTAAGGGAAATCATGACTAGGCGATTCTGTCCTAGGAGTGAGATTAAGAAATTGGAAGATGAATTTCATGCCCTGAAACAAAAAGATGGTGATCACTCTACTTACAACAAACGGTTCTTGGAGTTGAACCAGATGGTACCAAACTTATTCACTCCAACCTACCGTCTGATCGAACATTACATTCGAGGACTTCCCTCGAAAATCCAGGATTCGGTCCTCAGCGTTTCACCAGTAACACTCGAAGCTGCCATGGTGTTGGCAACAGAACTGACCGAAAACCGAATTCGCAATGGGAAGTTCAAGGAGGAAAAGAAGAAAACCCCTGCTGAGGGACAAACCTTAAACCACCACACTCCTTCCTCCAAATTTGCTAACAAGAGGAAGCGTAACAACAGGAACTTTGCAGTCACCCACACCAACACCCCTGTTCCTGCTGCACCCATCACTCAAGCCACTCCTCCACCCGCGCCATACAAAAGACCATACACAGGACCACTACCAAAATGTAACCGTTGTCAGTATCACCACTTCCCTGACTATCCTTGCCAGTACTGTACCAGCTGCGGTCGCGCTGGACACCTTGTACATCAATGCCGCGCATCTCAACGAACAAATCGCCACCAACCTATAACCCAAACCCACCAACAATTTATGGGTCAGGCCCAACAACAACAACCATTTCCACCCACTCAACATTTAGCCCAAACATACTATCAACCCAACTACCCTATGGGCCAACCTATGCGGGCATGTTTCAATTGTGGAGATCCAAGTCATTTCAGGAACTCATGTCCAAGGCTGGTCAATATTATTCATGCTCAGGCCCAAGCCAACCCTGTGAACCAAGCAAACCAAGCTCCTCCACCTGCTAGAGGAAGGGCTTTCAATATTAACGCAAACCAGGCCAGAGCTGACGGCAATGTGGTAAACGGTACGTTTCTTATAAATGGTAGATATGCCTCTATGTTATTTGATACTGGTGCGGATAGAAGTTTCGTGTCATTAGAGTTTGAACCTATCTTAAGTAAAAATCGAGATAAGCTCGCGGAATCCATAACAGTGGAAGTTGCAGATGGAAAACCAGTTTCGTTAGATTCTATTTTACGCAACTGTACGCTCACCCTAAACGATCACGATTTCTCAGTCGATCTTATTCCTATGAAGCTGGGAAGTTTCGACATCATAGTCGGAATGGATTGGCTTAGTCAGCATAATGCGGAAGTTGTATGTCGTGAGAAATTTATTCGTATTCCACTTTCAAACGGTCAGACTCTTCGAATTATTGGAGAAACCTCGGCGAAAGGACTCAACTTAATGTCTTGCCTTCAAGCTCAGAAATACCTTCGCAAGAATTATGTCGCGTTTTTAGCCCATATCATCAAGAAGGGGACCGCAGAAAAGAAACTTGAAGATATTCCTGTTGTAAAAGATTTTCCACAAGTTTTTCCTGACGACATTTCAGGACTTCCTCCAATCAGAGATGTCGAGTTTCGTATCGATCTTATACCTGGTGCTACACCAGTGGCAAAATCTCCATATAGGTTAGCCCCCTCTGAAATGCAAGAGCTAGCCAGTCAATTGCAAGAGTTGACTGACAAGGGATTTATACGCCCCAGCTCATCGCCTTGGGGTGCACCTGTACTTTTCGTAAAGAAGAAGGATGGATCTTTTCGCATGTGCATCGATTACAGAGAGCTCAACAAGTTAACTATCAAAAATCGATATCCTTTACCTCGTATAGATGACCTTCTTGACCAGCTACAAGGTGCCAGTTGCTTTTCGAAAATCGACCTTCGATCGGGCTATCATCAGCTTAGGGTGCATGAAGAAGACGTCCCTAAAACTGCTTTTCGAACTCGTTATGGTCACTATGAATTCATGGTTATGCCGTTTGGATTAACCAACGCACCAGCTGTTTTCATGGACCTAATGAATAGAGTCTGCAAACCTTACCTTGATCGATTTGTTATTGTGTTCATTGACGATATTCTTATCTATTCAAAATCTAAAGCTGATCATGAGCGTCATCTGCGACTTGTTCTTGCACTTCTAGAAAAGGAACAGCTTTATGCCAAGTTCTCTAAATGTGAATTCTGGTTAAAAGAGGTGCAATTTCTTGGGCATGTAGTCAATGACAAAGGAATACATGTGGACCCATCAAAGATCAAAGCAGTTCAAGAATGGCAAGCTCCACGTACGCCAACTGAAGTAAGGTCTTTTCTTGGACTTGCTGGTTACTATCGTCGATTCATTTCAAACTTCTCTCGCATTGCGGTGCCACTCACGGCTTTAACCCATAAAGGGAAACCATTTGTATGGGGGCCCAAGCAAGAAGAAGCTTTTCAAACCCTCAAGCAAAGACTTTGTGATGCACCAATCCTCACTCTTCCTGAAGGTTGTGATGATTTTGTAGTCTATTGCGACGCGTCAGGGCAAGGATTGGGATGCGTTCTCATGCAAAGAGGAAAAGTCATAGCTTATGCCTCAAGGCAACTCAAGATTCACGAAAAGAACTACACCACTCATGACCTTGAACTTGGAGCCGTTGTATTCGCTCTTAAGATATGGAGACATTATCTTTATGGCACGAAGTGTGAAATATACACTGACCATAAGAGTCTTCAACCCATCTTCAATCAGAAAGAGTTAAATATGAGGCAACGGAGATGGGTCGAACTTCTAAATGATTACGACTGTGAAATCAAATACCACCCTGGTAAAGCAAATGTGGTGGCTGATGCACTTAGTCGAAAGGGGTATGCGAACTCCATTCATATTCTATGTTCGCAAATTATAACCAATATTAAGGATCAAATTCGAGAAGCTCAACACGTTTCAATAACAGAGGAAGATGTACAAAAGGAGATGTCCTGTGGAGCCGAGCTAAAGCTGGAAACTAAATCTGATGGTATTTTGTATTACCTAGATCGTATATGGATTCCTAACCATATCAATCTTCGTGAAACACTCATGCATGAAGCCCATAAGTCGCGATATTCTATACACCCAGGAGCCGATAAGATGTATCAAAACCTACGGTACACCTATTGGTGGCCTGGAATGAAGAAAGATATTGCCGTTTTTGTCTCCAAGTGTCTCACTTGTTCTAAAGTAAAGGCTGAACACCAAAGACCCTCAGGACTTCTGGTCCAACCAGAAATACCTGTCTGGAAGTGGGAAAATATAACCATGGATTTCATTACCGGGTTACCTCGCACTTCTAGTGGGTATGACACTATATGGGTGATTATAGACCGACTCACAAAATCAGCTCACTTTATTCCTATTCGAGAAGATTTTAAGAACGAAAAGCTTGCTCGTATTTATATCAGCGAAATCGTCAGCCGTCATGGAGTTCCATTAAGTATTATTTCTGATCGTGATGGTCGTTTCACCTCACGGACATGGCAGGCAGTACAATCCGCAATGGGCACTCGACTAGATCTCAGTACCGCCTATCATCCCCAAACCGATGGACAGTCTGAGCGCACCATTCAAACCCTTGAGGATATGCTTAGAGCATGTGTCATAGACTTCAAGGGAAATTGGGACGCCCACCTACCGTTAGTCGAATTTTCGTACAACAACAGTTATCATTCTAGTATCGGCATGGCACCTTTTGAAGCTTTATATGGTCGAAAGTGTCGATCTCCTGTTTGTTGGCACGAAATTGGGGAAGCTCAAATTACTGGTCCGGAATTGATCCAAGAAACAACAGATAAAATTCATCAGATCAGAAACAATCTTCTAGCGGCTCAAAGTCGTCAAAAGAGTTACGCAGATAAACGACGGAAGCCCTTGGAGTTTAGCGTTGGTGATCATGTGCTTTTAAAAGTGTCACCATGGAAGGGAGTAGTTCGTTTTGGGCAAAAGGGAAAGCTAGCACCACGTTACGTAGGACCTTTCAAAATACTCGAAAGAGTAGGTCCTGTAGCTTACAAGCTTGACCTACCGGAAGAACTCGACAGAATTCATCCCACTTTCCACGTGTCAAACTTGAAGAAGTGCCTCGCTGATGAGAATCTTCATATTCCACTAGAGGATATTCAGATTGATGAATCCATGCATTTTATTGAAAGACCAGTAGAGATTATGGACTATGGAGAAAAGCGTCTACGTCGAAGTCGCATTCCTATTGTTAGGGTACGCTGGGAGTCGAAACGGGGACCTGAGTTTACTTGGGAACGTGAAGACTCAATGCGTGAAAAATACCCTCATCTTTTCCCTACTACATCAACTGTTTGAATTTCGGGACGAAATTCCTAAAAGTAGGGGATACTGTAACATTTATATAAATCGGGTCTCCAAAACCCGCTTCGTTTTGTAATCAAATATCAAGTTACGAAATTTCATTAAGTGTTTATGAGTATTTTGAGTTTAAACGTTACATAATTAATATATAAGCTAAACTATAAAGGTTATATTTGATAAAAAGTTAAAATAAAATAAATAAAAAATGTTTGGAGCTGACCGGACTCGAACCCGGGTCAACTGCTCCAATGACTTAACTTTCTGGCTCCAAACCACTCCGCCACCAATGGTTTTCTGTTAATATTATGAAACAATTAAATTTTATACGCAAACTCGGATTAACGGTTACTGATATCTGTATAACGGAAATCGGTGAGCCAAATCGCCAAATCAGTTTCCGTTCGTTTAATTAACGCATAACCGACGCATATCGGTTTCTAATTAAAGTTCAGATTGAATGAACTTCAAGTTTTGGGTTTTGAAACCGAAAAACATTCAAGCTTCAAATAATTCTGATTTCAATCATTTATACGATTCATAACTGTTTCAAATACACTCCAAACCCTTTTCGTCGCGTTTTCAAGTCTTTTGAGCTCAAGAAAATTGTCGCCGGAATTCTCTGCAACTCTCGCCGGAAAACCGTGTCCAACTCAAACCAGTAAGATTCTACTCTCTTGCTGTTTCAATCTATTGTTAGGACACTACTAACATTATTCCGTCACTCAAAGTCAGTCACAGAAGACTTTGCTGGATTTCTGGTTTCGCCGGAGAAATTCTGGAATTCGCCGGAACCACGCTAGTTGACGGTAAACACATTCAATCGCGTAAATAATCCATGTACTCTGGTTCAATTTCAAATCTAATTCTTTAATTCTGTTGATTAGCCCCTCTCAGCCGGAGTTTCAATAACAGAGTTGTCTGATCTCGCCGGACTTCCTGAAGAAGACGACCTGTCCGGTATTCCTTTCCCCAAACTGTTCGGTTTGTTCATTCAAACTAGTAATCATGTTATTTAAGTAGTAGAACCCTGAACCAGTGATCTGTGTAAAACCGGTGAAGAAGACGAGCATAACAACGGGTTAAGAATAAATAAAATTCGGATAGTTAACGGGTTAGACACACAGTCCAGCGGTGGACTGTGTGCAAAGTTTATATACGAGACCCGAGTTCGATCCTTGCTTCACACACGCTGCGTAATAACATTCCTTTTTTATTCATAAAACTAACCGGGTTAGATTGAGTAGTTGTTAAGTATAATATAATTCAAGAATATACACGGGTTAGACACACAGTCCAGCGGTGGACTGTGTGCAACACAAACTGCACGTCACGCGATCGAGTCTCGACACCAACACCGGTTCAATGAGAATAAAACGTTTTGTAAAATAAAGGAATTTTCGGTAAATTCGAATAAGTGTATTAATATAATTAAAACTAGTTTTCTAACGGGTTAGTCACGTAGCTCAGTTGGTAGAGCTACGTGCGCGTGAACGGAAGGTCACAGGTTCGAATCCCGCTCGGCGCAAGAATTACCGCTGACCGAACCGGTCAACGGTCAACGGTCAACGGTCAAACAGTAAAAAAAATATTATTTTTTTTAAATAATTATTTGTTTTATTTAAATTAAAAATCAATTAAAAATACTTAAAAATAACATTTTTAAGGATGGAAAATAGCCATAAACTCACAAATATATATCCAAAAAAATTCCATTAAAAATCTTTAATAAAATCCATCCATTTAATATATTTTTCCTATTATTATTTAGGTCAGTGATTCCTCGTTAACTCGTTTCATCTAAATCGTGCGCATCTCACCAATTCAAATCCAACGCACCCAAGGTGAGTGAACCCTTCAAATTCCCCGTTTTAATCACATTTTCGGGGTGTATCATGTGTCTTATTCATTTACTTATTATAACTAAGTTATTGTGCATATATCATATCATGACATGTGTGTTAGTTGTTGCTGTTCAGTAGTTAGAATTGTTTGCAAGCTATTATTTCAGTACATGCAATTGCTGAGGCCGTAGCTCCCCATCCCTCGAGGTTGAGTTTGATCCCCATTTTATTATGCGGTTGATCAGGGCGTGCCCGCACGATCGGCTCCGTTTGATTGAGCCTTGATCGGATTATTTACATTTCAAGTTCATGCAATACGCTCGGCTCCGTTTGATTGAGCCTTGAGTGCACAGTTCAATTTACATTTCAAGTTCATGCAATACGCTCGGCTCCGTTTGATTGAGCCTTGAGCACACAGTTCAATTTACATTTTCAGTTCATGCAATACGATCGGCTCCGTTTGATTGAGCCTTGATCTCACAGTTCATTTATGTTAATTATCATATGATGTTGGTATGATCATGTATGTTATCAATTGTTAATGTATGCTATAATTGTAACCAATGTTGCCATTGCTTGATTTCATACATATGCTCTTTTATGATTATGCACAATATTTTATTGATAAACTAACCAGAAAATCATTATTAAATGTTTATCTATAAGGTTCACTCGCCAACTTATGTTGACCCAAAAACCTCCATTTTTACACATGATACAGGTGAACCAGCAGCAGCTAGGAACACGTAGGGCCTGGATTAGAAGAAATAAAACGATTTAGTGTTTGGATTATTATTATATTTGGTTATTTTCCTTTGTAATGAATGAACATGTTTGAAGGTTTGAGAAATGTAACTTTGACTTCATTTAATTATGAAACATAATAGTAAATGTCATGTGCTTTGGTGATAACCCAATTATGCCCCGACTCTTATTTCCGCTGCGGGTCGGGGTGTGACACAAAATAATTAACTCGTTTATTTAAACTTGTGCCGTACCATATCGTGATCTAAACTTAGATTGTTTATATTGTTGTAATTATGTATTTCATTATGTCAACTTATATGAAATTCCTTTATTAAGCCCATCAGTTCCTCGGGGTATACGAGTTGAACAACGCGTGCCTCAAAACCAATCCATTATTGTTTATGTGTGTATTATTGAGTTTATATTGTTTGTAGTTATGTCCTTCATATTATCATGTTTATGCAATTCATTCATTAGGCCCATCAGTTCCTCGTGGTAGACGAGTTGAGCAACGCGTGCCTCAAAACCAATCCATTATTATTCATGTGTGTTTTGTTTGATATTAAATTGATTTATGAATAAGTTTACATCTATTTTTACTCATGTGTGGTTGTGCACTTATTTCATAATCATTTAAATAAACTTGTTCAAATGTTTTCCAAAGGATTCACTCGCCAACTTTTTGTTGATCCAAAAACCCTTTTACACATGATACAGGTGAACAGGATGAAGCAAGGAAAACATAGGAAATGTCTTAGAAGAAAACAAAGAAGCTTAGACTGATGTTTAGGTCATTGATGTAATTATGATTGTAAATTTCCATTAAATCGTATTAATGAATATGAAACGTTAAAATAAATGTCATGAGCTTTGATGATAACCCAATCATGCCCCGATCACCTTTTCCGCTGCGGGTCGGGGTGTGACAGATTGGTATCAGAGCCATGATTATAGGGATATAGGATAGGTTATTAGACCCTTAGAGCCTATACTATAGTCTGCCTAAATTTTTAATTGATTAGATGATTACACAAACTTTTGATATTTATTTGTTTCATATTTGTTTATACTTACAGTCAAACATACATGCTTATATACATATTCATTATACATATATCAATGTTCATATATTCAATTCATTTTCATACTCTCATTATTCAAAGATTTTGTTGCAATTTTCAAATCTCATCAAAGTGAGTTCTGCGACGGGCATGTAGTAACTGGAAGGGTACAAGTACCGGTAGTCGGAACGTCCTGTCTAGGTTGGCATTCGTATAAATCCAATATAACGGACCAGTTTGCCTACCTGGGGACTAACGATGAGAGTACGAAGGACCTATTAGGCCAAAGCATGCCACACCAAACGTCGTTCGAACTAACCCCACTTTGAGGTGTCACCGTGTCTACACCTGGACACATTCCGAATATCACACGTTGTATACATATTTCTCGATTTTCTCCGGGTTTTAGTGTACGCAACCAGGCAAACCCATGCGAACCATATGAAGAACCGGTATTCATGGGGGCCCACATGATTACAAAGGTGAAGTATGGCGGCTTGTAGGGCCTAATGGCAAGCAAAGCCCAAGACATCCTATGGATGTAGTAGATTTATTTTTCTATAATTATTTTTATGAATGTTCATTCCTAGTGCGACCCATGATCCCAAAAGCATCCAACTCATACTCTTGTCATGTATTCCTTGTAGATGTCTTCTAACCACGCCCGTAGGAAGACAAGAGCAGGAAAAGCCCGCGAACGCATGGCTGCCCTAATCGCTCAACAAATGGCTGCAGTAATACCCAACATTGTAATCCAAGTCCAACAAGCACTTACCGCTAATCCTGTCAATCAAGAAAACCAAAACATTATCAACTCTCCCCCAAATACCACTAAATGCACCTACAAGCATTTCAAATCATGCGACCCTCCGAAATACAAAGGGACTGAAGGCGTCACCGCTCTCCTCCATTGGTTTGAAGAAATGGAGAACACCTTTCTAAATTGCGATTGCCCCGATGATCGCAAAGTGCGATATGCTACCGGTCGATTATATGGGATAGCACTTACTTGGTGGAATACAGAGAAAGCCAAACGAGGCATCGACGATGCTATGACTTTAACTTGGAATGAATTGAAGGAAATCATGACCAGACGATTTTGCCCAAGGAGCGAAATCAAGAAATTAGAAGATGAATTTTATTCGTTGAAGCAAAAGGAAGGAGACCACACCACATACAACAAAAGATTCCTCGAGTTACATCAAATGGTTCCCAACATGTTCACTCCCCTCTACCGTTTGATCGAGCACTACATTCGTGGTCTTCCGTCAAAGATTCAAGACTCTGTAATAAGTACCTCGCCTGCAACTTTGGAAGCAGCAATGGAGCTAGCAACAGCACTCACCGAGAACCGAATCCGGAACAAAGACTTCAAGGAGGAGAAGAAGAAGGATAAAGAATCGACTGAAACCTCCGACTCCACCCAAAACGAATCCCCTTCTCAACCCAATCCTAAGAGAAAAAGAGACGGGCAACTTTTCGCTGCTATCCAACGGAATCAACCAATTTCACACGCCATACCCATCCAAGCTATCCCAATCACTCAAGTGGCACCCAACTCAACTTACCCAAATAAGAAACCATATCTTGGACCTCACCCTCGATGCAACAACTGTTTTTACCACCATCCCCTTACCTTACCTTGTCGACTATGTGCAACCTGTGGACGCTATGGTCATTTGAGCAAGGTTTGCCGCACCTTTCAAAACCAAATCTCTTCCCCTACTCAAACCATGAACCAAACCTATCAACAACCCCAATACCCCATGTTCCCATATGTTCGAGCTTGTTTCAATTGTGGCGACCCTACCCACTTTAGAAACACATGCCCTCAATTGGTTAACGTCATCAACACTCAAGCTCAATCAAACCCAGTTAACCAAGTAAACCAACAAAACCCAACCGCTAGGCCACCAGCAAGAGGAAGAGTCTTCAACATCAACGCCAATCCTGTCGAGGATAATGACGGCCCAAACGAAGATACCCAACTAGTCCTCTTCACCGAAGATCCAGATTCAACTCCTATCGTTTAGTTTTATGTTTTTCTTTATCACATAGAACCAAACATAACTTAAGGATAAAGCCAATGAAACTTTGACAAGAATATGGTGGATACGCCGCTGGTACTTCCTATATATAAGTATTCTTGTCAAAGGATCAGAAGCATTATCTGGCGGTTATGAGAGGTTCCATGTGTAGACTGTTAGAGTAATTATTGTTTATTATTTTCAGTACATGCAATTTCATAGGCCGCCGCTCCCCATTACATTATGAGCGTTGAGCATGTTCCCCATTTTATTATGAGGTTGAACCTGGCGTTCCCACATACGATCGGCTCCGTTTGATTGAGCCTTGATCGCACAGACATTTTCATTTTCAGTACATGCAATACGATCGGCTCCGTTTGATTGAGCCTTGATCGCGCAGACATTTTCATTATCAGTATCTTGTGGTTGTTGTGTTTGTTGTAGAGTCGCATAGAACTAATCATAACTTGCGGATAAAGTCAAAGAGAATTTGACAAGAATATGGTGGATACGCCGCTGGTACTTGATCGTCTCAAAGCTGCCCGGGATAGGCAGAAGAGCTACGCAGATAAGAGGCGTAAACCTCTACAGTTCCAAGTAGGAGACAATGTCTTGTTGAAGGTATCACCTTGGAAATGTGTAATGCGCTTCGGGAAGAAGGGCAAGTTAAGCCCTAGATGCATAGGACCGTTCGAGATCATCGAACGAGTTGGATCAGTAGCGTATAAGCTAAGTTTACCAGAGGAGTTAAGCGGAATCCATGATGTGTTCCACATTTGAAACTTAAAGAAGTGCCTAGCAGATGAATTGCTAGCAATGTCTCATGAGGACGTCCAGATCAATGAAAACCTGAGGTTTATTGAGAAACCAATTGCGATCGAAGATCGACAGGTCAAGAAGCTTCGAAGAAAGAAGATACCTATTGTAAAGTTCAAGTGGGATGCTCATAGAGGTCCCGAATATACATGGGAAGTCGAGTCCAATATGCGACAAAAATACCCTCATTTGTTTGAATAAAATCTCGAGGTCGAGATTTCTTTTAAGGGGGTGAGGATGTAACACCTCGTAATTTCCAGTCCAATTAAAATTTCAACACGTGTCCCGCTGATCCTCGTATGCCGTGTGCTAGACGAGAGGGACTAAACTTGCCAACATGTTATTTTATAACCTCTAAGTGGTGAATATTAAAGTCGATGGGTTAAACGTGTCAACATGCTTAATCTATGCATCTGAGTGACCTTTTAACGAACCCGGAGCCTAATGATGTTCGGTTATACTCCCGAGAGTGCTAAACAGGTTCCATATTGAATAAAACATGCTTTTATGTCAAAATATGGAAGTTTGGGAAGTCCAGGGACCAAAATTGAAAATTTTGAGAAATGGTCACCCCCGCGTGTCGAGCGGGAACATGTTGTTCCCTCGCGTGGCGTGACGGCATGCGTTCGCAGAATTCTGCATGCCAGCTGCAGACCTGCATGCCTGCCACCTCTTTTCGCGAATTTCCAGCATTTCTCTGCTCAAGACACGTACCTGGACACTTGTGCACTTCAGGGATGCATGCTAAACACTTGTATCAACCTCATCGTCCAGCCATGGTTCGAATTAAACATGGTTACGTAATCGTAATGAGGTAGGTAACAACATCCCATAAGGGCACCTCCTGATTACCACGTTTGCATGTCCGATTGACGAGTCAAACTTATTTTTAAAAAAGTCAAACTGGGTCAGATTTAGTATCTACCGCACATCTAATAACATGCATGCTATAAAATCAGTTTTGACACTCTAAATACTCGGTAATAATCATAAGAATGTGTGAGAACATATTCGGCTCGTCAAATCCAAGTCTAAAGGTCGGTTCGCAACCGAAAGTCGCAAGAGTTTGACTCCTACTTTGACTTTCAGTTCTGACCCGATTTATAGTCTTTCAAGGCCAATTCTAAGTTACATTATGACCCTTATATAAATTAGCATAATCCTCTGAGGTCATACTATCTGGTCATAATCATAATCCGAGTTTATACGCATGTTTCATTAATGTGTCAAATTTGACTACTTTGTCCTTTTTGCTTAAAATGAGAATTTAACTAAAAATGAACATGGAACAAGTTACCTATTGATATGTTAACTTGGTTGGCTTTCATGCATGTCAATAATTTGGTCATAATCTGAGTTTTTCCTAAATATCGCAAATCAAGCTTTTAAAGGACCAAAATGCCCTTTTCGGCAAATAAAATGTTTTAACCACAACTCCTATAATAAAATACTTTACCTACTGATGTTATGATATATTTAGAATTATTTGGGATATTAAATCAATTTATAAGATGAGTTTATGAAAAGGTGCTTGCATGGTATAGATAAATGACGATAATGCCCTTACGGTGCATAAAAATGAGTTTAAAGACATCTTCATAACCAAACCTTTTACAAACTGACTTTATATAATAAATAAAAATATTTTGGTTATATAAACCTGATCAAAACTATAATTTCCTTAAACATCGGTTAAATCGTCATTTAGCGACTTTATCGCCTTTTCGACGCATAGTATGGGTTAAAACCATATCTAAGCATCAAGACTTATTACCTACTGATTATAAAACCTATTTCTAATATTTTTATAGTAGGTACAAGTTATAAACACAGATTCCCAAATAAGTCTTCGAATCTATGTGTGAAATGACCAAAATACCCTTTCGGGGCATAGTTTGGTCTTTAAATATAAACCACACATATATTTGATATCTTACTGATATAACATCATAAATTAACTATTTTTATGACCTTGACATCAGAATTATTGCAAACCTCTTTTATAAGTCGTAGAATGACCAAATTACCCTTTTGAAACTTAATTCGATTTAAATCTACGACGGGCATACATGTTAGTATCTTACTGATATTATAACATGTTTTAAGTGTAATGGCACATGAAACTTGTATATGACTCATCCGGTTACCCGGCATCGCTTATATGCGTACGGTTAAGCCTACATGACTTATTTACGTAAATTCACCGAAACGGGTCTAACCTTATCATTTTTATATCAAAATCCAGAATGTTATATGTTTACCCAAAATATACAAGTCCTAGTACTTGGGTTTAAACAATAGTTTTTCCGGTCATCGCTTAATCTAGCGTATCATTCCGTTACGTATCCTTAAGCTAACTAGTTCGAGTCAACGACTCAACCTAAACCCGTTAGCATTCTAATTGGTTATTAATACCATCAGTCCAGACTAGAAGCCTCCCAGTAGATCGATACTTTGCATTAGTCTTCTTGATTAACGGCTGAGTTACTATTTGTTAGAAGAACTAGCTTAGGTAAATACTTTAACTTATTTTCCCTATACGGGCTTGGGATACGGTATTATATTACCGCTTGGTCGGGTATGGGATCATGTTTATCGGATTGTGATTCACTAAATCTTATAACCCGTTCTATTCTGTATTGTCTGATAACTTAAACATTGGGGGTTAACTCGACCGTGTCTTGGATATCCTTGGCTCATTTAAATTACTAATCGCCACGACCTAAGCGTGGGGTGTAGGCATACACCTGACAGACACTAATGCTAAACAAATTATTTTTATTATACTCCTCCGTGGGTTTTATTAAGTGGTGTGTCGGTTAATCAGGTTATTCGGTTTTTGCACCGGACCCCATATGTATTGACAGACTTGTAAAACTGTAAACAAGATCATTTTGAATTGCCCCAAGTTATAAAAGAATTTTCGTGCTCAATGCACCTAAACAAATTTTAAATGTTTTCAAAATGTGTCGGTTAAATGTATTTACCAGTGAAAACTGACGTATTTTCCAAAAAGGCTAAGTGACAAGTTCGGCACGGAATAGGCTAGGAGCTGCTTGGTATGATGTAGAGAATTTTGCAAGTTCTTAGTCAAGCCTAAAGTCTATCGGAGAATATCGTTTTTGTACCTACGATCCGCCTGTGGATCTAATATTGCAAACCTTGTAATTGTTTTAAGACTTTTAAACTCTACGGTTTGTAATAATATTTAATATTCAAGTCTTCCGCTGTGCTGTATATATGTTTGACCTTGATGATACCAATCTTACGTCACAATACTCCCCACCCGGGCCCACCGGGATTGTGTTGGAAATACGGGGTGTGACATTGGCCACAGCGCCCGGTGTCACGGTGCTTGACACGTCGTTCCTTGCCGTTTAAACAAAAAATAAGGCTAAAACTTTTGCTTAGAAATACATGTAATGGATGTATAAATAAATAAAATGTGGTATATATATACATAAAATGAAGGTATAAAACATGAAATGAAAATATAAAATCTAGAATTATATGACAATATAAATACTTCGGTTCGAAACCGGTGGGGGGGGGGGGGAACAAGCCTAAGCTGCGCCCCTGATCTTAATTAACCGATGTTACAAAAAATAACCGATAACTGACTTTTGATTAATTGAATTTTAATTAATTTCGATTCGGTTTCGTTTTCGATTCATCGTATATTGCACACCCATCTCCCGCGTAGAAAATAACTAGTCTCATACTTACTTCTGACATCTAAAAGATAACGTTTTAAACTTCATCTTCCCCAATATCTATCCCTTCTTCAACACCTCACTTCCTTTCCTTTCATCTCAACCAAATGGCATCTTCACTTTCTCATAACCTCTCCACATCATCCAGAACCTTCATCTCAAACCCTAGCTCAACCACCGTCTTCCACCACCTCTCTCCGCCTTACCTCCTCCGCTTCCACTCTCCGTCCACCACCGGCGGCCCTCACTTCTCAACCCTCCGGTGCTCCGCTGCCGGTTCCGAGACCGGATTCTTCACCAAACTGGGACGGTTGATCAAAGAGAAGGCGAAGAAAGACGTGGAGAAGATATTCTCTGGTGGATTTACCAAAACGAGAGATAATTTGGCGGTTATTGATGAGCTGTTGCTTTATTGGAATCTGTCAGATACGGATCGTGTTCTGGATGAGATTGAAGAGGTAGTTTTGTAATTGTTTATGTGAATTTTAGAATGTTGCTAAGTAGAATGACATTTGGATGCGAGTGGTTATGGTTTGTGATTAGGTGCAGAACTGATTAAGATGTATACACGCAAATTGATACGATACTGGTAGGGCAAAAATACCAAAAAGTATCTAAACCAATTTGTTTAGTAACTGAAAATCATAAAAATGAGTACAGGTAACGATGTTGTTCCGTCGATAGCGGTTCAGTATGGAATCGGTACGTTACTGGCACTTGGTATAGTTTACGACGCAAATAAATACTTTATTTTGAACACAACTCTGTTTTCAATAAAGTTTATATCGAAATTACAAAAACGAGAGATAATTTGGCTGTCATTGATGGGCTGTTACTTCACTGGAATCTCTCTGATACCGATCGTGTTCTAGATGAGATTGAAGAGGTAGTTTTGTAACATTTTGTTGTGAATTTTATGTGAATTTTAGTGTTGATTAGGGAGAATTGGTGTAACTGAAATGACATTTGGATTTGAGTGGTTATGGTTTGTGATTAGGTGCAGAACTGTTTGAGATGTATAGACACAGACCGATACGATACTGGCAGTGCAAAAATACTAAAAAGTATCTTAACTGAAAACCATATAAATGAGTATATGTAAAGATGTTGTTTGGTGGATGTCGGTTCGGTACGGAATCTGTACAACATCCTGTAGATACAGTAACGGCACTAGGTATAGTTTACGATACAAAATAATCTTTATTTTGAACGCAACTCTGTTTTTAATAGATTTTTTTATCGAAATGTCGATAAAAAGATAAACGTAACTGCGTGTTTAGATTTTTTTTAAAAAGTTAATGGATGTAAGTAATTATAGAAAATCAAATTAAATAACAAATTAAATATTATGGAAAAACTAAGTAACAACCCTTTTATTGTGCTTGCGAAAACAAGATATAATTTGGCGGTTATTGATGAGCTACTCCTGCATTGGAATCTCTCTGATACCAATCGTCTTCTGGAAGAGATTGAAGAGGTAGTTTTGTAACATTTTTATTTGAGTTTTATTGTTGATTAGGGAGAATTTCTGCAACTGGAATGACATTTGGATGTGAGTGGTTATGGTTTGTAGTTAGGTAACTGATGGAGTTGTATTTTTTATATGTACTGATAGGTAGTGCAAAAGTACTAAAAAATATCTAAACAACTCGTATCGAAACTGAAGAGGTAGTTTTGTAACATTTTTGTGGTGAAATTTATGTGAATTGCTGCAATTGAAATAGCATTGGATTTGAATGGTAAATTGGTAATGATTTGTAAAACTGATTATGATTCAGATGTCCAAATAATCAGATTGAATGTTGTAAGCAAACTAAATTATCGAAATAAGGGTACCTAACAATCTCTTGACTTTAGTGAATATCTAATATATCGGTCTTCATTGATTTGTTGTGTTTTTGACTTTTCGGTGGGTTTTTTATTTTTTATTTTTTTCTGTGATGCCATACAACTGAAAACACAGACTGCTCTGAAACTTGTTTTGTGCTCATAAAAAATGAAATTTGATGATCATTGATTAGTGATCAGTCACGTGCATACATTTGTAAATTATTCCCTGAAAATATGTCTATCTTCTATGCTTTCAGGCATTATTGGTGTCGGATTTTGGCCCAAAGATCACAATAAAGATTGTGGAGAGCTTGCGCGATGATATATATGCTGGAAAGCTCAAATCAGGAACTGAAATAAAGGCAAGTGTTGTGAATGTGATTTTAATTTAGAGTGTTTACACTGCAAAACGTTACATTTAAACGAAAATAAAGTACACTGCAAAACATTAGACCGTATTTTCGACAAATTTTCACCCCTTTGTATTGGTATATTATGTAGGATGCTTTGAAGAAGAGTGTACTGGATATCTTGATGACCCAAGGTGCTAAAACAGAGCTTAAACTTGGATTCAGGTCTGTGAAATGCATGGTCTTGGGATCTTACGCATGTTTCTTTTTCTGTGTTGTTAGTTTGTTGATGATTATTAATAATGATTTATTTTTATAGGAAACCGGCAGTAATCATGATAGTTGGTGTTAATGGAGGTGGAAAAACTACATCTCTTGGTATGTTTAATGATAATGCATTTTACATTGTATCTTTTTCTTTGGTTAATATTCTGCTGAGTCCAGTTTGGTTTGAAAACAACTGATTTTTGGTGTTTTAATGGCAGGGAAACTGGCTTATCGGTTGAAGAGTGAAGGTGCTTCAGTGAGTTCATGATTTGTTGATACTTTTATCATATGCGTAAAATGTCATTTTCGTTCTTGAGGTTTGGCCAGTTTTGCGAATTTTGTCCAAAGGTTTGTTTTTCCGCATTTTGATCCAAAAGGTTTGAAATCTTGCCGTTTTCATCCGGCTTGTTAACTCCATCCATTTTTCTCTGTTAAGTCAGGGGTATTTCCGTCTTTTTTGTTAACTTAAAGGGCAATTCGGTGTAACGGATTCGGTCAGGGGTATTTTAAATGCTTGTACATAATGTGAAAAAAAGACCAAATTGCTATTTAAGTAAACCAAAAATGACGAAAATACCACAAACTTAATGAAGAAAAAATGGATGGAGTTAACGAGCCGGATGAAAATGACAATATTTTAAACCTTTTGGACCCAGATGCAGAAAAACAAACATTTGGACGTAAGTCGCAAAACTGGCCAAACATCAGGGACGAAAATGGCATTTTACTTTTTATCATTTTGTGTTTTCGTATAATGAGGCGAAAATGGCATTTTACTCTTTATCATTTTGTGTCTTAGTATAATGAAGAGTTAAATCTTGAAAACTTTCCTTGTATGATAAATTAATGTACAACCGAGTGAAGTATCTTTTGGTTACTCTATTAAATAATTATATTAAAAATGTATAGATATTATTGGCGGCTGGTGATACATTCAGGGCAGCTGCGAGTGACCAACTGGAAATTTGGGCTGAAAGAACAGGCTGCGAGATTGTATCAGCTGAAAAAGAGAAAGCAAAAGCATCAGCAGGTAGACTATTAAACCAAGAGTAATAACTTCCACAAATATAGTTGGTTTTATCGTTTATGGCAGCTACTATTACTAACACGTGATCTTGAAGTTCTTTTTGAGTAGTTCTAACACAGGCCGTTAAGGAAGGGAAAGAACAGGGGTATGATATCGTGTTATGTGACACCTCTGGACGTAAGACATGATGTTCGTCAACAAAATTTCTTGAATTTTCACTTCAATTGACGTTCACTCACACTGACAGGTTTTCTGGTTATTTATATGTCTTATAGGTCTGCATACTAATTATAGCTTGATGGAAGAATTGATTGCATGCAAAAAGGCCATTGCTAAAATTGTTAATGGTGCACCTAATGTATGGCGCTATGGTTAGCTGTCTTATTTTCGTTAGATGTATCATCATCTTCTTTTCATAAATTTTACATGTGATCACATAGCTTAATTGATAAATGTCTAAAATGCCCTTCTATAAGGTCAAAATAGAGGGACCTTGTAACATTTGATCACATAGCTTAATTAGTAAATGGCTAAAGTGTCCTTTATACCGTGTTCAATATATTTTTGTGGGTTTCATCTTTCTACCAATTTTATCTTTTGTATTATGGGGTCCGTATATATACCATTTTTCTTCTTGCCGGGTCCCATTTTTATATCATTTTCTCCATCCCTATTCTTGGGGCTACGTCTTTATACCATTTTCTGTTTTGTTTATTCTCTTACCATTTACTTGGCACACACTAAAAAAGAATGATATGATTCATACTTGTTAAGTTTTTTTAATCTAAGTGATTACTTCACATAATTATACAGGAAATATTACTCGTTTTGGATGGAACGACGGGTTTGAATATGCTCCCACAAGCTAGGGAATTCAATGAGGTACTTTTTTTGCATCATGTACTTAACACACATGAAAAATAATCCATATTTCAATATGGTAGCATATTTTATAGAAAAAAAATTATTAATATATGAATTGCACGTCATCGGTTGCAGGTTGTAGGAATAACTGGTTTTATTTTGACAAAACTCGATGGCTCTGCAAGAGGTGGTTGCGTGGTATTTGAATGCTTTCTTCCTCTTTTTGGATTTATGTACGATTTCATATTTACTAATTATTATCTCTAATCACATGTCTTGAAAACGAGTTTTGCTTGCAGGTTAGTGTAGTTGATGAGCTCGGAATTCCAGTGAAGTTTGTAGGTGTTGGGGAAGGGGTGGAAGATCTCCAGCCGTTTGAGGCAGAAGCTTTTGTCAATGCTATTTTCTCATGAGGAAAAAGGTTAGTTTCCTTCGTTATTTCTTTGCTTATATTTCCTCCATCCCATCAAATTTGCAACATATGAAAACTCGATGGCTTGTACATGTAGGCAAAATCATATATTAACATTATTTATAGCTATATTTTTCACTATGGATGCTAAAAATCTATGGGATATATATAAAAGTTCATATAATAACCTTGGGCCCCTAGGTAATTAAACCTCGCTGCTTTTGCGCTTCGCGCTTCGGTTTTAGACCTCGTCGCTTTTGTGCACTTCTCACTTTTTAAAACCAAGGCGATCTCGAATGGTTTACTTGTCACACCCCGACCCGCAGCGGAATAAAGTCGGGGCATGATTGGGTTATCACCAAAGCTCATGATATTTACTAAGAAGTTTCATATTTATTAAATTCAAATTAAAATTTAAATATCCAACAAAAATTTCATACAAATACAATAAAAATCTAAATGTTTGTTCCAACGCAATAACTTGTTTATTCTTCTAGGCCATCCTAAGTGTTTCTTTCCTCAACTTGATCACCTGTATCATGTGTAAAACAGAGGAGATTTTGGGTCAACAAAAGTTGGCGAGTGAACCTTGATAAAACATTTAAATAATTGCTTATTTGTTTATTAAAGAAAATTGTGCATAAATCACATGTGAGCAAATATATATATGTAACCAATCACAAACCACATTGAATGAATATATGACATGAATGATGATGTATCTGAGATCAAGGCTCAATCAAACGGAGCCGATCTAATGAGGCACCTGATGCTCAACCCGTATCCCACGAGGAACTGATGGGCCTAATGAAATGAGTGTACTAAAATGAATAAATAAATCCACATAAACCACACTACAAGCAATACACATTTGATCACGAAATGATATAAGCACAAGTGTTTAAATAAAATAGAGAAATGATACGACACATGATACACCCCAAAACGTGATTAAAAACGGGGAATTTATAGAGATTCACTCACAGTGGGTGCGTATTTTTGGTTGACGATGAGTGCGCACGAGTTGAGAATTTGACCGACAAAAGAGTACTAACCTAAAATAGCTACGCGATAACTGGATAAATAAATAAGCTAACTTTTTGATTAAAAACCTTTGTTTAGATTTTTAAGTTTATTTTTGTGATTTTAGTATTTTAAACACTTGCAATCTAGGTATTTTTAATAATTTTTTCTTTTAATATAGCTATAGAATAATTAAATAAGTAATTAATTAAAAAAAATAAATAAAAAGGAATTGTCAGTCTGACAACGTCTGTCAGGCCGGCCGGCGCGGTGGAAATTCGTATGCGCGTGCGAGGGTCGAACTCGCGACCTCTCGTTCGTGTGCACGCAGCTCTTCCAACTGAGCTACGTGTCTAACCCGTAAGATTCCGGATTTTAATTATTCTTATATACATTTTAGGTTCATTCAAATTTAATTAAGTTTAAAAAGGTTATACGGGATCGAACCGGACGCGCATCAAGGGTTTCGAACCCAAGACCTTGGTGGTGTTTTGCACAACTGGGCTGGGTGTCTAAACCGATAACTCTTGTGTTTTAATTACATTTGTATACATACTGCCACTGATATATATATTTCATTCAAAATAAAAACGGTTATGTGTATTTATGCGGTCATGAGCCGGATTCGAACCAGGGACGTGAAGGCCGTGTTTTGCACACAGTCTACCGCTGGACTGTGTATCTAACCCGGTTAAAACTTAGATTTTAATTACATATAACCCGTAACCCACTTCGTCTCCTTCATTCAAACTCTTTTACCCAGAACATCTACCCGCCTAAAAACCATTCTCCAAATTCCCTTAAACGATTTAAATGAGATAATTAAGATAATATTATATCAAAGTATCAAGAAATTTTACCGAATTGATTTAATCGGCGGTGACTGATTTCGGCCCCTGCTGTATTCCAGCGAACAGGGCTTCCGGCGAACAGAGGGGGAGGGTTATAGAGTGGAGGAAAACAAATTGAAAGACTGCGCAAATTTGGATGGGGGCTGTATTCAGTATTTATAGAGTGGTGATTGGGTTCGGTTTTAGGAAACCGCGTGCTATTCGAATGAAGTTTGCCAAGTAGCCGCAAGTCAAAAGTCGGAAAGTTCAAATGAAAAAGGAAAGGCGCGTTGTAGAGACCTGGGTAGTTGCAGGTTTTTCCGCTCGTATATACGTGAATATAAGTGATGGTGCGCGAGATTTGTTACAATGTGTGTGTGTGGTCTGGTGGTGTTGGTGGTGTGTGAGTAACTGGGCGACCCGGGTTCGATTCCCGGTTCACTCATTTTTATTACGCTTTTTAATTATCTATTAAAAATTAAATATTTATTATTTAACTGGTTATTTATTATATTATTTCATTAAGATTATTTTAAACTTTAATTATTATTATTTATATAAGAAATATAAAAATAACCGAACGACAAGAATAATTACACTTTGATTGATAATTTGGGGCGGGCTTTCGAAACCGATTTATGCAAATGTTACAGTATCCCCTATTTTTAGAAATTTCGTCCCGAAATTTAAGTAGTAGTTGTAACCGGAAATAGATGCAGGTATTTCTCGCGCATTGAGTCTTCACGTTCCCAAGTAAACTCAGGTCCTCGTTTTGACTCCCAACGCACCCTGACGATTGGAATACGACTTCGCCTCAAGCGCTTCTCACTGAAATCCATGATTTCTACTGGTCTCTCAACGAAGTGCATTGATTCATCGACTTGAATGTCTTCTGAAGGGATATGGAGGTTTTCGTCGGCGAGGCACTTTTTCAAGTTTGAAACGTGAAACGTGGGATGAATTCTGTTAAGCTCTTCTGGTAGGTCAAACTTGTATGCTACAGGACCTACTCTTTCGAGTATCTTGAAAGGTCCTACGTAGCGTGGTGCTAGATTGCCCTTCTTGCCAAAACGAACCACTCCCTTCCACGGTGATACTTTTAAAAGTACTTGATCACCGATGTCAAACTCCAAGGGCTTTCGTCGTGTGTCAGCATAACTCTTTTGACGACTTTGAGTCTCTAGAAGATTGTTTTGTATTTGAATGATTTTGTCGGTTGTTTCTTGAATCAATTCAGGTCCGGTGATTTGCGCTTCACCAATTTCGTGCCAACATACTGGAGATCGGCATTTACGACCATATAAAGCTTCGAAAGGAGCCATGCCGATACTTGAATGATAGCTATTGTTGTACGAAACTCGACTAACGGTAGATGAGCGTCCCAGTTCCCTTTGAAGTCTATGACACATGCTCGAAGCATGTCTTCAAGGGTTTGGATGGTGCGTTCAGATTGACCATCAATTTGAGGGTGAAAGGCGGTACTGAGGTCTAACCGTGTACCAAAGCGGTTTGTATGGCTCGCCATGTTCGTGAAGTGAAACGACCATCACAGTCTGATATGATGCTTAACAGTACACCATGTCGGCTTATGATCTCGTTGATGTAGATACGAGCTAACTTCTCGTTCTTGAAGTCCTCGCGAATCGGAATGAAGTGAGATGATTTTGTGAGACGATCGATTATTACCCATATGGTGTCATACCCACTGGAGGTGCGAGGTAACCCGGTAATGAAGTCCATGGTTATATTTTCCCACTTCCATACAGGTATTTCGGGTTGGACTAGGAGTCCTGAAGGTCTTTGATGTTCAGCTTTCACTTTGGAACATGTAAGGCACTTGGAAACAAAAACAACGATATCCTTTTTCATGCCAGGCCACCAGTAGGTGTATCGTAGGTCTTGATACATCTTATCGGCTCCTGGGTGTACAGAGTATCGTGTTTTGTGTGCCTCATTCATAAGGAAATCACGAAGGTTGTCGCGATCGGGAATCCATATGCGGTTTAAATAATATAGAATACCGTCGGATTTGGTTTCAATTTTGAGTTCAGCTCCACATGACAGCTCATCGCGTACGTCATTTTCCGTTACAGAGATATGTTGAGCTGCCCGGATTCGATCCTTGATATCATAGAAGACGAATAGAGTTCGCATATCCCCTTCGACTGAGCGCATCGGCCACTACGTTTGCCTTGCCAGGATGATACCGAATCTCGTAGTCGTAATCGTCGAGCAGTTTGACCCATCTTCGTTGCCTCATATTCAACTCTTTTTGGTTGAAGATATGCTGGAGACTCTTGTGGTCAGTGTATATTTCACACTTGGTACCGTAAAGATAATGTCTCCATATCTTGAGGGCGAACACTACGGCTCCAAGTTCCAGGTCGTGGGTGGTGTAATTCTTCTCATGAACTTTGAGTTGGCTAGAGGCATAGGCTATCACTTTTCCTTTTTGCATCAATACACAGCCTAGCAATAAACCACAAAGTCATCGCAACCCTCAGGGAGTGTAAGGATAGGTGCGTCACAAAGCCTTTGCTTTATAGTTTGGAAGGCCTCCTCTTGCTTAGGTCCCCAAATGAAGGGTTTTCCTTTGTGAGTCAAGGTCGTGAGGGGAACGGCGATACGGGAAAATTGGCAATGAAGCGTCGGTAGTAACCAGCCAAACCAAGAAATGACCTAACTTCGGTAGGGGTACGTGGCGCTTGCCATTTTTGTACTGCCTTGATTTTTGAAGGATCGACATGAATCCCTTTGTCATTGACGACATGACCAAGGAATTGTACTTCTCCTAACCAGAATTCGCATTTTGAGAACTTAGCGTAAAGCTTTTCAGTCCTTAAGAGTGTACGAATGAGTCGAAGGTGTCGCTCATGTTCGGATTTTGACTTGGAGTAGATAAGAATGTCGTCGATGAAGACTATGACGAAACGGTCGAGGTAGGGTTTGCATACCCTATTCATTAAATCCATGAAGACAGCGGGGGCGTTGGTTAAACCGAAGGGCATAACCATGAACTCGTAGTGACTACAACGAGTTCGGAAGGCAGTTTTTGGAATATCTTCTTCGCGCACTCTAAGCTGATGATAACCAGAACGAAGGTCGATTTTGGAAAAACAGGTGGCGCCTTGAAGCTGGTCTAGAAGGTCATCAATACGAGGCAGTGGATAGCGATTCTTAACCGTCAACTTGTTGAGTTCTCTATAATCAATGCACATGCGAAACGTTCCATCTTTTCTTTACAAAAAGAACATGTGCACCCCAAGGCGATGAGCTAGGACGTATGAATCCTTTGTCAGTCAACTCTTGCAGTTGACTGGCCAACCTTGCATCTCGGATGGGGCTAACCTATAAGGAGATTTTGCGACCGGTGTAGCGCTAGGCACAAGATCGATTCGAAATTCGACTTCTCTCACAGGAGGAAGTCCTGAAACGTCGTCGGGAAAAACTTGCGGGAATTCTTTCACAATTGGAATATCTTCGAGCTTTCTCTCCTTGCCTTCCTTCTTGACAACGTGAGCTAGAAATGCGACGTAATTCTTGCGAAGATAACTTTGGGCTTGAAGGCAGGACATCAATTTGAGCCCTTTCGAAGGAGTTTCCCCAAAGATACGTAGTGTCTGACCGTCGGCGAGAGGAATACGAATGAACTTTTCATGGCACACCACTTCAGCGTGATGCTGGCTGAGTCAGTCCATGCCGATGATAACATCGAAACTTCCCAATTTCATAAGAATGAGATCAATTGTAAAATCGTGATCATTTAGGGTGAGAGTACAATCGCGTATAATAGAATTTAATGAAGTGGGTTTTCCGTCAGCAACTTCCACCGTCAGAGATTCAACGAGATTATCACGAGGTTGGTCGAGGATAGATTCGAATTCTAAAGACACAAAGCTCTTATCCGCACCAGTATCGAATAATATGGATGCATTATGAGAAACATACCGTTGACCACATTGTTCTCAGCCCTGGCTTGATTGGCATTGATATTGAAAGCTCTTCCTCTAGCAGGTGGAGGAGCTTGGTTGGCTTGGTTTACCAGGTTTGCTTGAGCTTGGGCATGGATGATGTTCACCAGGCGTGGGCAAGTGTTCCTGAAGTGGTTTGGGTCCCCACAATTGAAACAGGCTCGCATGGGTTGCATCATGGGGTAGTTGGGTTGGTAGTAAGGTTGGGCTGCGAGTTGTGCAGGTGGTAGAAGTAAGGGTTGTTGGGCTTGGCCCACCATTTGATTTTGGGTTTGGGTTGGGGATTGACTGCGGTTCAATCGCTGAAGGGTACGGCAGGTTTGGATGGTGTGACCCGCACGGCCACAACTTGTGCAATGTTGGCAGGGGTTTTCAGGAGGGTGATGATATTGACAACGGTTACACTTTGGGTGTGGGCCAGTGTATGGCCTTTTGAATGGTGCGGCTGGAGGGGCGACTTGGGTGATTGGAGCAGCAGTGATGGGAGGGTTGGTTTGGGTGACAACAAACTTCTTGCCATTTCGCTTACTCTTACCAGCAAACTTCGAGGATGAACCTGGGTGGTTTGGAGTTGGGGTCTCAATGGGTGGTTTCTTCTTCTCATCTTTGAATTTGCCGTTTCGAATGCGATTTTCAGTGAGTTCCGTAGTTAACTCCATTGCGGCTTCAAGTGTTGCAGGCGAAGTGCTTAAAACCGAATCTTGGATTTTCGAGGGGAGGCCTCGAATGTAGTGTTCGACTAGGCGGTACAATGGGGTGAACATATTGGGACCATCTGGTTCAACTCGAGAAATCTCTTATTGTATGAAGTGTGGTCTCCTTCCTTTTGTTTCAATGCGTGAAACTCGTCTTATAGCTTTTTGATTTCGCTTCTTGGACAGAAGCGTCTCGTCATGATTTCCCTGAACTCTTCCCATGTTAAGGCCATGGCATCTTCAACACATCGCTTACCCTTTTCCGTGTTCCACCAGGTAAGGGCTACCCCAAACAATCTTCCAGTCGCGTAACGTACCTTACGGTCCTCGGGACAGTCGCAATTGAGAAAGGTGTTTTCCATCTCCTCAAACCAGTGAAGGAGAGCGGTGACACCTTCAGTCCCTTCATATTTTGGGGGATCGCAGGACTTGAAGTGTTTGTTGATGCATTTGGGGGTTTTGGGGGGAGGGTTGGCGACGCTTTGGTCTTCTTGGTTGGGAGGGTTGATGGGATTAGCGGTGAGGGCTTGCTGAACTTGTAGCACGATGTCAGGAAGCACTGCGGCCATTTGTTTAGCAATTTGCGTGGCCAAGCGTTCGTTTGACTTTCCTGACCTTCTACCTCCACGTAATTGCCTAGCCGACATCTACAGGAATATAAGTAGAAAGATTGTGAGTTCAAGAATTTCCTAGGTGCCATGTGTCGTAAAAAGAATGAAAACAACATAACTGAAAATAATTTAACTACATCCATAGGATGTCTTGGGTTAGCTCATGTTTGGGCCTCCAAATGTCCTCCAGACCATTGCCTGTGTAGTCATGTGGGCCCCCATGACTATTGGGCTTGGTAGGATTCACATTGGTGTCGGCGGGTTAACACTCGCATCACCCGAATGAAAATCGTAAAACATGATTGCGAGATGTATGGTCGGAGGTTGTCCAGGTGTGGACACAATGACAGCTCAAAGTGGGGTTAGTTCACACGACGTTTGGTATAGCATGCTTTGGCCTAATAGGTCCTTCGTACTTTCATCGTTAGTTCCCAGGTAGGCAAACTGTTCCTTTATTTTGGATTTTTACGAATGCCAAGCCTAGACAGGACGTTCCGACTACCGGTACTCGTACCCTTCCAGTTAATATTGGGTGTGATAATAAACATGAAACATATAAACATCATGAATTTTGCATGTAACACATGAACAATTAAAATCTAATCAACTATAGTATAGGCTCTGTGGGTCTAATAACCTATCCTATATCCCTATAGTCACAAGATCTGATACCAATCTGTCACACCCGATCCGCAGCGGAATAAAAGTCGGGGCATGATTGGGTTATCACCAAAGCTCATGATATTTTCTAAGAAGTTTCATATTTATTAAATTCAAATTAAAATTTAAATATCCAACAAAAATTTCATACAAATACAATAAAAATCTTAATGTTTGTTCCAACGCAATAACTTGTTTATTCTTCTAGGCCATCCTAAGTGTTTCTTTCCTCAACTTGATCACCTGTATCATGTGTAAAACAGAGGAGATTTTGGGTCAACAAAAGTTGGCGAGTGAACCTTGATAAAACATTTAAATAATTGCTTATTTGTTTATTAAAGAAAATTGTGCATAAATCACATGTGAGCAAATATATATATGTAACCAATCACAAACCACATTGAATGAATATATGACATGAATGATGATGTATCTGAGATCAAGGCTCAATCAAACGGAGCCGATCTAATGAGGCACCTGATGCTCAACCCGTATCCCACGAGGAACTGATGGGCCTAATGAAATGAGTGTACTGAAATGAATAAATAAATCCACATATAAACCACACTACAAGCAATACACATTTGATCACGAAATGATATAAGCACAAGTGCTTAAATAAAATAGAGAAATGATACGACACATGATACACCCCAAAACGTGATTAAAAACGAGGAATTTATAGAGATTCACTCACAGTGGGTGCACATTCTTGGTTGACGATGAGTGCGCACGAGTTGAGAATTTGACCGACGAAAGAGTACTAACCTAAAATAGCAACGCGATAACTGGATAAATGAATAAGCTAACTTTTTGATTAAAAACCTTTGTTTAGATTTTTAAGTTTATTTTTGCGATTTTAATATTTTAAACCCTTGCAATCTAGGTATTTTTAATAAATTTTTCTTTTAATATAACTATAGAATAATTAAGTCAAAAAACGGGTTTCCAAAACCCGCTTTGTTTATTAATCGAATAGTCAGTTATAATTTTCGTTGCGTATATATAGTTCATTTAATTTTAAACAATACATAATTAATAAACATTGTTAGAATTTAAACCATAATTAATAAATAATAAAAATAAGAGAAAAAAAAATAAATGAGGCTGCCGGGTTTCGAACCCGGGTCAGCCGCTTCAACAAACAAACACTACACCACTCCGCCACTTGACACCTTTGTGTATTTACTGAAACAAATAATACTTAAATTAAATCCCGAATTCATAACCGGACTTCAGCGCGGCAGAACTCGTAATCACCGGAAAATCCGGCAATCCGCGAGTTTAGCCATTTTCTTTTGACTATAACGTTATAACCGACTTAGACATCGGTTATAACCGACGTCTAACAGCCAATTCCAGTCGTAACCGCCAGAAAAGTTTTGACCGCGAATCAAGACCAAAATTCGGACTCAATTCATCCTGATCATCCCTATAAATAACCACCCAAACCTCTGGTGATCTTTTCGCTCAAAATCGCACAAACTCTTCAAGCTTTAGCACTCGCCGGAGATATTTTACAGTCGCCGGACTTTCACCGGAAAACCGAGACTTCAAATCGGTAAAATTCTCGACTCTTTTGGTTGTAATTCATTATTAGACATATATTAACTTCAATCCTTCAACCAGAATCTGTTCCAGACTACGCTGCCGGAAAATCTCTCACTCGCCGGAATTCCACTGAAACATCAAAGTCTCACTGTCGATCGGTATAATCATCTAAAAACTCTTGCAATATCTTACTCAGTAACTTAATTTCATAACACAAGAAACTAAACTGTCAAACATTTCACTCAGCCGAGAGTCACAAATCAGAGCCGACGAAGATTTCAAGAACGAAAAGCTAGCTCGTATTTTTATCAGCGAAATCGTAAGCCGACATGGTGTACCGTTAAGCATTATTTCAGATCGTGATGGTCGTTTCACTTCACGAACATGGCAAGCAGTACAAGCCGCTTTGGGTACGCGATTAGATCTCAGTACCGCCTATCATCCTTAAACTGATGGACAATCTGAACGCACCATTTAAACTCTTGAAGATATGCTTCGAGCATGTGTCATAGACTTCAAGGGAAATTGGGACGCTCATCTACCATTAGTTGAATTTTCGTACAACAACAGCTATCATTCAAGCATCGGCATGGCACCTTTTGAAGCTGTATATGGTCGTAAGTGCCGATCTCCAGTATGTTGGCACGAAATTGGAGAAGCTCAAATCACTGGTCCAGAATTGATTCAAGAAACCACAGACAAGATCCATCAAATTCGAAACAATCTTCTAGCGGCTCAAAGTCGTCAGAAGAGTTATGCAGATAAACGACGGAAGCCTTTGGAGTTTAACATTGGTGATCATGTACTTCTAAAAGTATCACCGTGGAAGGGAGTAGTTCGTTTTGGTAAAAAAGGCAAGCTAGCACCACGCTACGTAGGACCTTTCAAGATACTTGAAAGAGTAGGACCTGTAGCATACAAGCTTGATCTACCAGAAGAACTCAACAGGATTCATCCCACATTCCACGTATCAAACTTGAAGAAGTGCATCGCTGATGAAAATCTCCACATTCCTCTGGAAGATATTCAGATTGATGAATCTATGCATTTTATTGAAAGACCAGTATAGATCATGGACTTCGGAGAAAAACGTCTACGATAGAGTCGCATTCCAATTGTTAGGGTACGCTGGGAGTCGAAACGGGACCTGAGTTTACTTGGGAACGTGAAGACTCAATGCGTGAAAAATACCCGCATCTTTTTCCTACTACTACTTAAATTTCGGGACGAAATTCCTAAAAGTAGGGGATACTGTAACATTTGTCGAAAACGGGTTTTTCAAACCCGCTCCATTTGTAATCGAATATCAAGTTATAAATGTTCGTTGCGTATTTATGCCTATTTTGATTTTTAATGATACATAATTAATAAACAAACTAAACTATAAGAGTTATAATTTGATAAAAAATAAAAATAAAATATTTAAAAATAAAATGAGGCTGCCGGGACTCGAACCCGGGTCAGCCGGGTTTTGAAACTCAAAGCCTTATCACACACACGCATAACCACTACGCCACTTGTTGTTTTCTGTCAACTCTAGGAAACAAATAAATCTTATAAACAAACATAAATCAACCGGTTACGCCAACTGTAACTGAAATCGGTCATCAAACGCCCAAAGACGATTTGATTACTCGCGGTTAACCGATACACCGACGTTTTCAATCAAGTTGCTTTGAATGAATTTGAATTCTAGAAGTGGATCGGTTTTTATAACCGAAAATTTTCAATTCCAGTATTACTTCCATCTTTGTACTCCTTCGCGACTCAAACATAATCTACAGACTCTCAATTACATTTTCGCACAAGTTTCAGTTCGCCGGAGAATCAAATTGGACTCGCCGGACTTTCGCCGGAAAACCGTATTCTCCATTAAAACAGTAAGTCTTTCAATTTCTTCGTGGTCTATCAATTGTTAAGCTATTGCCAACTCAAACCTTTCAATTGAAATCAAATTCAGACGCCGTTATCGGATAATTCCTGCTCGTCGGAAAACCTCTGAAAGTTCTTATCTTAGGCTGTAAAACGGTATGGACATTCAAACACCCTGTTAACGTTTGTTTAGCACTTCAATTCCACAATTAGCTAATCAAAACTGTTAATTTATTCATTCAGTAGAAATCCGTAAACACAGAGCCGACGACTTGCCGGAATTCTGAAATAAATCGTTCACCGGTATGTTTATTTCTAAATATCGTCTCTGCCATTTCATATTAGTCTGTTCAATGTTTGTCAATCGAATTAAACAAGATACAATGGTGTAATCGCAGTCTGTAATTTTGTAATGAAGAAGACGATGATAGTTTGATTATAAGTTTAATAAAATCTGGATATTATCTCGGGTTAGACACACAGTCCAGCGGTGGACTGTGTGCATATACATATCACACGCCGCGAGTTCGATCCCTGATACACACACCCTCTCTGTAACAAAGACGTTTTATTTTTCTAACTGAACCGGGTTAACTTACGTTAGTTGTTAAGTATAATAAAAATTTGTATATTAACCAAGTTACACACAGTCCAACGGTGGACTGTGTGTAACGTTAAAGCACAGGTCCCGGGTTCGAGACCTGTAAGTGACACCGGTTCGATGATTTAAAATGTTTTTGAAAATAAAAGAATTTTGAATAAACTGAGTTAGTATATAAGTATAATTAAAAACAGAATTATTTCAGGTTAGACACGTAGCTCAGTTGGTAGAGCTGCGTGCACGCGAACGGGAGGTCTCGGGTTCGAGTCTCACCCGGCGCATACAATTACACAATAAAACGGTCAACAAGTCAAACGGTTGCAAAAAGTCAACATGTTTTTATATTTTTGTTTATTTAATTTAATTTAAAAATCAATTAAAAATACTTAAAAATAATGTTTTTAAAGATAGGAAATAGCCTTAAACTCACAAAAATATATCTAAAAATCTTATTAAAATTATTAATAAAATCTACTCATTTACTATATCTGCAGTTATTATATAGGTTAGTTAAATCTCGTTGTTCAATCCTTTCAACTCGTGCGCATCTCATCATCTCCAACCAAACGCACCCAATGTGAGTGAATCTTTACAAATTCCCCGTTTTAATCACGTTTTTGGGGTGTATCATGTGTCTTGCCGTTTATTATATTTAAATCATTGTGCATACATCATATCATGAACAAATGTGTATTCAGCTTGTTTCGACTGTTTGTGTGGTAATTGTTAGATTTAATTTATCATTTTCAGTACATGCAATTTCATAGGCCGCTGCTCCCCATTACATTATGAGCGTTGAGCATGTTTCCCAATTACATTATGAGCGTGAACCTGGCGTGCCACAGACGATCGGCTCCGTTTGATTGAGCCTTGATCGCACAGACATTTATCATTTTCAGTACATGCAATACGATCGGCTCCGTTTTATTGAGCCTTGATCGCACAGTTTCATTCATGTTATTTATTGTATGATGTTGGTATGTTATTATATGTTATTGTATGTTATAGTTTGTGATTGTTATTGCTACAGTTTGATTATTTACATTTGCTCACTTTTGATTATTGCACAATTTTTCATTGATAAACTAACAAGAAAATCAATAATAAATGTTTATCTAACAAGGTTCACTCGCCAACTTATGTTGACCCAAAAACTCCCATTTTTACACATGATACAGGTGAACCAGCTGCAGCAAAAAACACATAGGATTGGCCTAGAAGAATAAAATGATTTAGAGCTTGGAATTGTTTAGTTGGTTATTTTCTTTGTATGGACATGTTTGGATTATTGGGAATGTAATTTTGACTTTAATAAATATGAAACATATTAGTAAATATCATGAGCTTTGGTGATAACCCAATTATGCCCCGACTCTTATTCCGCAAGCGCCACGTACCCCTACCGAAGTAAGGTCATTTCTTGGTTTGGTTGGTTACTATCGCCGCTTCATTGCCAATTTTTCCCGTATTGCTGTACCACTCACGGCCTTGACTCATAAAGGAAAACCCTTCATATGGGGACCTAAACAAGAAGAGGCCTTCCAAACTCTAAAGCAGAAACTTTGTGACGCACCTATCCTCACACTTCCTGAAGGCTGCGATGACTTTGTAGTATATTGCGACGCATCAGGTCAAGGGCTAGGCTGTGTATTAATGCAAATAGGAAAAGTGATAGCCTATGCTTCTAGGCAACTCAAGGTTCATGAGAAGAACTACACCACCCACGACCTGGAACTTGGAGCCGTTGTGTTCGCTCTCAAGATATGGAGACATTACCTCTACGGTACCAAGTGTGAAATATACACTGACCACAAAAGTCTCCAACATATCTTCAACCAAAAGGAGTTGAATATGAGGCAACGAAGATGGGTCGAACTTCTTAACGACTACGACTGTGAAATTCGGTATCATCCTGGCAAGGCAAACGTGGTGGCTGATGCACTCAGTCGAAAAGGTTATGCGAACTCCATTCGTCTTCTATGTTCGCAAATCATAACCGACATCAAAGATCGAATCCGAGAAGCTCAACATGTTTCTGTAACAGAAAACGACGTACGCGATGAACTGTCATGTGGAGCGGAACTCAAAATCGAAACCAAATCCGACGGTATTCTATACTATTTAAACCACATATGGATTCCCGATCGGGATAACCTTCGTGATTTCCTTATGAATGAGGCGCACAAAACACGGTACTTTGTACACCCAGGAGCCGACAAGATGTATCAAGACCTACGATACACCTACTGGTGGCCGGGCATGAAAAAGGATATCGCTGTTTTTGTTTCCAAGTGCCTTACCTGTTCCAAAGTAAAAGCTGAACATCAAAGACCTTCAGGACTCCTAACCCAACCTGAAATACCTGTATGGAAGTGGGAAAACATAACCATGGACTTCATTACCGGGTTACCTCGCACTTCCAGTGGGTGTGACACCATATGGGTAATCATTGATCGTCTTACAAAATCAGCTCACTTCATTCCGATTCGCGAGGACTTCAAGAACGAGAAGTTAGCACGTATCTACATCAGCGAGATCGTAAGCCGTCATGGTGTACCTTTAAGCATCATTTTAGACCGTGATGGTCGTTTCACTTCACGAACATGGCAAGCCGTACAAACCGCCTTGGGTACACGATTAGACCTCAGTACCGCTTTTCATCCTCAAACTGATGGACAATCTGAACGCACCATCCAAACTCTTGAAGACATGCTTTGAGCATGTGTCATAGACTTCAAGGGAAATTGGGACGCTCACCTACCATTGGTTGAATTTTCGTACAACAATAGTTATCATTCAAGTATCGGCATGGCTCCATTCGAAGCGTTATATGGTCGTAAGTGCCGATCTCCAGTATGTTGGCACGAAATTGGGGAAGCACAAATCACCGGTCCAGAGTTAATCCAAGAAACAACAGACAAGATCCATCAACTTCGAAACAATCTTCTAGCGGCACAAAGTCGTCAAAAGAGTTATGCAGACAAACGACGAAAGCCCTTGGAGTTTAACATTGGTGATCAAGTACTTTTAAAAGTAGCACCGTGGAAGGGAGTAGTTCGTTTTGGCCAGAAGGGCAAGCTAGCACCACGCTACGTAGGACCTTTCAAAATACTCGAAAGAGTAGGTCCTGTAGCATACAAGCTTGACTTAACAGAAGAACTCAACAGAATTCATCCCACATTCCACGTATCAAACTTGAAGAAGTGCCTCGCCGATGAAAACCTCCATATTCCGCTAGAAGACATTCAGATCGATGAATCTATGCACTTCATTGAAAGACCAGTAAAAATTATGGACTTCGGAGAGAAGCGTTTAAGACGGAGTCGTATTCCAATTGTCAGGGTACGTTGGGAGTCGAAACGAGGACCTGAGTTTACTTGGGAACGTGAAGACTCAATGCGCGAGAAATACCCGCATCTTTTTCCTGTTACCACTACTACTTAAATTTCGGGACGAAATTTCTAAAAGTAGGGGATACTGTAACATCCGTCGAAAAACGGGTTTCCAAAACCCGCTTCGTTTATTAATCGAATAGTCAGTTATAATTTTCGTTGCGTATATATTGTTCATTTTAATTTTAAACAATACATAATTAATAAACATTGTTAGAATTTAAACCATAATTAATAAATAATAAAAATAAGAGAATAAAAAAATAAATGAGGCTGCCGGGTTTCGAACCCGGGTCAGCCGCTTCAACAAACAAACACTACACCACTCCGCCACTTGACACCTTTGTGTATTTACTGAAACAAATAATACTTAAATTAAATCCCGAATTCAAAACCGGACTTCAACGCGGCAGAACTCGCAATCACCGGAAAATCCGGCAATCCGCGAGTTTAGCCATTTTCCTTTTGACTATAACGTTATAACCGACTTAGACATCGGTTATAACCGACGTCTAACAGCCAATTCCAGTCGTAACCGCCAGAAAAGTTTTGACCGCGAATCAAGACCAAAATTCGGACTCAATTCATCCTGATCATCCCTATAAATAACCACCCAAACCTCTGGTGATCTTTTCGCTCAAAATCGCACAAACTCTTGAAGCTTTAGCACTCGCCGGAGATATTTTACAGTCGCCGGACTTTCACCGGGAAACCGAGACTTCAAATCGGTAAAATTCTCGACTCTTTTGGTTGTAATCCATGATTAGACATATATTAACTTCAATCCTTCAACCAGAATCTGTCCCAGACTACGCTGCCGGAAAATCTCTCACTCGCCGGAATTCCACTGAAACATCAAAGTCTCACTGTCGATCGGTATAATCATCTAAAAACTCTTGCAATCTCTTACTCAGTAACTTAATTTCATAACACAAGAAACTAAACTGTCAAACATTTCACTCAGCCGAGTCACAAATCAGAGCCGACGACTCCTGCCGGTCATCTGAAGTAAACGCACTGTTTGGTACAATTCTGTTCTTTAATCTCGTTATCTAATACATTCCAACCAATTATAAGTTTTGTTAATCGAATTAAACAAGAACAGTCGGGCATCTCTGTTCTGTGTCTTTGGAAACGAAGAAGACGAAGTCAAAAATGTGTATAAGTTTAATTAAAACCGGTAAATATACCGGGTTAGACACACAGTCCAGTGGTGGACTGTGTGCAAATTTAAATCATGGTCCCGAGTTCGAGTCTTAACACGCTGCCCAATTCTTACAAATTTCCAACCATTTTTAATACTTATATATATTAAGACGCAGATAGTATATAAATGTAATTAAAATCGCATATCATTCGGGTTAGTCACACAGCCCAGTTGGTCAGGCTGTGTGCAATACAAGGCTATGGGCGCGGGTTCGAGTCCAGGCTCTCACACCGGTTCAATGATTTTAAAAACCTTTTTAATTAAATAGAATTCTGAATAATCTAAATAGTATATAAATATAATTAAAATCAGAAATATTTCGGGTTAGACACGTAGCTCAGTTGGTAGAGCTGCGTGCACGTATACGAGAGGTCTCGGGTTCGAACCTCACTCAGCGCGTGAATAAACTGAATCCGACCGGTCAACGGTCAACGGTCAATGGTCAAAGTCAAAAAGTCAACATTTATTTATTTATTTATTTATTTAATCAGAAAATTATTTAAAAATACTTAAAAATAATATTTTTAAAGTTAGAAAATGTCCTTAAACTCACAAAAATAAATCTAAAAATCCTATCAAGATTATGAATTGAAAGAATTAATCTCAAATAAAATCCATTTATTTACCGAACCATTTCGTTATTATGTTAGGTTAGTTTTCCTCGTCGATCAAATCCCAAAACTCGTGCGCATCCAACGTCATCAAAAGAACGCACCTAATGTGAGTGAATCTCTACAAATTCCACGTTTTAATCACATTTTGGGGTGTATCATGTGTCGTTTAATTCCTTATTATATTTAAACACTTGTGCATCCATCATATCCGTGATCAAATGTGTATCCAATATGTATCAATTGTTGTGTGAATTATGTTTAGATTGAAGTTAACATTTTCAGTACATGCATTTCATTAGGCCCATCACCTCCCCGTGGGATACGGGTTGAGTATCAGGTGCCTCATTCGATCGGCTCCGTTTGATTGAGCCTTGATCTCACATACATCATCATTCATGTCATTCGATCGGCTCCGTTTGATTGAGCCTTGATCTCAAATACATCATCATTCATGTCATTTACTCATCCATTGTGGTTTGCGTTTATGCTATATATATATGTTTGCTCACATATGATTATTGCACAAATTTTCAATATTAAATACTACAAGAAATTAATAACAATGTTTTATCAAGGTTCACTCGCCAACTTTTGTTGACCCAAAATATCCCCCGTTTTACACATGATACAGGTGATCCAGTTGAGGCAAGAAACACATAGGAAGGCTTAGAAGAATAAATCAGTTTATGCTTTGGATTGTTTTACTTAGTTTCATTTTCCTTGTAATTGTATGGATTTGATTTGAACATTTAAGTTGTAATTTGAATTTAATAAATATGAAACATTTTAGTAAACATCATGAGCTTTGGTGATAACCCAATTATGCCCCGACTCTTATTCCGCTGCGGGTCGGGGTGTGACAACTGATATATATTTCATTCAAAATAAAAACGGTTATGTGTATTTATGCGGTCATGAGCCGGATTCGAACCAGGGACGTGAAGGCCGTGTTTTGCACACAGTCCACCGCTGGACTGTGTGTCTAACCCGGTTAAAACTTAGATTTTAATTACATATAACCCGTAACCCACTTCGTCTCCTTCAGTCAAACTCTTTTACCTAGAACATCCACCCGCCTAAAAACCATTCTTCAAATTCCCTTAAACGATTTAAATGAGATAATTAAGATAATATTATATCGAAGTATCAAGAAATTTTACCGAATTGATTTAATCGGCGGTGATTGATTTCGGCCCCTGCTGTATTCCAGCGAACAGGGCTTCCGGCAAACAGAGGGGGAGGGTTATAGAGTGGAGGAAAATAAATTGAAAGACTGAGCGAATTTGGATGGGGGGCTGCATTCAGTATTTATAGAGTGGTGATTGGGTTCGGTTTTAGGAAACCGCGTGCTAAGATTGCCAATCGTTTGCGGGGATGACAGCTATTCGATTGAAGTTTGCCAAGTAGCCGCAAGTCAAAAGTCGGAAAGTTCAAATGAAAAAGGAAAGGCGCGTTGTAGAGACCTGGGTAGTTGCAGGTTTTTCCGCTCGTATATACGTGAATATAAGTGATGGTGCGCGAGATTTGTTACAATGTGTGTGTGTGGTCTAGTGGTGTTGGTGGTGTGTGAGTAACTGGGCGACCCGGGTTCGATTCCCGGTTCACCTATTTTTTTATTACGCTTTTTAATTATCTATTAAGAATTAAATATTTATTATTTAACTGGTTATTTATTATATTGTTTCATTAAGATTATTTTAAACTTTAATTATTATTATTTATATAAGAAATATAAAGTAACCGAACGACAAGAATAATTACACTTCGATTGATAATTTGGGGCGGGCTTTCGAAACCCGATTTATGCAAATGTTACATTACTTGATAAAACGGTTGATATGTACAAGGCATATGCAACTTTTCGTTGTACATATATCAACGCCTCGCCTGAAGCTCTCATTTTACGCCTCATGCCGTCGCTTTTGAGACCCGAACGCCTTGGAGCTCCTTATGCTTATATAAACCAAGCTTTGATGTCATCCTTGTATACTCAAAAACCTATAGAAATGTGACTTCATAGTGCATATTATCGTCTTTCTTGGTTCTCATTAAAGAAGGAAACTTAAACGTGGAAGTGCCAACATAAGCTTAATTCATGTCATACCAAATGGATTGAATTTCTTCAAAGGCTTCTCAAATATGGTGGCGGATGCTCTTTCTAGGAGTCGGAGACACTCTATGTTCTCTATTTTGGTAGTTCGAGTCGATGGATTCTCTTTTATCAAAGAACTAATGATGCTCCGGATTTTGCTAGTACTATTTGTCTATGCAGTCAATAGCGTGATATAGCGGTGCTATAGCACGGCTATAGCGCTTAGCGGACATACGAACCCATAGTGGTCCTGCTATTGGACCGCTATTTTGAAATCCGTATAGCGGTCATAGTACTGCTTTTAGCAGTTTTTCTTATTTTAGCCCAAAAGTAAGGTAAGCCCACATTAATCAACTTTTTGTTTATAAATAAACCCAAAAGTAAAGGCCTAAATCCAAAATTAAACCTAAATCGAGACCAAAAGTTTTCATTTGCTGGTTCTTCATCAGTTCATCATTCAACAAAATGAAAAATAAATCTCTAAATCGCTGGACTTCCTAAGTTCTTGTTTTGGATTTTGATATTACCACTAATATTTTTCAAGATAATATGATATTATTATAAATTTGATATTATTATTAATAACTTCCATTATATATATTTATATATATAAATATATAAAATATACATAATATAAAAATTACCGCTATACCACCGCTATAACCTATATATCATATAGCGGACATTGACCGCTATTTAATTTTGGACCTCTATAACTGCATAGCTATTTGTTTTTCTCAAGTTGTATCTAAAGGGGTTTATAGTTTATCCTTTATAATGCATGTCCATCTTTTTTATGCTATGCTGGTTACATGCACATGCGCGCATTAATCAAAATATTTTGGGAGTTATTGACCTTGAAATGAAGGTAGAATCATTTTTCTTGTCTCGAGAGATGACTTGTAAATTGTTTGTATATCTAGCCGGAATTTTGTAACGTATATGTGACGATTAAGATTTTGAAAAAACTGAAATCTTCATTTTTCATTGTTAATTTTTTTTATATCTAGCCGGAATTCTGTAACGGATATTGGATTTAAATAACCTCAACTTTCACCAATTGGCCGATAACACTCCCAACTTTCGATTTGTACACCAGCACTTCCAACTTTCAACTTACTGGCCGATAACACTCCCTAACTAACTGATGTGGCACTTTTTGCTGACGTGACATGGCAGCTGACGTGGCATTTTTGATGATGTGGCAGCTGACGTTGCATTTTTGATGATATGGCAACTGTGTGGTAGCTGACATGGCATTTTTGATGATGTGGCAGCTGACATCAGCTAACCGTGTTAGGGTTCAGTTAGTTAGGGAGTGTTATCGGTCAATAAGTTGAAAGTTGGGAGTGTTGGTGTATAAATCGAAAGTTGGGAGTGTTATTGGCCAAGTGGTGAAAGTTGGGGTTATTTAAATTCAATATCCCTACTTTATATTGCATGTCCATCTTTTATATGCTATGCTGGTTACATCCATAGCGCGCATTTGCGCGTTAATCAAAATATTTTGGTACCTCGAAATTAAGGTAGAACCATTTTTCTTGTCTGGAGAGATGACTTGTAAATTATTTGTATACATAGCCGGAATTCTTAACATATATGTGTGGATTAAGATTTTGAAAAAAACTAAAATCTTCATTTTTCATTGTTAATTTTTTTTTGATTATGTTAAGTGTTCCCTTTATCTATTAGTCTTGGTGGTTTAGTTTTCTTTTGATTTTAGAGTAGTGGACTTAACTTTTTTTTTTCCTTTAATGTTGCAGGTGCAGGGATCACCATTGACTAAGATTTATGGGTCAAACGATCGTAACAGCATATGATCGAGATAAGGTGCTAGAAACATGTTGATGATTATGCAAGATAAGGTGGTTGTGATCTGAATTATCTTAGGAGTTATGAGACCCAATGCTCGAGTTTGTCTATGATAAATTTGTTTATGTAAACATAATATAGGAACATTAGTCATCTTGGATGAACAAAATGGGGTCATTTACTTGCAATATTCTCATTCATCATGATACTTGAGGCTTTACTTTGATGATTGCTCTCCTTTCACTCTCTTTCCATGTTGAGGGATTTTTTTTTTGAAACTGCAAACTTTCTTAAATAAAAACTAGCAAGAAGCTAGAAATAATGACAATATCTGAAGTTACACATAGAAAACACACCAACCTTTCCAAGGAAGATTTATAATTGGTGATCTATTCTTAATTCAAAGGTAAGCTAAAGACTTTACATCTTCCACCGCTTTAGCCACACTCGCCTTCTTTCTAGCAAAAAGCACTTCGTTTCTTCCTTTCAAATGGACAAACTAGCCGTGAGGATTATCCCTTGAATTACCTTCTTTTTGCGAGCTTCCACATTAAGATTTCTGAACTGAACACAAATGTATGTCTATCTTGGAACGCATAGACCGGTGGAATCCGACACCACGTGCTCACATTTTGCCATACTCTAGATGCGAAGTAACAAGAAGTCAAAAGATGGTCCGTCGTTTCTTCACTATCCCCACATAAACTACACAAACCATTATATATAATTATGTTTCTTCGACGCAATGCCTGGACTGCCGATAGCCTCTTTTTCTCTGCTCGCCACATAAATATATTTATTTTCTCGGAACCAGTAATTTCGCTTCACAACAAAAGGAGCTACTGTATCTGCTGATTTTGCCAAAATATCTTTCATTGATGCCACTGCAAAACCGTCTCTCGTGTCCGGGGCCCATATCCAGCGATCTGGATTATTTGTCAACACCACATTACTCACCAGATTCAAACACTCAGCTCATCGAGCCGAATCGAACCGATTAGACCTTCGTTCGTGCTCGGTTCGTTTACAAACCGAACCGAATCGAACCGAGCTTTTTTTCAATCGATCCAAAGTCGAACGAGCGCCTTTCGATCCGAGTATTTTTCGAACGAACGTCGAGCGAGTATCGAGCGTCGCATAACAAATAGAAAAGTGACGATGGGGTTGTTAGTTGTTAGAGTAAAGTGCAGATTTCGTCCCTAAGGTTTCGTCCAATTAGAACACAAGTATAAATTACTAAGTAACAAGGAATAAAAGAACACCCAACTGGTTCTACCGAGATCATCTAAATGGAAAGATGATTCATCGACTGATTGAAACAAACCTTTGATCTATGAGAAGATTGAAATCGAATGAAACGATTGAAGCGAAACCTTAGGGGGAGTCTTGGCGAGAGAGAATTCGAATTATGATGGTTGATGCAAGGTTTTAATTAGAATTATGTACTTCTAAATTGAATGACGTGTTGAGACTTGAGTATCGGTGTTTTGACATTTTGACTCAATCACTCTAGATTATTGGGCAATGGACTATTGGTATCGGCCTTCGATTCTATAATTAAATGAGCTCTAGTTGGATCTTGAACCAAACATTATTAATGTGCGCCTGTAGTTATTTTATTAATATATATATATGTATATATATATATATTAATAAAATAATTAGAGCCAACCGAGCCGAACCGAACTGAGCAGACCTTTGCTCATGCTCGGTTCGTTTCAAACCAAACCGATCCGAACCGAGCGCCTTTTCAATCTAGCTGAAGCGAATGAGCAAATTCCGAACATTTTTCCATTGAGCATCGAACGAGTCTTTAGCGTCGAGCAATTTAAAAGACCCTACAAATAACTCTCCTTGATCCAGATTATCTTTTTTCCATCTCTACTTCCATTTCACTCCCCCTTATCTATCCCGATTATCTTTTTTCCATTTCTATATTGAGTTTTCCTAACTTTTTTTCTTTATTTTTATTTATTTTAAAAACCAATTTCCATATGTAAAAAATGCATCATGAACCATCCAATTAAAGAATAAAACTAGCTATTTTTTTTTTCAAAACTAATGGATTTGGTGGTCGATTCACATAGGCAAAGTCTTTAGAACACTTAAGTTTATAGGTCATCGGTTTGAATCTCACAAACGACAAGGTTAAAATAAATTCGTCTTCTTTTTTTCTTTTTTAAGTTATGACTTCAAAATTTTAAATACATGAAGGTCATGGGTTCAAGTCTCACACACACAAGGAGTCGGGGATAAATTATTCGGAGATCATGACAAGATTTCAAGGTTTAATCTATTTATGGCTTTAAAGTGTATGTCATGTAGATAAGACTATGTTATGATTTTGTCACTGGTACATTGCTATATCACTGCCACGTCACTAGGATCGAGGGCTTTCACTTACTTTTTAGTTTTTACTGGATTGTGTAATAATTTCACTATCCACCACTCACAATATTGTTAAAATAAAACAAATTAAAATAAATTAAAAACAAGAATACATGTAATTGGTTGAAAGCTTGGCCCACCACCCTCAAACCAACCCATGAAGGGCCTCATGAAGGCGACATCTTCGTCTTCACTCCTACTCTTTCACGCCCCTTGGGTTTAACCTATATTAACTCCACCTTAGTGTCAAATCTTAACTCCAACTAAATGCCACATGAACATTTCTTCCCCATTTCACTATGCTTCACTTCAAGAAAATGATTTAACTCCATTAATTTCATCTAACCCTATCTTTTAGTGGTTTTTGGCTGAAAAAGAAAAAAAATAATTAATTCAGTCTCTTAATATTCATTTAACATGTTATCATATAACCCCTTTAATGCCCTTTAACACAAGGAGGAAATGGTTTGCAATGTCAGTTAACATGCCATGTCACTGTTAACACCACAAAATGTTAGAGTACACCCTATGGCCTAACGCATTTTCTTTTGGTAACGCTTGTTATTTAATACGCTTGGTTTTAAATTAAACTAGAGTTAAAAATAAGCTCGCCCGATGTGGCGGGCAGCAACTTTCCGTGCGATGCGGCGGTTTCTCATGGTTCTGTTACTGTACCGGCTACAAAAAAGCACTATATTGCGAATACAACTTAATTTTCAACAAACTTTTTTCCTCCATGTTAAGAAAACATAAAAACAAATACCCTACCCCTACCGATGTTCACAGGGTATCGGTTTTGTTCCTCATGATAAAGAAAATAATTATTGTACCAGGTACCAAAAAAAACATATTGCGAATACAACTAAATTTGCAACGAATCATTAGCCTCCATGTTAAGAAAACATAAAAACAAATATGATACCACTAAACACCTTGGAAGGAGAAAGTCTTGGGTTCAAATCCTATATACAACAGGGAATAAAATAATTTTTTATATTGTAAAGAAAAATCTAAAGTTAAAAAAATAAAATAAAGATAAGATAGTATTAAAGTAAGAGGAAGAAATAATAATAAAATATATATTATTATTGTAGAAATCACTATAGAACTTCTTGTAATTAATATATAGATAATACGACGTAGTTGACAATTGAATATAGATGGTGTAGTTGATACACTTGTAACATGTTTCAGATAGTTAATGCATACATATATTTGGGTCTACAATCAATATGCAGTTGACGTGTTGTTTCTGGCATATATTAGACAATTTGCTCTGCTCACTCGTCCTATATTATATTGGCTTTGAATTGTATATGAATGATGTTGACAATTGAATACGATGATGTTGATACGCTTCTTATATGTTTTAGATAGTTACGGTTAAAGAAAGTGTCTAATATTGTTGGGTTCAAAGCATAGAGTGGAAATGATATCCTATCAAACATGCTTTAAATGGTTAATATTGCAGCATTTAGTATTGAAACATGTCACTATAAACAAACATGTTAACTTAGGAGTTAGGACTAAGAGTTGTGCAATTTTAAATTATTAAACGTCTTATTGACATCGAGATAGATGGTAAACAGGCAACAACTGCGCCATTACCCTTTTTTTAATAACAAAACTAAGTCTTTTAAAAACTGTCCATAGATCTCGGGGTCATAACATTACTATGCATGACCCTTTGAACTCTACTAAGTAGATCCAAAGCCTCCGACGTCAGGAAACCAAAAGTATCAAAAGCAAATGGGATAAATATGTGCTGGTTGTCAAGGCACGCTTTCTCGTGTTTGGTCACTTTTTCCGAAGCAGCCTGACCCACCGTGAAAGCACTAACCCCTAAGCTCGCAAGCGGAGAAACCCCTGTTAGATCCACACATGCATGTTTTCCTCCTACCCATCCAAAGACCAAAATGTCGGCTGGTCTAAGGGTAGATCTCCCTTCCAATGGGTAACGGGTGACTCTTTCTTAGCAGAAATATCAGCGCACCTAAATATGTCATAAAAGACATCCCTAACCAAATCATGTTGGTACTTGAACCCTGGAAGCTCTCTACAATGAACTCCATGCTCTACAAAAGAATCTAAACAAGCCTTATGACAAACAAGACACATCTCATTAACCGGAAATAAAGTAATCATGAGGCGATACTTAAGTATAGTACGATACTCCACCCAGTCCACCGGTGACATTTGCTGGCCTAACCTATCTATAGGTATAGCAAGAAGAAAATCTTGTGCATGTGGTGCTCGTAGACACTCAAAAACGGATTTTTATCTAACGATCAAGTCAAACTGTACTTCAATGTCGTACATGTTAAAAATATATGCAAACCTATTTTTACTCATACGACTTTTAATAGTTTTATTTATAGTTCAACTTAAAAACAAAACCAAAATAATCATCATAGGTAATTGCTCTTGTTTTGTTTTTTTCTAACCTAATAATGTGTTTGGTATGTATAATTTATATAAAATTTGAATCTTAATTTCAATTTTCATGTATTTGATTAAGAAATAATGTGTATTTGAAAGTTGAGTTAATTGACTCAAATGATGGAATTCTACATCTTTTCCGGATTGTGAAGAGAACCGGAATTTCCGACCACACACCATCATCTGATCTGCAAACCCATTGTCGTCACCGTTGTCACCCACGCCTCTACCACCGCTCCTTTTGTCATCACCTACCATCTTGACCATCGTTTCTGTTCCCCGCCACTATTGTGGCTCCCGGCCACCTAGGCCACAACCCCACCCCCACATTCGCAACCACTATTGCACCCTCAGGTGCCAACCCAGTCACCACCCCTACCATTGCCCATGTTGTTGCCACACCAACTCGGTGTCCAGCACCCTCACCTTCGTCGATGGTGGTGGTGTAGGTGTAGGTGGCGAAAATGACTATACTTATAGCTCATGGCGGCATAGGAGTTGGCGATCAATAGGCATAGGCACAAAAGGCGGGGCAATGCGATGGCGACGAGCTATAGATATGGCATTGGTGATAGTTTCTGATTAGTTGTGATTGTTTTTTCACCCAAATGCATTGTGGATTCAAACTCATTTGATAGATTATAACCCTTTTAGCAAATTTGAATTCCATATCGAAGTTTTTAAGTTCCACTTCCCTTGATAAAATCTAAATTCTTCAAAAAATTCCATGAACTAAACACACTATGTAGTTTCTTTTTCTTTCAAGCAAATCAATATGTATGTTTTGTTTGTGTGTCCATCGGTGCAATTGTAAATTTCTTTGTGTGAAATTGTATGTTTCATGTGCTCTTTGGGTAATTTAATTGGATTTTGAGTCAATGTGTGATTTAGATGTTGGTTACATGTGTGATTAGCAATCATGTTTTATTTGTGTAAATGTGTCAGATGTATGTCACATGTGTTATTTTTGTAATTGGCGAGGATCAAATCAATTTTTGTATGCGTTCAATGTGTGTAACTAACATCCAGGTGAAGGAGTCAATAAGCTAGTGGTGGAGTGGTAAGAAAGAGATCTGATGTTTCAAGTGACTCAAGTTTGATTCTTGCCCCCATCATTTAGTTTCGGCGGCATCTGGTGATGATAGGAGACTAGGCTAGTAGGTGACTATCGCTATTTCGCTCCTTGAATTGAGCAGCAGGTTTTACCTCACCGCACTATCGTGCCTTCGGGCTAGTGTTCACAGGCTTTGGCTCCAGGTGAGGGTTTTTCCCGGTTTAGAGACGGGTGTATCCCGATATGGTGAGTTTCGCCAATAGCTCATTTCAAGTATTCATTGGCCGTTCATAAAACACATCCAGGTGAAGGAGAAAAGGGCAACACGGGTTGATGGTAAAAGGAATGGGAGAAGGAATGACCAATGAGGGGAATTATATTATATAACAATTTGCGTCGCTTCTTACCTACAGTTCCCGTTTCCAGGTTTTCGCAACCAACATTTGCCTGTCATTACCACCGCTAATACTTTCTCCCTTCACCCGCATGGTATTCATGACAACTGATAATTGATGATGTGATTTTAATATAGTTATAAAATATATTTTTGGAAATTTGATACTTAAACAAAATTATCTATATCTATATATAATAAAAAAACTATATGAGATATGTGTCATCCATAGTAGGCATCTACATTTTAGTTTATCTCGCCCCTCTCTCCTACTTAATTATGGATACTTATTTTATAATAAAAAATAGTTATTATATCACAGTTATAAATTTAATATGAAACTAATTATAACATTCTTAGATAAACTTACATCTTTTACTTAAAATTTTCATTAAGTTCAAAATTATGTTGGTTAAAATATTAAAAAATACAGAATAATAATATCAATTGTTTTATGACTACTTTCAAGAATTTTCAAAACATCAACAGATTTGATGATAACAATGATAAAAATACTAACATGTTAAATAATAAGAAAAAATAGATGGTATTGGGAAATCTGATTAATACCCAATTGAAATAAAAAAAATGTTTTAAACATTAGCTTCACAACATTTATAATTGGTACATTAATATTCATTTGAAGAGGTATGGTCCCAAATCCTTGCGCCAAGTAAGAAACCATACCCATTATTATCTAACAAGAAAGCCTTGCGCAGAAATTTCTGCCAAAGAAAGACTTCACTAAACTCTGTGCCGGGTATCAAAAGAAGGGAAGGATCATTTAACTACCTTGCGCGGGCTCGCGCAAGGTTCAAAGTTAACATTGAATAATTTCCTTGGGTAATATTTTATTCCCAAACCTTGCGCAGACAGTTAATACAGGAAAAAGGTCTCATAAGTCTCTGCGCCACATATCTAAGAAAGGAGAAGGATCATTTAATAACCTTGCGCAACGAGATAGTTAATCTTGAGTATTTCCCTTAGAAAATGATGCCTGAGTATAAGATATGGTGCAGTGACAAAATGAATCTTTCTGTTGTAACAAATTGGACACGTGGCGAGCAATAGATGAGTTACAGCTGTGAAACCTTCTAGAAGCCATTAATGCACAATCATGCAAGGCCACTTTTCGGTTACAACCGAATGCCACGTGCCAGTATCTTAGACAATCAGAAAGATCACGGTGATGGCATGGTTACCTCAAGAAAGCATAAATGATCTCACGAGGACACGTGGCATCTCCCTAGCCGTTGATAATAAGTCAATCCGTGTGCATAAACTGTAACGACAACACTTAACAGAATGGCAAAGATTCCGTTAAGTTTTCACCTCTCCTTTTGGCGCCCAAAATCTGGCTATAGATAGGTAACTTCAAGTACAAGAAAGTCATTCGCTCTCACTTACTCTCTCTCTTACTTCACTTAAGCTTTTCTTCAAGTACCGATACGTATTCTCACGCTGGAGGGTGGTCACGGAGAGAACCCCCCTTCTCCCCGTGGCGAGGCTAACGACGTTTCTATTTTGTAGGTATCGTCAGAAGTAATTTGTAACACCTCGTAATTTCTTATCCAATTAAATCCCGACACGTGTCCCGCTGTTCCTCTATTGCCACGTGTTGGCCGAGAGGGACCAAAAGCATCGTTATGTTATTATTGTAACCTCTGAACAACGTATGACAAAGTTGAGGGATTAAAAGCGTTAACATGTTTAATTATACCTCTGAGTGACCATTTATCGAACCCGGAACTTATCAATGTTCGGTTAGACATCTGAGAGTGCTAACCAACTGCCATATTGAATAAAACATGCTTTTATGTCGAAATATGGGAGTTTGGAGAAGTTTAGGGGCCAAAATGGAAATTTTGTGAACTGACCTCTCAGGCGCCACGGGCCAGAGACCTGGCATCCCGCCCGACGCGCGGGAGAGACCTGTTCGCAGAAATTGCAGGACAGCTGCAGACCTGCATGCATGCCACCTCTTTTCGTGAATTTCCAGCATTTCTCTGCTCAAGACACGTACGTGGAAACTTGTGCACTTCAGGGATGCATGCTAAACGCTTGCATCAACCTCCATCATCTTCCAATTCCATAAATTGAAGCTTTGATTCATCCTTCAAGAACTTGCACACTCCTCAAATTCTCATCCTCAAACCTCTGCAAGTTCTGGAGCTTCAAGAGTCTTCAAGTCCATCTCATATTCGTGCAAAGACCTTGTGTAAGTGTTCTTGACCTTCCTTACTCTGTTTATTTCTCATTCTAGCTAAAAGTCAAGTTCGTCGTAAAACATCTTTGACTTTAAGCTTAAATCCTTATCGTCCAGCAATGGTTCGGATCAAACATGGTTACGTGATCGTAATAAGGTAGGTATCAACCCCAATAAGGGGCACCTCCTGATTACCACGAATTCTTGATCAATTGATGAGTCAAACTATTTTATAAAAAGTCAAACTGGGTCAGATTTGATAATAAAAGCATAACTAGTAACATGCATGTTATAAAATCAGTTTTGTCACTCTTAATACTTAGTAATAATTATAAGAACATGTGGAACATGTTCGGCTCGTCAATTCCAGGTCTAAAGTCGGTTTGCAACCGAAAGTCGTGAAGTTTGACTTCTGCTTTGACTTTCAGTTCTGACCCGATTTAGAGTCTTTCAAGGCCGATTCTAAGTTTCATTATGATCCTTATATAACGTAGTATAACCCCCTGAGGTCATACTACATGCACATAATCATAATCCGAGTTTATACGCAAGTTTCATTAATGTGTCAAATTTGACTACTTTGCCCTTTTTGCTTAAAATGAGATTTAAATTAAAAATGAACATGCAACAAGTTACCCACTGATATGTTAACTTGGTTGTCTTGCATGCATGTCAATAATTTGGTCATAATCTAAGTTTTCCTAAATATCGCAAATCAAGCTTTTAAAGGACCAAAATGCCCTTTTCGGCAAATAAAATGTTTTAACCATAACTCCTACAATAAACTACTTTACCTACTGATGTTATAATATATTTAGAATAATTTGGGATGTTACATCAGTTTATAAACTGAGTTTATGTAAAGGCTCTTGCATTATATCGTTAAATGACGATAATAACCTTACGGTGCGTAAAATGAGTTTTAAAGACATCTTCATAACCAAACCTTTTACAAAATGATTATATATGTTAAATAAAATATTTTGAATAAGTAAACCTGATCAAAACTATAATTTTCCTTAAACATCAATTAAATCGTCATTTAGCGACTTTATCGCCTTTTCGACGCATAGTATGGGTTAAAACCATATCTAAGCATCAAGACTTGTTACCTACTGATTATCATTTTCGTACTTTCGATCCGCCTGTGGATCTAATATTGCAAACCATGTATTTGTTTTATAGACTTTTAAATCCAATGGCTTGTAATAATATTTAATATTTAAGTCTTCCACTGTGCTGTATATGTTTGACCATGATGATACCAATATTACGTCACGGTACTCCCCACCCGGGCCCACCGGGATTGTGTTGGAAATACGGGGTGTGACACTAGCCTTTTGTGTTTAATCTCGAGTATACACAATAGCACATTCCTTAGTCTCCAAAGTCTAGACATTAACTTAGGATTTATATAACCATTATTAAGAGTTTTAGTATTTATTTTGTTTTGATTTGTTTTCTAATTTGTGTTGAAGCAGGAAAAATGCCGCAAAGATGTCGTGGTAGCATTAGGAGAGGCGGAGGCTCAACAAGAGGAGGAGCATCCTTGCAAGGACCATCCCATGTGCCGAGCCTAAACCCATACGAAGGATCAGGAGATTCTTCGTCATCACGGCGACCGTTTGGGTACCCGCTTCCACGCGAGTATTCTCCACCACAATCAGAATCCCAAGAGTCTCACTACTCTTTCCACTCGTACCATTCGCATCACTCCGATCACTCCAACCCTCACCAAGAAGCCTCCATCCCAAATAGCTATGCGCGTTCACCATCTATAACGCCACCGGTTGACTCACCCACCCACATGGAGGAAGATCCAGAGATGCCACCCTTAGGATCGTATGAATATCCTATTGAACTGTCAAGTGGTCCCCCTTCTCGCACATGATCACCATTTGAAGGCCCTGATAGTTGGGATTTGAGATGGATCCAATACCAATTTTACTATACCCCTTATCCCCATTCTTCTAAACCACCATCGCCTCCCCAAGTAGCCGAGCAAATGGAAGTGGAGGAACAACAACCCCAGCAACAACAAACACCTCCAAGAAGGAAGCGTTGAGCCCGTATGTCGGTGCGTGCAGGGCAATGAATGGGTTCGCAACCAGCTACGTGTCACACCCCAACCCGCAGCGGAAATGGTGATCGGGGCATGATTGGGTTTTCATCAAAGCTCATGACATTTACTATAAAGTTTCATATTTATTATTTCTCTTTAAAGAAGAAGTTACAATAATCATACAACACAACATGTTCAAATACATTTTCATTCAAATTACAAACTAGGGTACAATTACAAAAGGAAACAAAACTAAACGTTTATTCCAAGGCATTAACTTGTTTATTCTTCTAGGCCATCCTATGTGTTTCTTTTCCCAACCGGATCACCTGTATCATGTGCAAAAAATAAGGTTTTGGGTCAACAAAAAGTTGGAGAGTGAATCTTATTTAAACATTTGAAAGGATTAGTTATGTTGGTTATTTGAATAAAATTGTGCATAACCAAATATGAATAAACGTAAATGTAAGTTTAATCACAAAACACATAATATTAATTAATACACACGCACACACCAAATGAATGATTTTGAGGCACGCGATGTTCAACTCGTCTCCCACGAGGAACTGATGGGCCTAATGAATGATTTTGAGGCACGCGATGTTCAACTCGTCTCCCACGAGGAACTGATAGGCCTAATGAATGTTTTGCACGCAACTTGACAAAATGTAAACACGTATTACAACAAACAATATTTACATCATAAGTTTAGGTCATATAATGGTAATAGCACAAGTTTGAATAAATGTAATAATTATAGCGACACATGATACACCCCAAAACATGAATAAAAAGGGGGATTTGTAAGAATTCACTCACATTGGGTGCGTTCTTTTGATGATGTTGGATGCGCACGAGTTTGGGATTTGATCGACGAGTAAAACTAACCTAAAATAATAACGAAATGGTTCGGTAAATAAATGGATTTTATTTGAGACTAATTTTTTTAATTAACAAACTTAATAGGATTTTTAGATTTATTTTTGTGAGTTTAAGGCCATTTCCTAACTTTAAAAATATTATTTTTAAGTATTTTTAATCGATTTTTAAATTAAATAAATAAATAAAAAGAAAATAAAAATTTTGACTTTTTGACTGTTGACCGGCCGTTGACCGTTGACCGGTCGGACTGTGGAAATGTTGTGCACTGAGTGAGGTTCGAACTCGTGACCTCTCGTATACGTGCACGCAACTCTACCAACTGAGCTACGTGTCTAACCCGAAATAATCTTGTTTTTAATTATATATATATACTGATTAGAATATTTCAGAAATTAATTTATTTAGAAAGGGTTTTAACTGATCGAATCGGTGCGCAGGATGTGTTTCGAACCCGTGACATGGGGTTTAACTTTGCACACAGTCCACCGCTGGACTGTGTGTCTAACCTGGTTAAAATACTGATTTTAATTATATTTATGTATTATATGTTTTGTTTTATATTAACGTTATAAAAATGCTCGGTTAATATAAAGGATTCAACATTATGTATGGGACTCGAACTCGGTATCATTGCGTTTCAAATGCACACAGTCCACCACTGGACTGTGTGTCTAACCCGATACAAATCCCATTTTTAATTATACTTATAAACTTTTTGAACTTCATCTCTTTCCTTGAATCGAACATAGAATGAATCCGACTGTTGACAATTTTGATTACTGGTTTACCACTAACGGAATTAAACATGAACATAGGAAGGTTTTAAAGATTCATACCCACTGGAAGATAGAACCTTGATGATCCCGGTGACCAACTCCGGCGAGTTCCAATTTTTCCGGCGACAGCAGACAAATTCCGGCGAACAGGAAAGTTGATCAGAGAGTTTTTGAGTGAGTGTGGGTGACTTCTGTCTGAGCTCTAGAAGTCCTATTTTAGAGTAGGGCAATAAGGGAATGGATTCTTCGGTTTTCCGGCGAGTAACTGAGGATTCCGGCGACTTGCAGGTTGAACAGAGAGTCGAGCAGAAGGTTCGAGAGCAGTTTGGGTAATATTTTGAGATAGAATGCGAGTGAAATTGAGATGAGATGCATCGATATTTACAGTGCCCAATATCAAACACATGATTTCGGTTTCAAAATTTCGGTCAAGATGAAATTGTCTAACTGATTGCATAACCGATTGGGGATTGTTGACTCCTTGATTGAGTCTATCGGTTACATTCGAGATTTGACGAGGAAAATCCGGTTTCTTGATGATAGCCGGTGACTTAGTGCGGCTGATTCTGGTTTGAATCCGGATCTCATCTTAAGTATTATTTGTTTTCGTAATATTCACAAAAAGGCAAGTGGCGGAACGGTGAAGTGTTTGTTTGTTGAAGCGGGTGACCCGGGTTCGAAAACCGGCGTCTCCTTTTATTTTTTTATTCCTTATTTATTATTAATTTTCAATTATAGATTTTAAATTCTAATTTATTTATTAATTATGTATTGTTTAAAATTTATTTGGGCATTAAATAAGAAACGAAAATTTTTAACTGGTTATTCGATTAATAAACGAAGCGGGTTTTGGAAACCCGTTTTTTCGACGGATGTTACACCACGTCCCAAACTTACTCTGTCATCCCTGAGGACCACAAATGGGTGGACCCTCAAACACATCACCAGAGGCGGTGTTGCCACCTTTACCACCAGCCATTGAACCTACTATTCAGTTGTCACTGCCAGACCTAGGAAACCGATCCCTTTCTATCCAGATTCATCTTGGTACCACCATACACCTACACCTTTACACTATGACTATACGGCGCCGTCTGTTGATCTATATTTGGAAGCCGCCGCATATAATGCTTATAACTCAACTCCTTATCCCCCATACTCAGCTACATCACATCTTGGTTATGGATACCAATACCCTTCTGCATCCCATTATCAGCCACAACCGCAACCCCTGCCGCCGCAAACACCTCAATCAACGCCAAAATTAGAGCCCATTAATCAGGCCTTAGAAAGAGTTGAGCAGATACAACGCCAAACCGAGAAAAAGGAGAAGAAAACCTTCAAGGCCTTCAGGAGGTTGACAAAAATATTGAAGCGAAAGAAAGATGAGTGAGGATTGAGCTATTAGTATTTTATTTTAGTCCCTGCGTGGACAAGTATTTCTATTTTAGTCCCTGCGTGGACTAGTTATTCCTGTTAGACCCCTGCGGGGCCAATTAATCTTAGTTTTGAATAAAAGACTTATTTAAGGCCTTAATGTAATCCCTTATTTATTTTAATAAGGAAGGATTCAAAGTTTATATGTGTGTATATATATATATATAATATATATGTATTAGAATATCCTTTGTTCAAGCGATCGTCTCGACTTTACTCGAAATTTTATTGATCCGCTAAAATTCCAAAAGATCTTCTTAATGGTTTAAACAGCCAAATGGCAATAGACCATAATAAATTGGCAAACTATGATAAGTTAAGGACTGGTAACCTTCTATCATGATAGCTAAGGAATAGTATCTCTTCTATCCAGAGGCGGTGAACTATGTTCCACCTCAAAGCCGAATGGTTAACAAGATCATAGTGTACATTAGGAATGATAAACACTTTCCATTATCACTCCAGGATGAATGGCTTACGAACCATACCTAATCATCCAATGGAGTCAAGGACGTTGTAACCTTTAAGGTTCCCTGTTCAAGGTAGTGAGCCACGCTCCAAACCTCATTAAAATGATCATAAATACAACCTAGGCTTTATTATAAAAATCATTTTAAGACTAATAATCCCAGTCAACATCTATATGATGATGACTCTCCTGGCAGTGTGACTTGAGGAACCACACTAGTCATCGAGGTTGTTGGGCTACCCCCAAACCTCATCGATCGTAAGTGATCAATCTTATATTATCTTGTCAGAGTGTAATGACAATAAGAAAATTTGAACATCCATTAGTGATGAAATGCCTTTTAGCCATAAATCCCATGTCCAAACACCATACATGACTCTTTAAAAGTCTAAGCCATTTGTGCCAAGTTTATTAAGAAACACGTACTTCAATGTACTTAAATGGTTAAGAATACCATGACACTCTGCGAATCATCAATTGCAGTAATCAACTAATGGACTTTTAAACTGTGTAGTACCAAGATCTACAAGATGGCTGACTCTGGAGGAGCCAATAGTCACCCCGAGAATGATGATCATGCTAACGTTAACATCAATCCAAGCTCGCATTGACGAGGCTGTAAGTAAGGCCATGAACAAAGCTTTGGAAAAGCTAAAAGATACCAGCGCTACTCACTCCAGAACCGCATCTACTCCATGATCCTCAGCTAAGAGGAGTAGTTCTGTTCATTCGTCAAATAAGAGAAGTGAATCTAGAAAGACAAATGACCAAGGGTCACACAAGCATAGAGAAAGGGACCAGCCCATCAGAGATGGTTGCACCTACAAGTACTTTGTCTCCTGCAAGCCACGAGACTTTAACGGTGAAAAAGGCGCGGTGGAACGCCTTAGGTGGTTGGATGAGATGGAAACTATTGTGGATATTAGTGGTTGCGCTAGAAATGATGTAGTGAAGTTTGTTTCTCAATCATTCAAGGGCGATGCCCTGATATGGTGGAAAGCGATGGTGCAGTCTACAAGGAAGGTAGCGTATATAATTTGGGATGAAGGTTTGTTGAATTGATCAAGGAGACATACTGCCCTCCCCACGAGGTGGAGAAAATAGAGGCTGATTTCTTAACTCTCTCTATGAAGAATCTAGATTGACGCAAGTATGTTACTGATTACAACTCCCTGTCGAGGTTAGTTCCCTATCTGATCACCCCAGAGCCAAAGCGCATTGCGCGTTTCATTAATGGTCTTACTCCAGAAATTAAGGGGATGGTCAAGGTTTCTAAGCCTAGCACTTACCGGTCTGCTGTGGACCTAGCGCTGTCCCTAACTCAAGACATAGTGAGACAAAGATCAGTCAAGAATGATGCCGAGGGAAAGAGGAAAAGGGAGGATGACAACTCCCACAAGTTTGATAGAAAGAAGCAGAGGCCTGGGTTCAAAGGGAACCAAGGCCGGTCTGATGATAGACCCGCGTGTAAGATCTGCAAAAAGAAGCATGGGGTCAGTGTCGATTTGATCCACAGGCTAAGCCTTGTGGAATCTGTAAGAGAACGGGGCATAAGACCTCGGAGTGCAAGGATTTGAAGGACGCATCTTGCTATGATGTGGCGAAAAGGGTCACATAAAGACCAACTGCCCTAAGGCCACCAAGGATGGTGCCAAGAATGGAGGGGCAAACAAAGGAAATGCCCAAGCCTTCCAGATGACTGCTAGGGAGGCCGTCAACGACAACAATGTCATCACATGTACTTTTCTCATTAATGACATTTTTGCAAGAGTTTTGTTTGATTCCGGAGCTCATAAGTCTTTCTTAAGTCATAAGTTTAGTGAGTTGTTGAATTTGCCCGTAAGAGCTTTAGATATAACTTATGAAGTAGAAATCGCCGATGGAATCTTAGAATATGCATCTACCATCCTCGATGGATGTTCCATATCCATAAAGAATCAATCTATTCCAGTCTCTCTTTTGCCAATGAAGTTGGCGGGATTCGATGTAGTCTTAGGCATGGATTGGTTATCCCATAACCAAGCTCACATAGCATGAAATAAGAAATTCATCGAAATTGTATCCCCGTCCGGTGAAACCCTTACCATACTAGGAGATCGTCACCATGGGTTACCCGAAAAGATGTCTCTTCTGAAAGCCTCAAGATGTCTGAAGAAAGGTTGTATCATTTACATGGCACAAGTAACCATTGACGAACCCAAGATATTATCTCAGAGTATGTGGATGTATTTCCTGAGGAATTTCCTGGTTTACCCCCAAATAGGCAAGTGGAGTTTAGGATTGATATCTTGCCTGGAGCTGCACCAATTGCGAAGGCTCCTTATTGATTAGCACCCTCAGAGATGAAGGAACTAAGAACCAACTAGATGAGCTGTTGGAAAAGGGCTTCATTCAGCCCAGCTCATCGCCTTGGGGAGCTCCTATATTGTTTTTGAAAAAGAAAGATGGTTCAATGCGTTTGTGCATTGGTTATCGTGAGTTGAACAAAGTAACAACAAGAACCGTTACCCTTTACCCAGGATCGACGACTTATTCGACTAGTTGCAAGGAGCTAGCTACTTTTCAAAGATCGATTTAAGGTCTGGATACCATTAGTTGTAGGTTAGAAGTGAAGACGTCCCAAAAACTGCCTTTAGGACTAGGTATGGTCATTATGAGTTCTTAGTGATGCCTTTTGGACTCACTAATGCACCAGCAGCATTCATGGATCTTATGAATAGAGTCTGCAAACCATACTTAGATAAGTTTGTCATCGTTTTCGTAGACGACATCCTTATCTATTCTTGTAATCAAGCCGATCACGAGAAACATCTAAGGTGTATTCTAGAACTTCTAAGACAGGAAAAGCTTTATGCAAAGTTCTCTAAGTGCGAATTTTGGCTTAGAGAGGTCCATTTTTAGGACATGTGGTGAGCGAACGTGGCATCCAAGTTGACCCAACCAAGATTGAAGCTATCATGAATTGTGAAGCACCCAAGACTCCTTCTGAAATCCGTAGTTTCCTAGGATTGGCCGGTTATTATAGGAGGTTCATTGAGAACTTTTCAAGAATAGCCACTCCTCTAACTACTTTAACCCGCAAGGCTGTCAAGTTTAATTGGGGACCGAAGCAACAAGAATCCTTTGAGATTCTCAAGCACAAGTTGAGCAATGCTCCCGTACTTACTCTGCCTGAAGGTACTGAAGAATTTGTTGTCTACTGTGATGCTTCGCACACTGGCATGGGTTGTGTCCTTATGCAAAGGGGCAAGGTGATTGCCTACGCATCGCGAAAATTAAAAGTGCATGAAAGGAATTACACTACCCATGAATTAGAGCTGGGTGCCGTGGTATTTGCACTAAAGTTGTGGAGACACTATTTGTATGGTACGAAGTGTATTATATACACTGACCACAAAAGCCTCCAACACTTGTTCAATCAAAAGGATTTAAACATGAGACAACGCCGTTGGATGGAGACATTAAACGATTATGATTGTGAAATACGATATCACCCTGGCAAGGCAAACGTAGTTGCCGATGCGCTTAGTCGTAAGGAGAGGGTTAAGCCAATCAGGATCAACGCCAAAAGTATTGAGCTCAAAAATAGTTTGAATGAGAAACTACTTGATGCTCAAAAGCAAGCTATGTTGGAAGCGAATCTCCCTAAGGAAGGGCTTGGTAAAACTATTGATCAATTGACGCATGGTAACGATGGAATTCTTAGATCCAATGGGAGAATCTGGGTTCCAATTTTTGGAGGACTCAGAGATATAATCCTTCAGGAAGCTCATAGCTCCAAATATTCGATGCATCCTGGAAGTGACAAAATGTATCAGGATCTAAAACTGATCTATTGGTGGATGGGTATGAAGAAATCCATCGCCAATCATGTAGCGAAGTGCTTGACGTGTTCGAAAGTCGAGGCAGAACATCAGAGGCCGTCAGGACTTCTTCAGCAATTGGAAATACCCACGTGGAAGTGGGAGATGGTAACTATAGATTTCATTACCAAGTTTCCTAAAACAAAGAGTAGAAATGACACGATATGGGTAATCCTCGATAGACTGACTAAGTCAGCACACTTCTTGCCCATAAAGGAGACGCATAGCTCTGACAAGTTAGCCAAGCTTTACGTGGATAAAATCATGTCACTGGACTGTGTGCCGGTATCTATAGTGTCTGATAGAGATACAAGATACACTTTTCACTTCTAGAAGAGTTTCCAGCAATCCTTAGGCACCCGATTAAACTTCGTTACGGCTTACCATCCTCAGACCGATGGCCAGAGTGAGCGTACCATCCAGACATTAGAAGACATGCTTCGCGCTTATGTGATCGATTTAGGCGGAAGTTGGGATGACCACTTACCCCTAATCGAGTTCTCCTATAACAACAGTTATCATACAAGCATCAAGGTCGCTCCTTTTGAAGCCTTGTATGGAAGGAAATGTCGAACGCCTATTTGTTGGGTGGAAGTTGGGGAGGCCCAACTATCAGGACCTGAGATAGTCCTGGAGACGACAGAAAAGATTGGTCAGATTCTTGATCGTCTCAAAGCAGCCCAAGATAGGCAGAAGAGCTACGCAGATAAGAGGTGTAAACCTCTACAGTTCCAAGTAGGGGACAAGGTCTTGTTGAAGGTATTACCTTGGAAAGGTGTGATGCGCTTCGGGAAAAGGGCAAGCTAAGCCCTAGGTACAAAGGAACGTTTGAGATCATCGAACGTGTTGGATCAGTAGCTTATAAGCTAAATCTATCGGAGGAGCTAAGCGGAATCCATAATGTGTTGCACATTTGCAACTTAAAGAAGTGCCTAGCAGATGAGTCACTAGCAATGTCTCATGAGGACGTCCAGATCGATGAAAACCTGAGGTTCATTGAGAAACCAATTGCGATCAAAGATCAACAGGTCAAGAAGCTTCAAAGAAAGAAGATACCTATTGTAAAGGTCAAGTGGGATGCTCGAGAGGTACCGAATATACATGGGAAGTCGAGTCCAATATGCGACAAAAATACCCTCATTTGTTTGAATAAAATCTCGAGCTCGAGATTTCTTTTAAGGGGGTGAGGATGTAACACCTCGTAATTTCCTGTCCCGACACGTGTCCCGCTGTTCCTCTATTGCCACGTGTTGGCCGAGAGGGACCAAAAGCGTCGTTATGTTATTATTGTAACCTCTGAACAACGTATCACAAAGTTTTGGGATTAAAAGCGTTAACATGTTTAATTATACCTCTGAGTGACCATTTATCGAACCCGGAACTTATCAATGTTTGGTTATACATCCGAGAGTGCTAACCAACTGCCATATTGAATAAAACATGCTTTTATGTCGAAATATGGGAGTTTGGAGAAGTTCAGGGCCAAAATGGAAATTTTGTGAACTGACCTCTCAGGCGCCACGCGCCAGAGACCTGGCATCCCCGCGCGACATGCGGGAGAGACCTGTTCGCAGAAATTGCAGGACAGCTGCAGACCTGCATGCATGCCACCTCTTTTCGCGAATTTCCAGCATTTCTCTGCTCAAGACACGTACCTGGACACTTGTGCACTTCAGGGATGCATGCTAAACGCTTGCATCAACCTCCATCATCTTCCAATTCCATAAATTGAAGCTTTGATTCATCCTTCAAGAACTTGCACACTCCTCAAATTCAGTTAACATGCCATGTCACTGTTAACACCCCAAAATGTTAGAGTACACCCCATGGCCTAACGCATTTTCTTTTGGTAACGCTGGTTATTTAATACGCTTGGGTTTAATTAAACTAGAGTTAAAAATAAGCTCGCGCGATGCGGCGGGCAGCAACTTTCCGTGCGATGTGGCGGTTTCTCATGGTTCTGTTACCGTACCGGCTACAAAAAACACTATATTGCGAATACAACTTAATTTTCAACAAACTTTTTGCCTCCATGTTAAGAAAACATAAAAACAAATACCCTACCCCTACCGATGTTCACAGGGTATCGGTTTTGTTCCTCATGATAAAGAAAATAATTATTGTACTAGGTACCAAAAAAAACATATTGCGAATACAACTTAATTTGCAACGAATCATTAGCCTCCATGTTAAGAAAACATAAAAACAAATACGATACCATTAAACACCTTGGAAGGAGAAAGTCTTGGGTTCAAATCCTATATACAACAGGGAATAAAAGAAATTTTTTGTTAAAAAAAGAAAATTATTTATAATAGTTATATTGTAAAGAAAAATCTAAAGTTAAAAAATAAAATAAAGATAAGATAGTATTAAAGTAAGAGGAAGAAATAATAATAAAATATATATTATTATTGTAGAAATCACTATAGAACTTCTTTTAATTAATATATAGATAATACGACGTAGTTGACAATTGAATATAGATGGTGTAGTTGATACACTTGTAACATGTTTCAGATAGTTAATGCATACATATATTTGGGTCTACAATCCATGTGCAGTTGACGTGTCGTTTCTGGCATATATTAGACAATTTGCTATGCTCACTCGTCCTATATTATATTGGCTTTGAATTGTATATGAATGATGTTGACAATTGAATACGATGATGTTGATACGCTTCTTATATGTTTTAGATAGTTACGGTTAAAGAAAGTGTCTAACATTGTTGGGTTCAAAGCATAGAGTGGAAATAATATCCTATCAAACATACTTTAAATGGTTAATATTGCAGCATTTAGTATTGAAACATGTTACTATAAACAAACATGTTAACTTAGGAGTTAGGACTAAGAGTTGTGCAATTTTAAATTATTAAACGTCTTATTGACATCGAGATAGATGGTAAACAGGCAACAACTGCGCCATTACCCTTTTTTTTAATAACAAAACTAAGTCTTTTAAAAACTGTCCATAGATCTCGGGGTCATAACATTACTCTGCATGACCCTTTGAACTCTACTAAGTACATCCACAGCCTCCGATTTCAGGAAACCAAAAGTATCAAAAGCAAATGGGATAAATATGTGCTGGTTGTCAAGGCACGCTTTCTCGTGTTTGGTCACTTTTCCCGAAGCAGCCTGACCCACCGTGAAAGCACTACCCCCTAAGCTCGCAAGCGGAGAAACCCCTGTTAGATCCACACATGCATGTTTTCCTCCTACCCATCCAAAGACCAAAATGTCGGCTGGTCTAAGGGTAGATCTCCCTTCCAATGGGTAACGGGTGACTCTTTCTTAGCAGAAATATCAGCGCACCTAAATATGTCATAAAAGACATCCCTAACCAAATCATGTTGGTACTTGAACCCCGGAAGCTCTCTACAATGAACTCCATGCTCTACAAAAGAATCCAAACAAGCCTTATGACAAACAAGACACATCTCATTAACCGGAAATAAAGTAATCATGAGACGATACTTAAGTATAGTACGATACTCCACCCAGTCCACCGGTGACATTTGCTGGCCTAACCTATCTATAGGTATAGCAAGAAGAAAATCTTGTGCATGTGGTGCTCGTAGACACTCAAAAACGGATTTTTATCTAACGATCAAGTCAAACTGTACTTCAATGTCGTACATGTTAAAAATATATGCAAACCTATTTTTACTCATACGACTTTTAATAGTTTTATTTATAGTTCAACTTAAAAACAAAACCAAAATAATCATCATAGGTAATTTCTCTTGTTTTGTTTTTTTCTATCCTAATAATGTGTTTGGTATGTATAATTTATATAAAATTTGAATCTTAATTTCAATTTTCATGTATTTGATTAAGAAATAATGTGTATTTGAAAGTTGAGTTAATTGACTCAAATGATGGAATTCTACATCTTTTCCGGATTGTGAAGAGAACTGGAATTTCCGACCACACACCATCATCTGATCTGCAAACCCATTGTCGTCACCGTTGTCACCCACGCCTCTACCACCGCTCCTTTTGTCATCACCTATCATCTTGACCATCGTTTCTGTTCCCCTCCACTATTGTGGCTCCCGGCCACCTAGGCCACAACCCCACCCCCACATTCGCAACCACTGTTGCACCCTCAGGTGCCAACCCAGTCACCACCCCTACCATTGCCCATGTCGTTGCCACCACCAACTCGGTGTCCAGCACCCTCACCTTCGTCGATGGTGGTGGTGTAGGTGTAGGTGGCGAAAACGACTATACTTATAGCTCATGGCGGCATAGGAGATGGCGATCAATAGGCATGGGCACAAAAGGCGGGGCAATGCGATGGCGACGAGCTATAGATATGGCATTAGTGATAGTTTCTGATTAGTTGTGATTGTTTTTTCACCCAAATGCACTGTGGATTCAAACTCATTTGATAGATTATAACCCTTTTAGCAAATTTGAATTCCATATCGAAGTTTTTAAGTTCCACTTCCCTTGATAACATCTAAATTCTTCAAAAAATTCCATGAACTAAACACACTATGTAGTTTCTTTTTCTTTCAAGCAAATCAATATGTATGTTTTGTTTGTGTGTCCATCGGTGCAATTGTAAATTTCTTTGTGTGAAATTGTATGTTTCATGTGCTCTTTGGGTAATTTAATTGGATTTTGAGTCAATGTGTGATTTAGATGTTGGTTACATGTGTGATTAGCAATCATGTTTTATTTGTGTAAATGTGTCAGATGTATGTCACATGTGTTATTTTTGTAATTGGCGAGGATCAAATCAATTTTTGTATGCGTTCAATGTGTGTAACTAACATCCAGTGAAGGAGTCAATAAGCTAGTGGTGGAGTGGTAAGAAATAGATCTGATGTTTCAAGTGACTGAAGTTTGATTCTTGCCTCCATCATTTAGTTTCGGCGGCATCTGGTGATGATAGGAGACTAGGCTAGTAGGTGACAATCGCTAGTTCGCTCCTTGAATTGAGCAGCAGGTTTTACCTCACCGCACTATCGTGCCTTCGGGCTAGTGTTCACAGGCTTTGGCTCCAGGTGAGGGTTTTCCCCGGTTTAGAGATGGGTGTATCCTGATATGGTGAGTTTCGCCAATAGCTCATTTCAATGATTCATTGGCCGTTCATAAAACACATCCAGGTGAAGGAGAAAAGGGCAACACGGGTTGATGGTAAAAGGAATGGGAGAAGGAATGACCAATGAGGGGAATTATATTATATAACAATTTGCGTCGCTTCTTACCTACAGTTCCCGTTTCCAGGGTTTCACAACCAACATTTGCCTGTCATTACCACCGCTAATACTTCCTCCCTTCACCCGCATGGTATTCATGACAACTGATAATTGATGATGTGATTTTAAAATAGTTATAAAATATATTTTTGGAAATTTGATACTTAAACAAAATTATCTATATCTATATATAATAAAAAAACTAATGAGATATGTGTCATCCATAGTAGGCATCTACATTTTAGTTTATCTCGCCCCTCTCTCCTACTTAATTATGGATACTTATTTTATAATAAAAAATAGTTATTATATCACAGTTATAAATTTAATATGAAACTAATTCTAACATTCTTAGATAAACTTACATCTTTTACTTAAATTTTTTATTAAGTTCAAAATTATGTTGGTTAAAATATTAAAAAATACAGAATAATACTATCAATTGTTTTATGACTACTTTCAAGAATTTTCAAAACATCAACACATTTGATGATAACAATGATAAAAATACTAACATGTTAAATAATAAGAATAAATAGATGGTATTGGGAAATCTGATTAATACCCAGTTGAAATAAAAAAAAAATGTTTGAAACATTAGCTTCACAACATTTATAATTGGTACCTTAATATTCATTTTTGAAGAGGTATGGTCTCAAATCCTTGCGCCAAGTAAGAAACCATACCCATTATTATCTGACAAGAAAGCCTTGCGCAGAAATTTCTGCCAAAGAAAGACTTCACTAAACTCAGCGCCAGGTATCCAAAGAAGGGAAGGATCATTTAACTACCTTGCGCGGGCTCGAGCAAGGTTCAAAGTTAATCGGATTGTGATTCACTAAATCTTGTAACCCGTTTTATTCTGTATTGTCTGATAACTTAAACATTGGGGGTTAACTCGACCATGTCCTGGATATCCTTGGCTCATTTAAATTACTAATGGCCACGACCTAAGCGCGGGGTGTAGGCATACACCCGACAGACGCTAATGCTAACCAAATTATTTTTACTATACTCCTCTGAGGGTTTTATTAAGTGGTGTGTCGGTTAATCAGGTTATTCGGTTTCTGCACCGGACCCCATATGTATTGACAGACCTGTAAAACTGTAAACAAGATCATTTTGAATTGTCCTAGGTTATAAAAGATTTTCGTGCTCAATGCACCTAAACTAATTTTAAATGTTTTCAAAATGAGTCGGTTAAATGTATTTAACAGTGAAAACTGACGTATTTTCCAAAAAGGCTAAGTGACAGGTTTCCGCATGGAATAGGCTTGGAGCTGCTTGGTAACGACGTAGAGAATTTTGCAAGTTCTTAGTCAAGCCTAAAGTCTGTCGGAGATTATCATTTTCGTACTTTCGATCCGCCTGTGGATCTAATATTGCAAACCATGTATTTGTTTTATAGACTTTTAAATCCAATGGCTTGTAATAATATTTAATATTCAAGTCTTCCGTTGTGCTATATATGTTTGACCATGATGATACCAATCTTACGTCACGGTACTCCCCACCCGGGCCCACCGGGATTGTGTTGGAAATACGGGGTGTGACAGGTTGGTATCAGAGCCAACGTTCGAGTGAATTAAACACTAGCCTTTTGTGTTTAATCTCGAGTATACACAATAGCACATTCCTTAGTCTCCAAAGTCTAGAAATCAACTTAGGATTTCTCTAACCATTATTAAGAGTTTTATTATTTATTTTGTTTTGCTTTGTTTTCTAATTTGTATTGAAGCAGGAAAAGTGCCGCCAAGATGCCGTGGTAGCATTAGGAGAGGCGGAGGCTCAACAAGAGGAGGAGCATCCGGGGAAGGACCATCCCATGTGCCGAGCCCAAACCCATACGAAGGATCAGGAGATTCTTCGTCATCATGGCGACCGTTTGGGTACCCGCTTCCACGCGAGTACTCTCCACCACAATCAGAATCCCAAGACTCTCACTACTATTTCCACTCGTACCATTCGCATCACTCCGATCACTCCAACCCTCACCAAGAAGCCTCCATCCCAAATAGCTATGCGCGTTCACCATCTATAATGCCACCGGTTGACTCACCCACCCACATGGAGGAAGATCCAGAGATGCCACCCTTGGGATCGTATGATTTCTCTAATACTTCCTCCCTTCACCCGCTTGGTATTCATGACAACTGATAATTGATGATGTGATTTTAAAATAGTTATAAAATATATTTTTGGAAATTTGATACTTAAACAAAATTATCTATATCTATATATAATAAAAAAACTATATGAGATATGTGTCATCCATAGTAGGCATCTACATTTTAGTTTATCTCGCCCCTCTCTCCTACTTAATTATGGATACTTATTTTATAATAAAAAATAGTTATTATATCACAGTTATAAATTTAATATGAAACTAATTATAACATTCTTAGATAAACTTACATCTTTTACTTAAAATTTTTATTAAGTTCAAAATTATGTTTGTTAAAATATTAAAAAATACAGAATAATAATATCAATTGTTCTATGACTACTTTCAAGAATTTTCAAAACATCAACACATTTGATGATAACAATGATAAAAATACTAACATGTTAAATAATAAGAATAAATAGATGGTATTGGGAAATCTGATTAATACCCAGTTGAAATAAAAAAAAAAGTGTTTTAAACATTAGCTTCACAACATTTATAATTGGTACATTAATATTCATTTGAAGAGGTATGGTCCCAAATCCTTGCGCCAAGTAAGAAACCATACCCATTATTATCTAACAAGAAAGCCTTGCGCAGAAATTTCTGCCAAGGAAAGACTTCACTAAACTCTGTGCCGGGTATCAAAAGAAGGGAAGGATCATTTAACTACCTTGCGCGGGCTCGCGCAAGGTTCAAAGTTAACCTTGAATAATTTCCTTGGGTAATATTTTATTCCCAAACCTTGCGCAGACAGTTAATACAGGAAAAAGGTCTCATAAGTCTCTGCGCCACATATCTAAGAAAGGAGAAGGATCATTTAATAACCTTGCGCAACGAGATAGTTAATCTTGAGTATTTCCCTTAGAAAATGATGCCTGAGTATAAGATATGGTGCAGTGACAAAATGAATCTTTCTGTTGTAACAAATTGGACACATGGCGAGCAATAGATGAGTTACAGCTGTGAAACCTTCTAGAAGCCATTAATGCACAATCATGCAAGGCCACTTTTCGGTTACAACCGAATGCCACGTGCCAGTATCTTAGACAATCAGAAAGATCACGGTGATGGCATGGTTACCTCAAGAAAGCATAAATGATCTCACGAGGACACGTGGCATCTCCCTAGCCGTTGATAATAAGTCAATCCGTGTGCATAAACTGTAACGACAACACATAACAGAATGGCAAAGATTCCGTTAAGTTTTCACCTCTCCTTTTGGCGCCCAAAATCTGGCTATAGATAGGTAAATTCAAGTACAAGAAAGTCATTCGCTCTCACTTACTCTCTCTCTTACTTCACTTAAGCTTTTCTTCAAGTACCGATACGTATTCTCACGCTGGAGGGTGGTCACGGAGAGAACCCCCCTTCTCCCCGTGGCGAGGCTAACGGCGTTTCTATTTTGTAGGTATCGTCAGAAGTAATTTGTAACACCTCGTAATTTCTTATCCAATTAAATCCCGACACGTGTCCCGATGTTCCTCTATTGCCACGTGTTGGCCGAGAGGGACCAAAAGCATCGTTATGTTCTTATTGTAACCTCTGAACAACGTATGACAAAGTTGAGGGATTAAAAGCGTTAACATGTTTAATTATACCTCTGAGTGACCATTTATCGAACCCGGAACTTATCAATGTTCGGTTAGACATCTGAGAGTGCTAACCAACTGCCATATTGAATAAAACATGCTTTTATGTCGAAATATGGGAGTTTGGAGAAGTTTAGGGGCCAAAATGGAAATTTTGTGAACTGACCTCTCAGGCGCCACGGGCCAGAGACCTGGCATCCCCGCCCGACGCACGGGAGAGACCTGTTCGCAGAAATTGCAGGACAGCTGCAGACCTGCATGCATGCCACCTCTTTTCGTGAATTTCCAGCATTTCTCTGCTCAAGACACGTACCTGGAAACTTGTGCACTTCAGGGATGCATGCTAAACGCTTGCATCAACCTCCATCATCTTCCAATTCCATAAATTGAAGCTTTGATTCATCCTTCAAGAACTTGCACACTCCTCAAATTCTCATCCTCAAACCTCTGCAAGTTCTGGAGCTTCAAGAGTCTTCAAGTCCATCTCATATTCTTGCAAAGACCTTGTGTAAGTGTTCTTGACCTTCCTTACTCAGTTTATTTCTCATTCTAGCTAAAAGTCAAGTTCGTCGTAAAACATCTTTGACTTTAAGCTTAAATCCTTATCGTCCAGCAATGGTTCGGATCAAACATGGTTACGTGATTGTAATAAGGTAGGTATCAACCCCAATAAGGGGCACCTCCTGATTACCACGAATTCTTGATCAATTGATGAGTCAAACTATTTTATAAAAAGTCAAACTGGGTCAGATTTGATAATAAAAGCATAACTAGTAACATGCATGTTATAAAATCAGTTTTGTCACTCTTAATACTTAGTAATAATTATAAGAACATGTGGGAACATGTTCGGCTCGTCAATTCCAGGTCTAAATTCGGTTTGCAACCGAAAGTCGTGAAGTTTGACTTCTGCTTTGACTTTCAGTTCTGACCCGATTTAGAGTCTTTCAAGGCCGATTCTAAGTTTCATTATGATCCTTATATAACGTAGTATAACCCCCTGAGGTCATACTACATGCACACAATCATAATCCGAGTTTATACGCAAGTTTCATTAATGTGTCAAATTTGACTACTTTGCCCTTTTTGCTTAAAATGAGATTTAAATTAAAAATGAACATGCAACAAGTTACCCACTGATATGTTAACTTGGTTGGCTTGCATGCATGTCAATAATTTGGTCATAATCTAAGTTTTCCTAAATATCGCAAATCAAGCTTTTAAAGGACCAAAATGTACTTTTCGGCAAATAAAATGTTTTAACCATAACTCCTACAATAAACTACTTTTACTACTGATGTTATAATATATTAGAATTATTTGGGATGTTACATCAGTTTATAAACTGAGTTTATGTAAAGGCTCTTGCATTATATCGTTAAATGACGATAATAACCTTACGGTGCGTAAAATGAGTTTTAAAGACATCTTCATAACCAAACCTTTTACAAAATGATTATATATGTTAAATAAAATATTTTGAATAAGTAAACCTGATCAAAACTATAATTTTCCTTAAACATCGATTAAATCGTCATTTAGCGACTTTATCGCCTTTTCGACGCTTAGTATGGGTTAAAACCATATCTAAGCATCAAGACTTGTTACCTACTGATTATAAAACCTATTTATAATATTTTTATAGCAGGTACAAGTTAAAACTCAGATTCCCAAATAAGTCTTCAAATCTATGTGTGAAATGACCAAAATACCCTTTCGGGGCATAGTTTGATCTTTAAATTTAAACCACACATATATTTGACATCCTACTGATATAACATCATAAATTAACTATTTTTACTGAATAATATGGCCATGACATTAGAATTATTACAAACCTCTTTTATAAGTCGTAAAATGACCAAATTACCCTTTTGAAACTTAATTTGATTTTAAATCTACAACGGGCATACATGTTAGTATTTTACTGATATTATAACATGTTTTAAGTGTAATGGCACATGAAACTTGTATATGACTCATCTGGTTACCCGGTATCGCTTATATGCGTACGATGAAGCCTACGTGACTTATTTACGTAAATTCACGGAAACGGGTCTAACCTTATCATTTTTATATCAAAATCCAGAATGTCATATGTTTACCCAAAATATACAAGTCCTAGTACTTGTTGGGTTTAAACAACATTCTATCTGGTCATCGCTTAGTCTAGCGTATCATTCCGTTACGTATCCTTTAAGCTAACTAGTTCGAGTTAACGACTCAACCTAAACCCGTTAGCATTCTAATTGGTTATTAATACCATCAATCTAGATTAGAAGCCTCCCAGTAGATCGATACTTGCATTTCTCTTCTTGATTAATGGCTGAGTTACTATTCGTTAGAAGAACTAGCTCAGGTAAATACTTTAACTTATTTTCATATACGGGCATGGGATACGGTATTATATTACCGCTTGGTCGGGTATGGGATCATGTTTATCGGATTGTGATTCACTAAATCTTGTAACCCGTTTTCTTCTTTATTATTTGATAACTTAAACATTGGGGGTTAACTCGACCGTGTCCTGGATATCCTTGGCTCATTTAAATTACTAATGGCCACGACCTAAGCGCGGGGTGTAGGCATACACCCGACAGACGCTAATGCTAAACAAATTATTTTTACTATACTCCTCCGAGGGTTTTATTAAGTGGTGTGTCGGTTAATCAGGTTATTCGGTTTCTGCACCGGACCCATATGTATTGACAGACCTGTAAACAAGATCATTTTGAATTGTCCTAGGTTATAAAAGATTTTCGTGCTCAATGCACCTAAACTAATTTTAAATATTTGCAAAATGAGTCGGTTAAATGTATTTACCAGTGAAAACTGACGTATTTTCCAAAAAGGCTAAGTGACAGGTTTAGGCACGGAATAGGCTAGGAGCTGCTTGGTAACGACGTAGAGAATTTTGCAAGTTCTTAGTCAAGCCTAAAGTCTGTCGGAGATTATCATTTTCGTACTTTCGATCCGCCTGTGGATCTAATATTGCAAACCATGTATTTGTTTTATAGACTTTTAAATCCAATGGCTTGTAATAATATTTAATATTTAAGTCTTCCGCTGTGCTGTATATGTTTGACCATGATGATACCAATATTACGTCACGGTACTCCCCACCCGGGCCCACCTGGATTGTGTTGGAAATACGGGGTGTGACACTAGCCTTTTGTGTTTAATCTTGAGTATACACAATAGCACATTCCTTAGTCTCCAAAGTCTAGACATCAACTTAGGATTTATATAACCATTATTAAGAGTTTTATTATTTATTTTGTTTTGATTTGTTTTCTAATTTGTGTTGAAGCAGGAAAAATGCCGCAAAGATGTCGTGGTAGCATTAGGAGAGGCGGAGACTCAACAAGAGGAGGATCATCCTTGCAAGGACCATCCCATGTGCCGAGCCTAAACCCATACGAAGGATCAGGAGATTCTTCGTCATCATGGCGACCGTTTGGGTACCCGCTTCCACGCGAGTACTCTCCACCACAATTAGAATCCCAAGAGTCTCACTACTCTTTCCACTCGTACCATTCGCATCACTCCGATCGCTCCAACCCTCACCAAGAAGCCTCCATCCCAAATAGCTATGCGCGTTCACCATCTATAACGCCACCGGTTGACTCACCCACCCACATGGAGGAAGATCCAGAGATGCCACCCTTAGGATCGTATGAATATCCTATTGAACTGTCAAGTGGTCCCCCTTCTCGCACATGATCACCATTTGAAGGCCCTGATAGTTGGGATTTGAGATGGATCCAATACCAGTTTTACTATACCCCTTCTCCCCATTCTTCTAAACCACCATCGCCTCCCCAAGTAGCCGAGCAAATGGAAGTGGAGGAACAACAACCCCAGCAACAACAAACACCTCCAAGAAGGAAGCGTTGAGCCCGTATGTCGGTGCGTGCAGGGCAATGAACGGGTTCGCAACCAGCTACGTGTCACACCCCAACCCGCAACGGAAATGGTGATCGGGGCATGATTGGGTTTTCATCAAAGCTCATGACATTTACTATAAAGTTTCATATTTATTATTTCTCTTTAAAGAAGAAGTTACAATAATCATACAACACAACATGTTCAAATACATTTTCATTTAAATTACAAACTAGGGTACAATTACAAAAGGAAACAAAACTAAACGTTTATTCCAAGGTATTAACTTGTTTATTCTTCTAGGCCATCCTATGTGTTTCTTTTCTCAACCGGATCACCTGTATCATGTGTAAAAAATAGGGTTTTGGGTCAACAAAAAGTTGGCGAGTGAATCTTATTTAAACATTTAAAAGGATTAGTTATGTTGGTTATTTGAATAAAATTGTGCATAACCAAATATGAATAAACGTAAATGTAAGTTTAATCACAAAACACATAATATAAATTAATACACACGCACACACCAAATGAATGATTTTGAGGCACGCGATGTTCAACTCGTCTCCCACGAGGAACTGATGGGCCTAATGAATGATTTTGAGGCACGCGATGTTCAACTCGTCTCCCACGAGGAACTGATGGGCCTAATGAATGTTTTGCACGCGACTTGACAAAATGTAAACACGTATTACAACAAACAATATTTACATCATAAGTTTAGGTCATATAATGGTAATAGCACAAGTTTGAATAAATGTAATAATTATAGCGACACATGATACACCCCAAAACATGAATAAAAATGGGGATTTGTAAGAATTCACTCACATTGGGTGCGTTCTTTTGATGATGTTGGATGCGCACGAGTTTGGGATTTGATCGACGAGGAAAACTAACCTAAAATAATAACGAAATGGTTCGGTAAATAAATGGATTTTATTTGAGACTAATATTTTTAATTAACAAACTTAATAGGATTTTTAGATTTATTTTTGTGAGTTTAAGGCCATTTCCTAACTTTAAAATATTATTTTTAAGTATTTTTAATTGATTTTTAAATTAAATAAATAAATAAAAAGAAAATAAAAATTTTGACTTTTTGACCGTTGACCGGCCGTTGACCGTTGACCGGACCGTTGACCGGTCGGACTGTGGAAATGTTGTGCGCTGAGTGAGGTTCGAACTCGTGACCTCTCGTATATGTGCACGCAGCTCTACCAACTGAGCTACGTGTCTAACCCGAAATAATCTTGTTTTTAATTATATATATATAACTGATTAGAATATTTCAGAAATTAATTTATTTAGAAAGGGTTTTAACTGATCGAATCGGTGCGCAGGATGTGTTTCGAACCCGTGACATGGGGTTTAACTTTGCACACAGTCCACCGCTGGACTGTGTGTCTAACCTGGTTAAAATACTGATTTTAATTATATTTATGTATTATATGTTTTGTTTTATATTAACGTTATAAAAATGCTCGGTTAATATAAAGGATTCAGCATTATGTATGGGACTCGAACTCGGTATCATTGCGTTTCAAATGCACACAGTCCACCACTGGACTGTGTGTCTAACCCGATACAAATCCCATTTTTAATTATACTTATAAACTTTTTGAACTTCATCTCTTTCCTTGAATCGAACATAGAATGAATCCGACTGTTGACAATTTTGATTACTGGTTTACCACTAACGGAATTAAACATGAACATAGGAAGGTTTTAAAGATTCATACCCACTGGAAGATAGAACCTTGATGATCCCGGTGACCAACTCCGGCGAGTTCCAATTTTTCCGGCGACAGCAGACAAATTCCGGTGAACAGGAAAGTTGATCAGAGAGTTTTTGAGTGAGTGTGGGTGACTTCTGTCTGAGCTCTAGAAGTCCTATTTTAGAGTAGGGCAATAAGGGAATGGATTCTTCGGTTTTTCCGGCGAGTAACTGAGGATTCCGGCGACTTGCAGGTTGAACAGAGAGTCGAGCAGAAGGTTCGAGAGCAGTTTGGGTAATGTTTTGAGATAGAATGCGAGTGAAATTGAGATGAGATGCATCGATATTTACAGTGCCCAATATCAAACACATGATTTCGGTTTCAAAATTTCGGTCAAGATGAAATTGTCTAACTGATTGCATAACCGATTGGGGATTGTTGACTCCTTGATTGAGTCTATCGGTTACATTCGAGATTTGACGAGGAAAATCCGGTTTCTTGATGATAGCCGGTGACTTAGTGCGGCTGATTCTGGTTTGAATCCGGATCTCATCTTAAGTATTATTTGTTTTCGTAATATTCACAAAAAGGCAAGTGGCGGAACGGTGAAGTGTTTGTTTGTTGAAGCGGGTGACCCGGGTTCGAAACCCGGCGTCTCCTTTTATTTTTTTATTCCTTATTTATTATTAATTTTCAATTATAGATATTAAATTCTAATTTATTTATTAATTATGTATTGTTTAAAATTTATTTGGGCATTAAATAAGCAACGGAAATTTTTAACTGGTTATTCGATTAATAAACGAAGCGGGTTTTGGAAACCCGTTTTTCGACGGATGTTACACCACGTCCCAAACTTACCCTGTCATCCCTGAGGACCACAAATGGGTGGACCCTCAAACACATCACCAGAGGCGGTGTTGCCACCTTTACCACCAGCCATTGAACCTACTATTCAGTTGTCACTGCCAGAACTAGGAAACCGATCCCTTTCTATCCAGATTCATCTGGGTACCACCATACACCTACACCTTTACACTATGACTATACGGCGCCATCTGTTGATCTATATTTGGAAGCTGCCACATATAATGCTTATAACTCAACTCCTTATCCCCCATACTCAGCTACATCACATCCTGGTTATGGATACCAATACCCTTCTGCATCCCATTATCAGCCACAACCGCAACCCCTGCCGCCGCAAACACCTCAATCAACGCCACAATTAGAGCCCATTAATCAGGCTTTAGAAAGAGTTGAGCAGATACAACGCCAAACCGAGAGAAAGGAGAAGAAAACCTTCAAGGCCTTCAGGAGGTTGACAAAAATATTGAAGCGAAAGAAAGATGAGTGAGGATTGAGCTATTAGTATTTTATTTTAGTCCCTGCGTGGACAAGTATTTCTATTTTAGTCCCTGCGTGGACTAGTTATTCCTGTTAGACCCCTGCGAGGGCCAATTAATCTTAGTTTTGAATAAAAGACTTATTTAAGGCCTTAATGTAATCCCTTATTTATTTTAATAAGGAAGGATTCAAAGTTTATATGTGTGTATATATATATATATATGTATTAGAATATCCTTTGTTCAAGCGATCGTCTCGACTTTACTTGAAATTTTATTGATCCGCTAAAATTCCAAAAGATCTTCTTAATGGTTTAAACAGTCAAATGGCAATAGACCATAATAAATTGGCAAACTATGATAAGTTAAGGACTGGTAACCTTCTATCATGATAGCTAAGGAATAGTATCTCTTCTATCCAGAGGCGGTGAACTATGTTCCACCTCAAAGCCGAATGGTTAACAAGATCATAGTGTACATTAGGAATGATAAACACTTTCCATTATCACTCCAGGATGAATGGCTTACGAACCATACCTAATCATCCAATGGAGTCAAGGACGTTGTAACCTTTAAGGTTCCCTGTTCAAGGTAGTGAGCCACGCTCCAAACCTCATTAAAATGATCATAAATACAACCTAGGCTTTATTATAAAAATCATTTTAAGACTAATAATCCTAGTCAACATCTATATGATGATGACTCTCCTGGCAGTGTGACTTGAGGAACCACACTAGTCATCGAGGTTGTTGGGCTACCCCCAAACCTCATCGATCGTAAGTGATCAATCTTATATTATCTTGTCAGAGTGTAATGACAATAAGAAAATTTGAACATCCATTAGTGATGAAATGCCTTTGAGCCATAAATCCCATGTCCAAACACCATACATGACTCTTTAAAAGTCTAAGCCATTTGTGCCAAGTTTATTAAGAAACACGTACTTCAATGTACTTAAATGGTTAAGAATACCATGACACTCTGCGAATCATCAATTGCAGTAATCAACTAATGGACTTTTAAACTGTGTAGTACCAAGATCTACAAGATGGCTGACTCTGGAGGAGCCAATAGTCACCCCGAGAATGATGATCATGCTAACGTTAACATCAATGACGATGCCTTCCAAGCTCGCACTGACGAGGCTGTAAGTAAGGCCATGAACAAAGCTTTGGAAAAGCTAAAAGATACCAGCGCTACTTACTCCAGAACCGCATCTACTCCATGATCCTCAGCTAAGAGGAGTAGTTCTGTTCATTCGTCAAATAGGCAAGTGGAGTTTAGGATTGATATCTTGCCTGGAGCTGCACCAATTGCGAAGGCTCCTTATCGATTAGCACCCTCAGAGATGAAGGAACTAAGAACCAACTAGATGAGCTGTTGGAAAAGGGCTTCATTCAGCCCAGCTCATCGCCTTGGGGAGCTCCTATATTGTTTTTGAAAAAGAAAGATGGTTCAATGCGTTTGTGCATTGGTTATCGTGAGTTGAACAAAGTAACAACAAGAACCGTTACCCTTTACCCAGGATCGACGACTTATTCGACTAGTTGCAAGGAGCTAGCTACTTTTCAAAGATCGATTTAAGGTCTGGATACCATTAGTTGTAGGTTAGAAGTGAAGACGTCCCAAAAACTGCCTTTAGGACTAGGTATGGTCATTATGAGTTCTTAGTGATGCCTTTTGGACTCACTAATGCACCAGCAGCATTCATGGATCTTATGAATAGAGTCTGCAAACCATACTTAGATAAGTTTGTCATCGTTTTCGTAGACGACATCCTTATCTATTCTTGTAATCAAGCCGATCACGAGAAACATCTAAGGTGTATTCTAGAACTTCTAAGACAGGAAAAGCTTTATGCAAAGTTCTCTAAGTGCGAATTTTGGCTTAGAGAGGTCCAGTTTTTAGGACATGTGGTGAGCGAACGTGGCATCCAAGTTGACCCAACCAAGATTGAAGCTATCATGAATTGTGAAGCACCCAAGACTCCTTCTGAAATCCGTAGTTTCCTAGGATTGGCCGGTTATTATAGGAGGTTCATTGAGAACTTTTCAAGAATAGCCACTCCTCTAACTACTTTAACCCGCAAGGCTGTCAAGTTTAATTGGGGACCAAAGCAGCAAGAATCCTTTGAGATTCTCAAGCACAAGTTGAGCAATGCTCCCGTACTTACTCTGCCTGAAGGTACTGAAGAATTTGTTGTCTACTGCGATGCTTCGCACACTGGCATGGGTTGTGTCCTTATGCAAAGGGGCAAGGTGATTGCCTACGCTTCGCGAAAATTAAAAGTGCATGAAAGGAATTACACTACCCATGAATTAGAGCTGGGTGCCGTGGTATTTGCACTAAAGTTGTGGAGACACTATTTGTATGGTACGAAGTGTATTATATACACTGACCACAAAAGCCTCCAACACTTGTTCAATCAAAAGGATTTAAACATGAGACAACGCCGTTGGATGGAGACATTAAACGATTATAATTGTGAAATACGATATCACCCTGGCAAGGCAAACGTAGTTGCCGATGCGCTTAGTCTTAAGGAGAGGGTTAAGCCAATCAGGATCAACGCCAAAAGTATTGAGCTCAAAAATAGTTTGAATGAGAAACTACTTGATGCTCAAAAGCAAGCTATATTGGAAGCGAACCTCCCTAAGGAAGGGCTTGGTAAAACTATTGATCAATTGACGCCTGGTAACGATGGAATTCTTAGATCCAATGGGAGAATCTGGGTTCCAATTTTTAGAGGACTCAGAGATATAATCCTTCAGGAAGCTCATAGCTCCAAATATTCGATGCATCCTGGAAGTGACAAAATGTATCAGGATCTAAAACCGATCTATTGGTGGATGGGTATGAAGAAATCCATCGCCAATCATGTAGCGAAGTGCTTGACGTGTTCGAAAGTCGAGGCAGAACATCAGAGGCCATCAGGACTTCTTCAGCAATTGGAAATACCCACGTGGAAGTGGGAGATGGTAACTATGGATTTCATTACCAAATTTCCTAAAACAAAGAGTGGAAATGACACGATATGGGTAATCCTCGATAGACTGACTAAGTCAGCACACTTCTTGCCCATAAAGGAGACGCATAGCTCTGACAAGTTAGCCAAGCTTTACGTGGATAAAATCATGTCACTGGACTGTGTGCCGGTATCTATAGTGTCTGATAGAGATACAAGATACACTTTTCACTTCTAGAAGAGTTTCCAGCAATCCTTAGGCACCCGATTAAACTTCGTTACGGCTTACCATCCTCAGACCGATGGCCAGAGTGAGCGTACCATCCAGACATTAGAAAACATGCTTCGCGCTTATGTGATCGATTTAGGCGGAAGTTGGGATGACCACTTACCCCTAATTGAGTTCTCCTATAACAACAGTTATCATACAAGCATCAAAGCCGCTCCTTTTGAAGCCTTGTATGGAAGGAAATGTCGAACGCCTATTTGTTGGGTGGAATTTGGGGAGGCCCAATTATCAGGACCTGAGATAGTCCTGGAGACGACAGAAAAGATTGGTCAGATTCTTGATCGTCTCAAAGCAGCCCAAGATAGGCAGAAGAGCTACGCAGATAAGAGGTGTAAACCTCTACAGTTCCAAGTAGGGGACAAGGTCTTGTTGAAGGTATTACCTTGGAAAGGTGTGATGCGTTTCAGGAAAAAGGGCAAGCTAAGCCCTAGGTACAAAGGAACGTTTGAGATCATCGAACGTGTTGGATCAGTAGCTTATAAGCTAAATCTACCGGAGGAGCTAAGCGGAATCCATAATGTGTTCCACATTTGCAACTTAAAGAAGTGCCTAGCAGATGAATCACTAGCAATGTCTCATGAGGACGTCCAGATCGATGAAAACCTGAGGTTCATTGAGAAATCAATTGCGATAAAAGATCAACAGGTCAAGAAGCTTCAAAGAAAGAAGATACCTATTGTAAAGGCACGCTTTCTCGTCCTATATTATATTGGCTTTGAATTGTATATGAATGATGTTGACAATTGAATACGATGATGTTGATACGCTTCTTATATGTTTTAGATAGTTACGGTTAAAGAAAGTGTCTAACATTGTTGGGTTCAAAGCATAGAGTGGAAATAATATCCTATCAAACATACTTTAAATGGTTAATATTGCAGCATTTAGTATTGAAACATGTTACTATAAACAAACATGTTAACTTAGGAGTTAGGACTAAGAGTTGTGCAATTTTAAATTATTAAACGTCTTATTGACATCGAGATAGATGGTAAACAGGCAACAACTGCACCATTACCCTTTTTTTAATAACAAAACTAAGTCTTTTAAAAAATGTCCATAGATCTCGGGGTCATAACATTACTCTGCATAACCCTTTGAACTCTACTAAGTACATCCACAGCCTCCGACGTCAGGAAACCAAAAGTATCAAAAGCAAATGGGATAAATATGTGCTTGTTGTCAAGGCACGCTTTCTCGTGTTTGGTCACTTTTCCCGAAGCAGCCTGACCCACCGTGAAAGCACTACCCCCTAAGCTCGCAAGCGGAGAAACCCCTGTTAGATCCACACATGCATGTTTTCCTCCTACCCATCCAAAGACCAAAATGTCGGCTGGTCTAAGGGTAGATCTCCCTTCCAATGGGTAAGGGGTGACTCGTTCTTAGCAGAAATATCAGCGCACCTAAATATGTCATAAAAGACATCCCTAACCAAATCATGTTGGTACTTGAACCCCGGAAGCTCTCTACAATGAACTCCATGCTCTACAAAAGAATCCAAACAAGCCTTATGACAAACAAGACACATCTCATTAACCGGAAATAAAGTAATCATGAGGCGATACTTAAGTATAGTACGATACTCCACCCAGTCCACCGGTGACATTTGCTGGCCTAACCTATCTATAGGTATAGCAAGAAGAAAATCTTGTGCATGTGGTGCTCGTAGACACTCAAAAACGGATTTTTATCTAACGATCAAGTCAAACTGTACTTCAATGTCGTACATGTTAAAAATATATGCAAACCTATTTTTACTCATAGACTTTTAATAGTTTTATTTATAGTTCAACTTAAAAACAAAACCAAAATAATCATCATAGGTAATTGCTCTTGTTTTGTTTTTTTCTATCCTAATAATGTGTTTGGTATGTATAATTTATATAAAATTTGAATCTTAATTTCAATTTTCATGTATTTGATTAAGAAATAATGTGTATTTGATGATGGAATTCTACATCTTTTCCGGATTGTGAAGAGAACTGGAATTTCCGACCACACACCATCATCTGATCTGCAAACCCATTGTCGTCACCGTTGTCACCCACGTCTCTACCACCGCTCCTTTTGTCATCACCTACCATCTTGACCATCGTTTCTGTTCCCATCCACTATTGTGGCTCCCGGCCACCTAGGCCACAACCCCACCCCCACATTCGCAACCACTGTTGCACCCTCAGGTGCCAACCCAGTCACCACCCCTACCATTGCCCATGTCGTTGCCACCACCAACTCGGTGTCCAGCACCCTCACCTTCGTCGATGGTGGTGGTGTAGGTGTAGGTGGCGAAAACGACTATACTTATAGCTCATGGCGGCATAGGAGTTGGCGATCAATAGGCATGGGCACAAAAGGCGGGGCAATGCGATGGCGACGAGCTATAGATATGGCATTGGTGATAGTTTCTGATTAGTTGTGATTGTTTTTTCACCGAAATGCACTGTGGATTCAAACTCATTTGATAGATTATAACCCTTTTAGCAAATTTGAATTCCATATCGAAGTTTTTAAGTTCCACTTCCCTTGATAACATCTAAATTCTTCAAAAAATTCCATGAACTAAACACACTATGTAGTTTCTTTTTCTTTCAAGCAAATCAATATGTATGTTTTGTTTGTGTGTCCATCGGTGCAATTGTAAATTTCTTTGTGTGAAATTGTATGTTTCATGTGCTCTTTGGGTAATTTAATTGGATTTTGAGTCAATGTGTGATTTAGATGTTGGTTACATGTGTGATTAGCAATCATGTTTTATTTGTGTAAATGTGTCAGATGTATGTCACATGTGTTATTTTTGTAATTGGCGAGGATCAAATCAATTTTTGTATGCGTTCAATGTGTGTAACTAACATCCAGTGAAGGAGTCAATAAGCTAGTGGTGGAGTGGTAAGAAATAGATCTGATGTTTCAAGTGACTGAAGTTTGATTCTTGCCTCCATCATTTAGTTTCGACGGCATCTGGTGATGATAGGAGACTAGGCTAGTAGGTGACAATCGCTAGTTCGCTCCTTGAATTGAGCAGCAGGTTTTACCTCACCGCACTATCGTGCCTTCGGGCTAGTGTTCACAGGCTTTGGCTCCAAGTGAGGGTTTTCCCCGGTTTAGAGATGGGTGTATCCTGATATGGTGAGTTTCGCCAATAGCTCATTTCAATGATTCATTGGCCGTTCATAAAACACATCCAGGTGAAGGAGCAAAGGGCAACACGGGTTGATGGTAAAAGGAATGGGAGAAGGAATGACCAATGAGGGGAATTATATTATATAACAATTTGCGTCGCTTCTTACCTACAGTTCCCGTTTCCAGGGTTTCACAACCAACATTTGCCTGTCATTACCACCGCTAATACTTCCTCCCTTCACCCGCATGGTATTCATGACAACTGATAATTGATGATGTGATTTTAAAATAGTTATAAAATATATTTTTGGAAATTTGATACTTAAACAAAATTATCTATATCTATATATAATAAAAAAACTATATGAGATATGTGTCATCCATAGTAGGCATCTACATTTTAGTTTATCTCGCCCCTCTCTCCTACTTAATTATGGATACTTATTTTATAATAAAAAATAGTTATTATATCACAGTTATAAATTTAATATGAAACTAATTCTAACATTCTTAGATAAACTTACATCTTTTACTTAAATTTTTTATTAAGTTCAAAATTATGTTGGTTAAAATATTAAAAAATACAGAATAATAATATCAATTGTTTTATGACTACTTTCAAGAATTTTCAAAACATCAACACATTTGATGATAACAATGATAAAAATACTAACATGTTAAATAATAAGAATAAATAGATGGTATTGGGAAATCTAATTAATACCCAGTTGAAATAAAAAAAAAATGTTTGAAACATTAGCTTCACAACATTTATAATTGGTACCTTAATATTCATTTTTGAAGAGGTATGGTCCCAAATCCTTGCGCCAAGTAAGAAACCATACCCATTATTATCTGACAAGAAAGCCTTGCGCAGAAATTTCTGCCAAAGAAAGACTTCACTAAACTCAGCGCCAGGTATCCAAAGAAGGGAAGGATCATTTAACTACCTTGCGCGGGCTCGAGCAAGGTTCAAAGTTAATCGGATTGTGATTCACTAAATCTTGTAACCCGTTTTATTCTGTATTGTCTGATAACTTAAACATTGGGGTTTAACTCGACCATGTCCTGGATATCCTTGGCTCATTTAAATTACTAATGGCCACGACCTAAGCGCGGGGTGTAGGCATACACCCGACAGACGCTAATGCTAACCAAATTATTTTTACTATACTCCTCTGAGGGTTTTATTAAGTGGTGTGTCGGTTAATCAGGTTATTCGGTTTCTGCACCGGACCCCATATGTATTGACAGACCTGTAAAACTGTAAACAAGATCATTTTGAATTGTCCTAGGTTATAAAAGATTTTCGTGCTCAATGCACCTAAACTAATTTTAAATGTTTTCAAAATGAGTCGGTTAAATGTATTTAACAGTGAAAACTGACGTATTTTCCAAAAAGGCTAAGTGACAGGTTTCCGCATGGAATAGGCTTGGAGCTGCTTGGTAACGACGTAGAGAATTTTGCAAGTTCTTAGTCAAGCCTAAAGTCTGTCGGAGATTATCATTTTCGTACTTTCGATCCGCCTGTGGATCTAATATTGCAAACCATGTATTTGTTTTATAGACTTTTAAATCCAATGGCTTGTAATAATATTTAATATTCAAGTCTTCCGTTGTGCTATATATGTTTGACCATGATGATACCAATCTTACGTCACGGTACTCCCCACCCGGGCCCACCGGGATTGTGTTGGAAATACGGGGTGTGACAGGTTGGTATCAGAGCCAACGTTCGAGTGAATTAAACACTAGCCTTTTGTGTTTAATCTCGAGTATACACAATAGCACATTCCTTAGTCTCCAAAGTCTAGACATCAACTTAGGATTTCTCTAACCATTATTAAGAGTTTTATTATTTATTTTGTTTTGCTTTGTTTTCTAATTTGTATTGAAGCAGGAAAAGTGCCGCCAAGATGCCGTGGTAGCATTAGGAGAGGCGGAGGCTCAACAAGAGGAGGAGCATCCGGGGAAGGACCATCCCATGTGCCGAGCCCAAACCCATACGAAGGATCAGGAGATTCTTCGTCATCATGGCGACCGTTTGGGTACCCGCTTCCACGCGAGTACTCTCCACCACAATCAGAATCCCAAGACTCTCACTACTATTTCCACTCGTACCATTCGCATCACTCCGATCACTCCAACCCTCACCAAGAAGCCTCCATCCCAAATAGCTATGCGCGTTCACCATCTATAATGCCACCGGTTGACTCACCCACCCACATGGAGGAAGATCCAGAGATGCCACCCTTGGGATCGTATGAATATCCTATTGAACTGTCAAGTGGTCCCCCTTCTCGCACAGGATCACCATTTGAAGGCCCTGATAGTTAGGATTTGAGATGCATCCAATACCAGTTTTACTATACCCCTTTTCCCCATTCTTCTAAACCACCATCGCCTCCCGAAGAAGCCGAGCAAATGGAAGTGGAGGAACAACAACCCCAACAACAACAAACACCTCCAAGAAGGAAGCGTTGAGCCCGTATGTCGGTGCGTGCATGGCAATGAACGGGTTCGCAACCATCTACGTCCTAAACTTAACCTGTCATCCCTGAGGACCACAAATGGGTGGACCCTCAAACACATCACCAAAGGCGGTGTTGCCACCTTTACCACCAGCCATTGAACCTACTGTTCAGTTGTCACTGCCAGAACTAGGAAACCCGATCCCTTCCTATCCAGATTCATCTGGGTACCACCATAAACCTACACCTTTACACTATGACTATACGGTGCCGTCTGTTGATCCATATTTGGAAGCCGCCGCATATAATGCTTATAACCCAACTCCTTATCCCCCATACTCAGCTACATCACATCCTGGTTATGGATACCAATACCCTTCTGCATCCCATTATCAGCCACAACCGCAACCCCTGCCGCCGCAAACACCTCAATCAACGCCACAATTAGAGGCCATTAATCAGGCCTTAGAAAGAGTTGAGCAGATACAGCGCCAAACCGAGAAAAAGGAGAAGAAAACCTTCAAGGCCTTCAGGAGGTTGACAAAAATTTGGAAGGGAAACAAAGATGAGTGAGGATTGAGCTATTAGTATTTTATTTTAGTCCCTGCGTGGACAAGTATTTCTATTTTAGTCCCTGCGTGGACAAGTATTTTCATTTTCCGTCCCTGCGTAGTTATTTTGTTAGACCCCTGCGAGGGCCAGTTAATCTTAGTTCTGAATAAAAGACCTATTTAAGGCCTTAATGTAATCCCTTATTTATTTTAATGAGGAAGGATCCAAAATTTATATGTGTGTATATATCTATGTATTAGAATATCCTTTGTTCAAGCGATCGTCTCGACTTTACTCGAAATTTTATTGATCCGCTAAAATTCCAAAAGATCTTCTTAATGGTTTACACAGCCAAATGGCAATAGACCATAATAAATTGGCAAACTATGATAAGTTAAGGACTGGTAACCTTCTATCATGATAGCTAAGAAAGAGTATCCCTTCTATCTAGAGGCGGTTAACTATGTTCCACCTCAAAGCTGAATGGTTAACAAGATCATAGTGTACATCAGGAATGATAAACACTTTCCATTATCACTCCAGGATGAATGGCTTACGAACCATACCTAATCATCCAATGGAGTCAAGGACTTGTAACCTTTAAGGTTCCCTGTTCAAGGTAGTGAGCCACGCTCCAAACCTCATTAAAATGATCATAAATACAACCTAGGCTTTATTATAAAAATCATTTTAACTCAAATAATCATAGTCAACATCTAAATGATGATGACTCTCCTGGCAGTGTGACTTGAGGAACCACACTAGTCATCGAGGTTGTTGGGCTACCCCCAAACCTCATCGATCGTAAGTGATCAATATTATGTTATCTTGTCAAAATGTAATGACAATAAGAAAATTTGAACATCCATTAGTGATGAAATGCCTTTGAGACATAAATCCCATGTCCAAACACCATAAATGACTCTTTAAAAGCCTTTTGTGCCAAGTTTATTAAGAACACGTACTTCAATGTACTTAAATGGTTAAGAATACCATGACACTCTACGAATCATCAATTGCAATAATCAACTAATGGACTTTTAAACTGTGTAGTACCAAGATCTACAAGATGGCTGACTCTGGAGGAGCCAATAGTCACCCCGAGAATGATGATCATGCTAACGTTAACATCAATGACGATGCCTTCCAAGCTCGCACTGACGAGGCTGTAAGTAAGGCCATGAACAAAGCTTTGGAAAAGCTAAAAGATACCAGCGCTACTTACTCCAGAACCGCATCTACTCCATGATCCTCAGCTAAGAGGAGTAGTTCTGTTCATTCGTCAAATAAGAGAAGTGAATCTAGAAAGACAAATGACCAAGGGTCACACGAGCATAGAGAAAGGGACCAGCCCATCAGAGATGGTTGCACCTACAAGTACTTTGTCTCCAGCAAGCCACGAGACTTTAACGGTGAAAAAGGCGCGGTGGAACGCCTTAGGTGGTTGGATGAGATGGAAACTATTGTGGATATTAGTGGTTGCGCTAGAAATGATATAGTGAAGTTTGTTTCTCAATCATTCAAGGGCGATGCCCTGATATGGTGGAAAGCAATGGTGCAGTCTACAGGGAAGGTAGCCTATATAATTTGGGATGGAAAAGGTTTGTTGAATTGATCAAGGAGACATACTGCCCTCCCCACGAGGTGGAGAAAAATAGAGGCTGATTTCTTAACTCTCTCTATGAAGAATCTAGATTGCCGCAAGTATGTTACTGATTACAACTCCCTGTCAAGGTTAGTTCCCTATCTGATCACCCCATAGCCAAAGCGCATTGCGTGTTTCATTAATGGTCTTGCTCCAGAAATTAAGGGGATGGTCAAGGCTTCTAAGCCTAGCACTTACCGGTCTGCTATGGATCTAGCACTGTCCCTAACTCAAGACATAGTGAGGCAAAGATCAGTCAAGAATGATGCCGAGGGAAAGAGGAAAAGGGAGGATGACAACTCCCACAAGTTTGATAGAAAGAAGCAGAGGCCTGGGTTCAAAGGGAACCAAGGCCGGTCCGATGATAGACCCGCGTGTAAGATCTGCAAAAAGAAGCATGGGGTCAGTGTCGATTTGATCCACAGGCTAAGCCTTGTGGAATCTGTAAGAGAACGAGGCATAAGACCTTTGTGTGCAAGGATTTGAAGGACGCATCTTGCTATGGATGTGGCGAAAAGGGTCACATAAAGACCAACTGCCCTAAGGCCACCAAGGATGGTGCCAAGAATGGAAGGGCAAACAAAGGAAATGCCCGAGCCTTCCAGATGACTGCTAGGGAGGCCGTCACGACAACAATGTCATCACAGGTACTTTTCTCATTAATGACATTTTTGCAAGAGTTTTGTTTGATTCCGGAGCTGATAAGTCTTTCGTAAGTCATAAGTTTAGTGAGTTGTTGAATTTGCCCGTAAGAGCTTTAGATATAACTTATGGAGTAGAACTCGCTGATGGAATCTTAGAATCCGCATCTACCATCCTCGATGGATGTTCCATATCCATAAAGAATCAATCTATTCCAGTCTCTCTTTTGCCAATGAAGTTGGCGGGATTCGATGTAGTCTTAGGCATGGATTGGTTATCCCATAACCAAGCTCGCATAGAATGCAATAAGAAACTCATCGAAATCGTATCCCAGTCCGGTGAAACCCTTACCATACTAGGAGATCGTCACCATGGGTTACCCGAAAAGATGTCTCTTCTGAAAGCCTCAAGATGTCTGAAGAAAGGTTGTATCATTTACATGGCACAAGTAACCATTGACGAACCCAAGCCAAAGATAGAAGATTTAAAAATTATCTCAGAGTAGGTGGATGTATTTAAAAGTTATCATACAAGTATCAAGGCCGCTCCTTTTGAAGCCTTGTATGGAAGGAAATGTCGAACGCCTATTTGTTGGGCGGAAGTTGGGGAGGCCAACCTATCAGGACCTGAGATAGTCCTGGAGACGACAGAAAAGATTGGTCAGATTCTTGATCGTCTCAAAGCAGCCCGAGATAGGCAGAAGAGCTACGCAGATAAGATGCGTAAACCTCTACAGTTCCAAGTAGGGGACAAGGTCTTGTTGAAGGTATCACCTTGGAAAGGTGTGATGCGCTTCGGGAAAAAGGGCAAGCTAAGCCCTAGGTTCATAGGACCGTTTGAGATCATCGAACGTGTTGTTTCAGTAGCTTATAAGCTAAATCTACCGGAGGAGCTAAGCGGAATCCATAATGTGTTCCACATTTGCAAATTAAAGAAGTGCCTAGCAGATGAATCGCTAGCAATGTCTCATGAGGACGTCCAGATCGATGAAAACTTGAGGTTCATTGAGAAACCAATTGCGATCAAAGATCGACATGTCAAGAAGCTTCGAAGAAAGAAGATACCTATTGTAAATGTCAAGTGGGATGCTCGAGAGGTCTCGAATATACATGGGAAGTCGAGTCCAATATGCGACAAAAATACCCTCATTTGTTTGAATAAAATCTCGAGGTCGAGATTTCTTTTAAGGGGGTGAGGATGTAACACCTCGTAATTTCCTGTCCAATTAGATCCCGACACGTATCCCGTTGTTACTCTATTGCCTCGTGTTGGCCGAGAGGGACCAAAAGCGTCATTATGTTATTATTGTAACCTCTAAACAACGTATGACAAAGTTGATGGATTAAAAGCGTTAACATGTTTAATTATACCTCTGAGTGACCATTTATCGAACCCGGAACTTACCAATGTTCGGTTATACATCCGAGAGTGCTAACCAATTGCCATATTGAATAAAACATGCTTTATGTCAAAATATGGGTGTTTGGAGAAATTCAGGGGCCAAAATGGAAATTTGGTGAACTGACCCTCTCAGGCGCCACGCGCCAGAGACCTGGCATCCCCGCGCGACACGCGGGAGAGACCTGTTCGCAGAAATTGCAGGACAACTGCAGACCTGCATGCATGCCACCTCTTTTCGCGAATTTCCAGCATTTCTCTGCTCAAGACACGTACCTGGACCATGTGCACTTCAGGGATGCATGCTAAACGCTTGCATCAACCTCCATCATCTTCCAATTCCATAAATTGAAGCTTTGATTCATCCTTCAAGAACTTGCACACTCCTCAAATTCTCATCCTCAAACCTCTGCAAGTTCTGGAGCTTCAAGAGTCTTCAAGTCCATCTCATATTCGTGCAAGGACCTTGTGTAAGTGTTCTTGACCTTCCTTACTCAGTTTATTTCTCATTCTAGCTAAAAGTCAAGTTCGTCGTAAAACATCTTTGACTTTAAGCTTAAATCCTTATCATCCAGCCATGGTTCGAATCAAACATGGTTACGTGATCGTAATAAGGTAGGTATCAACCCCCATAAGGGGCACCTCCTGATTACCACGAATTCTTGATCAATTGATGAGTCAAACTATTTTATAAAAAGTCAAACTGGGTCAGATTTGATAATAAAAGCATAACTAGTAACATGCATGTTATAAAATAAGTTATGTCACTCTTAATACTTGTTAATAATTATAAGAACATGTGGGAACATGTTCGGCTCGTCAATTCCAGGTCTAAGGTCGGTTCGCAACCGAAAGTCGTGAAGTTTGACTTCTGCTTTGACTTTCAGTTCTGACCCGATTTAGAGTCTTTCAAGGCCGATTCTAGGTTTCATTATGATCCTTATATAACGTAGTATAACCCCCTGAGTTCATACTACATGGTCATAATCATAATCCGAGTTTATACGCAAGTTTCATTAATGTGTCAAATTTGACTACTTTGACCTTTTTGCTTAAAATGAGATTTAAACTAAAAATGAACATGCAACAAGTTACCCACTGATATGTTAATTTGGTTGGCTTGCATGCATGTCAATAATTTGGTCATAATCTTAGTTTTTCCTAAATACCGCAAATCAAGCTTTTAAAGGACCAAAATGCCCTTTTCGGCAAATAAAATGTTTTAACCATAACTCCTACAATAAACTACTTTACCTACTGATGTTATAATATATTTAGAATTATTTGGGATGTTAAATCAGTTTATAAACTGAGTTTATGTAAAGGCTCTTGCATTATATCGATAAATGAAGATAATAACCTTACGGTGCGTAAAATGAGTTTTAAAGACATCTTCATAACCAAACCTTTTACAAACTGATTATATATGTTCAATAAAATATTTTGAATAACTATAATTTTCCTTAAACATCGATTAAATCATCATTTAGCGACTTTATCGCCTTTTCGACGCATAGTATGGGTTAAAACCATATCTAAGTATCAAGACTTGTTACCTACTGATTATAAAACCTATTTATAATATTTTTATAGCAGGTACAAGTTATAAACTCAGATTCCCAAATAAGTCTTCAAATCTATGTGTGAAATGACCAAAATACCCTTTCAGGGCATAGTTTGGTCTTTAAATTTAAACCACACATATATTTGATATCCTACTGATATAACATCATAAATTAACTATTTTTACTGAATAATTATGGCCATGACATCAGAATTATTGCAAACCTCTTTTATAAGTCGTAAAATGACCAAATTACCCTTTTGAAACTTAATTCGATTTTAAATCTACAACGGGCATACATGTTAGTATTTTACTGATATTATAACATGTTTTAAGTGTAATGGCACATGAAACTTGTTTATGACTCATCCAGTTACCCGGTATCGCTTATATGCGTATGGTTAAGCCTACGTGACTTATTTACGTAAATTCACGGAAACGGGTCTAACCTTATCATTTTTATATCAAAATCTAGAATGTCATATGTTTACCCAAAATATACAAGTCCTAGTACTTGTCAGGTTTAAATAACATTCTTTCCGGTCATCGCTTAATCTAGCGTATCATTCTGTTACGTATCCTTTAAGCTAACTAGTTCGAGTCAATGACTCAACCTAAACCCGTTAGCATTCTAATTGGTTATTAATACCATCAATCCAGACTAGAAGCCTCCCAGTAGATCGATACTTGCATTTGTCTTCTTGATTAACGGCTGAGTTACTATTCGTTAGAAGAACTAGCTCAGGTAAATACTTTAACTTATTTTCCTATATGGGCTTGGGATACGGTATTATATTACCGCTTTGTCGGGTATGGGTTCATGTTTATCGGATTGTGATTCACTAAATCTTGTAACACGTTTTATTCTGTATTGTTTGACAACTTAAACATTGGGGGTTAACTCGACCATGTCCTGGATATCCTTGGCTCATTTAAATTACTAATGGCCACGACCTAAGCGCGGGGTGTAGGCATACACCCGACAGACGCTAACGCTAAACAAATTATTTTTACTATACTCATTCGAGGGTTTTATTAAGTAGTGTGTCGGTTAATCAGGTTATTCGGTTTCTGCACCGGACCCCATATGTATTGACAGACCTGTAAAACTGTAAACAAGATTATTTTGAATTATCCCAGGTCATAAAAGATTTTCGTGCTCAATGCACCTAAACTAATTTTAAATGTTTTCAAAATGAGTCGGTTAAATGTATTTACCAGTGAAAACTGACGTATTTTCCAAAAAGGCTAAGTGACAGGTTTCGGCACGGAATAGGCTAGCAGCTGCTTGGTAACGACGTAGAGAATTTTGCAAGTTCTTAGTCAAGCCTAAAGTCTGTCGAAGATTATCATTTTCGTACTTTCGATCCGCCTGTGGATCTAATATTGCAAACCATGTATTTGTTTTATCGACTTTTAAATCCAATGGCTTGTAATATTATATTTAATATTCAAGTCTTCCGCTATGCTGTATATGTTTGACCATGATGATACCAATCTTACGTCACGGTACTCCCCACCCGGGCCCACCGGGATTATGTTGGAAATACGGGGTGTGACATAATTGCGATCATCATCTTAAGACCAAAAAAAGGATTAACCCTTTTATGCAAGAAACTAAACCCTAGATCTCATCAGACTCCGATCTGTTAGGTCTACGTTTCTTCAATTTTTAATACCAATCACAATTTGATGACTGTATTTGTTAATAAATTACATTATGTTTTATTATATTAGTATAATAAACTGGTTTATTCAATCGTGTAATGCATATGTTTTTTTAAGATTACTTTTTATTACTAGTTATATAACATTATATTTATTAATTCGTATAATACACCGAATTTAACCTAGTATACTTATAAAGTGCACGGGTTATTATAGAATGTGGCACCACTCAACAAACAATTGACTATTTCCGACAAGTTCACATGTTTATACATATTTAACATGTTAAGAGGCTTAATATGTATAATTTCAGTCAATAATTTCTTACAAAATAACATGTACTTAATTTCTTTATTGTATTAGCTAGAACATGTATGATTATCTATTTATAGCAATTCAATTATGGGCATTGTGCTTAGGAGGCTCTATAAATACGAGACCACAAAAGCAATTATTAGAGTGTGAGTTCTAAGGATCCTCTCAAGCTATCCTACTACGTTTGATCATTTATCATGGCTGGTGGAAATATGTCCGACTTAGTTAATGTTCATGATCATGTTTCGGATGTCAAGCGCACTGATTTCCCCGATGATTTTATCTTTGGAGTGGGATCATCTGCATATCAGGTGTGTGTTTACGCATGCTTATGGGTGGGTTTACATGTAAACTAATGGAATGATATGCCTACTGACATTTCTTAAAGAAAATGTATTGAACTTCCCAAAGGACTTTAGGAAGACTGTTGGTAATGGTGTCCCTAATAAGATTTTTTTTTACCCACCTTCAGTGTTGGAACTTAGAACCCAGCTAATCCTATCCCTCTCGTCCTGCCATCATGCACATAGTATCAATGCAACAAAAAGTCCATTTAAGGCTTCACATCACCATACACACACACACATATATATATATATATGAGGGTTTAAATGAGAGCGTTAAATATCGCGAGAACCGTGAGAACGGATGAAAAAACCACAAAAAGTTGGTCAAAAACAATTAAAATTCAAAATTTCTTTTTTACACTTATTATTATTATTCGACTACAATGTTAGAAATTTAATCACATTTAAATTTACGTGAATTCGTAAATAATTTTTTTTACACATGTGTAAGTTTGTCATTTACACATGTGTAAATTTCTTATATTTACATATGTGTAAAAAATCTAATAAGAGTGATTTTGAAGGTAGAAATGAATTATTTGATGTTGTAAATTCTTATTTTGATGTTGTATTTTAATTACAATGAGGTTTTTATTAAAAAATTGGTTTTGATTGGTTTTTTCATTCGTTCTCACGGTTCTCGCAATATTTAGCGTTCTCAAGATAATCCTCCCCTAAGTAGATATTAATTGAATTACCATTTATCAATTACATGTTGCTAAATTTTTTTAATCAATTACATAAAAACTATTACTCAGTTGGAAAAGATATTTAAAAAGTTAATTTAACATATTTTATATCTGTGACGTCAAAGTTCATATTTAAAAGACATATCTTGACGGTTGCATCTATTAACAAATTACATTATATTTTATTCAACCCGTGTAATACGTGAGTATATTCAAACCATGTAACACACAGGTTTTATATAAAGACATAACGTTTTGTTACTAAATATATAACATTACATTTATCCAACCCATGTAATACGCGAGATTCTAACCGTAGTCACCTTATGTAATCTTATAACTTATTTACCAGGTACTTATATTTTATTACTTTTTATGTAAAATAATATATATATATATATATATATATATATATGTGTGTGTGTGTGTGTTGTGTTATGGAAAGTATATCAGTCTGATTATTACACTGGGTTTTACGGTTTTTCTCAACTCAAATAGGTTTTCTAAATAACCCTCACATATATATACACACACTTTAGCAATTATTTTAAACCTCATGTACACTAATAACCCATTCTTATATATATTTCAAAACTAATTTTATTTTATAAACAGATTCTAAAATTTATATAAGTTATAGAAAAAACATAAATATGATAGAATGAATAAAATGTAAAAACTTAACAAAATATTATCCTATTATAAATAATATAGAACTCTAACTTTACTCATATAAAAATACAAGTATACAATTATTGTTATTTTTAATAGTATTATTTTAAATAAAACTTTTAAAAAAGCTTATAAAGTTGAAGCAATTGTTTTTTTTTTTTAATTTAAGTTAATTTGTTCTGTAATTAAATATTTCGTAAATTGGGTTTCAGATTGAAGGTGGTTGGAGGGCAGATGGTAAAGGCTTGAGTATAATTGACTCTTTTAGCTTGAGATACCCTGGTCTCTCTCTATCTCCACTCTTGAAATTTTATTGTATTCCATCTTTACTCTAATAGTTTACATTTGATGATCAGAGAAGATGGGAGGTGCAAATGGATGCCAAACTGTTGACCATTATTCAAGAATGAAGGTAACACAACGACTTTTTGATGATCAGATAAGTTAGCTCCAACTAGTGGATTTTGTTTCTAACTTATCAATGAAATGCGTACAGATAGAGTTCTACAAAATGGTCTGAAATGCATAGGTTCTTTCTACAATGATTTTTTTGTCGGAAATGGGTAGAAAACTTTTGTCAAAAATTTATCGTAAAATGTTTCCTTTGAAAATTTTTCGGACAAAATTGATTTGTTGCAAATGTCGCCGCTAAGATGTCGTCGCTATTGCTAGTTTTTCTTGTAGTGTACGCATAGGAAATCGATTCCTAAAACTTATATATATATATATATATATATATATATATATATATATAATGAATATAAAATAATAAATTAGACTGAAAAGAAGAAAATATAAGAAAAACCTCTAAGATGATAATATGTTGCAATTAACAAGTATCCATTTTTCATATTTTGAACTATATAAATCGGATTATAAGTACTTTTCTGGCTTGATTATGCTTTTGTTCATAAGGTGTAAATAATATATAGTTAAATAATTTTGATGGTAATTATGGTGTAATATTTTTGCATATCTGTTCATAATTTTGTCTCCTTTATAAAAACTTGACAGGAAGATGTTCAGCTGCTAAAGAAAATGGGTGTAAACTCGTATAGATTCTCTATTTCATGGTCTAGAATATTACCAGGTGAAGTGACATGGTTGCATTGATTCCAAGCCTAAAAATCCCGTCCGTTCCACTACTAGAAAAGTAAACCAACAACAATAAATTTTATACAAAATGGGGCAACAATTTGTGATGGACTAACTCCATCACAAATTAGCAATGAATTTATTGTACGTTACAAAATTGTTGCAAAATTAACGTTGGATTTTAATCCATTGCTATGGAAACATACTTCTTCTCGCCAATACACTTAAATCCGTAGTAAAAACATCTCTTATTTTGTAAAGGAAATAATTTCATTCTCGGATTATAAATCTTATTTGAATTTGTAGCAAATTCGTCGCTACGTTTAAGCCGGATCTAGAACGTTATTGCTAGAGGCTAAATTTAGCAATAACATTAACAACTACTAAATTTTGTTGCTAATTAAAGCCATTAGGGGACCCGGGGTGGTGCAAATTTGTGCGTGATAATTAAGTTTCACGCGTGATACAACTGCAAAACACCACTGCCACCTCTTTTATCACGCTCCGTTTTTTATAACACGTGGAATTTTTTACGCGTTATATATTGTTGGTTGGGGGGAAAATTGTCGGGTGTGGTGGTGAGTGATAACCATTTCCACTAAAAAGGGTTGTGAGTGATGGAATAATGGTTGATGACATGACAAAACTTGATTGGACGTTGTGAGTGAGTGATGAGTGATGGGTGGAAACCACCCTACCCCCCCTTAGAAAATTTTGTGTTTAGCAACCAATTTAGATCGTTGTTGATAATAGTTCCTTTAACCGTGTAGTATTCCTTTAATTAGTTTTATCTTTGCTGATTACCTCTTGGCCTAGTGGAATGAAGTGATTATTCCCATTAAAGTGACACGGGTTCAAGTCACACAAAATAAGCAAAACCTGGTTTTTAGGATGTGCATGTTGAAAAAAAATAGTTTTATCTTTGCTTGAATAAGGCATCATAATCATTTGTAAAATAAATCATCTTAATCCTTTGGTAAAATTCATTAAAAAAGAGTGAACTGAATTTATAAAAATAGAATTATATCTTAAATGTATATATTACTAGAAACTGATTTCTTGATGTAATTATATAGGTGGCAAAGTAAGTATGGGTAAGAGCAAGGAAGGAATCGATCACTATAACAAGTTAATCGATGAGCTGTTAGCCAATGACATCGAGCCATTTGTCACCCTCTTTCACTGGGATACGCCAAATGCTTTGGAAGAAGAGTACAAGGGTTTCTTAAGTTCAAAAGTAGTGTAAGTACATCAGTACATGTTTATTTTATTTTCTTTCTGTGTGCATCTCTCAACTTACAGGTTGTTAACTTAAACATTAGGAATGATTTTGTCAATTATGCGGAAATTTGTTTTTGGGAGTTCGGGGATCGCGTGAAGAACTGGGTGACACTGAATGAGCCGTATACATTCACCTACGGTGGCTATGTGCTAGGCATGTTTGCACCCGGTCGAGGTGGCGAAAATCAAGACGGTGATCCTCAAGTCGAGCCATATATAGTAGCATATAACTTACTGAACTCTCATGCAGCCGCATATAGATTATATCAAGAAAACTACAAGGTAACTAGCATTTTTCAATCATACATGCCCTAAACTATTTCAAAATATACAGACAGATTCCAAGAAAACTAACTTAAAATTGTTGCTTGAAAAGAAAATCGAACTTTTATAAATTAGTTAAAAAATTGGATAATTTGTTTAACTTTTTTGAATTAACAAATGAGGAATGTTGTGAGTTTATTTAAATTGATTTTCTTTTGCATATACATACATACACACACACACACACACACACACATATATATATATATATATATATATATGCGCACCCTTAATTTGAATGTATTTAGAACAAAAATTACAGTGAAAAAGCAAAAAATAGGATAATGATTTACTTATTTTTTGATGATTTTGGTGATGGATTTGTGATCGAATATTTGTCAGTAAATAAAAGTTTTTATTTTAAATTTCCATCAGGTAAACTTTTTCAAATATTTTTTAAATCAATCGGTAATCTGTTAGTTATCCATCTCAATCCAGATTACCCATCGTTTTAGTTTTAATCTGACGGATCTGTATGTCAGTGATACTCCTTTGTTTTTGTTTTAGTTATGTGCTACTTTCTTTGTTTCCACATGATTTACATGATTTCCTTTTTTATATCCATATTTAGTTATTAGTTGAGTTAGTGGAGTAGTGGGTTGATTGGTTAACATTGTATTTTTCTTTTTAAACGAGTCTATGTATATCCCTTTCTTTTTATGAATGAAAATATTCGTCTATCCTCTCTAAAATTCTTTCAAGTTCCCCTCTATTTTCTTTGATCAATGAAATCGTTGGAATCACATCAGTTTTGTAGTGAATTCTCAGACCACATTATTTTTGTAATGAGGTTTTACTACTTGTACATTTGTTTCAGTCTTTTCAAAAGGGCAAGGTAGGCATTACGCTCAACTGCAAGTATTTTGAACCTTATCGTGGTCCAAGCCATCAACAAGACATCCAAGCTGTTGACTACGCCTACGATTTTGTGCTTGGATGGTGAGGATACTCGTGTACATATAAATAGTATACATCAAATTAAGTAATACTAAAAGTTAGATGCTATATATATCTTGGATCGTATTTAAGGTTTCTAGACCCATTAACAAAAGGAAGTTGGCCTGACAACATGCAAAGATTTGCAAGCACTCCAACACCAGATTACCCAAATGGCCGTGTTTTGCCCAAATTTTCCATCAATCAGCGTAAAAACTTGATTAATTCGTATGATTTTCTGGGAATAAATTACTATTCCGCGGTGTTTGTTCAATATCAACATCCATCTGATGGAATTTCTCATGGATATTCTACAGATTGTCACTACAAGCAATTAGGTATGAATCAAACTATCAATCCGTATTTTTTAGATTGTTTTAAATACCTTTGTGCTTGTTCATAAATCCTAAATGTTTTCCATTGTTGTAGTACAAGACCCCCAAGGAAATTATGTTGGAGAGCCTGTAAGACTACTTTTACTATATAGGAAAATCATATTGCAAACACCTTAGTAACAAAATTTTATGTTTGATTTTATAAAAAAGAAATTCTTTTTTGAGAACGATTTGCAACTGAGATTCACTAATGTATTCATGTTTTCCACGGATTCCCAACCAAATTTCATCAGCTACTAAGTTTACAACTTGGCTGATAACAATAGTAGCTAATTTTGCGACCAATGGCAAATTGATCGCTGATGACATATAAACAAAGTGTCACTATATATGGATTATTGAGTGACAAGTTTCTTAAAAAGTAACAAATAGATCTTGTTTTAACACATATTTCTTAAAAAATAAAGGGTAAATGTATAACTTTTTCTATGTCACAAAAGTTGAAACCTATTATCATCTCCTTTGTTTGTCACTATAGGTCCGTACCAAGGACAACTTAGTGAATTGATGTTTAAATTTAGTAACGCTTTTTCTACTGTGGTCACCAATGAGCATTTTCTTATAATGAAAGAAGACACCAATTGATGCACACTTCACAATTGCGTATTCACAAATAACAAGTTTTTATCTATGGGTGCTAACCCAACTTGACAGTCATTTGAAGGATCACAGTTTTTTAATTGTCCTGAGCAATTTGTGGAGCACTTGGTGCACATTAAGAAAATGTACAACATTAGTAAAGATATAATCGTCACAGAAAATGGTAAAGCAATAATTTATATGTTGGTGTCTTTTTATCTCTTATCCATGTTATGTCACATTTTGTGTTGGTATTTTGACATCTTGTGATAGGTTCTCCTGATAAGAATGATCCTGGAATTACTCACGAAGAAGCCCGCGATGATAAATTTCGAATTCATTACATAAAACAACATCTTAAAGCCATCAAAGCGGCAAGACTGTAAGTTAAAGTCCAAATATTTTTCATATTAACTTATTTTAAATTATTACAGCCTCATGAAACACGTTGATATCGATCTTCTTGTCGTTGAATGTTACAGAAAGAATGTAAATGTGACGGGATACTTTGTTTGGTCATTCATGGATAGTTTCGAATGGAATTCCGGATATAATATCCGGTTTGGCATGATCTACATCGATTACAAGAATGACTTGCAAAGATACCCGAAACAATCGGCAGTTTGGTTCAGAAAGTTTCTTTGTGAGAACAAAGACGTATCTGTCAAGAAGAGTGATCGGCAAGGGATTGCAGTTAATGAACAAGAAATTGAAGTGAGCCAGAAGCTTAAGTACACTAAAACTTAAGAAAGTTGAATTTAAAACACATGATCACCCAATAGACAGATATAGTTTGGGGGTTAATGGCCTTTAGATTAAATAAAACCTGGCCTAATGTGTGTTTCTTAATAAATTTGTATTTGTATTAATGATTGTGAACTGTGTGTCATTTAAACATAAATAAATTTCTCAAAGTGTTCAATCTATATATAAATAAATAAAACATGTTAACTGATCGTATTTGTATCTGTTATGTAGGTTTAGTATTTTAAATTTCTGGATATGTTTCTGACACATGTATGGTTTAGCTATCAGATTAAAGTATTTTGTGCCTATGAAAGCGAATAATCGGATAAGATAGTAGGGGTGTTCACGGTCCTGTTTTCGTGGTTTTATGATCAACCCCCGTGAACCGAACCGTTAGTAACGCTTTCTCTTTTCTTTATTTATTTATTTATTTTTTTTTGTAAACCAAAACGAAACCGTAAAACTCTTAAACCAAACCGCTAGTAACTTTTGCTTTCATGGTTTGCCCTTGGGCATTGGTGAGTTGAAAACGTACAATATCTTACCATTATCATCATTGGAGGAGATGGTGGCTTTGCAATTACCGAGCATAAGGGATTAAAGAATCTTCATGGTGAAATTTCCATTGAGGGGTATAAAGTGCAAAGCGCAAGGCATGCCAGGAGGCGGACTTGTCTCTAAAAAGGTTAAGTGCATTACAGTTGTCATGGGATGATGGTTCTCAGCATAGAACACTTGCAAAGGAGATTCTCAGAGACCAAAAGCCTAACAGTGATACTTTAAGAGAGCTTGCAATTGTGTCATATGCGGGAATAGAGTTTCCAAATTGGGTTGGGCATCCATCCTTTCATCAACTAGCTTATGTGTCGATACAAGGCTGTAGCAATCTCTACCTTCACTTGGGCAACTACCTTCACTTAAGGAGTTGTTTATTCAAGGCATGGGTGAGGTCAAAGTAATAGGTTTGGAGTTTGCCTCCCCTTCACTTGAATTTATAAAGTTTCAAGATATGGCAGGGTGGGAGGTATGGTCAACCAATAAAGAAGTTTTGAATTCATTGTTCCCTTGCCTTAGAGAGCTCCATATAGAAAGTTGTCCCAATTTGATTGACGTCTCACTCAAAGCAATACCTTCACTTAAGGTTCTAAAATACATGATTGTGGTGACAGTTTGTTGAAAAGTCTGGTTTATGCTGCTTCATCAATCACTGAGTTGGAAATAAGAAACATTTCAGGGCTTACAAGTGGGTGTTGGAGAGGTGTTATGAAGTATCTTGGGGCAGTTGAACAAGTAAGTATCTCGAATTGTAATGAAATAAGATACTTGCGGGAATCAGAAGCAGATGTACTCGTTAATCTAAAGAAACTGTATGTATATCATTGTGAAAATATGGTGAGTTTAGCAGAGAAAGAGGAGGGGGAGGATAATATTGGTAGCAACCTCCTATCATATCTGGTGGTATTGTCTTTTCATAGGATGGAGCATTGTTATTGTCCAAATAGCGTTGAGAGTCTGCGTATCCAGAAATGTAATTCACTTACACGTGTCTCCTTCCCAACAACAAAAGGAGGATGGCTGAAGCTCAAGAAAGTATATATAAAAGATTGTAAAAAGCTAACGGAAATGATCGACAACACAAGCATGCATACCCTTGAAGGTCTAGTTATAGATGGTTGGACAAATCTGAAATCAATCATTCAGTTGAGCAACTTCATTCACCTCAAAGTCTTGTACATATGGAATTGTCCAAGTATTGAGTCATTTCGTGACCTTTTGCTTTCAAATCTCACCTTGTTAAAATCTCTGAATATCATAGGCTGTCCAAGTATGGATGCTTCCTTTAGTCATGGGTGTTGGCCTTCGAGATTGGATACCCTTAAAATAGGGGGGGTTGAAGAATCCCATCTCAGAGTGTGGCATTATGAATTTTCCAGCTTCCCTTGTTGAGCTACAATTATCTCGTGAACCCCATTTAAGTGATTTTAGTAAATTGTCCGACCTTTTTCCTTCTTCTTTGACTCCAATTTGCATATCAAAATTTGATAAATTGGAATAACTTTCATTGGGACTCCATCTCACATCCCTTCAACATCTGAAAATTCGTAATTGCCCAAAGATGATACATCTGCCAGAAACGTTCTTGCCTTCCCTTTTGAACTTAGAAATCTACAATTGCCAAAATCTAAAAGAGAAGTGTAATGGAAAAGGCTCCCACTACTGGCCCTCCATCTCGCATATCCCCTGCATCAGGTTTTCAAATTTCAGGTACTTGTTTATTAAATACCCTTGTTTTAGTTTCCGTATGCATGAATTAGATATTTGAATTTGCTTTCACTCAAACAACATAATTACACAAGTTAATTATTCAGCAAATATGTGATTTACTAGCTTCCCGTTTTAACTTCTTCAAGGTATTTATTGATCTCCTTTTTAAATAAATTACCCTCAAATTGTGCAGAAAATATGAAGAAAAAGAGTTTGTGGTTTTTAGTTTTTGGCAAGAGACACACTTCATGGTGATCAAAATCAATTTCATAATTTTGTTGCACTTGATCTTAGTCAAAGGCCAAAGCATTGGTCTTAAATCTTGTTATTGATATATAAATTGATATTGACCTCAAAAGTCATCTTTTGAATATATTAATTACACTATAATTTTCTGAAACTTCATTCAGGGACTGGACATTTTAGGAATTTTCAAAATCTCAGGTGAAGAAAGAAGGCATTGTATCAAGGTTTCTGCAAATCAACAACAGAGATCCAAAGTTCTCGGAGACATTATTGCTGGAGACGACAATACTTCTACTACTATGACTTGGTTTAGTTACATACTTTGCAAAACTCCTCATGGGATTCAAGATAAGATTGCAAAAGAAAGCAAAGAAGCAGCAAACATGAAAACAAATGCCGATGAATTTGCAAACAATATGAGTGAAGAAGACCTAGAAAAGATGCAGCATCTTCTTGCAGTTTTGACTGGACTCTATCCACCCTGCTGCTAGTAGTATGCAATCTTAGATACTTGCTTTTCTACAATTGCCACTCATGAATGTCATCCTTCTTAATATGTACATTTAATAGTGGATTTTTTAAGAATGACTGAGCTATAACTTCAGTTGTTCAATTAAGAATTTTCTATATAATCTCACCATGCAGGTTGATGGCCTTTGTAATTTGAATGATTGAGCTATAACCTCAGTTGTTCAATTGCCACTCCATGAATGTCATCCTTCTTAATATGTACATTTGATAGTGTAGTTTGTCAACTCTGGTGTAACTTAACATTTTGTTTGATTCCGTTAGATACCTTATATCCAGTATGAAGCCATATCTGACCATGTTTTTCTATAGGTCTGTACTTATAGATAACATTATGCACGGGTTTGATATGTCAAAACTATTCAAGAGTGTTTAGATGTCCAAATGGAATGTCCATCACTTTGTAGCTTGTTGGTGCGTAATTGTACATCACGCTAACGTATAATAGTCATGACCTTGCTACAACGTCTGCAGCTTCTTGATTTTCGAAAACTGTTACAGGGTATTTCTCCATTTCTATTAAATTGTAAGCACACTTAATAGTAATAATGAGCCACCACTGCATAATAAGTATTCTGTCATCTAGAGGAGGCGATTCAGACTAATTTACCTATGAATGAACATATTCCGGTTATGTTTTTTCTCTAAAGGAGGACAAAAAACACATTCGTTAAAAATAAAACAACGAAAGTCATTGGCGAAGCTTGAGATTTCTGACCGGGGGGTCGAATACGTATATACCCAAATATTTCTATAAAATGGGGGTTTGTAAACATTATATACCCAAAAAGTTCTGTACGAGAACTACATACTATCCACTACTTAGCGAAAAGTTCGGGGGTCGGCCGCCCCCTCCCGCCCCTTGTAACATGCGCCCCTGACGAAAGTCAACGATAGCATACTTTCAATGCGTAACCTACTTAAGCATTTTAATTTTAAAATGTTTGATTATTGTTGAGATAATTTAACTTTTGACAAAGTAATTTGTTTATACCAAATTTGAAAACTTAAGACAAACATGTTTTTGTCAACCCGGCCCATTTTGACCCATTACACAACTGACAACCCATCTTGCCCATTTTGCCTCTGCATGTCATCCCAAAAATATATGCATTTTCTGAAAACATGGTATAATGTAATTGCTTTGAGTAAAGGCTAAACATCTAAAACATCTGAGACATCTAATCCGGCTTTCTTTGCCGTCTCAAATCCCATATTGAATGGTTTGTCTTTATAAACTCTATCCTCAAAGGTGTTGGATAATCTTGATGTTTCGGGTCGGTTCGGGTCGAGTACGTACGGTTCAAGTCAGTTACGGGCATAGAGATAGAAAGGGCCAGAAGAAAAAGTCTAGAGTTGACCGAGTTTACGGGAAGTGAACGTTGGAATTTGCTGTTTCGTAGGAGATTGTGGACTGAGTCTTTTATGCATGTGTTTGTTTTAATTATTATAAATATAAGAGTAGTCACTCTCTTCCAAATAATAGTAGAATTCCAAATAATAGTAGAAATTTTTTCTCCATTTTTATCTTCTGCACATTCACGTAAATTGTGTGTGTTTTGTGAGTGAGAATTGAGAGGGGTCTGAACCAACATTTGGTATCAGAGCAAGGTTGACGATTCGGAGGCTGTTTTGAGAATCGTTTAGAGAGCTCGAGAAAGCAAGGCAGCAGCCTTGGGATGTAGACGTCGGAAAGAACGAAGAAGATAGGGTTTTGATTAACCCTATGAAAGATCGAGGAAGAAGAACTAGCCGCCGGTACACCAACAAGAAGAGAGAAGACCGCGCCGCGCAGACCGAACCGGCGTGAGAGAGACGAAAGCCGTAACAGACCGAACAGCCAAAATCGAAGCAGTTCTTCTTGCCGGAACGAAAGACCGTAGACCGAAATTGTGAACCAAAGACCGAGGTGTTCACGTTAGGAAGAGAAAGGACTGTTTCTATATCTCGCCAGTGTCCGGAAGGAAGACCGACGCTGCCGCAAGAAGGAAAGGTTACCGGTGCGCTGGTGGTGTTTTTTTGTCATCACGGAAAGAAGAAGGTATGAGAGGGTCGGTGGAATTATATTTGAAAAGTATGATTTTGTAAGGGTCAATGATGGATGGAATTATTTCTTATCTGATCATATGTGGCCATGTTTTATCCATCACGGAGAATAGACTTTGCTATTGTTTTGCAATAAAAGGTTGCATCATGGATAAGCAGTGAAATATTGTTCAACTGGGTAAATTGAATTTATCATCGAAAGTGGATATATAAAATACATGATGGAAGCAAGGAAAGCAAGATTCAGCAGAAAGTTTCAATAGGTTAGCAAGTTTGAACCTTTATGGTTCATGTAGAAAGGAAATCCTGGATTAAGCAAGCAAGAAAGATAGAAGAGATGCCACAAGAAAGATGAAAAAAGGAGGCCGGCGTCGCTTCGTGAGAAAGAAAGATGGCCTCGAAAGAAAGAAAGATGGCGTTGCAAGAAAGTAGCAAGCCACAAGAAAGAAAGAACGGGAGTCGATCAGAAAGAAAAAAAATCGACAACCAAAAGAAAGAAGCGGACTTGTGTTGTTCGTAAAGAAAGAGAAAGATGGAACCGGATGGTTCGAATAGCAAGTTAGAAAGAAAGAATCGGACCCGTACACTTCGTTTAGCAAGAGCATGATCCGAGCCAAGTGTGGTTCGTACCACGAAGCAAGAGCATGTAGCAAGATCGAATCTCTGCGATTCGTGTTGCAAGAAGATCAAGAATGAATGCGAAGAAACGAGCAAGTAGAAAGAACCGACATCAAGATTATGGAGGTGATTGTTGGATAATCTTGATGTTTCGGGTCGGTTCGGGTCGAGTACGTACGGTTCAAGTCAGTTACGGGCGTAGAGATAGAAAGGGCCAGAAGAAAAAGTCTAGAGTTGACCGAGTTTACGGGAAGTGAACGTTGGAATTTGCTGTTTCGTAGGAGATTGTGGACTGAGTCTTTTATGCATGTTGTTTGTTTTAATTATTATAAATATAGGAGTAGTCACCCTCTTCCAAATAATAGTAGAATTACAAATAATAGTAGAAAATTTTTCTTCATTTTTATCTTCTGCACATTCACGTAAATTGTGTGTGTTTTGTGAGTGAGAATTGAGAGGGGCCTGAACCAACAAAAGGAAGCCACAATTTTTATTTATTTTTAAATAGTTGAATGCACTGCTGCTGATGCTTTCAAAGCATGCCTATGAAAATAACATGTACTTCTTCCCAGGTTCAGTGCTTGTTTGAAATGGTGTTACAGAAGTATGTTTTGTTCATTCAGGATTTTTTGGTGCTCATATTATATCTGGTGGAATATGCATATGCGTGGTATGAATCGTGAACTGAATTCGTAAAAGCTGATGGATTTCCATCCAGTTTTTCTGAGTTTATAGTTTAATTTCTTTTGAGAACTTGCTGGACATTTGATTAAATACGATGGCAGCTAACTGGATATTCTTTTAAGCGATCTTGTTTCTTATATGACAGTATAAGAAATTTAGATGGGCATATTTTATATCCATCTATCAATAGGTATTAAGGATGTTAAATGGGTCGTGTTTGGGTTGGTGACACGTATATTAACGAGTTGACATGAAGAGAGTCTGTTTAACCCAAAAAAATAAATTATAGATATTTTTTACATGTTAATACAAAGACGGTCAATTATGTTGTTTAGTGCTTCACGTGAGCAAGACATGAAGGCATTTTACCATAATCACTTCATTCCCTCCAAGGAAAGATTAACCATAACCACCACCACCCAGTGCCAACCCCAACCTTGAGGGTGTGCCACTGCTAGGTAGGCGACCGCACGTGGCCTAAAACTAGTAACTTAATTATTATATCTATGATTTAAATAAAAATAGTTATGCAAGAGCTCGTAAGTATCACTTTACCCATCTCATATCACCTAAATGAGAAAGCTTTCCCATTCTTTTTCTCCCTATATATTCCTTCATGTCTGACATCGTCCAAACAACAATCTCAGGAAGGAAGTCTCATCGATAAATTGAGAACTTGGTATCTCACTAAAGTACTACTTGAACCCCAAATGTAAAAGGGTGAATATGTTTAACTAGTACGTGAACTCCAGAGAAAGCAAATCCACCTGAGTTAGCTTAGCTCATAAGACTCCGAGCCAAACTCAAGCTAGCCTTGGCTCGGCAGGTCTTCTGCTTGTGAACATATATATTTGAAACAATTATTGTTGTAGTAGTAACTTTTGTTTATTTAATAGTTTTCTATTTAAAAGTTATCATTTTTACGAGTTCATTCTTCTTGATTGCATTCTCCTACATTTACCACCTCTTTTCTACTACCACTTATGCAGGCTACTCTCCCAATGTATAACAAAATCATCCTCTACTTCGTCTACATTGACTCTTAACACTAATGTCAAAATAGACCATTATTGTGATTGCATATTTCTGATCTTTATTTAAATAATTCCACAGAAGATTAGTATCTAAAAAAATAAACACTTATTAAGGACCACAATTTATAACTAGGGGATTTATTAAAGCTTGTAGTTGTTCCCCTAATTATGATCCCAATATATTTAACACACAAATCACACATGCATATTATTAAACCAAGGATAGATTGATCTAGACGTGGTTGTTTCTTTCATGTTTTTGCCTTCTTCAATTTCTGAACTACTTCAACTGCTTGTTCTGCTTTTATTGGTGCACCATTGACTTCATCTTCTTGTCCAACGTCGGTGAGACTTCTTTTGCGAGTCTCCGATAATTTGTTGATTTTTTCGGGTACCTATGGAGATTGTTCTTGAAATCAACATAGTTCATACCAAATCTAAGAGTATACCCCGAATTCCATTCAAAGCTATCCGTGAATGACCAAGCAAAGTACCCATAACCAAGGGCTTCGTCGTTATTGAATTTTCGGAGCTCGATAACCGAATGCTGTAAAAAAGCATCTAGTTAGTAAAATAAGACCTTAAAAAAATATTAACATGTTTTATCTTATCACTATACTATATAAAAAAAAACAAAAAATTAGCTTTTAGTCATCATCATATCATGTCATTTAAATGCTTGATGATATAATAACGATGTTTCTAAGCGTATCCCCTTCCCTTAGGGAACATACCCCTTCTATGTGAGGGGCATGTTTTTTTGATGGTGGACTCGTCCCCTAAATTTGTGTAAAGTGGTACGTTTAGCAGCACCCAAAAATAAATCAAGTACACTAAAAGAATTGATACTAACGCATTAGCCCTTCTAATGGCATCAAGATGCCATTTGAGGTATTTGAGTCGATATGCATCATCCCGAATTTGCTCATAAGTTTTTCCATTTTCGTTCTGCTGCGGTGCTCCTGTCCCAAGGTGTCAAAAATACCATCATAAATTAAATTTGAACTATTGAGGAGTGGTTAAACCTAATAATACAGGTGAAGATTTTCTTTTACCGTTCTCACGATATGTTTTTCAACTTTGTATGTTTTCTTAATGTGTTCCAAGAGATCAACAAGCTCATTGGCACAAAGAAAAACCCATGATCCTTCAAAAGCCTGCATGTTAAGTCAGGTTAAAAACGGATTAAGTAATTCAATTCGAATTTTTTGTGTTTCTTTAGTTAAATTCGAGTAAAGTTGTCGATCTTACCGGTTCTCCTATATACTTTCCGCTAGGATCAGTTACTAAAACACGAGAAAGAATTTAATTAAGTTAAAAACAACTTCTGGATGTCAATAAATTTATGAGAAACGCTAGTCACTAGCTGCATATGTAAATTGTTTCCACTAGGGGTGTTCACGTAAAGTTATCAATCTTGTGGGGTATGACGAAAATTTTGGAGTGAACTTGTACTACAGTTTTGAGAAAATACAAATTAACCAAATAGAATCGGTAACTATGGCCCGGCTCCGCAGGGTTCATGGAAAAAACACGGTTTTACAGTTCGGTTTTGCATGTTTCGTTGTTTTCGACAAAAGCTAATATATATATACACACATGAAATATATTTATATACTCATGTTGTATTTTACTAAATGGGTTGAATAAATGTATTGTAGCTGAAAATAAATCGTTGTTTAATAAAATATGTAAAATTTCTAAAAACTACATGTGTTTTTACACGGGTTTTACATCTAGTATATTATTAGATTTCATGAGATAATATATATGTACACACACATAACTTTATATTACTAAAATAAAAGGTTATAATGACTCGGTACCGGTCTGGTCTGGTAAACACAACCGGCTCCATGTTTCAAATTGCAAACCTGTCAATTTCTATGGTTTAAATTGTTCGATTTATGTGGTTTGAACGTATATATTTGGAACCGGCCAAATTTCTTTAGTTTGAACGGTTTACACGATTTATGAGCACCCTAGTTTTTTACTAATCATTTGTATAAAAGAATTCTGTAGAAAGGTTCATAGACTGATGGAAAAATAAGATTTTTAATCACCTGATACCTTGTAATGGCAATCATCAAGAAAACCGCTAGAAAGACTAGAAGTATCGTATATTTGAGCGTAATTTGCAGTGTAGTAGTTTATTCCCAAAAAATTGTACGAATGTATCAACTTATTTTTCTGGTCATCGGTGAATACAGGCAAATAACGACCCTGAGGGTGGTGAATAGACGGAGTAGTGGCGAAATTTTGCATGTTTACAGGCCAATTACCACTTGTTATCGACTCCAAAAACCTAATATATGAAGTATCGTAACATGCGGTTTTTCATCACTTGAAAAGTTATGTATGCTTACCATCCAAGCATAAAATCATATGCGTACTCGACAGCTTGGACATCATCTTTGTTATCCTTACCGCGGAAAGGCTTGAAAAAGTTGGTGTCAAGAGTGATTCCCACTTGACCTTTTTGAACATCCAAAAAAATAATGTTTCATGAAATCACTTGCACAAAATTTAAGTATTAGTAGAAAGGTTTCTTTTAACTCCTACCTTAAAATCTTCTTGATACTTTCTATAAGCAGCAGCATGACAATTGAGTAGATTGTATGATACAATATACGGCTCGGTTTCAGAATCACCGTCTTGCTTATTTCCACCTCTCCCGGGACCATAGGCGAATCTGTATGGCTCGTTTAACGTCACCCAGTTCTTCACCCGATCCCCAAACTCCCAAAAGCAGATTTCCGCATAATTCACAAAGTCATCACTAAGTTTGAAATAGATTAATATTATATCTGTTAAGAGATATATACACATAAATAAACAATAAACACTTACACAATTTTGGAACTTAAGAAACCCATGTATTCTTCCTCCAAAGTATTTGGAAGATCCCAGTGGAAAAGAGTGACAAATGGCTCAATGTCATTGGCTTTCAACTCATCTATTAACCTGTTGTAGTAATTGATGCCTTCCAAATTCTTGCCCATACTTACTTTCCCACCTAATTAAACCAAAGTGTACATGTCATTAAACAATTTGAGCACTAGTAAGAAGGTGGGAATCTGCATGTTATGGAGGTTTGAGGATCAAAACCTTGACACCACTTGATTTACTGAGGAACGTGTGATTTACTTATCTCATGTTGGTTGTGAGAGCGGTCGGTGCAGAACAATTTGACCACATTATTTCGTAAATTAAGGTGGTAAATCTCGATGGTTAACGACTTCAAAAGATTGATAAAATTAAATAGATAATACAAATGAAAACTTTCTTTATTCAATATATTCTATTAGATAATACAAATTAAAACTTTCTTTATTCAATATATTCTATAATTTGATTACAAAATGAGCCAATTCACATCTGTCGTTTCCAACAAAATCTTTTAATATTAAAAAACATAATAATGTACACGTCTTATTTTTATATATATTTATGCGTTTTCTAAATAATAATGTACACGTCTTATTTTTATATATATTTTTGTCAACATACATTTGTCGATTTAACTTTCTTTTTTTATGCTTTTTCTAAAGATCAATCATCTTAGCCAGATACTTATCTCTAATTTATCAGATATTAAATTATTTATTTCACCTGGTAATATCCTGGACCAAGAAATCGAGAATCGAAAATACTTTACACCCATTTTCTTCAGCAATTGAACATCTTCCTGATAAGTTTACGAAAGAGACAAAGTACTATATATAAGAATCATTGTATTTGATGCATACAAATATCATAAGAGATTTTGCTGTTTTGGTTCTATGCTTAATAAACATAGAACTTATTTCCTGTTATGGGCCTTGAAATCGACCATACATTTTACCTTCATTTTATGGTAACTATCAATCGTGACACATGCATTTGAACCGTCAGCAATGTATTCTGCAATCAAGGTTGTCAACAGTTATTCATTTGATTATATGAATATCGATATGTTCATACAATACAGACAAAGAGAGACACTACTAGACAACAGGATAGTTGTAACTTTAACTAGATGTTTTGTTTAATATGAATTTGAGTATTTTAGATGAATGGGTAATTTGCAAAGTTTGAAAATTATTAACAGGTTAAAAGTGGAAAAAAATATATAGATTTGTTTTTAATTTTTTAATTTTTTAATGCGGTCGCAAAACCATTGCAATTGAACACACAACCGTCGCAAACAAGAATGAGCAGTCGCAAAAAAGCTGTCAAAAACGATTGCAAAAAGTGTCACAAGACAGTCGCGAAACACGGTTGCGAATCTGTTGCAACAGTCGCGAAATCCGTCGCAATAGTTGATTCCGGTTGTAAATAACAGTCGCAAAATTTGGTTAGCGACAAGGTCAGTTGCGACGGTATTAGCGACCGCAAATCAGTCGCAAAACGCAGGCGCATCTGGTCAGTTTTCTAGGAGTCGGGTCGCAATTACCCAGTTTCCTAACAGTGAGTTATATATGTACCAGGGTGTCTTAGGGTATAACAATCCCAAATCTGTAAGCCTTTACCGTCTGTATTCCAAGCACCTTCAATCTAAAACTCCAAACCAACAACTTAATTTAGGTGTCGTTTAAGGATAAAGTCAACATTTTATAAACTTTTGTTACAACTAGCATGAATGTTACTTAGATGATATATATACTTACTTGATAAGCAGATGTTCCTACTCCAAACATGAAATCACGAGGAAAATCATGACGTTTGATATTAGGATCATGGTCGTAATCCGGATAGATGGAAATCTTTCCGTCGGCCATTACAAATCAAACGTGGATTACAGAGAAAATCTATAATGACTTTAAATGGTAAACGGTGAGAATTTGCATATCATATGTTCCGATATTTATAACTTATAAACACCCATGTTTTAGATTAGATTAACACCCATGTGTTTAGATTAGGTTATCTTTGTTAACGCTATAAAAAGCACGAGGACAAATGGCATTTAATTAGAAGAATTAAAAAAAATAATTTGGTTGCTAAAAAGATTGCTAATTTTATATTAAAAAGCTAAAAAAGGCAATAATTATTTGTAAAAACAGTCGTAAAAGCATTAAAAAACTTAAAGATAAAATAAAAAAATAAGACCATCACTATTTAAAATATTAAAATAGAAAATAAGAAAATAAAAATTATGACTGTAAATTTAGCTGTGGTCTCGCTAATAATATTTTTTTTTTAAACTAATTTCCCATCAAACTTGCATATTGATCAACTAGGTTAAAACCCCGTATATTACACGGGTTAAATAAATGTAATTTCATGTACTAAATAATATATCTTTAAACAACCTCGTGTATTACACAAGTTTAATAAATGTAATTATATATATTAATTAAAGAATAAAAAACTTATATTTTAACAACCTTGTGTATTGTACAGGTTGAATTAATTTAATTTTATATATCAAATAATAAAAAAGTTATAACTTTAAAAACCCCACGAGTTGAATAAATATAATTTTATATATTAAATAATAAATAATTAAATCTTTAAAAAACCTTATTTATTACACGATTGAATAACTTTAATTTTATATATCAAATAATATTGAAAGTTTTATACAATTTGATTGATAAATTAAGTAATAAAATCAATATAATGTTTTTTATTTGATGAAAATAAAAATAAATAATATATTAATAAAAAGTTTGGTTTTCGTGATAAATAATTTGGTTTATTTAAAAATATTTTAAATAACAATACAAATTTCAGAATAATATTTTATTATAAAAATATAAGAATTATATTCGACATTCAAAATCGAGAAACCAAAATTTAAAATTTGTTGGTTATTAATAATCGATTTTTAATGATGGGCTACATAATAAAAAAAAGAAAAGAAAAAATTATGATGAAATCACCTTGGTTGTTAATAATTAGGGAAATTGGCCTGTAATAATCTCACCTATACCTTATTGGCCATTAATAATCTCACCTCAGAATATTCCAACCACCAGTCCCACCTTTCATATATTTTTCCTATAATGGTCCCCCGTTAAAAAAACTTAACGGAGTTAACCTTTTTTTTTCCAAATTACAAACAGATCTTTTAGGGCTTTTGATTAGAACGACGATACGAGTCCATTGATATAAAACTTGCCTCGAAACGGTGCTCCAAACGATGAAAACAACGATTCAATTCGAGTGTTTAAATTTCCAATTAACCAAAATCAAGTCACTTAGAGCACCATTTCGAAGTAAGTTTTACATCAATGGACTCGTATCACCGTATCGTTCTGATCAAAAGCCCTAAAAAATTTGTTTGTAATTTGGAAAAAAACTTATCTCTATTAAGTTTTTTTAACGGGGGACCATTATAGGAAAAATAAGTGAAAGGTGGACTGATGGGGGGAATATTCTGAGGTGGGATTATTAGTGGCCAATAAGGTCTAGATGGGATTATTACAGGCCAATTCCCTAATAATTATGGACGAGTTTTAATTAGCAGATTTAAGATTCTCGAAAATGCGAGACACCGATGAAGCAATATGCATCTTCTTTAGGGTTCGAGTAGTCATCTAACCTGGTAAAGAAAAAAAATAGATATAGTCAACCTGTAAGTATATGTCACACCCCGACCCGCAGCGGAAAAGGTGATCGGGGCATGATTGGGTTATCATCAAAGCTCATGACATTTATTATGCGTTTCATATTCATTAAATACAGTTTAATGGAAATTTACAATGAAGATTACAATATGTTCTAACTATCAATCTAAGCTTCTTTGTTCTCTTCTAAGGCATTTCCTATGTTTTCCTCGCTTCAACATGTTCACCTGTATCATGTGTAAAAGGGTTTTTGGATCAACATAAAGTTGGCGAGTGAATCCTATGGAAAGCATTTGAACAAGTTTATCCAATTGATTATAAATAATGTGCATAACCACATATGAGTAAATGTAGATGTAAATTTATTCACACAACACATAATATTAAAAATTGCACACACATACATCAAATGATTGTTTTGAGGCACGCGTTGTTCGACTCGTCTCCCACGAGGAACTGATGGGCCTAATGAATGAGTTTTGAGGCACGCGTTGTTCTACGAACTGATGGGCCTAATGAATGAGTTTTGAGGCACGCGTTGTTCTACGAACTGATGGGCCTAATGAATGAGTTTTAAGGCACGCGTTGTTCAACTCGTCTCCCACGAGGAACTGATGGGCCTAATGAATGAGTTTTAAGGCACGCGTTGTTCAACTCGTCTCCCACGAGGAACTGATGGGCCTAATGAATGAGTTTTAAGGCACGCGTTGTTCAACTCGTCTCCCACGAGGAACTGATGGGCCTAAATAATTTGCATACAACTTGACAATATGTAATACATCACAACCAACAATATTTACATTCTAGTTTAAATCATATAATGGTATAGCACGAGTTTGCATAAGAGAATTAGTTTAAGCGACACATGATACACCCCAAAACATGAATAAAAAGGGGAATTTGTAAGAATTCACTCACAGTGGGTGCGTTCGGTTGATGATGTTGAATGCACGCGAAGTGGTTTTAACCACGAGTGAGATTAACCTAGATAAATCGCATTATGGTTTGGTAAGTAAACGGATTTTATTAATCTATTTTAGTAGGATTGTTGGGTGTATTTTTGTGAGTTTAAGGCTATTTTCTAACCTTAAAAATGTCATTTTTAAGTATTTTTAATTGATTTTTAATTAAAATAAATAAATAAAAATTATAAAAAAAATTGACTTTTTTTTACCATTGACCGTTGACTTTGCCCGTTGACTTTGACTGACTGTTGACCGGTTCGAATGCATATTGTTGTGCGCTGAGTGAGGCTCGAACCCGAGACCTCCCGTACGCGTGCACGCAGCTCTACCAACTGAGCTACGTGTCTAACCCGTCATATATCTGATTTTAATTATATATATATATATTAATTAGATTTAAACAGAAATCCTTTATTTTAAAAACGATTTTTAATCCAGAGAACCGGTGCGCTCCACAGGTCTCGAACCCGGGACCTGTGGGTTGTGTAACACACAGTCCACCGCTGGACTGTGTGTTTAACATGTTATATAATCCAATTTTTATTATACTTAAATACAAACTATTTGTTTTCATTTCTGACTTATTTAAAAAGGTAAAATAATTGTCCGGGTCGATGCAGAAGACCGGACTCGAACTCGTGTGCTTTGATTAAACATACACACAGTCCACCGCTGGACTGTGTGTCTAACTTGGTTATTATTCCGGTTATTAATATACTTAACATATACATAAAATCAATCCGGTTCAGTTAACAAAAAAAAGGAATTTTTATTAAGGCAGCGTGTGTGGAAACAATATTCGAACTCGAGACCTTTGCGTTTAATGTGCACACAGTCCACCGCTGGACTGTGTGTCTAACCTGGTAAATAACTTGATTTTAATTATACTTATATGTTTACCGAACTTCATCTTCTTCGTTGTGTTATAACCAGAAGTGACGACTGACTAGTTCGAAGTGTTGATTCAGGTTTCTTTAGCGTTTTATGATTAATTACAGATGAGATAAAAGTAAAAAGAAAGGAAATTAGGCGTGAAAAGTACCGACTGGCTTTCCTCTGTTTTCCGGCAGAACTCCGGCGACAGCAATCTCTTCCGGCGACGAGTGTCTTGCAGCAGAGAATCTTCAGAAAGCTTACAAAGGGTGTGGGTGACTTCGGTATAAGTTTAGGGGGTTCAGTAAAGCTCAGAGATTAAGGACTCGGTTTTCCGGCGACGAACAGAATATTTCCGGCGAGTGAGTTTTCGCCGAGAAAGGGTGCGATTTGAGAGTGAAAGGTTTCTGGTGAGTTGTGGGTGAATTTATAGGGTAGTATCGAGATGTATGGGGTCTGAATTTGGTCTCAATTCGAAGTCAGCCATTCTTCGGCGGTTACGACTGATGTCGTGGGTTCAGACGTCGGTTATAACCGTCGTGGGAGTTAATTCTTCGGTTAAATTGAGCGGAAACGTAAATTATCGGCGAAGTCGTCGGGATTTCCGACGACTGCTATTTGGGCACAAATTGACTGAATTTTGACTTCCGCACTTTATTATTTGAATTAATTGATTCCTTTTATTATCAGAAAATCAAAGTGGCGGAGCGGTTTAAATGTTGGGTGTTAAGTTGTTGTTGAACCGGTACAGACCCGGGTTCGAAACCCGGCAGAACCAAAACATTTTTATTTTGCGATTTTTAACAGTTTTTCAAAAACAACTTATATATTCCAATATAATAATTGATTATGTATCGTTTAAAATTATTTTGGGCATTTAATTCGCAACGAAATTTTTAACTGATTGTTCGGTTAATAAACGGAGCGGGTTTGGTAAAATCCGTTTTTGACGAATGTTACAGTATATGAACATCCTAATAACCTAGTATTACGTACCAAACATCAAAAAAAAAGTATATATGACACCATCAGCCCGTTCAGTTTTCCAAATTATTTAAATATATACATATAATTAGTGATTAAGATAAAAATACATATTTTCTAGGCTGTGGCCCTTTATCAAAAAAGAATAAAGAGGTAAGTAAATAACTAATTGATGTAAGGCACGAGCAGTAAAGAGAACAAAAACATCGGAATCTAGCAACTACACAAGTTCAAATGAAGGTTTGACTATCAAAATACCCCACCTTAACGAAGACTCAACACCAACACAGCCAACCCGAAGAGGGAATAAAGTGGGTGAGTCTTCGAGAACTGGGTACGAGCAAATCACTTCTATGGTTGGGTTGCTATTCAAACTAGATTTAAATGGCCAGTCGATGAACGTGGAGCTAAGCTTTCAGTATCAAAGTTTACATCAAAACTGAATGATGCATATGCCTATGAGAAGTTGATCCTAACCTCATTACAGCAATCGATAACAGAAGATATCTTGGTTTTGTTACCAGAGTACAAAACTGCACAGGATTTGTGGAAATCTCTAGGCGCTAAATATTTGGAAAGTGCTGAGATGATTAAGAACAAGAAGATGCTAATCAAGAAGAACTCTGATCGTGTTAGTGATCAAGGAAATGATCGGGAAGTACAAAGTTCAAATGATCAGTTTAAGAGAGAAGGGAGTATAATGGCGAAGAAATGTGAAGAAAAAGAGTCTTCAAGAAAAAAATCTGAATGATTATCTGGCAGATAATGCCAAACTCTTGAACAATCTAGAGAGTTTGACATTAGAAAATAAAAAGTTAAAAGAAAAATGAAAAGAATTTTGAAAACAAAATAAAAATTTTTAAAAATGAAAAATTACAAATGTTAATAGATTTTCAAAATGAAATAAAAATGTTTAAAAATGAAAAAAATGTTTTTGAAAAATTAAATATAGAAAATCAAAAGGCAATAAATTCTCATATTGAGAAAATTGCTCAACTTGAAAAAGAAGTTGAGACTGTTAAAAATAAAGTTGTTAATTTAGAAAAGTTATTGAAAGGTTTTGTGACTTCCTCATTAAAGTTACATCATATATGTTCAAAACCGATCAATGTTAATAAAAAGAAAATTCCAATAACTGTTATCACAAATTATGACGATGTCATAACTGAAAATTGTGATGATGATACCGATGATGAAAGAGCTAAAAAGAGAAAAATGAAATTTTTTTAAAACTAAAAGAAAATTTTCAAGAAACTATTCTACAATCTACTGAAAAAGGTGAATGCTTAACGCAAAAACCTTCTAAACGGGATGAAGAACAAAAACAAAAGGAAAAACAAAGTTTTAAAAATTCCAAAAACTTTCAAAAGAAAATTAAAAGCTCATCGGTACAATCATCCAATCATTACAGAAACTCACAAAAATTTGTGAATAAGTGGTGCAGGTCGGACCACAGTGCTTCAACGTCAAATCAAAGTTACAGAAGAAGCAGGAAAGATGGCTACCACACTTCAAATCAATATTATGATTTCAGTGTATGGTTTGATAAAAAGGATCAGTATGAGAACAGGAAGTGTCATAAATGTGAAGTAACTGGACACATTGCTATAAAATGTTTTCAAATTAATCCTAAACCTGTTCATATTGATAACAAAAAATTTGAAGATTTGAAAGTACTAACTCAGGTTTGGAAACAATATACAGAAACTACAAACAAGGTGAAACAAGTTATTACTAAGTTTTCAAATTTTGAAACTGGTGAATCCTCGAATAGTAATGAACAAAAAGTTTCTACATTGTATTTCAAGAAAGCTTTAACGAAAGATAAAACATGGCTGGTAAAAGAAAAAGAAGTCATACAATCAGTGAAATTTGAAAGTTTAGAGGACTTTTCGAAATTTGAGAAAGTCAAAATAAACCTGGTTGTGAAAAGAAAATCAAAATTAAGGTTGAAGAAACAACACCTAAGATTGAAAAGGCTTGGGTGTCACTATTCAACTAATTGTCTGAATTTTTGTGCAGGAACTTCTGAGATGAACGCAAATTACTAAGAATGGAGTTTTGGGCAAAAATTGAAGATGGGCTGGGTTATCATGTTATATATAAAGGTCATTTTTACAAAAGATTTGAAATTTCTATAACGTTTACTTTACAATTTTTAAAAAATTTTGGAGAAAATTTTTCGAAAACACGTTCCAATAACATTTACTTGAAAATTTTTACAAATTTTTGAAGAAAATTTGAAAAAATTTCTCAGAATCCTCACTGTTGAACAGACAAAACCCAGGGATTTAAATTGTTATAAACATAAAAGTGTCAAGGTTTTTGTCATCATGAGGGGGAGAGTGCTTTAAAAGTAAAATTGTGAAGCAGTAATGGATGGAGAATTGAAGCGATTCTCATCAGTTGGTCAATGTTTTTATAAATCAAAATTTTCAAAAATATATTTTAAAATTTTAGAGGGAGAAAAATTTTTCAGAAAATCAAAAAACATATTAAAAGCGAAAAGTACAAAAACATTGAAAAAGGCAAAAAGAGTTTTTGTGGATAAAAGGAAATGATAGTACATCAGTGGACTATCACAGTATGCTAAAGATTTGTAAAGTTTAAAAAGTGATAAACAAGTCTTACTGTAGATGTGTCAATAGGCTTTACACGTTCAGTAAATTGTTTCTGAGATATAAACTAAATTTACAACTGCTTAATCTTGTGGATTAACATCTCTTGGATATATGGACTTAGTACTCCGAAATTTCGTTTGATAGATTGCCTGATTCTAAGATACGAGGTCTTTATAGATAGTTGATATCTGGGGTATTATACAAGTTCTTCTGATTTTGCGGAAGCAATAGCCTAGAAGTTCTATAATACTTTATGCTAAAAACCCTAAACAGCATGCAAAGTTGAAAAAATCAAAAGATCTAATCTTTTGCAGTGCTAAAAAGATTCCTTAAGTGGAACACTACCTTATAAGTCGAGCCTTCATCTCTTTGTCGATACGATGGTATTAACCTGAGCTCTCAAGGCTTCGCATAACCCAGATACAGATATCAATTATGCTATATTCACATATAAGATGAAATCTCGGGAATCTTGATGCGGGAGTATATTCTGAGATGGGAACCATAGTTAAGTCAAGTTTATTAATTCTACTTAACATATCTTGGAATAATTGAGAAATGTGTTTAAGTTTAAGAGGACAAATATATCGACAATCTAGGAAAATTTGTTTAAAACTGAGTGTCATGAAGAGGTCAATGATACTAGTGATATGTCTCAAAAACTGATATGATCCTTTAACACAAACTCAACAAAAATATGTCTATAAATATGTTTATACATACTTAGAGTTTGATATTCATTTCATAAAAACAAAAAGATTATATTATCTTTTAGTTTTGACCACTGATGATGAAATGTTGTTTTTCAAAATCTAAAGTTGCTGATAGAAAGTTTGAAAATTTCAAATTGATCTGAAAAGTTTAAAAGTTCATTAATTTGAAACTTACATTTGAATAAATGTGTCAGTTTAGTGTCAAAACGTTTAATCAAGATCATTAAGTTGAACTTGATACATGAATCAGATATTCAAGGTCATTAATTTGGACTTGATTAACTGATGGGTTTAAAACTGATAAGAAGATTAAAATTTGATATATTTGTGTTTAGAAATTTCAAAGTTTGAATCTGAAATGTTTATTTGAATGTTTGAAGAACTTTGAAACAGGAAGTTGATTTTAAGGGGGAGCTAGATAAAACACGTTGATTGAATATTCCAGAAAGCTCAAAGCAAGGGGGAGCATGGTGATTCAAGTTTTATCAAGACAAGCTCAAGAAAAGAGAAAAGGATTGTAGATGTTATGAAGATCATAAAAGTTAAAGTTATTCAAGAAATAAAGATCAAGAAAATATTAAAGACTCAGGAATTCAATTAAAGAATGATGACTACGGCAACATCCAAGGGGGAGTCTGTTGATGCATATGTTTATTGCCTACGTCATCGTATTACGTAGAGTCTGTGTTTGAGAGCGAAAAGTTAACTTTATGTATGATATAAGACAAGTTCGCCCGAACTTGTATGGTGAATGATCAAGTTCGCCCGAACTTGTCCTGTGAAGGACAAGTTCGCCCGAACTTGACCATGGCACCTTTGGAGCGAACTTGTCACACTATAATTATGTGTGTTGAGCTCTCATTTGTAAGATTTAGAGATTTTGTCACGACAGAGGCGAAGCTCTGTCCAAGTGTTTCCAGGATCTGTAACGTCTACTAATCAATGAAACGGTGATTAAACATTAAAGAACTTGTATCCAATGTCACCTATGCAAACGGATTCCGCATGTTTACCTCATGTTTGCCAAATTAGTGCCCGAACGATCCGTACAACAGACCCTCATTAAGTTGCCCGTGATACCCTTCAACTTTTTTTGGTAAAATGCAATTTTTTTAATCTTTGTTTTATGTATAGGAGATACCTCTTAACAAATATGAGGTTACTTATACGTATAGACGAAGATGAGATGAAACAAAATAAGAAACTTGGTATGACTTTGTTATTAATTTGATTTTAACTTTTAATTTAATATGAAAAAAAATGAAATTGATGAATGGAAATTTTTTCTTCTTACCAATAAAAAATTAGTCAAACATATTTGATTCGAGATCTATATTAGGGGTGGATCTACGTATAGATCAAAGTTGCCCGTGATAGCTTTCAACTTTTTTGGTAAAATACAATTTTTTTAATCTTTGTTTTATGTATAAGGGATACCTCTTAACAAATATTAGGTTACTTATACGTATAGACGAAGATGAGATGAAACAAAAGAAATCATGTCGACGGTACCGAAAATTTTCAGCCAAAAGAAAGTTTCAAGGAATTTAAATAGAGAAGATGAAGTGTTATTATTTATTTAACAGTGAGTATTGTCAATGTAAAAATATAGATGTTATATTTGGAGCCAAAAGTCAAATTCAATTAATATTTACAGATTTACTATACTTAATTTGTTATTGTACACGTTATCGCTTTGGCTTGTTTTTCTGATTGTTACTTCGTTTATTTATTTATTATTTTGTTAAATATTTTTAAAACTAAATAATAATTATCTATAAGATATTAAACTAAATAATATTTAGTAGAAGGATTATTTGTAATTAAATTAAACTAAAATAATAATTATTTATAAGACATGGTATAATATGATGACAAGTGTCCTCTAAATGGTTTCTTTTATTATAAAGTATAGATGGTTGATTTAATATGTACTCCATGCAATAAATTATTAAATTGTATTGTTAAACATGACATAAATCATGAAATTCTATTATCAATGAAGTGTGGTGTTCTATTGTTAAATCATGAAATTTTATTATCAATGATGTGTGGTCATCATGATGTATTGATGTGTATATAAACATAGTTTATATTTTTCTCACATTAAAATGAACAAATCGTCCTTTATATTTCCTCAAAGTTACATGTTCCATCCCTTATGCTTAAAACTTGATAAAAACAACCTTTACATTTATTTTTGTTACGGATTCAATCCTTTCCAACTCACCAAATTAATTATCTCAGTTTAATTCCCTCACATGCCTAACATCTTCGTTCAATTTTGCGAGTCCACCTTATATTAGACCCGTTCACCACCGTTAGATTGCTTGGGTTTTAGGAAAGGGTCAGAGTTAATGGCAGTCATAGAATGATAGTGGGGGACAATGATGGATGCGAGTTTCAGATCTAGGTACGGTGGTGTTTAATGTGCCGGAAAATCGATGGAGGTGGTTGTAGCCAGAAATCGATGGTGGTTGATCGTCAGAAGGGTTTTGAGGGGGGTTTGATTTTGACCGAAGATGTGTTTTTTTGTGTTTTATGAGGAGAGGAGAAAAATGACGAATATACTCTCACATATTAGGCATGTGAGGGAATTAAGCTGACAAAATTAACTTGGTTAGTCATAAACGATTGAACCCGTTACAAAAATAAATCCAAAGGTTGATTTTAGCAAGTTTTAAACAGTAAGAATAGAACCTGAAAGTTTGAGAAAACATAAAAGAAATTTTATGTAATTCACTCATTTTCTCACAACTATCTCTTTCAACTATAAACATAGCTTACAATTTTCTCTCAACTCTCCCTTTCAACAAATCTTTGTAATATCACGTCTCGGATTTGTTTCCCCTAATATAATGACGTTCCACCTAATATAACGATGGTCGCAAGTGAATGAAATTATTATTATTTCTTATAGAGAAACTAAATCGTTGACCAAATTACTTATTTGGAAAAACATCTAACACGTTTGTTACAATATCTGAGAAAAGATAGGCGAAATAAAAAAGTTTTCTATTTTTCGTAAAACCATGTTGTGAATAACTTTAACCATACTGAAGTGAGTAGTTTTCATGACACCATGTCGGGGATAAACTTTAACCAAACTGAAGTGAGTAGTTTTCATGACATATTGACATCATTTCTTTGCATAATGAAGGCTTTCCGAGAATTTGTTATATCTGTTGTAGGTTTTCTTTACGACAAAACTAACTCACATATCCTTTAAATACTCCTAAAGTTACCAGTTTTGTTCACCACGAACTTAAACCCTCACCTCTTTGAGAGACACGTTTTTTTAACAGTTTAGTATCGTTAGGCCACAAACCCTTAGGTTAGTCAGAAAGTCTATACCACTTTTGGTCTCTGAGGAAAAAATAAACACTAAAGTGCGTTTGTTGACAAATAAGCACAAAACTTTGTTATATGTTTTTTTGCATGTATATAAATATATATAACAATATAAAAACCTTACAAAAGGGCCAGCAAGTGGCTGGACATCCTGAAGAAAAACAAAACGACAAGAACATTACACGATTACGTCTCTAACTTTAAAGTCACACCACCTCTCCCACGTAAAGTTCTTAACCGCTACTCTATGTTTAACATGGTGTACTCGTGGTATATCTCAATGTATCATAACCATTTTTATATAATATCCAATATATCATGGAATGTGTGTTGTTTGTCCTGATCTATAAAATTTAATTAATTACTAATCAAGAATACATTATCAAATATATAATAGAGCATCAAGGGATGAAAGAAAGATATAACTTATATAAAATAGAAATTAAAAAGGATGGAAAGTTTCTTTATTGTGTTTTTATATATAGAATCATGAACCTTTACAATTAGATAGAGAAAGTTACTTATTAAATTTGAGATTTAGAAAAGAAAAGTCAAATATCCCAAAGCAACATTCCAATCACTTGTCATTAAATAAGAAATTAAAGACAAATATTTGTACAATCTATCAAAGACAGAGACGACTACAAACTAATGGCAGGTAGACGGACAACAAGCTGCGCCACTACCCACTTTTAATAGCAAACCCTACCCTGCTAAACACAAAATTATGCCCCTTAGCATACGCAGTGTTACTACTACCACCTGCTGAACCCGCTTGAGCAACCGCACCGCGTCAGGGGCGAGAGCACCAAAGGTATCTAAAGTGAACGGGACGAACATGTGCTGATTCTTGATGCAAACTTTTTTCGTGCTTAGCTACTTTGCCACCTCCGCCTTGGTTATCGCCTAGCCCGCCACAAACCCGTAGTCCCTTAGCCCAACGAGGGGAGACACACCTGTCAAATCAACGCACGCGTGTTTCCCTAATTCCCATCCAAAAACAAGAATGTCAGCGGGATGTAGGGTAGATCTCCCTTCTAATGGATCGGTCAAGAAGTTCACCGGGGCTTCCTTTTTTGCTGAGATCCATGCCCGCTTAAGGACATCATGAAGCACATCTCGAACTAAATCATGTGGATATTTAAAGCCCGGTAATTCTTTGCAATGGACTGCATGCTCCCCAAAAGCATCCAAGCAAGCTTTCCGACATACGGGACACAGGTCATCAACCGGGAAAAAGGGTACCATCAGCCGGTACTTGAGGATAGCCCGGTATTCTACAGCCGACATACATTTCTCTAAACCTTCAATGAGAACAACAGACAGGAAATCCTGAGCATGGGGGCACGCAAACACTCAAACACTGCTTGCTGCCGCAGGGACATGGCAAACTTCTCTGCAAATGTCTTGACAATTTCACCATATAAGGCATTCGTCTGAATTTTCTAGGCTTTAAGTGGGGCATTGTCTTTAATGTAGAACCGCCAAGATCAAGATTGGGAAGAGAATTATGCTGAGTGTCCAACGCACCCCTATAATCAGAGCCCGATAACCTACCACCACATTCACGAAGGATGTGGTCTTGAAGAACCCACGATTGGGCCCTTGAAGCAACAAAAGCGTAAGGAGAGGCATCCTCGGCTGAGCACATCTCAAAACCCCCAAAACGGGTCAGGAGGGAAGCTAACCTCCATTGGAGGTCCCCGAAAAAGGCACCCTCACAAACAACAATGTTCTCAATCACATTCCAAAGCCCCTTATCAAAAATAAAGACGACTCCCCCGACATAAGAAGGCTGACATGTCCTGAGCCCAAACAGCAATTAACAAACCCCATGCACGAACGAAGTAGGAGTAGTTCGCTCTGAGGGTCCCGAAGACGCTTGAGCCATCCCATCAGCTCAACCGCACATTTGGCTCTTTTGAGGGCCAAACCACTAATAAACTCTCCATCTCTACTGACAGCACCACCCAAAAGTTTCACACCATCCATCGGGCCTACCAATCTCCAGCGGAAATAAACCCTCTTGGGTCTTCACCCCGTCACATGTAGGCCAAACAAACTGTAGCCATTTGTTATGTTGTGTTATTATAATCAACTTTTTTAAAGGCTGTTTTTTAACTTTGTTGTCAATTAGACTTGAACCCAAAACTTCTGAATCTATATGTTTTTAAAGAATGTGCCTTTGCCAATGAGCCACCAATCCTCGTGATATTATAAGAACTTTTAAAAAGCATAAATACATTTCACAACTTGTTCAAGAATATATGCTATATCCATAGCGTGGGCCAAAACACACTTGAAACTTGTGATATTAAAGATTGTTCGCATAGATATTACTACTAGAAATCAAACCAAAATCTAAAGTACTGTTTGACTCCCAAGCTTTCTGAATGATTTCAAACTAGATCTAAACCTTTTACGTATGGTTCATGTATGTGACTGTTATGTACAAAAATGATAATTAAGCTTAATGAGCAATACAGATTAAAGAAGAATATAGACGAAGGGAGATAATCCTCAATCAACTAGCTACCTTCATTACCGATCCTTTCGTCGTTACACCTACAATTTAATACCTAACAATGCTATTATAACAATTGACTCTCTTACAATTTAATAACTAACATTAACCCCCCTGTCAAAAAAAATTTAACTCAAAAATCAATATAAGAACAAATTATAAGCATGTATCACATAACTATACCCGTTTGCCCGAACCATTTACATTCAAACATGCCAGGTTTATGGTAGGTTTTGAGATGAGCCCATGTGCTAATTTCTAACAGTTCTACGAACCACCTTGAAGAGCAATAATAACTTCAACTTGTAGAGTTATCTCAATTTTTCTTTCAGCCATAGAAGTCCTTGATATAACCCTTAGAACACAGCTCCCATCATTATGAACTGTCTGAGAAAAAAAAGATCAATCATCCACTTCATTAGCTCCATCCAACCTTTTACATTAAATAAGGGGATTTTGGTCATCCACAACAATTGTTCATCCCAGGGGAAGGGGTTTGTCTTTGGAAGATTACGGTTTGCAATTCAGAAGGAGGTGGCGGCGCAGCTTGTTGCCCGTCCTTTAATGTAACTTGACAATTTTTTTATTAGAACTTATTAATATTTACAATTTATATAAAAAAATTATAAGTTATAAAATTAACTTTAAAAAAAAAACCTACCATGTTTATCTTCCTCCATGTTCATCTGCTTCATCTCCTCCATCGCTTTTCTATCACTTATATTCTAAAAACTTCACCGGAAGTTTTATTAATTTAATAATTAATTTAATTTTCTTTATAAAAATATCACTTTATTTGTAGATTTCTATTTTATTATATATTTATTTTCATTTGTTTAGTTTAGTTATTTAGTTTTCCATCTTTTACTTTTAATTGTCAAACAAATAAATTCATTATCACACGTCTCATACCTGACGTATTTTCCACCAAGCTTTCCAACCAACTTTTTCACAAAGTGGCTTTTGTCGAAAAAATCTAGTCAGTAAAGTTTTCCGACAACATTCCAATAATCATTTCCGACATATTATCGACAAAAACAACGTTAAATTTCCGACAAAATTCTGACGAATGTGTAACTACAATTTTATAACCAGTTTTGTTATTTCTTTTCTACTTTTCCAACATTTCCCGACACATTTTCCTACTATTTTCTGGCCAAACTTTTCCAAATTTTCCAACCATTTTCCGACCAAGTTTTTTATACTATTTTCCGACCAAACATTTCCAAATTTTTCAAAGACCTATTTTTCCTACCATTTTCTGACGAAATTGTTTTAATTATAAAAAAATACAATTTTTTTCTTTAAAAAGTGCAGGAAAATAACTATAAAAATCATGTTTAAAACATTAATCTACAAACTAAGATATGATTGTCGTATTCCCTTCAAAGTTCAACTACAAAATACATCATTATCAAATTATAAGCTTACCATTGTCAAATTACAAGTTCCCTACAAAATACGACACGGTCATCGAACTACAAGTTCAACCACAAGAGACAATAAACTTAAACTAGACTATGGTGGAGGATTGTTGGATCACCAAAATTTTTCAATAGCTTGGCTAGTTGTTGTTGCACTTCTTCACTCATATCTTCTCTCACTTGTTTAGCCTCTTCAACTCGATTATGCAATATATCCACTTGAGATTGCAAGTTTTTCACCTAAAAAATTGTCTAAATTAGATAATATTACTAAACAAATTGAGATGTCAAAACAAGCCCAAGTAATTATATTTGGGTTTCATTTTTGGTAATCCATATGGCATGTTGGGTAGGGCCACTCTCTTTAACCTAAACCCAATAACCGAACCTGACCCAATATAACCCACCAAAAATTCTTATACTGTCTATTTTGCAGCCTAATATAACCCTTTCTTACCTGAACCTAGTCTGCCACAGACCCACCCTGACTTGACAACCCGCCTGACTTGAAGTAAACCAATGTGAAATGAATATCATTTGTAAGAATAGTATATGTATTGTTATATGTATTATAACATAATATATATTTGATATATAATTTATATTATTAATAATACCTACTCTTGTGAGCGCTTGCAGTCAGCATAGGTCGTAGACCCGGATGATGATGATGATGTGTCGTTAACGATCCGAAGATCCTATTCCAAATCCACTCATTCCCTACGCATGTTCCCACAAGTCAGCATCACTAGCCGAATGTAGCATGACGTCGATCTTCCCCCATACTTCTCGACCATGGATCTCTTATATGCTTCCTACAATATATAAAAAGATGGTTGCTATTATACTAAAAGTGGATACAATAAGTATACAAAAATGATACATCTTACATATGCTTTTCTAGATCGAGCAGTACAAAACTCAGCCTCCTCCAAGCTTTCATCATACAATATGTCCCAAACATTTTTCTTGGACTCTTTGGTAAGGTGGGTTGCAAGGAAGAGTTCCCTAAAATGTGGGTGGCCGGCCTAATGCTCATTCCTACAAAGCAACATAATTTAAAGTATAAAAAATGACTAAAGTTTATAAATATTTTTTAAACTATGTATATAGTTAGTTCACTAGTTGTATGGGTTTTGTTTGCTGTAAAAATTACCATTTTTATTTCAATAAAATTTTGTTCAAAGCTAGAAAAAAACGAACTTTAATCGGGTCATTAGAAAAAACAGAAGCAACATAAAAACTTTTAAGAAAACTCTCGGACCCTTGTTTGAATTTTAATAACTTGACGACTTATACAATTTAGCTAACCAAGATTATACGCTGTTCATCATAGCTCCTGGCACCCCCCCCCCCCCCCATGTTAGGATATCACATCATCATTGTCAACTTTCTTACGATTGTTCTCCCTTTCTGAGACTGCCACGCCTCGGTGTTAAACCTATAAGAGCATTCACAATCAAATCTTTAACTTGTCTCTATAATTACACTAAAAAACACTATTATTTCTCTCTTTTTCAATTAAATAATATTTTTCATACTTTTATCATTACCTTTTCTATCTCCTCCACTCACAACCACTTTCAAAAAATATTAAAAAGTTATAGAGGTGAACAGTATTTCCTCCAAATTTACTGATGAATACTAACTTTTTTCTCTTTTTCCTCTCTTCTTTACTCACAACAATTTACAACCACTCTCACAAATATAGAGGTTACACTCACATACATATAGAGGGTCCATTGTGAATGTTCTACTCTCACAAATATAGAGATTACACTAAGATAGATATAAAGGGTCCATTCTGAATGTTCTAAAAGAGTGCAAATACATGTGTGATAATATAAAAGGAAATAAAATATAACAAAAAGAATAATGTATAAACTTGCTTACCATGCACAACTCCTCCCATAAGTCAGTCACTATGCATGAAGTTGGAAGGAAACTCACGTATTACTTCAAAATCAAACCTATCATCTGGAAAATCAAACCAAGCTACCCAAAACTTCTTTCTGATTCAGCTCGGTAATCCGACATTATGTCTACGAAACGGTGCTTTAACACATTCTCAAATCCTTCTCTAATGGCTTCATCATTTGCTTGATCCGAATTATAATGTGTCTTATAAAAAAAAGTAAAGTTACAAATGCACACTTAAAAAATATTAGGATAAATCGATCGAACATGCGGTCCACTAGTTCTTTAGGGACTACTTTATACATTTCCCAAACTCCATCAAACACTAGTTGAATAAAATTATGATCGCCCTATGAACTTTACCATTCGCAATCCGACTATTAGAAATAACCTAAAAAGTATATGTATAACATGGATAAACAACATAAATTTAAATCTTAAAAAAACATACTTCTTCCCGACCCAATACATATAAGGCCTCCGAGTGTGATCATGTGGCGCGGCTGCATGAGGTGCATTCTCAGCATTAGGGGCAAGTTGAGTCTCATTTGTGTCCTCGCGATAATCACCACCATCATCGGACTTGGCATGATCTCTAACCATGTTAAACCCATGCTCGGATCCCCCATAACCCTCTTGCGAGATGTCCTCCTTGTGTTGATGTTGAAGTACGCTCTTCTGATGTTGTAATACCCTCTGCATGTCAGCCATAGAATAAGTGTCACCAGTACGACTACTACTCCCACCATATCCGTGACCTAACATCCTACTAAACCTAGAACTCAACTCTGAAATATGGCTCCATCCATGACCGTGACTAGATCCTGAAGCCCGTCTATGTCCACTACTAGAGTCTAATGCTCACCCACGTCCACCACCGGAGTGCAACCCCCGCCCACGTCCACTACTGGAGTCCGACCCCGCCCACGTCTACCACCAGAGTCCTAACACATGTCCACGCCAAAACCGGAGTTCGATGCACGCCTACACCCACCACCTAATGATACATCCCCCATAGAATGGACATGCCCACGACCAGTCACAATAGGATATCATCGCCAAGAACCTTCATTTAAGAAAAAAAACAAAAAAATAGTCTGATTAAACTAATATATAAGTAACAAACCGTATGGTAGTAAATGATTAAAGAGGACACACCATATGATAAACCGTAAATAATTCAAGGTGTACAACAACAAACAATGTTCTTTTATCTGAAAAGTGGTCAGAATAAACCATTTCATCATCAGATACTTCATCCTCTTTAAATTGTTCCTCTTCATATCCTTCATCCTCTTCATAAATCGTTTGCACCGCCATAATGATATTTGTAACAAGGCACGAGCGTTGACTACTAGTTACTTCATTCGGTAACTCAAATTGTTCATCAATCTGAAGGACCCCATTATCCTCCACGTTACCATCATCTGCGACTTGAGTTACAGGCTCGGAGACTTCATATATGTGATGGGTTTTGTCTTGACAACCGCCCATAAATATTTGCCATCACTTTTCACATAAGGGTATGACGTATAAAACACTTGTTCCGCCTATAATGCTAAGACAAATGGGTAGTTAATTGGTTGTCTGGACATGGATTTCACATCAACCAACTTACTTTTGTTAACCACTACATCCCGTTTGACATCAAATCAAGAGTAGTAAATTAGTACAAGTATTGAACACCTGTGTCCATAATACTATTGAAGCTCTAGTATCTTGTCTAATAAGTCATAGTAGTCATACTCTTGGGCGTTATATGTCTCCTCTCTCACATACGCCACAGTTGTTGGTCACACGCCCCTTGGCATATTCCCGTGTGTTGAACTAAAACCATTTACAAATTACCCATTGTAAGATTGAGTGTAAATGATGGTTTCCTTGCTAAAACTCCCAAATGTTTGGCACATCCACCAAATGAGACTGTCGTTACCTACATTGAAAAACACACACGCTTTGTGATGGTTAGTGATACACTCATTTGTCATTCGATTTATTAGTTTTACACATGTTGTAAACCAATAAGCAAAGTATTTATCTCTAAGACAAGAAACCCGCTCATTTGGATACAATTGTGGCACGACCCTATCAAACTCGATTATGTAAGGGATGACTTCTTCACAAGTTAGCAGAACATAGGTGTGTGCCTTTGAGAGTCGGAACTCTTTACTTGCCACCCTTTTCGTATAATCTTCTTGATGGAAAGATACGATTTTTATCGATCTATAACTAAAATTTCCAAATTTGTTAGAACTTATACTAGAGATATACAATTACTTAATCACGATATTTATTAAACATATACAAACAACTACATACGCATAAATAATTATAAGTAGAGATCAACAATTTTTTATTTGTCCAGTTCGGGCAGGTGTTTTTCCGCACATAATCGTATACCATTTTTAATGTTTTGAAAACTTTGAAAAACCACACAACGGCTTTAAAAACGAAGACTGATCGTAACGTTTACTTTTCAAGTATCAGAAATGCAATGAAGGAAAAAAGACAATTAAGAGTACGAAATTGGTTAGATTAATAATCTATATAATATAATTCAAAGAAACGTTTATGCATATAGAGGTTGGTTAACGTACAATTTTGCTTAACGTACGATGTGTACGCTGGCAAATCACGCACGTTATAAAACTCAAAAACCCAAATCATGCACGTTGAAAAACATAATCACACATGTTGGTCATGTTCCTGTATCTTCTGTCTCTGTTCTACGAGTCGTCATTTTCATGATAAATTTTCAAAATCAAAGATGAATTTGAACACACTTCGATGAAATTGACCGACCAATAGCCATTTTGAACTGAAACGAAAAGAAAATAGAAACGAATTCGACGAAATTCCTGCATCCTCTGTTCTACGATCTGATTTCAAGTCATCATTTTGATGAAAATTTTTACAAAATCAAAGATGAAATTTGAACACAAATTCGATGAAATTGACATAACAATGGCCAATTCGAACTGAAACGAAAAGAAAATTGGAACGAATTGGAGGAAATCGATCAATCCCAGGCTAATTGAAAGCGAACAATAATCACGCATGTTATACAACTAATCACGCACGTTATTTTTTTCCCAGTGTACAGCGTATGTTAACCCAGATTGTACAATACACTTTCTCTGTACATATAAACGTTTATGTATTATATATGAAAGTAATATTATATATTTATGTATTATAAAGTTATATAGTTTAAGAAGAAAAAAAATATCGTTATAGTTTCAAACCATAAACCGAGCTAAACTTCAGCTAGTTTGATTTTAATTAAAAGGAGGTTCATATAATTTTGCTTTTTTATAATTTTTGGAAAACAAAATAATAATTCTTTTTTGTAAGAAAAACACATGAAATAATTAGGAAGTTGGCCAGCAACTTGCAGTATAACCACTAAATGTTGCAACCATAAGCGTTCAATTGGAAAAGGCTAGGAAATTACTACGTGTAGAATATGCAAAAGAATATTAAAGAAACGTTGACGAAGACTATAAAGTATAAAACAATGACTTCATTCGTTCTTTCTCTCCACTCTTATCTTATCTACATTCTTCTCATTTTACATCTTCACTGTTAACAATGGCTGAAACTCCTGTTATTGCCCTCCTCCAGGTCATCTTTGAGACGTTATCCAATGAAGCCTTGAAGAAATATGTTCGATCTCACGGAATTCACTCCGAGCTGAAGGAACTGGAGATCACGGTGTCCCATATCCAAGCTCTGCTCAATGATGCTTCTCACAAGGAAATAACTGATGAATCTGTTGGACTTTGGCTTAATAGTCTCCAACATTTGGCTTATGATATTGACGACGTACTCGATGATGTGGCTACTGAAGCTATCCATCATGAGCTTACCCAGGAAGAATCAGGTGCAATCACTGACAAGGTAAGAAAGCTCATCCCAACATGTTGTACAAACTTTTCACCAAGTCATAGATTGCATGAAAAGTTAGATAGTATTACCACTAGGTTACAACATCTAGAAAAACAGAAGGTTGATCTAGGTTTGATTGTGAAAGATGAAAAACAGAAAGATCTCAATAGAGGAAACGAGACCTCTTTGCTAGAATCTGATGTCGTTGGACGAGAAGGTGAGAAAGAGAAATTGCTCAACAAGTTGTTGTGGGATGATATGTCTAAGGAGAACTTTAGCGTCTTACCCATAGTCGGTATGGGCGGGGTTGGTAAGACCACTCTAGCTAGACTTTTGTATAACGATACACAGGTCAAAGATCACTTTGACCTTAAGGCATGGATTTGTGTCTCTGATGATTTTGATATTTTTAAGATAAGCGATACCATCATTCAATGTGTGACTAAAAAAAACAACGCGCTTAAAGATTTAAATCAGCTTCAGATGGCTCTTAGCGAGCAATTTAAGGATAGGCGATTTCTACTAGTACTTGATGATGTGTGGACCGAGAACTATGACAACTGGGAAAAACTGGTGCGCCCATTTCATTTTGGGGCTCCTGAAGTAAGATAATCATGACAACTCGTAAGGAGAAATTGCTCAAAAAGCTAGGTTTTGATCATCTAGACCATCTCGAAAGCTTGTCAAGTAAAGATGCTTTGTCTTTATTTGCTTTACATGCATTAGGTGCAAATAACTTTGATTCACACCCAACACTTAAACCGAAGGGTGAAGGTATTGTGGAAAAGTGTGGCGGGTTAGCTCTGGCTTTAAAGGCAATTGGAAGACTATTGCGGACAAGAACCGATGAAGAAAAATGGGATGACATTTTGAATAGTAAGATGTGGGATTTAGAAAATGTTGGTAATCTTTGCGAAGATTGGAAGGTTATTGTACCTGCCCTTAGGCTTAGCTACCATGATCTTTCTGCAGATTTGAAACGCTTGTTTGCATATTGCTCCTTGTTTCCTAAAGACTATTTGTTTAAGATGGAGGATTTGGTTCTATTGTGGATGGCAGAAGGGTTTTTGAACCACTCAAATACAAGCAAGTCACAAGAACGCTTTGGTCGTGAATGTTTTGAAGAGTTGTTATCACTGTCATTTTTTCAACCTACACCTAATAAGGAATCACGGTTTGTGATGCATGATCTTATGAACGACTTGGCCACATATGTTGCTGGAGAATATTTTTTAAGGTTTGACATGCATATGGATATGGAAGAGAAAGCTTTGGCAAAGTACCGCCATATGTCATTTCTTCCTCAGATGTATGTAGTTTACCAAAAGTTTGAGGCATTTAAAAAAGCTAGAAGTTTGAGAACATTTTTAATGGTGTCTCCAATGGATGAAAGTTGGAATCAGTTTTACTTATCGAGAAAGATATTAATTGACTTACTTACTGGGATGCCACTATTAAGGGTTCTTTCTTTGAGATGTTGTTACATAAGTGAGGTCCCAGACTTCATTGGTAGTTTAAAGCACTTGAGGTATCTTAATTTATCTCATACTGAAATCAAAGAGTTGCCGGAAGATGTTGGCAATCTATATAATCTGCAAACCTTGATCGTTTTTTGTTGTGAGAAATTGACAAAGTTGCCTAAAAGCTTCTTGAAGCTAAAAAAGTTGCGGCATTTTGACATGAGAGGGACTTCAATTTCGAAGAAGCTACCATTGGGGATTGGTGAATTGAAAAGCCTACACACTTTCACCAATATCATGACTGAAAGAAATAATGGATTTTCAATAACCGAACTTAGAGGATTGAGGAATCTCCAAGGGGAAATTTCCATTGAGGGGTTGCACAAAGTGCAAAGCTCAATGCAAGCACGGGAGGCAAACTTATCTCTAAAAAGGCTTACTAAGTTAGAGCTTAAGTGGGATGGTGGTTCTCAAGGGGGGGCACTTGAAAAGGAGGTTCTTAATGAGCTAAAACCTAATAGTGATAGGTTGGAAAATCTTAAAATTTTATCATACAGGGGAATGGAGTTTCCAAATTGGGTTGGGGACCCTTGTTTTAATAAGTTGGTTGATGTGTCCATAAATGACTGTAGAACATGTACATCTCTACCACCACTTGGACTACTACCTTCACTTAAGAAATTGTTTATTCGAGGCATGGATGAGGTTGAAGTCATAGGTTCGGAGTTGACCGGGACTACTAAAGTTTCCTTCCCTTCTCTTGAAATTCTAAGGTTTGTATCTATGCCGATATGGGAGGTATGGTCAACCAACAACGAGGTAGTGTTTCCATGCCTTCGAGAGATTCATATAGAAAATTGTCCCAAATTGATTGACATCTCACTAGAAGCGGTACCTTCATTAAGGGGTTTTACAAATAAATAGATGTGGTGACGGTGTGTTGAGAAGTCTTGTTCAGGGAGCTTCATCAATCACCATTTTAAACATAAGTTATATAATTCAGGCCTTACTTATGAGGTGTGGAGAGGTGTTATAAACTATCTTGGGGCAGTTGAAGAAGTAAAGATCTATGGGTGTCATGAAATAAGATACTTCTGGGAATCAGAAGTAGAGGCAAGTAAAGTATTAGTGAATTTAAAGAAGTTGGAATTAGGTAATTGTTCAAATTTGGTGAGTTTAGGAGAGAAAGAGGAAGATAATTTTGGCAGCAACCACCCATCATCTCTTAGAATTTTGGAGATATTTTATTGTAACAGCATGGAGAATTGCTATTGTCCAAATAGCATTGAGGATTTGTGTATATCTGGGGGTGGTTCACTTACATGTGTCTCCTTCCCAACAACAACAGGAGGAGGAGGGCAGAATCTTAAGAACCTTGATATACAAAATTGTGACAAGCTAATGGAAAATATAAGCAACACAAGCATGCCTATGCTTGAAACCGTAGTGATTTTAAATTGGACATATCTGAAATCAATCGTTCATTTGAGTAACTTCCTTCAACTAACCAGCTTGTATATACTTCATTGTCCAAGTATTGAATCATTTCCTGACCTTCAACTATCGAACCTCACCAGTTTGAGGATAGAAGATTGTCAAAAGATGGTGTCATTTCCTGACCTCAGAGTATCGAATCTCACCTTTTTAATCGTCAAAAATTGTCCAATACTTGATGTTTCCTTTCCTAATGGGAATTGGCCTCCCAAATTGGTTTGGCTTCACATAGGGGGGTTGAAAAGGCCTATCATGGAGTGGGGCCCTCAGTATTTTCCAACTTCGCTTGTTAACCTACAGTTATATGGCGAACATGTGAGTGATTTTAGTCAATTGTCCAACCTTCTTCCTCCGTCTCTTACCCGACTTCACATAAACAAATTTGATAAACTGGAATCACTTTCAGTTGGACTCAATCACCTCACATCCCTTGAACATCTCCACATTTACGAATGCCCAAAGATGAAACATCTACCGAAAACTTTGCTTCCTTCACTTATGGGTTTATCCATTGGTAGATGCCGAAATCTGAAAGAAAGGTGTAATGGAAGAGGCTCCCACTACTGGCCCCTCATCTCTCATATCCCTTGCATCCGAATAGACTAGAGGTACTTGTTTATCTTTAACTTCAATTTACAAATAACAGTGCTGTGTTTTGAGAAGTCAGATCACAATTGCAACATTTTGTTTATGTTAACAACTGAATCAACTAATTTTGCAGCTGCCGAATATTCGTTGATGTAGATAACCGAGTACATTGGAAGGTATCAAGCAACAAATTTTCATCAAACGGATCACAACGGATTCGGGCTAAACCATGGTTAATATTAAATAGGGGTAAACAAATTTTTGAACTTTATCAATAATTAAAGTTTTAAATACAATTGAAAAAACTAAATCAGCAAAAGTTGTTAATATATATTTCGAGTATAAGCTGATAATTAGAAAGAGTGGTTTTTTTTTTACATTCTTGTTAATTTAAACTTGGAAAGCAATTGGGTTTGACCACTAATGTCAAAGTGTATTGTTTTCATCAACAGATTCATGCATCTTTAAGTTGCTTGTAAAAAAAATCCTTGTTTTATTATTCAGCAATTCATGGACTTGGTGAACACAAAGTTCTCGGCTGTTTTGACCGAACAATTAGTTACTCATCTGGGCTGTTTGGGACGCAAGATTTCTTAAAGAAACGCAGAGTAGCTGTTATGACTGTTCGCGAGTTGTTTGACTTTATTGTTGACCAGTCTATCAATGAGGATTCTGTGGACAATCATTCGCAGGAGGTACATTTTAGTTATTGTTATCACCACTCGTGTGCTTGCGACCTCTTAAGTTGCTTTTATTAATTAAAAACAGTTTTTGTTGTATTCATGTAATATATTAACTAATGATGAACTCAGGTGAAAAGTGTTTGTCAGTTAAACTGGCTTGATGATGATGAATCTTCTTCGAATAATGAGAAACCGACGCGTTGGATAAAAAGGGGCGAGAAAAGAGAACAAGGAGAAAGTAAAAGAAGAAAAAAGAGAAGCCCGAAAGACTAAAGTGCCGAAAGCCATGAAGAAGAGAAAGAAGACGGTGAAAGCTAGGAAATATAATGGACATGTAGATAACCCGTCAGAAAGGATCCCAAGGGCGTAACCTTGAGACCACCCTCTAGCAGTTCTGTCATGTTACAATGTTACATACGATAAGAGAGACTGAGAGGACATTTTTTGCTCATTTAGCACAAAAATCGTGTTTTGCAAGTGTTCCAGAATTATATATATATATATGCCTATGATCCCACCATATGCTCAATGATCAAAGTTAATCAAGCGAAGTGAAGAAAAAAATGTTAACAGTAATATGATAAACTTGAAAAGAAAGAAGATGAACTCTCAAAGAATATTTAATGGTACGGTTGACTTCTGTTATCCTTGGTCAAATGTGGTTTTGAATATTTGTGTTAATTCAAGTCCATGGTTATTTCTAGTTTTATTTATAAGCATAAACTTTATGTTTTTTTACGTTCACGTAACTAACTTTTTTTACATATATGTTTCTATGTAGTTTTCAAATTGATTAAAATTGCTGCTATTTAGATGTTATGTTTTGTTAAACGAAATGTCATAAAAAAACTTCTATTAAATACGAAGGGAAACGACCGTAAACGTAAATTGACTTTTATATAAATATATAGGGGAGGGTTATCTTGAGAACGCTAAATATTGCGAGAACCGTGAGAACGAATAAAAAACCTCGAAAACTTGGTCAAAAACAATTCAAATTCAAAATTTCTTTTTACACTTATCATTATTATTCGAATACAATGTTAGAAATTTAATTTACACGTTTAAATTTACGTGAATTCGTAAATTATTTTTTGTTACACATGTGTAAGTTTGTCATGTCCACATGTGTAAATTTGTTATATTTAGACATGTGTAAAAATTCTAATAATAGTAATTTTAAGGGTAGAAATGAATTATTTGATGTTGTAAATTCTTATTTTAATGTTGTATTTTAATTAGATTGAGGTTTGTATTAAAAAAATGGTTTTGATTGGTTTTCTCATTCGTTCTCACGGTTCTCGCAATATTTAATAGGGGAGGGTTTAAATGAAAACGCTAAATATCGCGAGAACCGTGAGAACAAATAAAAAAAACCACGATGTATTGTATTTCTTAAAGAAATTAATGATGTATTGTATTTCTTAATTTCGAATATGTAACGTTTTATTATTAATGGAATGTAGTATTGATTTATGATTACTGTATAAGTGACACGTCACCCTAGCACGGGCAGGGTGTCACACACAACATTCAAAGGTTGAAAACAAGAAAAAAGACAAAGTCTGATGGTCCATGATCAATACCATCAACCGTTGCATCAATAGTCGGACTGTCTGATTATGTTTTCTTGTTTCTTGAACTTTGACTACAAATATAAGCCACCCTCAGCCTTTTCACTTACCCTTTTTGCTCTAAACTTTCTAAAAGATGAATCTTCTAATTCCTTTTAGATTCAAACTTTAAATCCAAGAGAGAAATTCAAGATCAAGATTACGATTAAAAGCAAAAAAGAAGAGTTGGTCCACAACTAAATAATTACTCATTCTTGTGTATGAGCTTTGTATTGTAAGCTTGTTTAGTGTTGTGGTGAGACATTAGAAAGGAGCATCACTAAGGTAGCGTTAGGTATGCAGAAATGAGAAGTTGAACCAAATGGGCCATTACGAGGGACTGAAGAAAAGAGTGTTTGGTTGGTTGATGAAATGGAATCACCCATTCCAAAATGCATTTCATTCCCTCAAAATCATTATATCCGTCACCTATGTTTTTTTTTCTATTTCATTCCCTATTCACCCTTCATTAACAACTTTACAATCCACCACAGTTGCCAACACCCATCACCACCGCCACCCGCCACCGTCGCCACCCGCCGCCGTCACCCGCCTACGCTGTCACCACCGCCACCACCTACCGCCGTCACCACCACCGCCACCACCTACCGACGCCACCACCTTCGCCGCTGCCACCTCCGATCACCACCATCACCCATCGTCACCGCTGCCACCTCCGATCACTGCCACCACCCACCTCCACCACCGTTGCCACCGCTACCACCCTCAACCACCACCACCGCCGCCATCATTACCCACAACCACCGCCACCCACCGTCGCCACTACGATTGCCACCTATCACCACCCACCATCACGGTCCACCACTAACTACCGTCATCCGATTTTATTCCTTCGTCTTTTTTTGCCTACCAAACAACAAAAAGTAATGATTCATTCTATCCTCATATGGTAACCAAACAAGACATGGAATGGTAATAATCAATTCCATTACCTCATCCATTTCATTCCCTCATCCATTCCATTCTCTCATCCATTCCATTGCCTCATCCATTTTATTCCCTCGTCCATTCCATTTCCCCATACCAAATAGACCCTAAGTTTGTTTAGTGATTAGGAATACTTGTGATCACTACCCGTTAAGATTAGTGAGACGTAAAAGGTGATCACTTCCTTTAGAAGAGTGAGACTTTTGTACAGGCGATCACTAACTTTGCTTAGTGAAGATGATTGTGTGACGAGTATACCTACGGAATTAGGGAGACAACTAGAGGAGAATTCTGTGATCGGATGATTAGGGAAGGGCGTAGATGGATTAGTTAACATCTCTCGAACTTCTATAAATCCTTTTGTCATTCCTTCCCCTAACTCTCTAAATACTTTCATTTCTTATTGTTTTTTTAAAGCACTGTGGGTTAACAATTGTTTAAGTGTTTAACATTTTTAAAGAAAACCTATTCAAGCCCCCTCTAGTTTTCTGCGTTAATTACCGATAAACCCTACTAGATTCATCATATCCAGGGCCTTCAGATAACTTTTCCCTCTTTTTACATGTCACAAGTGTCCTCTGTAAATAGAGGAAATAAAAGAAAGAAAAACCGGAAAAAAGGTAAAAATCATTTTCTAAGAGTTTAGAGATTTCGACATGTATCCCGTCATCATGGTTCTCGATCATCGGATCGTCAAGGAACTCTTCCAAGTCATCAATGGCATGATTCTAATCATCAATCGGTGCACATTCTACTTTATGGTGCAATCTCCAATCATACGCTTGACATCCTCGTGAACAATAGTTTACCTTCCCGCAACCTGAACACCTTCTGAACTCATTTTTCCGGGTCTCTGGTCGCCCACACCTCTCATTGGAACACATTCTTAAACCTGGACCCGGAATCCCGCCACTTCTCATATTGAACCACTCAACCAAAAACCGGTTTACTAGATGGGGTCTTTCCTCTTGAACATTACTCCAGTACCTATTTGGTAACCGGAGGGATGAAATGGGTGGGCATGGGGATTCACATTCATCTGAGTCTGTTAAATCTGGTCTTTGTTGGTGGCTATGAAACTCACACGCTATCGAAGGTGGTGACGCAGATGAAAAAGGTGTAGCGTCGAAGGTACAAAGTATGGATGCAAGTTCACGCACATTGGCTTGGCGAATCAGATAACGACCTTCCTCGACCTTTTTTGGTACACCATAACCGTCTTGAAGGCAGGGCCGGCCCATTAGTGTTATTGAGCTAGGTGACCGCTTAGGGCCTCCGAAAAATAGGGCCTCCAAAATTAAAAAATATCTATATTTAAAAAAAAAGAATATTATATTTGCACTGATATTTGTTAACATTAATACAAGTGTAGTCTAGTGGTAAGAACTAGTTTTGGTTTTTGTGGAGGATTGGGTTCGAATCCCACCTGCTACCATTTTTAAAATTATTAATCATCTCATTCACCCATTTAGTAAAGAGTTATAAATGCATCTTTTTTAATTATCTCTCCTAATTTAATAAGTTAAAAAAATTTGCCCACACAATTTTTAACATGGTATGTCCATGTAAAATTTTATTTAACAAATCGTTTCTAACTAATAACAACAGTATACTCAAAATAAGTAGCATGTTTTGGTTCCTTTCACATATGATATAGGTTGTAATTTGTTAGGTTAAACTCTTTTGACCAACTTAGATTTGATTTATGTATTAGATACCCAACATTATTTGATTAGGGAAATCATCTAGTTTATATAATGGTTAAGTGCTTTATAAGTTTCTTCCTAATATATTTCATGTCAGATACAAACCGAAATTACGAACCTAAAAATTTGAAAAGGGCCTCGAATTTTTAGTTTGCTTTGGGCCTCCAAAATTCTAGGACCGGCACTGCTTGCTCCCTGAGTGCATCGACGTGGCCATGAAAAGCGGCTCTCTCACATAAAGCAACCCCCGCAGGGAGGTCCTTGTCATTCTTCATACCTCCGCTGCCATTAAACTGAATCAAAGCGAGTGAATACAATGCAGGTGTGTGCAACTTAATCCCCGCCTTCGCCATTAACGACGCTCCACTTCCTCGATTTTGTAAACAGTAAAATAGGATCTAAAAAAAAACTAAAATATCAAAGAAAAGTAAACCATGATATTCTACATAAACAACCACAATCAAGGGCAGAGCTTCAACCGAACTAGGGTGGGCTCAGGCTCGACTACTTTAAAAATCGAGGCGAGAACCGAGCCGGCTCATTTTTCTTAACCAGTTGGAAAGTTGGGCTCGGCTCGTCAAAAGCTAAAAAGGTTTATATTCTTTACACACGTTATGATATACATAAAACCAAAGAAATATTATTTGGGCTAATAGAATTAGGGATGGCAATGGGTAGGGTTTGAGACGGTTTAGGTAATCCCAAACCTAAACCTGGTTAGGTACGCTTGTCCCAAACCCGTCTCAAAACCCGTCGGGTTTCTAGCGGGTAAGTACCCATCGGGTATCGGTTATACCCGTGGGTTTCGGGTAAACACGTTAATTTAAAAAAAATACCCATTGGGTATACCTAACCCAAAACCCATCAGGGTATCTGTCGGGTAACTATTAACTAGTTACATTAAATATTATCACCATAAAAATGTATGAAATAATTACAATGTGTACGAAATAAAATACCTATATATATAAAAAATGGGTGTATCATGTATATATACATATTTAAAAATATAAAAGAAATTATGTCGGGTATACAATCGGGTAAACGGGTACACTTTATCGGGTAATCGGGTCGGGTAAACGGGTGTATCACCAAATCCCAAATCCGTCCCAAACCCGCGAAAAAAATAAAAATTAATCCCAAACCCGATTATCCGACCCCAAACCCGTCTCAAATAAGTCGGGTTTCAGGTTTATCCATCGGGTTCGGGTTTGATTGCCGTCCCTAAATAGAATAATAAACTTTTGGCAACCTATCGAACAAGAAAAGATTTATTTCTATAGAACAAGAAAACATTTATTTTTACTTACATTAATCTATATTTTTTTAAATCTATATCTTTTAAATCAAAATTACTAATTAAAACAGTATTTTAACAATCTATTTTTTTCAATAAAAAAAATACTGGATTTTAAGATCCGCCGATAACTAAGTTCAAGTTTAACAATTCCAACAATAAATCAAATCCAATACCATTCCCAAAATATAAAGCGCCTCTTTGTTGCCCGCGCAGATGCACAATTTCAAAAACCGATGAGCCTCATCACACCAGTTTTTAGCTCTGACAGCAAGCGTTTCCGGACCAGCATTCGACAAAACCAGACGATTAACACCTAATGTGTTTAGTCTCTTGCATCTAACATCATTAATCAATAACAAATTAAATCAGTGTCCTTCAGTTCACAATAATCACAAATAAAACAAAAAAAAATTCGTTTTGCGTATGTAAAAACCAATCAAAACTTACGTAAGAAGAACAGTGACAAAATCAAGAGGAGAAGACGCGGTAGAAGCGAGCTTGCATAGGATTAATATAACAATTTCATCAGGTAAAGTGTCAAAAAGATCAGATCTTGATCTTATTCTTCTTCCATAAATTATGGGTAGCTTCATCTTCTTCTATAATTATGGGATTCAACACTTACGTATAAATACAGGAAATATAAAACGGTTGAATTTGCCGTTAAAAAAAAATAAAACGGTTGATTCACTTGTTTGTAGCTGAAATAATATAATAAGAACATTTAATGTTGAGAAAATAAATTGTGTTTTTATAGTTTATGAAGAGGAATATATAGAGAAAAGTAAGACAATGATCCCACGTAACATGATGGACTACAACTGTAATTGTACCAAAAGTGCACATGAAATTACATTATATCGATATATTATTCAAATTAATTTAAAAATCTATCTTATATAGTAAAACGGTGACGAGAAGTTATAAATGCATTAGATACTTTGTTATTTATTTACCATAATCTCTGTATCACTAATCTAAATTTAATTTTATTATTAATATTAATCATTCATTCATTGTGTTATTTATTACAATCTAAAGTAAGAGTATTAAATGCAAAAGAAGTATTGGTATAAAAGTATAAAACTAATTATATAAATTACAATACCTAAAACTTTTCTTCGATTGTTGCATTATTATTTTATATATTATTCATTCTAAATTGATTCCAACTAGATTTACAGATATAAATCTGTTATATTGTACAACTGTATAAAACAAGCATTTCGTTTCATCAATATAAAGCTAACTATACTTCCAGCATATTAATTATGAAAATAAGGGTTGTCTCATGTCTACATTATTCTCTTATATTAATTATGAAAATAAGGTTATTATTCTCTTCTACCTTTTATGTTTCGGTTTAATTTTTGTGAGTTAATAAGCCGTAACGCGCTTGCATGATTCAACATGTTTACGTGTACTTTTTATTCGGTTTAACAGTTCTACCGCAAAACACGAGTTTCTCAACAACTAAATTAAATGATATATTTATAAATAGAGACTAACATAACTGGAATTCACATGGACTTTCTGATACTCAAGTATCTATTTTGATATATTATTTTATACTAACCAAAACTAATTGCAACCCAATTTCTTTCTTTAGCTTCAATAACTCAGCAGCGCAAAAATATTTATTTCTATAGATTCAATAACTCGAGCCCAACTAGTAACTCTTGTATTATAGGATAAACAAATCACATCTTGATTTTCAAATATATAAACAATAACGGCTGGGGAATGAAAACCCTAATTCTTTTCTTTTTCTACTCCGCCCGTTTGCATATCCGATTCCTTCCCCATCGAAATTTACAATTCGAGTCTCGCCAATGAGAAGTTTAATCTTCTATCTTCTTCGAAATTCCAATGTTAATTAAAATGTAAGACCGAGCTTTTTGTTGAGGTTATGCTAACCATCCTTTTTTTCTACTTCAAATCTTCATCGTTCTCTGTGTATTTGGAATCAATGGTTTTCAGAACTGGGTTTGCTTTAGAACATGTGTTTACAGCAGTATTAGCCATTTCAGTGACAATGTAAACTTTTCCAACTTTGGAATCTTCAAACAACGGTTCATCTTCAAGCTGGTTGATCGCAATTGTAGAAGACCTTGAGAGAGAGAAAAAGGTGGGGATAATCAGATTTTAAATTTATATATATATACATATATATATATATAAATGATTGAAAGAAAAAAAACCTTTTTTTTGTTAATGCCAAAAATACACCTGGATATAACTAGGTTTTTAGACTGAGTTAGGCAATGTGATCAAAATGACAAAAAAATAGGAAAGTCAGGAACCCAAAAGAGAAAAAAAATACTATTTGGACTAAAGCAGTAATTTGGACCAAACCTCAGGGACTAAAATGACAATTTACTCGATAAGTAATCTTAGAAATTCAGCTTGAAAATTTTACCAAAATAAGAAAATGGAAAATCATAAAAGTGAAATTTGGATATTAAAATCTATTATCCGAAATTTTCGGATATTCGAAACACCGGATATCCGAATTTGAACACCCCTAAGAAAGTAGGCTTGTTTCATTGTGGTTTCAACAATAGACACGTTTTCTTCTTAATTTTACTAGCAGTTTTAAAGGTATAGATTTTCCGATAGCATTTGAAAAATAAAACAAATATATATATATATATGGTGTGTTTGTAGTATTGTTTTTTTTTCTTGTCACAGAATTCATGTCATGTGATCTGAGGATCATGTATTCGAGTTGTGTAAATATCCTTCTGAGAAATACATGGCAAGGATGTGTACATCAGACCTAACTTTACCCAACACCCCAAACTTCGTGCATGTGGAGCCTCATTCATCGGGTATACCTTTTTTTTCTCAAAAAGCGATCTTTCACATTCTACATGGCAATTAGTTGTATACTAAGTCCAACCTTTTACCCGACTTTGGTAGCAATTATAACTTCAATTTTAGGAATGCAATTAAGTTTAACCGACTAAAGCTTTTAGAAAGATGAGTTTTTAGGGAAGGAGGAGCACCAAAGCGGGTAGGCTCTGCGGGTTTGAACCCGGGCGGTAACACTGCCGCCACCCCATAGGGCCCGCATTTAGGGTAGTTTACAAGAAAAGGTTTGTCGTTATGGTTTGGAGAGCAGTGGTTTGAGGGTAGGGTCCTTCTCCTAAATGGTGTGAGTGTGATTGGTGGGTGGAATAAAATAGTATGGTCGATGCTTTTAGGGTACTTGTGGGTAGGTGCCGTCAGGTTCTAATGTGTGTAGAATTAACATGACAGTATAGGATTCAACAGGCTTAGAGTAGAATCTTTGGATTCCCTTTCCACCTTAGTATTTATAAGATTAATTGAGGGATATATGAAATAGTTGGATTAATTGAGGGATATATGAAATAGTTTGCACAAATGAATCATCCTTCTATTTATACTGCTTAGCCCTTAAGTATTCATCTCTAATAGTTATAAGGAATTATATAGGCTACTTCATCAGAGTTCCCATGAACTTTCCACACCCTTCTTGGACCATATTTTTCTAGAGAGTGCTAGACTCCTTCGTGCAACTTTTATTCCTCAAACGTTGCCCAAAACGTTATACATCTCGATTACTGCTAGTTAAAATTTTAACGGTTTGTGACAATTTCATGCATACATTACTCACAAGTAAAACTTTTATTTAGTTTGTAGTTTAAAATACAATAAATCTATTGAAAATATACTATTGGTAGTGTCAGCTTTCAACTTTACAAAACACTTGATGATTGATAATGCAACTACACTTTGTTTGGAACTTCTTAAGGTGATTACACTATCACTAAGTGTGAACACATATACTGTTTGTGATCGAGAGTCATTACGACCAGCCTGAAATTAAGTAAGAATTAAAAAGAAAAATTTTGATTGGTATATTTTATTTTCTATTCTTTTTGAAAACAAAAATTTTTTATTGGTATATTTTATTTTCTATTCTTTTTGCATATTTTTATTCTTGACATTTAAACATTCTGCTCTATATATTTGTCAAGTTGTTTAAATTAAGTTCAAATTTTGATAAAGACTATCTAGTTGAGCTTGCCTTAACTCATTTGTGGATACAACCATCATATTTGAATTTAACTATTCACAAAGGAGGTCTGAAATTATGATACAAAGTTTGAGTCAGAATTAATATTTATAGGTCAAAATATAATATGGGTTCAAGAATTTTAGACTCACTTTTCACATTAAAATAAAAAATACTTTATTAACTTATTATCTTTATGTTTTGTAAACTCATCATTGAAACATGATATTCACAAAGGTTAGAAGATTTTTACTTGACTTACGAAGAAGAAAGACATAATTTCATAATTCTTATATAATTTTAAAGTTTCTCTTTCACAAATTCTAATCACTTTTTTCTTCATGAGAAAATTATTGCACATAAGTAAGTTGTTATATATTTTTTTTTGAACGTCAAATTCGAAGTAAATTGTTATATCATAGCCAACAATGTAAGGAGATAACACTCCTATATATAATATTCTTTTTACCAAATATGTTACATAAATAATGACTTTGTTTATTTTGGTTATTTTTAATTGACTTTTTAGTTTTTACTTATTTAATACGCTCAGTCTGGTTAGTTTAATTAAATTTAAAACCAGTCGTTACATAAAATCGAATCAGAGTTAGCATGTTTAAGTTTAACGGTGTAAATCTCTATAAACTATAAACTAAATCTTGTATTTATTTTAAGAAAATGATTATATAACATTTGTTATATTCATCCTGAAATGTACTTGATAATGATATAAATTTACTCTTTAAAAAAGTACAAATCCTAGAGTCTCGTAAGGTAAGACCAATTACCCATTAAAAATACTTGTATATATCATTTTTTTTTCAAATAAATTCATCCAATTGACATTATTAAAAATATTGATGCTCCGTAGGTGGCTCATGCAGAAAGGATTTGTACTCTATTTGAGTGGAATAAACATAAACCGTTAATTTAGATCTTAATTTTATTATAACTAAATACTAATTAAATATATACAATAATTATTAATAAGAATAATAAATCTAATTTCTAACATATTGATAAAATTTTCTTTGTTTATTTTAAATAAAAGTTATATTTTAAAGATACATAATAATAATAATAATAATAACATTATTTATCTATATTATTCTATGTAATGTAATACACAATTTCGGTCATATGAAGAATATTGATACTTGTGTATTAAATATTTTTCAATGTTCAATCCATATAATACACTATTTCAGTTTGTAAGGATTTTTACATATTTCCTCATTTCCCCTTTTTCTTAATACATTACCCTTTTATTCTTGTCCTTTTATAATTTCCTTTCTGAAAATAAAACATCAAAAACGCTTCCTTCTACCTTCCCAATCTTGTTCACTGCGTTCCTTCCCCTCCGACATAATCTGGTTCACGAATGCAAACGCAAAACCCTACACTACGATCTCGTGCATGGCAAACTTGTCACAACGGGCTTACATCGTTCTGCAATCATCAATCGTTTCCACCTGCCGCCATCTGGCCGTTGTTTTGTTGTTCCGTTGTTCTACTTCACTGGTGCTTCACTACGGATTTTCGTCGTTCTGCGTCACTCCTGTTTAGCGCCACACCAATCTTCTTCGCCTGCCATCGTCTGGCCGTAATTTTGCCGTTCCATCTGCCCTCACCATTGATCATTAAAATATACCATTGTACACCTAAATCATTCTTAGTTTTAAACCTGGAAGACGTGCTACGGAGGTGCATGAGTAAGTTAAATTTGACTGCTTGTAGTGTTTTTTTTTATAATAGTAATAATTTCTTGAATTGTTTTGAGTTTGTAATTTGGTTTATTAAGAAAGGAATATGTTAATGAATATGGTGGACGATTGATGAATGCAGAATTTATGGATGAAGAATAAATTAGCATAGTTGAAAAGTGCATCTTTAAATTGTTGTTTTGTGCTTTTGGAGTTTGGTCATTCTTTTTACTGTGCCTTAGGACTTTGACAATAAATCAAGTAATTAATTAATGTAATTTATAGTAATTTCAATGTTTAGCAATTAGAACATAGCTAATGGTTAATACCATTAAGGGACATTTTTCACCGCATCACCATCAAAATGCCCATTCGAAAAGGATGTAATGGTTAATGTCCATTTCATTTATTACTTTCCATTATTTTTCTTCTCTTTGGGCATTATTATAGAATTGTCCCACCCTTTTCATGCCCATATAATGCACAATGTGATGGTGTTGAGGGCATTATCAAACCTTTTCATGCCCTTATAATGCCCATTACACATGGCCTTAGGGAAATATGTAATTTATAGTATTAGAGATGGGATATATATGTAAATATTCATTTAATAAATCTAATAAGGGTAAAATAGTAATTCAATAAGAGTTATTTTAAGGAAATGGATAAATGTGTAATTTATATGGTTTAGTAAGGGGAAATATGTAATTGATTTTAGAGATCGGGTAAATATGTAATAAGGCATCTTAATAGGGGGAAATATGTAAAAAAAACCCTATTAATATTTCAGTTATTGCTAATTAATATCATAAAATTCAAATTAGTTGTGTAAATTGTAATATGGTAAAAAGAATACATCAATTATAGTAAGTTTTTATAGATTATATGATTATATTGTTTCTATTATAACTTTTTTGAAAGGTGTAGATCGATTGGAAACCCACTACCGACTGCGTTTCAACCCTTAATGAGGGGGAGTGCAGTGCAGAGCCCTTCCTCGCACCTCGTGAAAACTTAATCCCGATTGTCAAACTCAAACCCGTGATCCCGGTCAGAAACCCCACCAAGGTGGGTAAACCTTACCACCTCACTTGCAGTGAGTGAGGATCGAACCTGAGCCTCTTTCAAGAACTCAAGCACTTTCCACCACTGGACCACAAGGTCATTGGCATGTTTCTATTGTAATATAGCCATAAAAAAGAAAACTAGCTTTAGTTGGATCACGTTTTTTAAACTACAACATGCCTTTTTTTTAAATTACTATGAAAACTTATAGCTTTTTAATACTCTGACTAAATGCCTTTTTAAATTACTAAATATTTATCACTCAAAACTGGCATTGTATTCCTAGTATAAGCTTACTTTCTTATATATCAAGATCATTAACTCTTGACACTCATAGAATAGGTGTGCATAACTATATTGACTAGTTCCAAAAGACATGATATATCATGCATAAATTATTTTAGTTTTATTAGATGAAATCACACCGATTGTGTTTGCATTTTTCAAATCTTTCTAATCTTTACTACCTTATAAAGCATTTGATTAGGGCAAATTGGATATTTCACTACATTTTAAGATGCGGATACTCCTTCCCACAGGTGAAGCCTGAATGCCCCTTCCACGGTTCCACCCTTGCCCTCGTCCCTTCCACCTAGCCTCACCGCTAGGGGCGCCCTGGGGGTGGACGAGGAGGACCAACGGCCAGGGCCCGATATATCGAATGACACGTTATTTTAAAAAAAACCCTGATATGTATATGTAGAAAAATATTTAATAGGGTATACCCATACAAACACCAACATAGGCTCACTTACAAAACTATTCTTATGGTTTAGATTAGTTATTATCCGAATGGCATTAGGTTGTATGAAAAACTAGTTTATATTATATATTTCGTTAAGGCTTAAGGGCACGTTTTTTTGAGCTCGAACACCGTATACGAATTCTCAGGACCGGCCCTGCTCACCGCCCTTATGGATTCAATCGTATTGAATGAAAAATTCAATTCTTTTCACCCTGTTGTTCAATTGATTCTTCCATTAAATCATCGTTTCTAATCTCCCATTCGTTTTCGTCCCACCCCTTGTTAAGAAATGGAGATCAAGTGCCCACACTTGGGATTGCAATTAGCATTATAAAGTTAGCTTCTTCTTTCTATGTCCTCCCATTCCTCCTAATTTGGTTGTGATTTTGACTTTGTTATTTTGATTTTGCACACATCAATCAGCAACACAAAGCATACGCTAGATTTCACCTTTCTCAGGTGCACATTCTATCCTCCTATTTTCTATGTAAATCACCTTACCAGAAATGGTTAATGTGAAATTATTGTTAATCAACTGAAGTGATATTGTGATGTGAATGGAATGGAGTCAATTTTAGGAATGCTTATTGATGCTTAGTAAAAAGAATTAAATACTTTTAAAGTTTAAACAATCTAGGATTCATACATGCTTCAGTAACATGAATTACTTATAACTAAGAGTTTCAAGTCAATTTTGGGAACAATTATTGATGCTTAGTGAAAAGAATCAGATACTTTTGAAGCTTAAACAGTGTGGGGTTTGCATGTTTTGTAGTTCTATAAAGACCTTGAACTTTTTTTAGTAGTATGTGGTAGGTTAACTAACACAAGAACCACCTACTGTAGTAATCAGAATCATCAAATTGCATTATAGTGGTCTATTTTCAATCTTAGTTGTCTTTTACATGTGTTATAATTCTACAATAAACCCTAACTATTGTGAGATCTATGCAATGATATGCATGCTGCTTGTAGGATGGAAAATTGAAGCCGAGGTTAAGCTCACCGGAATTTTAAGTTTAGGAGCATCATAGCTAGGAGAAGTTAGAAAATATGGAACTACAATTAGTCACCAGTACTGTATGCACCGGTTCATTAGCATCTTTTTGTTTCCCGAATGGATATGGTGGTTCATTGTAAGCCTAAGGAAGCATACAATTAGGTATGCATGCTCAATAATACTTGCCAAAGCTGACTTACTTAATAGGAACATAAACTATAGTACATTAATGTACATTGAAGTTTTCTAGTGTGTTGTTTGATCTTCTAAGTTGTTGAAGTTGATGTTAAAATTGGAGAACGATGAAAAATAATGTTCTCCATAATGCATTTTACACACTGGAAATATTGTTTAAATCGGAATTTCAAGCAACGCGGGATTTTGTAATCCGTTATCTGCTCGGATTGTAAGTATATTCTTTATGATTGCTTTTAAGGACAACATCTTTAAGGAATTCAGTTAGTTCTTACTTAAGTTTTTTTTAATATTGACGGAGTTTGAATTCCAGTTTATCTAAAAAAAGGTGAATTTATTGCGTGTGAATCTATATAAATACATCACATTCATTTTAGGACTATTAGCTCGATCCAGCTGGGTGGACTTGAATCAGATTTTTAAACAGGGAGTTTTTCTTAAATTTATGTTAGGTTTTAAGTGTTGTATGTCAACTTAATTATATGGATAATTGCTTGACTTAATTGAATTGAGACGCGCTAAGTTATAACAAGTGATATATTATATATTTTGTGTAAGGATGAAATACAAATGGGTCTTAACATACAAAATGGTTTTAGCATAAGAAGTAAAAGAAACTTTTTTTCCATCTACTTAAATATGATTATGATGTTTAATTGCAAGATGTATATATATATATATATATATATATATGTGTTCTCTTGATTTTACACTAGTAGAGTAATTATAATTACTCTACTCTAGTACTCTAGAGTAATTACATAATTACTTTACTAGTGTAAATATACAATTTTATTTTTTTGGATTCTAGGACATACGTGCTTAAAAGATGGGAAATTTTTTTTAAAAAAAATTCTCTTTCACTTCTCACGTTAAGCCAAATTGTATGTTAAGACTCATTTGTGCCGAACCAACCCTACATATCCTAATGCCATTTTATTCCAGGTTAGAAACACCAAAACTGTGAATCGAACGAGTCATTTAACCGAGTACAAGTTGATGCCTGATTCCAACTACTTGCCTTTTGCAGGTTCAGAAACAATTTTTTAGAAGAATCATCTAAAACATAATATATGGATTACACCTTATGTAGCTAGTGACGATTTTCCCGGAGGAATTTCCTAACCAAAACCCATGGGTTGGCAAGGTTTGACCTCATGGTCCAATAAAATTGTATTCGTAATGTCAATTTACAAGCCTATTTAACATTCAACAATTAACACATTTAAATTTTAAATTTTGCAGGTACATATTTGGGATCACTCATGTTTCTGGGTTGGAAGGCTGGCCTGTAATGCCGGTGGGGTGGATTAGGTTTATGCTTTAGGTAAGTTTGAAGTAAAATGAGTTTATATACATCTTAATATGCGGTTGTGACTGAAAGTGAATATGATATTGTATTGTATGGTGTGCAGCCACATAGGTTCTTTAATTGCTCTTCGGCTGTAGATTTCCTGTGACAGCCTGGGAAAAATCTCAATAAACTTAGCAACACAACACATGCTTACTCAATTTTCGGAACGAAAATTCTTTCAACATGGAGATAATGTGACATCCCATACTTTAGGGTTAACGCCGTCAACTCTTTTCTGTTAATTACAATTTTTAAACGCACAAATTTGTAACAAACGAACAAACAAACGGAGTTAATTTGGTTAACTTTTCAAAATGAAGGACCTGTGTGTCATTTTATAAAGTAATGCTGATAACTTCTTGACCAAGTTTGAGAATTGAAAAACTTGAAGGACTAATTGTACATTTTCCATAATTGTGTTTAAATAAATAAATAAATAAACACAAACCCTACCCTAGCCACATTCCATACGTCCTCTCTCCCTCTCTCTTTACTCTCTCTCTAGAAAACTCAAGAAAAAGCTAGGAAAACTCATTTTTTTCGGGTTCTTGGTCTTCATCTCTATCGTTCCAGGTAATTCCTCTAGTATACACTCTGTAATTCATGGTTGTGTTTCTTGATTCTATATGAATTCTTGATCTTGTTGTGATTATTGATGCATGATAACATGGATGCTATCTGTTAGGGTTTGCTAGAATGATGTATTTTAATGTGTAGATGATGATACTTGCTAGTTAGTAACTCTATGATCATGTATGCATACTAGGGTTTTGATTATGAGTGAGGTTGAGGATGAAACTTAATGCTAAAATTTGTGTATGTGATGCTGTTGGGGTTTTGATTGCTGAAAATAGAGTTTATAGTGTCATAAACATGTTTTTATTGAAAGCTGGATCCAAAAGGAACCTGATCGGAATTTACAGCCGATTGTATCGGCTATAACGTGGGCAAAACTTGACAAAAACGTCTGTTTCTTGAGTCTAACATATAATTCTAGGAAGTACCTTTCAAACCCCACTGGAATCATAATTTTTCGACGAGTTTTGATATTTTAAATGAATTTTTTCGTGTCAAATGTACAGGCTGTGTTTTTTTGGCAGAAATTGCAGCCTATTACGAATATCATAACTCAGTCCGTGTTTGGAATTAATATGTGAAATTTCTACAGTAGGTAGTGCTAGGAGGTCTCGAAATTCTCCAACTGGAATTACGTCAATCGGATAAACAAGGATTTTTAAATGATTTTTTCCGTAAGCTACAGTCAGACTGTGACAAATCTGGACACTGCATAGTAAAAGATTTTTCTAAATTTTTAGATAAAGGGATAGACCTTAAAAATTTAACACAAGGACAACCTCACTGAAGGATACGTCGCATAAAAAGATCATAATTTTTACAGCATCGTAAGTATGGTAAACGAGTTTCCTAAAACAGTCAAATTTCAAGGGTTTTGCTATGAATGATTTATAAAGTTTATAAGAGTCGAACTTGTTATTTTGTTGTCCGTACTTGCATATTGATGGTATGATTAGCTTATCTCATGTCATAGGATGTATGATAAACTTGTGCACGAAAACCACACGGTAAAATAGTTATGACAACGTGATTCGGTGACTACGTGTAGGAATTCATAAACTGAACTAATTGAAACGGTAAACATATCAGGACAAATTTGACGTTCCTGATTACCTTTCAAGTTTACTACCGAGCAAACAAAGGTGAGTTCACAACTCTTTTCTAAAAGCATGCATCCTTGGTGTAACATTCGTCGAAAAACGGGTTTTCCAAACTCGTTTCGTTTAATAATCAAGTATTCAGTTATAAGATTTCGTTGCGTATTTATTGTTCATATTATTTTAAATAGTACATAATTAATAAACATTTTAGAATTTAAAAACCATAATTGATAAATAATAATAACATGTGAATAAAAAATAAAATGGAGCCGCCGGGTCTCGAACCCGGGTCTCCCATGAAGACACACACATACCACACCACTCCGCCACACACATGTTTGTGTTCAACTAATGAAACAAATAACGCTTATAATAAAAGCCGAAAGTCAAAATCAGTAATACCGCGCACCCAGAACGCGAAATCGCCGGAGAAAAACCGAGACTCCGCTAATGTTGCCTTTTCCCCTTGACTGAAACGCGTAAACTGATTTCGACATCAGTTATAACCGTTGCATAACACCCAATTTGGTCAAAACCGTTACCCTTGAAGATTGAAATCTTGACCGCGAAATCATGGCTTCTAATTCGAACCAATTGGCCTGTTTCCACTACAAATACCCACTCAAACTTTATGTAAACCTTTCGCTCAGAACCACACTCACTTCCGAAGCTTTATTCCTTCCAAAATACGTCGCCGGAGATTTTCGCATTCGCCGGAATTTCACCGGAAAACCGAGGCTTTACTCCTAATCGGTATAATTCTCGACTCTTATTTTGGTAATCCATTATTCGGCATGTATTAACCTTAATCGGTCAACCAGAGTCCGTCTCAAACAACGTCGCCGGAAATTCTCGCACTCGCCGGAATATCACTGGAGAACCGAAGCCTCACTGCCGATCGGTATAATCATCTAAACCTTCTTGCTATCTCTTGCTTAGTAATCTAATTGCTCAACACAATAATCGAAACTGTTAATTCAGTTCGTTCAGCCGGATTCACTGTCGGAAATTTCTGTAAGTGAAGAAGATGAAGTTGATTATGTGTATTAATATAATTAAAATCGGATATTTAACCGGGTTAGACACACAGTCCAGCGGTGGACGGTGTGCAAATACAATACACACGTCCCGAGTTCGAATCGCACATGTTACCGACTTTCAGAAATAACACCAACATTTTTAAAACCTAATCAGATCAAGTCACAGTATATACATAAGTGGAATATAATCCAGTAGTTAAACAGATTAGACAACACAGCCCAACTGGTTGGGCTGTGCGCACTCGAACCGAAGGTCCCGAGTTCGACTTCGGGTCTCTGCAACCGGTTCGGCCATATAAATCATTTTTAATAAAAACCAAATAAGGTTAAAGTTAATTAGTATATATATAATTAAAACAGAGAATATTTCAGGTTAGACACGTAGCTCAGTTGGTAGAGTTGCGTGCACGTATACGAGAGGTCCCGAGTTCGAACCTCACTAGCCGCATAGAATAAACACACTCTGACCGGTCAAGACCCGGTCAAACCTGACAAAAGTCAACCCTTTTTATTTCATTTTTATTTATTTATTTAATTGGAAAATTAATTAAAAATACTTAAAAATAGGATTTTTAAAGTTAGAAAATTTCCTTAAACTCACAAAAATAAATCTAAAAATCCATTTAAGAGCACTAATTAAAAATATTAATCTCAAATAAAATTTATTTATTTATCGAATCATTTCGTTATTATTTAGGTTAGTTTTTCCCTCGTCGATTGAATCATAAATTCGTGCGCATTCATCGTCACCAAAGAACGCACCCACTGTGAGTGAATCTCTACCAATTCCCCGTTTTAATCATGTTTTGGGGTGTATCATGTGTCGTACAATCCTTTTATTTTATTTAAACACTTGTGAATACATCATATCCGTGATCAAATGTGTATCAATTGTTGTGTGAATTAAATGTAGATTGGATTTATCATTTTCAGTGCACGCATTTCATTAGGCCCATCAGTTCCCCGTGGGATACGGGTTGAGCATCAGGAGCCTCATTAGATCGGCTCCGTTTGATTGAGCCTTGATCTCACATACATCATCATTCATGTCATATACTCATCCAAAGTGATTTGTGATTGTTTATCTATATATGTTTGCTCACATGTGATTATTGCACGAATTTTCTTTATTAAATAAAACAAGAAATTAGTAAAAATGTTTTATCAAGGTTCACTCGCCAACTTTTGTTGACCCAAAATCTCCCCCGTTTTACACATGATACAGGTGATCCAGCTGAGACAGGAAACACTTAGGAAGGCCTAAAAGAATAAACAAGTTTATGCTTTGGAATAATTATGTAGTTTCATTTTCTTGTAATTGTATGAATTTTGTTTTGGATATTTAAGTTTGTAATTTGAATTTAATAAATATGAAACATCTTAGTAAACATCATGAGCTTTGGTGATAACCCAATTATGCCCCGACTTTTATTCCGCTGCGGGTCGGGGTGTGACACTTGGTTTGGGACAACCCTTTTAACGGTATCCCTGTTTGGGCTACGCGCGCGTTCCTTGTGTGGACCACTGAAACATGTTATCCACTGGAGGTGGATAGTACACATTGACTAAACGAAAAACTCTATCATGAAAGTCCCTGTATTTTACCGATTAGATTGTCGGGTGGGCATACGCGGGGTATTAGTTGATAGCGCTATTAGGTTTGACAAACCTCACACCGTGCTGGAGGCCGGGCGTGAACTTCTAACCTTCACTCTTGCTTTAATGTTGATAGACATTATTGAGGGCACAAACGAAACGTCAGCATTCGGTACACAGTTTAGTCATATGATGAGGGTTAGCTACCCGAGTCATACTTAAATCAAAACGTTGTGAACTTTACTTTTAATAAACTCAAATTTTGTGAATTCGCTAACTTTATTGTTGACATGTAGTTGCATGCTTTGCAGGTCAGTAGGTATAGCTATGGACGGGCGTTGCCATCGCCTGAAGTGGGTGGTTCGTTAAAACTTTACGTTTTGAACATTTATTAAACTTGTGGTTTCTAGATAATGGTGGGTTTACTTTATTTTTCCGCTGCAACATAAACTTTGTTTTGGGCAATTAAAAACGGTATCGCTAATCATGTTATTAGTGAGGTTTTATGGTTTTAAATAGTTATTCAACATGATTAGTGGCTAGATCCTGGTCAGTCACACGCCTCACGGTAAAACTCCGCATGTGAAAATTGAGGGTGTGACAGATTGGTACCAGAGCCATTGATTATAGTGAACTAGGTTTAATATATAAAATATTATTTTATGAAAACCAGACTATAACCGTTCTTTATTAGAAACCACAACGACACCACACTCCACATTGCAAGGTTCGTCATACTTAGATACATATATTGTAATTGTATTACTTGCGATCTACACGTGCATTATTTATTTCCAGCGCCATGACTTATGTGCAAACTAAAAAAAAGTAAACATGATATACCGTAGGTGAGAATGAATCCCCACAAATTCTAATTCGAAACCACAACACGTTAGTGACAAGGAACTGGTCGCTCCTGAACCACAACCTCAATCACATTACCTAACCCATTTATTCCAAATCAGAAGGTTTCAAGCTCGTCTTAAAACCATCCCAAACCATACAACCAATGCGTCTATTCGCGTACAATACCCATGATTTAACGTTATCGGAAAACGTTCCCAAAAGTCGTCATTGACATTTTTCTCACATCCCAAAATAACCCTTAACAATGAATATAAGTTTCTATGGAGTAATACCTTTGCGTACGCATCGTCCTTGGTGCGTCTATTTTACTCTGAACTCCTGACACAAAATGCGAGTAGAATCTTGTTTCACCCATAACTTGATCATATGACATCCGTTTCATGCGTTCTACCTATCCACGTGATCGTCTCGACATGCCTGACATCTAAAACTTATTGGCATCATCTGATGACGCCAACGCTGCTGCCAGAACACAGATCTGACTCTCCGTTCATTCGGTTTTGCGCGCCAATATTTGAGTAGACCAGAACCGACCCAAATGAACTCGGATTTAGGTGAATAATATGTCCACACTTCCGTGTCGACGAACCACATCATCTCCACTTGTCGCCATTGCCGGAAAACGAAACAATGGCTGGAGGTCGCAGTTTTGCGCGTTTGACATCGCGCAACATGAAATCTTATCATCCGAACTCCCTTTTGAACAAACGATATATCCACGTGACCCTGACGGAACGAACTTTCATCCTGTGCCTTGACGTTGTGGGCGCTGCTGGAGCTGCCGCCGGTGATCATAATTGTTGTCAGAATTCTTCGATTATATGCCGGATTCCTTGTTTTTCGCTTAATACTTCGCCTGAACATCACCAACCTCAAGTTCTTTTGATCCACAACCTGAATGGCGAAACGCTAACAACCATATCCAATCTCCCTCGATCACAAGGCTACTCGCGCTACCAATGTGGAAATGGGAGCAAATTTCCATGGTTTTCATTACCGGGCTACATCGAACTCAGAACAGGAACGACACCATCTGGGTGATCGTGAACCATCTAACTAAATCTGCTCACTTCCTCGCGATCAAAGAAACCGATAAGTCCAAGCTTTCCAGCATATACTTGAAGGAAGTGGTTGATAGGAACAAAGTCTCAATTTCCATCATCTCTGATCATGACCCACGTTTCGCGTCTGATCTGTGGTAAGCTATGCACAAATCATTCGGCTCACGTCTAGACATGAGCATAGCCTATCACCCGTAAACCGATGGTCAAACCTAGGGCACTATTCAAATCCTAGAAGACATGCTACGGGCATGTGTCATTGATTTCTGTAACGATTGGGAAAGGCATTTACCTCTGGGAACAAGAAGACCAAATGATGCGCAAGTATCCTCTGTTGTTAAAAATAATGCATCTAATGTTGGAGTCACTATTGAATTTTGGGATGAAATTCTAAATCAACTTAGGGATGATGTGACACCCCATGAAACCGCTCAATCGCATTAGCTTCTTCAGCGACTGCTCGCAAAATTTCGGGACGAAATTTCTTTCAACTTGGGGGATGATGTGACAGTCTAGGAAAAATCTCAATAAACTTAGCAACACAACACATGCTTACTCAATTTTCGGAACGAAAATTCTTTCAACATGGGGATAATGTGACATCCCATACTTTAGGGTTAACACCGTCAACTCTTTTCTGTTAATTACAATTTTTAAACGCACAAGTTTGTAACAAACGAACAAACAAACGGAGTTAATTTGGTTAACTTTTCAAAATGAAGGACCTGTGTGTCATTTTAAAGTAATGCTGATAACTTCTTGACCAAGTTTGAGAATTGAAAAACTTGAAGGACTAATTGTACATTTTCCATAATTGTGTTTAAATAAATAAATAAATAAATAAACACAAACCCTACCCTAGCCCCATTCCATACGTCCTCTCTCCCTCTCTCTACTCTCTCTCTCTAGAAAACTCAAGAAGAAGCTAGGAAAACTCATTTTTTCCGGGTTCTTGGTCTTCATCTCTATCGTTCCAGGTAATTCCTCTAACATACACTCATAAGTTGTAATTCATGGTTGCGTTTCTTGATTCTATATGAATTCTTGATCTTGTTGTGATTATTGATGCATGATAACATGGATGCTATCTGTTAGGGTTTGCTAGAATGATGTATTTTAATGTGTAGATGATGATACTTGCTAGTTAGTAACTCTATGATCATGTATGCATACTAGGGTTTTGATTATGGGTGAGGTTGAGGATGAAACTTAATGCTTAAATTTGTGTATGTGATGCTGTTGGGGTTTTGATTGCTGAAAATAGGGTTTATAGTGTCATAAACATGTTTTAATTGAAAGCTGGATCCAAAAGGAACCTGATCAGAATTTACAGCCGATTGTATCGGCTATAACGTGGTCAAAACTTGACAAAAACGTGTGTGTTTCTTGACTCTAACATGTAATTCTAGGAAGTACCTTTCAAACCCCACTGGAATCATAATTTTTCGACGAGTTTTGATATTTTAAATGAATTTTTCCGTGTCAAATGTGCAGGCTGTGTTTTTTGGCAGAAATTGTAGCCTATTACGAATCTCATAACTCAGTCCGTGTTTGGAATTAATATGTGAAATTTCTACAGTAGGTAGTCCTAAGAGGTCTCGAAATTCTCCAACTGGAATTATGTCAATCGGATAAATGAGGATTTCTAAATGATTTTTTCCGTAAGCTACAGTCAGACTGTGATGAATCTGGACACTGCATAGTAAAAGATTTTTCTAAATTTTTAGATAAAGGGTTAGACCTTAAAAATTTAACAAAAGGACAACCCCACTGAAGGATACGTCGCATAAAAATATCATAATTTTTACAGCATCGTAAGTATGGTAAACGAGTTTCCTAAAACAGTCAAATTTCAAGGATTTTGTTATGAATGATTTATAAAGTGTATAAGAGTCGAACTTGCTATTTTGTTGTCCGTACTGCATATTGATGGTATGATTAGCTTATCTCATGTCATAGGATATATGATAAACTTGTGCACGAAAACCACACGGTAAAATAGTTATGACAACATGATTCGGTGACTACGTGTAGGAATTCATAAACTGAACTAATTGAAACGGTAAACATATCAGGACAAATTTCACGTTCCTGATTACCTTTCAAGTTTACTACCGAGCAACAAATGTGAGTTCACAACTCTTTTCTAAAAGCATGCATCCTTGGTTTGGGACAACCCTTTTAACGGTAGCCCTGGTTTGGGCTACGCACGTGTTCCTTGTGTGGACCACTGAAACATGCTATCCACTGGAGGTGGATAGTACACATTGACTAAATGAAAAACTCTATCATGAAAGTCCCTGTATTTTACCCATTAGATTGCCGGGTGGGCATACGCAGGGTATTAGTTGATAGTGCTATTAGGTTTGACAAACCTCACACCGTGCTGGAGGCCGGGCGTGAACTTCTAGCCTTCACTCTTGCTTTAATGTTGATAGACATTATTGAGGGCACAAACGAAACGTCAGCATTCGGTACACAGGTTAGTCATATGATGTGGGTTAGCTACCCGAGTCATACTTAAATCAAAACGTTGTGAACTTTACTTTTAATAAACTCAAATTTTGTGAATTCGCTAACTTTATTGTTGACATGTAGTTGCACGCTTTACAGGTCAGTAGGTATAGCTATGGACGGGCGTTGCCATCGCCTGAAGTGGGTGGTTCGTTAAAACTTTACGTTTTGAACATTTATTAAACTTGTGGTTTCTAGATAATGGTGGGTTTACTTTATTTTTCTGCTGCAACATAAACTTTGTTTTGGACAATTAAAAACGGTATCGCTAATCATGTTATTAGTGAGGTTTTATGGTTTTAAATAGTTATTCAACATGATTAGTGGCTAGATCCTGGTCAGTCACACGCCTCGCGGTAAAACTTCGCATGTGAAAATTGAGGGTGTGACATTTCCTCTTTGAGCTTGTGAGTCAAATGTGAAAGATACGAAGTCGGTTTCAAACCATTTGCTAGCCAAGATCTGATTTGATCTTAATATGGTGTATGAATGTGAACCAATACAACCTTTGGTCTGACTTGGTTTATATACTTTTTGTTAAACCTCGGTTTTCTCTTACTAGAGATTCAGATTTATTTCCCCCAAATTGTAGAATGGTAAATAAGTTTGTACCTCATGTTTTCTTAAGTATATACGTGTATTGTATACAACACGGTGATGTGCATATTAATGGAAGTTCGAATTTTACCCCATCTCTTTTCCCTATAATTTGGCTTCTCTTACACTCCATTTTGTTAGATTGTGTAGATTTCTTGAATTCACCTAAGTGGCATTGAAATTGGGCTTCCATCGTACTGCAATTCAACACACATCTCATACAATTAATTTTATTTAGATTGCTACTTTTTGATGGTGTTATTATGTAATTATATACACAATTTTACAACCAATTGTCTCTACCCTTTTATTTAGCTAAATTGTGTGGCAAAGAACGGGTTCCCTACTCTTATGATAAAGATACACTTAGAACAACAATAATTACTTGCATATAAGATAATATATGATTATATCAGTGGCTTATATATCATATTTAAAGAGTATAAATGTTGATGTGATTATGATATTTCCGTATTTAAACTTTCAACTTTTGTTGTAATTCTATCCAAGGTTGTCCTGAGGATCCCTGAAAATCAGAAGGGCTCATGTGAGTAGAAAAATAGGTCCCTAAAATATAAAATAATAAAAAAAACAAATCTTAAAATATATATAACATTCTACCTTTTCTATTAATTTTTTAATTCGAATAATAAGTGATTCTAAATAATACATGATACAACCTTATCAAATGTCTTGTCAAGTTTTAATTATTGTTATATATAATACACATTTCTTCCAAATTATTTATAATATAATATAATTATATATATTATTATATATAATATAATTATCAACTTGTTATATATAATATCTAGTGATGTGGGGTTTTTTGTCCTTTTGTATCTTTTATATTTATACCCCTTAACTTTCAGTATAACATGTATAATCCCTTAACTTTCCAAAGACTTTGTAATCAAGTTTTGCATGTTTATTTTTATGGGTGTAAATTCAAGTTGATTTAAGTTTCAACGTAATTTTTTCCAATAATGAATCAGGTCAAATATAATATGTTCTTATGCTTATTATTATATATGTTTTCGGTTGGTCTACATTTTGACGTAACTTTCTTTTTTTTTACAAAAGAGTCAACTCAAATATAATGTGTGCTTATTTTTATGTAGGTTTTAATTAACCTACGTTTTCCATGTAATTTTTTTAAAACACCGCGGCAATGCGCGGGGCAATTTCCTAGTTTTAATTATACATCAATGTATTATCACCCTAGTAAATAGTCAAACTTCCTAACAATACTAAAGGTTATATATTAAACTTAATTGTAATCATTTTAAGTAACTTACATAATGCTAAACAAATACGTTATATAATATCATAAAATTTTAATTTATATATTTAAATACCGGCTACTAATTAAAAACATTGTCTTCACACACAAAATTATAGCCTTAAAACTTTAGTCCTATTATATGTTATTTATAGAATGATTTTTTAATATGATGATATTTGTATATTATGATAATATTCGTGTATCTCATCTCATTATATAGTATTTGTATCAAAGTATTTATTATACATTCCTATATATAGTACAATTTAATTGCAATTTATTTGATACAACCTAATAACTTACAATTTATTTTAAAAACACTTACAATATTATCATCATTCCATTTTTGGTTTTAACGTTTTACAATCAATAAACAATAAGATGAATTATAGTGATTCGAAAGAGAGTAAAAACTTAGAAAATTATACTTAGTTGAAAATGTAACTTCTTTTTGTTTCACTTTTGTGTAATATTTACTGATATAGATTATATACAAATTTACTATTTTCATTTTTATATATTCAACCGGTCTAATACACGACTTTGTAAGCTAGTACCGTAATATAAACATAAAAATAAAATTAAAGTATAAATTATTTTGTACTGTTGTTTTGTGTATTGTTAGGAAAATGATTTTGTTTTAGGTAATATTATATACTATCACATGTGTCCTCTAAATTAGATGAACAAAAAAGAATTTCACTACCACTTGCCTCTTCTATCTTAATCCCTAACTTATCATGTAGTGTTGTGTCACATTACTGACTCATTTACTATCTTAAATCACTAATAATAAACTACCCTCGTATTTTTCTTTTCCTTTTATTCTAAATGGATCATTTTAAGTTAAAATATATAAAACACTAAATAAAAAAAAAGTTACATGATTAAAATATAAAAGCGACACATCATAAAAATATCTATTTAACAGTTTTTACTCATTTAGCTTTCACTGACATTTTAAAAACTAAATGTTTTCAGGTAAACAATCCTTGATGAACTAAAAAAGAATAATGAGTCATGGGATCAAAATAAAGTGTCGTTTTGAAATAACCTCCATATGTCATGGGTTATCCATGTTGTTAACATGTGAGGTTATCAACTTTAATAAAGAGTCGTATGGTTTATGTTTTAAGATGTAATATACATAATTTTTTTATTGGTTTCACTTTAAATGTTATTTTTTTACTCATAACATTTCCGATTAATAAACTTGGGCGTTCATATTTAGCTCCAAAGGAAAAGAACCAGTTGAAAATAAATAGCAGAAAATGAGAATGGTAGAGTTGAACAAAGAAAATTAGAAAATAAAGTATCACATTTAAATGTAAACACCTTTTAAATTACCTCTTTAAATCTATAAAAAAAATTTGTTGAAAAACTTATACTTAAATACGTTAACCCTTAACACGTGAAACTTTTAATGCTCCTTAACTTAATTGAAACATGTATATATAGCATAGTGTGTATTCCCAAATTCCCCATGCTTGATTCTCTCTCTCTCTCTCTCTCCTCGTTAACCCCTTAACACGTGAAGCTTTTAACGCCCCGAGGAGTGGTGTGCCGGACGTTAACGAATGCCAACTAGGAATAGCGTCTATGTGCGTTAGAGTAGACCAAACGATCTTATTATAAGGCCATCGGGATGTACTCTATTATTTGGGGTGTTAATCATGACATGACATGTTAACCGACATTGCACATCACTATCTCATTGTGTTAAGAGCATTAAAGGGGTTATATGTTAAAATGTTAACTAAGATGTTAAAAGATTAAATTAATTATTCCTCTATTTTTTAAACAAAAAACCACTAAAATAGGGATAGAGTAAGTTAACGGGATTAAATCATATTCTTGGAGTGAGACAGAGTGAAATGGAGAAGAAAAATTGATGTGACACTTAGGTAGAGTTAAGATAGGTTAAAATATACCCAAAGAGGGTTTATCATTTTGGGTTATTTTGTTTCATGTATACGAAGCAAGCAAGCCTAAGGTCATGGGTTGATCATATATAATAAACAAGTTATATTAGATTGCTTGTTAAACATGTTATCTTCAGCTTGATCATAAACAAGCAAGCCTAATGGCTTGACATTGTGTTCGGATCAACCTGCTTACTAAACGTATCATGTTTGAGTTGATCATATGAGAAACATGTCATATTAGCCAACCTATTATTAAAAATGTGGTTGATCTATTTAATAAACATATTATTATATATATAATTTATGAAGTTCTTAAACACAATGATTTTTGTCCTTTTATGAATTCTTTTTCATCTTTTTTTCTTCTATTTTTTTGTTTTTGTTTTTCTTTTTTAAATTTCAATCAAACCTGGTGTTGTACATGTAACAAAACGAACGGTCTAATACTGATCGAACAACGTCAGTACTAGAATTGATATTCGTTTTTATTGTTCCGATCGATGTAAACACATCTTGGTATTTTTTTGGTCATGTCATGACATTTTTTGTTTCTTTTTCAGTAAGTGTCGGTATCTTAATGAATCGAACAAATATGAAACGAATTCCTGCCACTAACGTTATTTTTACTATTGCGTCTATGTTTCTATTTAAAATTAGATCGTCCGCCACAGAGCACAAGTACCCACTGGTTATATTCTATTAGCCAAGTTGTATTAGCAAAATGTTTCCTCATATTAAATATGCTCTTTTGTACTATTGTTTAGAGAGGGATCAAATCACGCGAGGCACACCTTGGTTGACTCGGTCAAAGTAAGTTGAGTAAGTTAAATTTAATTAATTTCATTTGTATAATATTTTTTTCATCAACAATTTATAGATTATGCACGGAAAATAGTAAATTACATAGCAATATACAACTTACAGAATTTGAAACATGTTAATTATAGAAAGAATGCATCACCTAACTAGCAGGATAGATTATAATTTCCTCTAAATTTTAAAGATTCCATTGTTCATTAATATATAAGTATTTATTTTACACTTACAGCTTTCAACGATGTATGTAGACATGTCTAATACTTGGAATATAACACACATGTTTAATTTTTTTCATTCACATTTCTATACAAGTTTTGTTGAAAACAAGTTGTATTCAAAATAAACTATTCTTTTGGCATCATAAGCTGTAACGGTTTCCGTTATCATATAGGTACCATGACAAACCGAACTGATACCAACATCGGTAACAATATAGTAATTATCAAAACAGATACCAGTATTCATCTTTATGGTATTTGATTATTCACAACTTTATTTCATTGGTTTCTTTTTTCCATTGCTACACCAAGTACCGATTCCGTAAAAAACCGAACCAATACTGATCGAAACTGAATTCCCGGAATCTGGAAATCCTATTACTTCTACTATTTTTTATACGGACGCCTTTTAAGTATATTCTTAGATTTTAGGCACACTCGGGCCACTGACGTCATCATCCCCCTTCGTCGTTTCCATTTTTAACCTAAATAAATAAATAATATTTTCTCCTGAAAAAATCCGCCATTGATATACACACTTTGAGCTCAACTACTCATCATTTCTCCATCGATCAGTAAGTTTCCACTTCATTTTCACACACTTATACACCTCCGTTTACACACACACATACACATGATCTTCGATTGTTCAATTTGAATAAATTATATGATTAAAACTTGATTATGTTACTGTAATGAGTGTAATCGATTGTATTAATGTTTTCTAGGGCTCAATTAACGAATAGTGAAGTTAAACTGTTGGAAATAGGCTTCGGATAATTGAAATTTGGTAGTTCAACAGTGCATGTGGTATTTAGGGTTTATATAACGAATATATGTTTGATTTATGTTGATTTCTGTTCATTTTTAGTTAAGAGGCTTGTGTTTGTGTAGAAATTTAATTTAATTTAATTTGATTTTTAGTTTGAAGAAGAGTGTTGATGGAAGCTTGATTAGGTTTGATTGATTGATGGTTGTAGTGTTATCTAGGGTTTATATTATGAATGTTGAAGTTAGGTTGTTAGTCGTTAGACGTTGGATGATTGAAGTTTGATGTATCGGACACGAATGAGCATATATGCATCTACACTTGCCGATAAACGTGATTGTTTGTATATACTGAGTTTGTAGGTCGGAAGGATGTTCATCCGTTAGAGTAGTTTAGCTTTTAGTGTAATTTGAGGTAGTATTCAACAATGGGTATGTTTGGCATGGAGCTTTTATGAGCTTTTAGGAGCTTCTAGCTTTAAGCTTTTAAGAAAAGCTCATACTCGATAAAAATTCTTGTTTGGTTGAAGGAGCTTGAAGCTTTTAGGTTAGAAGCTTGAAGCTTTTGGTTGAACGCTTCTACTAGTAGCGTTTAGAAGGAGCTACAAGCTTTTAGGGAAAAAAATACTAATTTAACCTCTAAAGACAATAAACTTTTTAATGCACCAACTTTTTAATGTCCATTTTGGTCATTTTATACATTTTATTAAAAGCTATAGCCACTCTGCCAAACACCTAAATATTCTAAAAAGCTACAGCTACCAGCCACCGGCTACTTTTGCCAAACATACCCAATATGTGAATGTGTTTCTCAATTTCAAAATGTAAGATTTGTTAAATTTCTTGTAGTCTTTTGAGGTTTTAGGTACATCTGACTCGCTCTGGAGCCCAGTTCTACAAATTAAACTCTGAATGATAATAAATTTGGATTTTGAATATGCTTACTTGCATGTCAACCTTCATGTGTGTTCGTCTACTTAAATATAAGATTGCATAAACTTGATTAAGTGGTGCTAAAATACAATTTTAAGACTAGAAATTTGATGGAAGAAATTCGATTCTTAAGTCATGTGTATGAATTCATATGTAGACATGTAGTTACTAGTTACATTCATAAACATGTAGTATGTTCTGTCACTTGGTTTCTGTTCTAAAGTATTAGTATAATGGGAACTTCTGTTGATGAGCGATCAGAGTCATTTAAATTTTAGAATTTCAATTACGTTAGATGATGAAGTTCGATTCTATCTCATGTTTGTGTGAAATCAGCTTGCTTCGACAGATGAAATGATGGCATAAGGATGAGAATCTTTTTACTCCAAATTAATAGCTAAAAACTGAAAAAGTGGTGGCAGAAATGGACTCATGTAATTTCCATACTTATGGCGGTGAAGTAACCAGTTGTAGAGGAGTAAAGCAGCTGACTGTTCGCTCGAGATTTGATTATAGACTATTTAGCAACACACGGGTTGTTTTGAAAATTGGATCCAGAAAGAAGTTGAAGAAATTGCTTTCATCTAGTTGTAGTGTTGCTAATTCAAGTAAATTATCCAGATGCGAAGTGAAATGTTGTTTGTGGAGCTATAACAAACCGAAGTGCACTGTTTGTTTACTTAACACATCAAGAAGAGTAAAAGTAACTTGTCAGGGGAATGATTCAGTTGCATATATAGATGGAATCGAGAGTAATGTCGACGTTGTTGAGATTAGTAACGGAGAAAACTCATCAACGGGAACCGATTTAGGTACAGAGAAGATGAACGACTCGGATAACGAGAAGGAAGAAGACGAATCGGTAGATGAATTAAAAAAAGTGCGGCAAAAGGCACTTAAGGAGTTAGAAATTGCTCAACTCAACAGTACCATGTTTGAAGAGAAAGCTCAAAAATTTTCAGAATTAGCAATAGCGTTAAGAGACGAAGCTTCGATTGCGCAAGATAACGTCGATGCAGTTTTGAATTCTATTGAAAAGATTGAGAACGAAGAGATTGCTGCTAAAGAAGCTGTTCAGAATGCAACAATGGCTCTTTCTTTATCTGAAGATAGGCTTAAATTGGCTCTCGATTCATTAAAACTTGCAAAAGAAAGCTTGAATCCCATGGGAGAATTAGAGGAAGCGGTGGCTATTGCTCATGAAGATATACGCGATTGTCGCGTGACGTTGGCGAATTGTCAAGGAGCGTTGACTCAATTGCAGAACAAGAAAGACGTTTTGCAAAGAGAAAAGGATGTACTTAAAGAACTTGCGGATAACGTACAGAAAGCGGCTTTGAAAGCTGAGGAAGATGTGGCGGATATAATGCTTTTAGCAGAGGAAGCGGTTGCGTTTGAACTCGAGGCTGCGAAACGTGTTAATGATGCTGAAATCGCATTGCAAAAAGCGGAAAAAAAGCATTCCGTTCAACTGCAACCTGCGGTTGATTCTGAAGATTCAAGTGGTGATTCCGTTAGTGAGGATTCAGTTGAGATAATTGTGGAAACATACGATGATGCATCAATTGACGGTTCTTTGATCAGTGAGAATGTAACAGACAACCAAACGTTTGAAGAAACTAGATTTTCTGATCATAGTGACAACGAGACTGAAATTGATACAGAACAAACAAAAAGTCAAAGTCAAACAAAAAAGGCGGAAACACAAAAGGATTTGACAAAAGACAGCTCATCATTAAATTCTCCTAAGGCATTATTGAAAAAATCCTCGCGTTTCTTTTCAGCATCATTTTTCTCTTCAGCAGAGGATGATACTGAGTTTACTCCAACTTCATTTTTCCAATCACTAATTGATTCCACAAGAATCCAGTTACCAAAACTGGTGCTTGGTACTTTGCTTGCTGGTGCAGGGTATGAGTTTTTCTTATTGTTCAGGATTAAAAATATTGAAATATAAAAGATGCTTATTGATTTAGTGACTTAATTATATTTTAAATAGAGTAAAATGTCATTTTCGTCCCTGATGTTTGGCTAGTTTTGCGACTTACGTCCAAAGGTATGAAATCTTGCCATTTTCGTCTAGCTCGTTAACTACATCCATTTTCTCCGTTAAGTCAGGGTATTTTCGTCTTTTTTGTTAACTTAAAGGGCAATTCGGTCTTCTTCACTTTATGTACAAGCATTTAGCATGATGTACAAGCGAGTCCTTAAGTGAAAAAGACCAAATTGCCCTTTAAGTTAAAAAAAAAAGAAACGAAAATACCCGACTTAGCGTAGAAAAATGGATGGAGTTAACGAGCCGGATGAAATTGGCAAGATTTCAAACCTTTTGGATCCAGATGTGGAAAACCAAACCTTTGGACAAAAATCGCAAAACTGGCCAAACCTCAGGGATGAAAATGGCATTTTACTCTTATATTTTAAATATATGGTGATGAAGTTGTTTTCTTCTTATTGCATGATACTTACATACAAGCCAGTTTTGCTTTTTATGCTAAAAGAGGAGAACCGATCCGTCAACTATTTCAAGGACCTGATATTATCACCACCAGCATTGATGAAGTTTCATCAAATACTAAACCGTTGGTTAAACAAATAAGGAAATTACCAAAGAAAGTCAAAAAGCTGATTGAGATGCTTCCTCATCAAGAGGTATGCTGTTTTTTGCTTGCTTTACAATATCTAATCTATATAGTGATTGCATGTTTAATTTGTTCAGATAAATGAAGAAGAAGGTTCCCTGTTGGACGTTTTATGGTTATTACTTGCTAGTGTTATCTTTGTGCCTATATTCCAGAAACTTCCCGGAGGTACTAAATGTTTTTCTTGATGTATCTTTCTGATATTATTATGCTTTGTCATTAAAATGCAGGCAAATATCATAAAAAAAATCCCAATATTTTTTTGTTTTTCTCACAAAAGTCACTCCACAATTTTTTTCATATAAAAAATTGAACTTTTTTTTCCGCAAAAGTCACTAATTTTTTACACATAAAAATCACTCTACATGTCACTTTGGAACAAAATTGTGATTTTTTTTGTATTACATAACCTAGAATAAAGTTTTTCTTTGATAAATTCCATCTTCGCACCAAATATTACATAACCATTGCACATCAGTGACATCAACATTTATTTACAATACTCGACTAATCAACTCACAACCGAATAAGGTGAATGATTTAATTATACGTAAAATTTTTAAATTCAGAATATATTGACTATTGTAAAAATCATAGTTAGCTATATTGATTTGTTTGATTTACGAAGGTAAAACAAATCAATTTCATTTTCAAATTTTAGATGAATTTTTGAGATTAACTGACGAAATAATATACAACTTGTGCAAGAAAATAAAGAATGTTAACATGGAATTTGGAACTTAACGCGTGTCTCCACACGTGTTCTTTTGTGTCATACGTTGCTTATACATTTTTTAATCTTAAAAAAGGATTCAAAATGATGAAATTGTTGAGTGACTTCTGTGAGAAAATAAACAGAAAGTACAGTACTACATTGTTTTTATGTGCAAAAAGGTATTGAATGACTTTTGCGAGAAAAAACCCAAAGTTTAGTGTTTTTTTTGCAAAAAAATGTGGAGTGACTTTTGTGAGATAGAACATTAAGTATAGTGTTATTATGATATTTACCCTTAAAATGCATGCCGAAATATCAATCGGTTTTCTTCTAGATAGTTGTGGATCATGTCGCAAGAATCTTGTATCTTTTTATGCTTGAAGGGATGCAGTTATTACCAATATCACCTAATGATTTGCTTTACACGCAATTGTGTTTAGGCAGTCCTGTTCTTGGGTATCTGACAGCTGGCATCTTGATTGGGCCATACGGACTTTCAATCATACGCAATGTACATGCTACAAAAGCAATAGCTGAATTTGGAGTTGTTTTCTTACTTTTTAATATCGGCCTTGAGGTTAGTTTACATAATAAGTCTAATTCTAGTATATCTTTAGCTCTTGCATCTTTATTTGAAGAGAGCGAGGCTAACAACTGTACAATCTGTGCAGCTATCTGTCGAAAGGCTGAGTTCCATGAAGAAATATGTTTTCGGATTAGGTTCCGCTCAGGTAAAAATTATATTTTTTTTGTAATTATATATATAACTATTGAGGGAAGGTATACTGTAGCCAATCTCAAAGTATTATTTTTTTCTTTTAGTTTTTTTTTTGTTTTTGTCTATTTGTATCCCTCAGCTTTAAGCATTGGCACTTATACCCCTCAGCTTTTTAAAAACTTTGTAAAATATCATTCTGACCCTCTCGAGTTTTACGTGCTTATTTTTATGTGCATTTTCGGTTGGTCTACGTTTTGACTAAATTTTTTTCTCGGAAATGAGTCTGGTCAAACATAATACGTTTTCACTAGGCAGTATAAACTCGAGTTACTTTACTTTTTCGCCGATGCCGCAACGCGCGGCACGGTACCATTCTTTAACTTAAAAACAATATTTTCTTACATGCTTATCTTAAGTACGTTTTGGTATAATTCCAAGTTGTTTTACATTTTGACGTTAATTTTTCTCGGTAATAGCCAGGTCAAATATAATACGTTTTCACTAAGCGGTATAAATTCGAGTTACTTTACGTTTTAATGATGCTGCAACGCGCGGCACGGTACCATTATCTAACTTAAACCACTATTTATATACATGCTTATCTTTAACTCTTTTAACTACGTTTCGGTATAATTTCTAGTTGGTTTACGTTTCGTCGTAGATTTTTCTCAGTAATGAGTCAGGTCAAATATAACACGTTTTCTTTGCTTATTTTCATGTGCGTTTTCAGTTGGTCTACATTTTTGACGTTTATTTTGTTCGGAAATGAATCGGGTCAAATAACTAACGGTATATATTCAAGTTACTTAAAGTTTCGGGTCAAAATACTAGTTATGAACACTTCCGTTCGGAGACGGTATCTAAATCATTGTTGACCCAGGTTTTGTCGACAGCTGTCGTGGTTGGATTGGTTGCCCACTATATCTGTGGACAGCTAGGGCCCGCTGCAATTGTCATTGGTAATGGTCTTGCATTATCTTCCACTGCTGTTGTCCTCCAGGTAATAGCCAGCATTATAAAGTACAAAGAAATTTACTGTAATCATATTTTCTCTTTTTATTTTACCATTGATTGACCGTTCAGTTGATATGTTCTAGTAGGGGTATGCAAATGGCGGTTCGGTTCGGTTTTTACCTTTAACCATAACTGTAATCGCTAGCTTTGGCTATGGAATTTCCTTAACCATAACCATAACCGAACTTCGGTTCGGTTAATCGGTTATGAGACTCGGTTATGGTTAGGTTAATTATCCAATCTAGGTTTGAACTAAAATTTAAACTAATGTACATAATAGACAACTATTGTCTCCATTACAATCGTTTTTATAAATAAAATAAAGACACAAAAAAACGTACACATGCATAAAATGAACCAAATTTTATACAATAATTATTTTTTAAACATTTTAAAATTAATTATATAACATTGAAAGTTTCTGTATATGTTTTTTTAATGTATATAGAGTTTGATTCCTTGAACATGTATATTTTAAATATAGATTTAATTTTAAAAGCATGTCTTAAATTGGTTCTTTTAACATTCGGTTATGGGATACCTTTAACCATAACCATTACCGATTTATTGGTTAATCAAATAGCCTTAACCATAACGTTCGGTTAATATCGGTTATCGGTTAATTTCGGTCAACGGTTAAGGGTTGCTCACCCCTATACTACTTGTATAGGTATTGCAGGAACGGGGGGAAAGCACATCACGTCATGGACGAGCCACGTTTTCTGTTTTACTTTTTCAGGTATCGAAACTCAACATTTCCTTATGCTTCTTTAATTTCCTAACTTAACTAAACAAATCATGCTACTTTGTATATTCGACTTGTATACTGTTAACGTTTCTATTTTATTGCTTATTTTCTCTTTTTTGTGTCAGGATTTAGCAGTTGTTGTTTTGCTGATTCTCATACCTTTAATTTCACCGAATTCGTCAAAAGGAGGTGTAAGTATTTCTAATAAAACACCATCATTTATCTAATTAATGTGGTCACCAAATCTCCCTCTTCTTCATCAAATAAAATATATTATATGTAACGTGTTAGACATTTATATATTCTCAGATTGGATTCCAAGCAATTGCTGAAGCTCTTGGATTGGCTGCTGTGAAGGCACTTGTTGCTATTAGTGCCATTATAGCTGGAGGGCGTTTGGTAAACTCTTAACATTTCTGTAACTTGTAATTTAAATTGAGCAGTCGAAGCATTTTAAGCTTCTGACAGAACGACACTATATTTGTTTCTCAAGTCCCGACTTTTACCTTTATAATAAGTTTCTTTGGGTACATACCTTTAAGGGATTTGGTGGCCTAGATAAGATCATAAGATTGCTGTTAAAACTATACTATACATTACATATTGATCTAGCAACACAACATGGTTGATTTTAACCTATTAAGTACTAAGCTTGCTTGTATGCGTTTGGCAGAATCTTAATAGAGTATACCATTAGAAGTTTTAATACATTTTCAGGCGGTTATTACTTGTTCGCTTATTTTCGCGCTTGCTAATTGCAGTTGCTTCGCCCAATTTACAAGCAAATTGCAGAGATGCAAAATGCAGAGATATTCTCTGCAAACACTCTTTTGGTTATCCTTGGAACCAGTCTCCTTACTGCTAGGGTGAGTACATTATGATATAAAATTATATATATAACAAAAGAGGGTTTCTTAGTAATAGTACCTAAGACACAACCTCTACTTTTTATGGTTTTTCTCTGCTAAATTTACAACAATGCCATGAATCCATGGTTTTATTTATTTTTCTTTTTGTGTATTCAACCCTTCAACTTTTAGTATTGCCACTTACACCCCCTCAGCTTTCTAAAAACTTTGTAAAGTGTCATTTTGACCCCCGAGTTTTACGTGCTTATTTTTATGTATGTGGGTCAAATATAACACAGTTTCTTACTTATTTTTATGTACATTTTTGGCTGGTCTACGTATTGCTAGGAAACGAGTCGGGTCAATATAATACGTTTTCACTAAGCGGTATAAATTCGAGTTACTTTACGTTTCAACTCCGCCACAATGCATGGTACCATTCTTTAACGTAATTTTTTTACGTGCTTATGTTTTAGTACGTTTTGTTATGAATCCAAGTTGGTTTACGTTTCGACTTAGATTTCGTGCTTATTTTCATGTGCGTTTTCAGTTGGTCTACGTTTTGATGTAAATTTTATTCGAGAATGAGTCGGGTCAAACATTTGACGGTATAAGTTCAAGTTACTTTAAGTTTCGACGCCGTTGCAACGCGCGACGGGTCAAAATACTAGTTGAAAATAACTTTGCAATTGATAATTTTTTCTTATTTTAAACGAAACAGGCTGGCCTTTCGATGGCATTAGGAGCATTTTTGGCTGGCTTGCTACTAGCAGAAACTGAATTCTCGTTGCAGGTTGAATCCGATATAGCTCCATATCGTGGTCTTTTATTAGGTCTCTTCTTCATGACGGTAAGCCTTGTAACCTTTTGACGATCAATTGAATGGCTTAGGTAGGGCTGCCAACGAACCGAACATTCAGCGAACAGTTCGGCGGGAAGTTCGTTTGTGTTCGTTCGTTTAATAAATGAACGAACACGGACAAGAAATTTCGTTCGTTTAGTTAAATGAACGAACATAAACAGAGACCGCTTTCATTCAGTTATGTTCGTGAACGTTCCGTAACGTGGTCGTGTATGTTCGTTTGTGTTCGATAGTTCATCACTGTTTTTAGTTTTTATTTTATTTAAATACTTCAATACTTCGAGAAGAAAATTTTTAATAAGTATCAGGGTAGTATATATTCTATTAATGAACGCTTGTTAGGGTTCGTTTGTTTCCGTTTGCGTTCATGAACATCAGTTTGTGTTCAGGTACATTCGTTGTGTTCATTGCCTAAAATTAACAAACGAATGCAAACACGTTCCTTTCCTTAAGAAACAAACACGAACATAAAATCTTGTTCGGTAAGTGTTCATGAATAGTTCGTGAACACATATATTTCCTTAACAAACGAACACGTGTTTGTTCGGTTCATTTGCATCCCCTAGGCTTAGGGTTTTAGTCATTTTGTAGGTAACAACAACTTTAAACTGTTTTCAGGTTGGAATGTCGATCGATCCAAAACTTCTCGTTTCAAACTTCCCTGTTATCATGGGCTCGTTAGGACTTTTGATTGCCGGAAAGACCGCACTTGTGGCTGTAGTCGGTAGGCTTTTTGGCGTCTCGTGGATATCCGCAATTAGAACTGGTCTTCTGCTTGCACCTGGTGGAGAATTTGCATTTGTGGCGTTTGGCGAAGCGGTTAATCAGGTCTGCATCGGTTAACTAAGCCGTTTAATGTGAATTGTTAACTGTTTGTTTTAACTTTGAGTTTATGTTGTGTTTAGGGTATTATGAGTTCGCAACTGTCTTCTTTGCTGTTTCTTGTTGTTGGTATTTCAATGGCCATCACACCATGGTTGGCGGCTGGAGGCCAGTTGATAGCTTCTCGTTTTGAACAACAAGATGTTCGTAGTTTATTACCTGTTGAAAGTGAGGTAATATGCCTCGATTATACACACACGTATATGTTTATATGCGTTATGTTGCCATGATGTGATTCTAACACCTACATGGATCAAATGGCTTATTCCTTTTACTTTGTTGTATTGTATTTTTCAGACAGATGATTTGCAAGATCATATCATTATATGTGGTTTTGGACGTGTTGGCCAGGTATTCCACAATCTTCAATCATGTTTGTTACAATAGTTCATAAGATGAGCATGAACTGAACATGCCTATTGTTGTCTATATTATATGGTTAGCGCATGCTTTTAAATTTTATTTATCGTTTTTTAACTTTCGGGTTTTTACAGATCATTGCCCAGCTTCTTTCCGAAAGACTAATTCCTTTTGTTGCTCTTGATGTGAGGAGGTATGAGGTTTCAATAAATTTGTGTATAGAGTAAAATGCCATTTTCGTCCTCATGGACGAAAATGGCATTTTACTCATCAGTTTATATATAATTTTTGTAACTACTACTTATTGAATCAAATGATAATAACGTTAAGAGGAGTATTATACTATTATCTTTGAATACAACAACAACCATACCCAGTAAATCCAGCAAATAGCAAATACTATTATCTTTGAATGATTAATCTTATTTTTATTTTTTTTACCATTTTTAAGTTATACAACTAGCCTATTGACATCCATATATTTAATAATATTAGTGATCGAGTAGCAGTGGGACGTGCACTTGACCTCCCTGTGTATTTTGGGGATGCTGGTAGTCGAGAGGTGCGGCTAATTTCCGTCTACTAAAAATCACAACATGTGGAATCAATCTCATTTTTATTATTTTTTTAATCTTTTTTTGTGTGCACTTGAATTTCCAGGTGCTGCATAAGATTGGTGCTGAAAGAGCTTGTGCTGCAGCAATAACCTTAGATTCACCTGGTGCAAATTATAGAACCGTTTGGGCTCTTAGCAAGTATTTCCCAAACGTAAAGACTTTTGTTCGTGCTCATGATGTTGATCATGGACTCAATCTCGAGAAGGCTGGAGCAACAGCGGTATAGTTCTCTTATTGCCTTCTCTTTATTCATGCCCTTTTGAGGTTGGGTCGATTGGGTTTATATTATCTTTTGAGTGAAGTACACGGATAGTCACTGTGGTTTTCCAAAGTTTTGGATTTGGTCCCTAGCTTTTCAAAAGTACACGAATGGTCCCCGTGGTTTGCACTATGTAACGCATTTAGTCCCCAGCCAACAAATCTAAAGATTTCAGGAGGTCAAGTTAGGGACTAAATGCGTTACAAAGTGCAAACCACACGGACCATCCGTCTACTTTTGGAAAAAGTTGGGGACTATATGCGTTACAAAGTGCAAACCATCGGGACCATTCATGTACTTTTAGAAAGCTAGGGACCAAATCCAAATCTTTGGAAAACCATAGGGACTATCCGTGTGCTTTATTCTTATATTTTCAAACATGTCAAATGAGTAAATTAATATAAGCTTAAAAGAAAACATGTCAAGTGTATAAAAACATCCTAAACCTTTTTTATAAGAAGATAGAGTGTTTCTGTAATAATAAAGAATACATAATCATAGTTAACATATAAAGAATACATAAATCTATTTAACATATAAAGAATACATAATCATATTTCACATATTTATTTATAAAAAGTATAGATGGGCAAGAAATGTTTGCGAGCCACCACCCGTTTAGACCCACACTTGGCGATGACAAGTTTTTCCACCTCTTAAGTAAACTCACGTCTTTCTTTTTTTATATAAATCTCGCGTACTGTATTGACTTTGAGTAAAAAATGATGCAGGTTGTGCCTGAGACTTTAGAACCGAGTTTACAGTTGGCATCTGCTGTTCTTGCACAAGTAAGTAACATAATTTGCGTCATAACTCATATCTAATTTATTACATCTGAATTGAACCGATTAGTACTGTCTGTTTCTGTTATGAATCATTTTTTATAGAAATGTAGCTGAAGTTCTATATATAAGAAAGAAACAAGAAATAATTAGTTTAATGAAAATTATAAATACTAATCAAATATCAGCCAACCCAATAATGACAAAAACCTTTTTTAATCAAAACTAATGCATTTTGCTAAGAAATGAACACGTTGCGGTAGCTCTTCTATTTTTGTGTTTCATCTGTAACGGGTCAAATCAGTAACATAAAATTTCTGATGGGTCAAAAGTCGCCGATGCATATTTTAAATGCTTACAACCTTCTAAATTGTCTTTTTCAAAAAAAAAAAAGCCATGACTGTCAACCCAACTGAAAAAGTTATCTGTTTGGCCCGTTACACAACCTAGTCATTTTCCACATGTAGATCTCATGTTCGTTCTGTTTAACAAATAGTCAATGTGCAAATAAGTCTGTTGATCTTTGACTATTTTTTCTTGATAGGCTAAATTACCAATGTCGGAAATAGCAGCCACAATCAACGAGTTTAGATCCCGTCACCTATCAGAACTAACAGAGGTATACACTCTTTAACCCTTTGCAATTATTCAACATCTTGAAATATTTTAGTAGTTTATAAATCTTTTTAAAATCTTTAAACATATGATTGGTTTTGCTAATAAACATTGCACTGTGCAGTTGTGTGAAACTAGCGGAAGCTCTCTCGGGTACGGGTATTCTCGCATTGTGGCCAAACCTAAAGGTCAACCTTCAGATTCCGCCGAAGACAACCTAGTCAGTGAAGGAACACTAGCCTCATAAAGGATACCCGAAAATAATAAACGTGTCCTAAAATAAAATAAATAAGACGAAAAAACAGAAATTTTTGGAGGGGCGTGTATTAGAATTTAGGGGTAGTGCCCCTCAAATACAAATTGTATAGATAAAGATTTTTGGTTTCATGTCTTCTCAATTGACTGATACAACTTTCTGTTTTTACCTAGCACAGGTGTAATTAATTATTCGAACCCGACTCAAAAGAACATAACTTCGAACCGAACTGAATCGCAAATTTGAATTCGGTTTTAAACCATTGAATCGGGTGAGCATCCAAACTGAATTTCGAATTCGGTTTTTGAATCGAATTCAAATTTTTGAGTTATATGACATATAAAAAGAACATATATTTAAAAAAAATTGTACTTTGGTTTATTTCAGTCATCACCAATATGTTTGCTTCTAAGATCAACCAGTGTAGATTGTTAGGAGTAAATGATTTTCAGTTTTAGCAAGTTTAGTAATTATATATTATACTAAATTACAAGACACAAAAGTCAAAGTCAAACATCAAGTCTTCATTCATAGATGCTAACATCAAACTTTACTACTCTAGTTAAAAATGAGCTTCTAAGAAGCTCATATCATTTTGCCCTGGGAAATCAAAAAACAACTGTAGGGCAGTATCCGACGAGTCTTCAACTTCATTCGAGCTCGACGAATGTGTGAATCCAGCATAGAGATGTATACTTGTGTAGTTGGGTTTGGATTCAGGTTCCGGATTGCTAGACGAAAGTTCGGTTTCTGGTTTCGGCCCCATTTCGATAGTCATCCCGGAGACCGAAGCTTGTGAAGCCGGACTAGAACACACGATCTTCTCACCTTTTATATTAATATTTCTAAAGGAATTTCCGACTTCCGAATGCCAAATACGTAAGAAGTAGTCGGTGTTGGTTTTCTTGTTGGGTGGTAGGGGTGTTGACGGGGCTAAAAGGATCGACGACTCCATCGAGAGTCGTGCTTCGGCCTCCAGCCTGGCGCTCTCCCATTGCGCCATGTGGCGGGTGGACGGTGAGGCTGGAGGTCGTTTCAGTGGGCCGACTAATGGCGAGGATATGGTGGTCAGCTCGTGGGTTTGTGGGTCGATCCCTATGGATAAGAGGTGTTTCCGCAAGTGAGTGTTCCAAAGGTTTTTGATCTCGTTATCTGTTCTTCCCGGCATCTGTGCCGCAATAGCAGCCCATCTAAAAATACAAAACCCGAATTAAAATTTTACAAGACTAGAATGTATTAACAAAATGTTAGGAGACCTATAAAATGTACCTGTTGCCGAGAATGGCATGTAGCTGGATGACGAGCTTCTCTTCTTCGGGGCTGAAGGGACCGCGTTTTATGCCGGGCCGGAGATAGTTTGTCCATCGAAGCCTGCAACTCTTCCCACACCGGAGTAGACCTGCCATCGTCATACAAACGCCATGATTGTGTTGTACTAACAATATATGATTATGTTATAACATGTGGTTCCTGCTATCCCAATGGAATGACCTTTGTGTAGCCATAGCATTAGAAGTGACATCAATGTATGCTTGTCGAACCGAGTTCTGGCTCGTAAAATTTTAGTAATCTAGATCTTGGCTCGTTTAAGCTCTTTATCTAAAACTCGAGCTTGGTTTGTGAGTAATTTTAACAACAATAAGATAATTCGCCATTTTTGGTTTTATTTATATACAAAATTACACACATAACGGCGATAGTAATTGTATATTAACATAAACTATATATTTAGCTATTTGAATATAATTATGTATCCATATTATATTAAAAATTATTATTTTTCTATAATTAATAATAAGCTTGTTTAGAATTGTGAACCTGATCAGACTGTAAAAATTAGTAAATGATTTGTATTTTAGAATCGAGCTTGAGCTGTTTAAACTCTGATCGGGTTAAGCTTTTAACAAACCGATCTCGAATGACTTATGAACGGCTAGACTCATTTACTCCAGAGTATTTTAAGTACAAGTGCAATATTTAGTGCTTGCATGTGATGCAATGATGCCAATAAGTTGCATTTATACCGAACTCTTTTAAAAGCACACATCATTATAAAATAGAAGCATGGCCGCCACTAATTAAATTCTATCTTTTGTTCAAGACACAAAGGAATATTAATAAATATAAATTCATTGGTCAGAACATATTGTATCATCTATCCTTTGCTCAAGACACAAAGGAAATATTAATAAATATATTTTCATAGCTCACGACATATTGTATCATCAATATTGTAATATTTTCCAATTTGGATAATGTTCACTCCAAATATTATCTTATTAGTACAATCTTACTGTTAATAATTACTACTTAATAATTAATAATAAGTTTGATTTGGATCTAAGACCCCTTTTGAGTAAATTAAAAACATATCTAATTTTTATACGGGCTATATTTTTATAAACATGTTAAATACATAGACTTAGTGAGTGTAAGAGCCGGCCGCTTTTGAAAAATTACGTAAAGAAGATGTTATTGGTAACCAAATTTGAATAAAAAAGGTAAAATTGATAGCTAATACGTGATTAGTAAAAATTGATATGTTAGTCGAGATAGCAAATCTTGTGATTAATATTAAAACCATGAGTATAAACTAATATATTGTAAAATGGTAGATGAGATTAAAAAATTACACACACAATATATTTGTTTAGGCTTGTGAGACAGCTCAAAACTTGAAGAAAAAAAAAAGGTAAAATTGATAGCTAATGTTAGACTGATACTTTATTAAAAAAAATTGACATGTTAGTTGAAAACATGACTATAAAGCCTATAATTAGTAAAATGGTCGATGAGTTCTAAAATTATACACACAATAGACTCGTTTAGACTTGCGAGCCTGCTCAAGCTCGATAAGTGAGGCTTAGCTCAGACTCATTTACTGAACAAACTTATTTTCAGGCTCAGGCTTGTTTGGGCTCGGCTCGTTTCAAGCCGATCTCGAGCAACCAGCGAGATCGACTTGGCTCGTTTATACCCCTAATCGCGACTCACGAGCAGTTTTGAAACCAAAATCAAGGCAAAATGGAGGTAAGAAGAAGCAAATCATCCCCAAATTTCGAAACATCAACACATCCAAACTCCAAAACCCTCACCAAATATAGTAAGATACATATATATGTATAGAATAAAAACTCACCGGCAAGCTTAGGTAGAGACCGCCAGCTACCATGGCCATTCTTCTTGATATACTCAACAAGAAGCTCATCTTCTTCTTGTGTCCAGGGTCCTCTCTTCAACCCTGTCTTCTCACAGCATGGTGCTCTCCCCATTTCTCAGACAAAAACCCTTCAAATTCAGTCACAATGTGTGTATATATAATATATGTATGTATGTATGAACCAATTATCAACAATTTAAGTTTGAGCAATAAATATGGAGAGAGAAACATATAGAGAGGTTCATGACCGGATGTTTTGTTTTTCAAATTGTGTAATGTGTGTTGATTTGTGTGTGAAATGACATGTCAATGGAGGAAGGATCATGTTTCAGGTACGACGATCATCGGCGAATTATATGCCGACACTGTTCACATTTATTGCTATACGTATGTATACTAGTAGTAGTAGTTTTTACCCTATGTGTGTTGCGACACGCTATGCTGAATATTTCTCAATCAATTAAGACAAAATGTTATCACACTTTTGTTTGACAAAAAAAAAACTAAAACAACATCTGTAATTTTGAGCTAAAGGCAAAATTGTAATTTCTCAGGACCAATGAGTCAATGTCAGGTAGAGGTGTACAAATAGGTCCGGTTTTTTCATCCAAAAGAAAAACCGGTTTCGGTTACTAATCGGTTTTTTAAACCCAAAATAGTGTCTTGTCTAACCGGTTTGTGCCAAAAAACCGGTTTGTTAAAATTGGTTTCATAGATCAAGCATACTAACCGGTCTACAAACCGCTGGTTCAGTTTGGTTTGAAACTGTTTTTTTTAAACCGGTTAAAAAAACGGTTTCAGTCTTAAAACCGGTTTTTTGTACATCTGTAATTTTGAGCTAAAGGAAAAAATTGTAATTTCTCAGGACCAATAAGTCAATGTCAGGTAGAGGTGTACAAATAGGTCCAGTTTTTTCATCCAAAAGAAAAACCGGTTTCGGTTACTAATCGGTTTTTTAAACCCAAAATAGTGTCTTGTCTAACCGGTTTGTGCCAAAAAACCGGTTTGTTAAAATTGGTTTCATAGATCAAGCATACTAACCGGTCTACAAACCGCTGGTTCAGTTTGGTTTGAAACTGTTTTTTTTTTTAACCGGTTAAAAAAAACGGTTTCAGTCTTAAAACCGGTTTTTTGTACACCTATAGTGTTAGGCAGCTGTCTGACACAAATAAAAATTATTATATCGAGTCAACAATTAAAACAATTGCAAAAAAGAACTAAAACGGTGGCAGGACTGTAATTTTGAACCGGGGAGGCAACATTGTAGTTTTGAAACGAGTGTAAAATTGTAATTTGTCAAAAGCTTAAACGGTAGCAAGAGTTTAAATTTGAACTGAGACAAAAATCGTAACTTTTAAGTGAGGGCAAAATCGTAATTTGTGCGGGTTAATGGGGAAATTTCAGACACTATTTTCCGTCATGTACTTTGTATATATAGTATAATATAATATAATATAATGTGTATATGAATCATATTCGATTATATTTTGATTTTAGATATACTATTTGTTTGTGTGTATAAACCCTAGCAGATCTACATGGTGATCTAATCATATAAAACAATGAAAACTGAATTAGTGATGTGTCTCCTGTTTACAAGCTTTTGCTACTCTTATTAAGTCTTGAACTGCATTTGATGATTATTGCATTTATTGCTCTACGTATATTCAATTTCTTTTACGTATATTCAATTCAAATATATAGTTTGTTAAAGCTGTAAATGAATCGAACTTTTTAGAAATAGTTCGTGAATTGTTTAACGGAAAGTTCTTTTGTGTTTATGCGTTTAATATACGAACGAACATAAACAGAGAATTTCGCTCATTTAGTTATATCAATGAACATGCTTCATTTATGTTCATGAATGTTGGATGACGTGTTCGTTTAATAGTTTTACTTTATATTCACTTGGTTTACATTAGATAATTGTTCATTAGGGTTTTTAAATTTATATCTATTTAATACTTCAAAATTACTATTAATAAAATATTCAATAAATATTAGTGTATTGTATGTAGGTACCTGTTTAATATATGCTCGTTTGTTTTCATTTGTATTAACTAACCCTTTATTTGTGTTCGTTTGTGTTTATGAAGCTTCGTCTATGTTCTTTTGTGTTCACTACCTAAAATTAACAAACACAAACACCATCGTTTTTTTAACGAACGAATACAAACAAAAAGTCTCATTCATTAAGCGTTCATAGAGAGTCTATGAGCTCGTTTCATTTTACAAATAGTTTATGACTAATTGTGGTCGATAGTTCATTAGTATTTTAAGTTTTTATATTTTATTTAAATACTTCAAAATTGTAACAAATAAAATATTTAATAAGTGTCATTGTATTATATATTTTTCTTTTTCTTGAAAGCTTATTTATGTTCGTTTATTTCCACTTGTGTTCATGAACATTAGTTTGTGTTCATAAACGTTGTTTATTTCATTCGTTGCCTAAAATTAACAAACTAACACAAACGAATACCAACAAGTTCATTTCCATAACAAACGAACACGAACATAAAATCTCGTTCGTTTAGCGTTTATTAACAGCTCATGAACACTTATATTTCTAAAAAAACGAACAAGGTCTTTGTTCGTGTTCGTTCAGTTCGTTTACAGCCATACTTATCTCCTCAACGAACACAAACAAAGAGTTCAATTCGTTTACAACCCTACCAATCATTCTATATAAACCCTAGCAGATGATCAAATGAACATGAATATAAAATCTCTTTCGTTAACCGTTCATTAACGGTTCGTAAACACTTATATTTCTTAACAAACGAACACGATTGTTCGATTCGTTTGCCGCCTTAGTTATCTCCTCAACGAACATAAACAATGAGTTCGATTCGTTTACAACCCTACAAACCCTTGTCAGTATAAACCCTAGCAGATGATCAACATGTTGATCCAAACCTTTTGCAAGTAAAAAATTAAAGCAAAGAAGACTGAAATGAATGCAATGTTTCCTCTTTTATAAGCTTCCGCCACAATCAATACATATAAATTAACTATTATTATTATTATTATTATTATTATTATTATTATTATTATTATTATTATTATTATCATCATTATCAAATCTCAAACAACAGATTATTATTATTGCAGAATTAAATGCAGTAGATATATAAATGTAGAGAGAGAAACTAAACTTACTTGCAGTTAAGATAGTGATAAAACTATCGCTACACAATGAGAGAATTTTGCAGTGAAGAAAATAATTTGGATACACTATTAATTATTATTGTGTGTACGTCACTGTATTGTCGCTTCAAAGTGTGTTTATATATATATATGTATGTATAGGTTGCAGAAGGTGCATTAATGGCGATGAGCATTAAATTGGAGACTGAGCAAAGGGGGAGGGGCCATAGACACCTATGCATGGTTTGTGTGTTGCGTAATGTATGTATAGACGTCAGTAAACATTTGGTCAATATACATTTAACTTTTCGTACGTCTTTCTTAAATATTTATGCTTCAATTTTATTTTTTTATAGTAATTTTCGATGTTTATCAATTATTTTACTGGTTTTACACGTGTTTATGTGTGCTTAACACATAAGCCGATGAAAAGGTAAATTGATAATATGATTGATTTAGTAGGGAAAGATAACACATTCAATAGGGAGGTGATACGCATTGACCACCTTTTGTGGTCTAGCGCGTAAGGCATTATCATGCAGTGGCGGATCTAGAAAGTTATTGTAGCGGTAACGTTTTATTAAAAAAACGGTAACGAAATTGAGAAAGCATCAAATTTTTCTAAAATTTACACTACCGCCAGAACGCCAAGCGGTAGCGGAGGCTACCCCTTGTCAAAGGGTAGATCCGCCCCTGTTATCATGGCATTGTTGCCACATTAGAGGCTTTAACGCACGAACACCAAAGCGAGTCGGTTAAACAAGGGCGTCAACTTGGGAGGCGCCAAGTCATTGACGCCCTTAAGGAACAAATGAGGTGGGGTTCACCCCCAAACCAGCCAATCACACTTTTTTCTCTATTTTTAATTAATATTTAGTTAAAGCAAAACGTGATATTTAAAGATTGGGTTAGTTAAAGTCCACTTTTTATTTGGTAGTGATGTGGCGAAGTGTTATGTTAAACCACAACGTATGGTCTTATCACAATCTTATCAAACACATTCAAAACATACTATTATCCTCCAAGTCTGAGCATTTTTTCCCGCTAAATGATGGTTCGGGTTTCTTGAGTTCATGAAGATGTGGTCTCTTTTGGGATTTCGTATAACGTTTCTAAAGCATAGCAACCTGAGCAGGTATATACTTTACCAATAAAAATGAACATGATCACACCTTGTATTCTTCGTCTTGTATCGGATCTACAAAACAATGAACTATGTTAGAAGGGGTCAGAGATCGGAGTATCTAGACCACCTTCTAACGAGTTTTAGAGTTAGAGAACAACCTATAAAACATTGGGGTGGAGTCTCGTGTTTATAGTAGGTGATGATTAAGGTTACTTTTTGAGAATTTTATTTGAGGTAAAATACTCTTCCATAAAATAAGAGATTTGGTCAATCTTTAATACTAGAGATTTAGTTAGTTAATGATATATTTATTTACCATATTTAATTGAGTCGGTTATAAAGTAACCGGGTTATAATAGGTATTGACCGGTTTGACATGGGCGAACTAGGTCATACCTCGTCAGCTCCGTTCTTGATTTTGTATGTGGATTTGTAACTTAACAGGGTCTAGGTTCATGTGGTTTACATAATATAGCTCGGTGTATGTGCATATTGATAACTTAATAGGGTTTAGGTTCATGTGTTTTACATGATATAGTTCGGTGTATGTGCATTTTGATGCGAAGAGAGTAAAGGTGCTCGTGTGTGTTAAATTAAGTGATTTTTAGGTGTTGCTACAAAGACCTTTGTTATCTCTATAAATGATTGAAAGAGTACCATTAGACTCATCACAAGGAAGAATTACACATGAGTGGACCCTGGCTTGATAATAAATAGGTGTTTTGGATGAGTATTAAATGTGAAGTATTCAATGTTTTGTCTTTTAAAAAGCTAGAGCATTTATAGTATGGGTCCTTTTGTTCCGTCATTAACGACTATGGAAAATAAATGCGTGGATATCACCGGATACAATGTTGTCACCTAATGGTAAAAGTTATTATTCGTTGGTTATTTTGTTAGGATGGTGCCATAATGTAACATTTTTAATGATATGGCTAAACATCTTAATTTAATTAACAATAGTTGTTTACTAGAACATTACATTCTTGGTGAGGAGTATTTGGTTTAAAAGAATATTCGAAAGAGTTTAGTTATGGATTTTAACAAGTCCAAGCATCTGTTGGATCAAACGTCACCATATTCTGCAAGGGTTAACCCTCTCTACTCCATTGGTTCATCATGACGTGCATCCAACTCGACATCTTGTTGGACTCAAAAGTCATGTCCATGATTGTCATCATAGTTTAGGTCATTTCGTCTCGCAGGTGAGTACTGTATGTCACCTGGCATATAATTTTTGGCATTCTCTGTCGAAAGTGGAATTTTGAAGAGACATGGTGACTACAATCGTTCACGACAGATTCCGCATTACAATTCTAGTGATTTAATACGAGTTGCAAATGAACGGAAAAGCAAACAGTTCGTGAACTATTCTATAGGAACCTTCTTTGTGTTTGTTCGTTTAGTTAAATGAACGAATACGAACAAAGTCTGTGTTCGTTCATTTATGTTCGTAAACATTCAGTAACATATCCATTTGTGTTTGATAGTTCCTTAAGGTTTTTCATTTTTATATTTTAGTTAAAAACTACAAAATTCTCAATAATAAAATATTTAATAAAAATTAGAGTATTAAAATTACATATTTTATGTTAATATATGTATGTCATAAACTTCCCTCCATTTTCTAATAGCATATATCTTGCACTTGTTTATTCTTCATTGATTTTGTTATACCCTATCTTTTTCATCTTATAGATGTTCCTAAATCTCATATTTACTTTTCATTTGAGTAAACTTCAGTGTTACCCTTTTGAGTTTGGGCCCGCTGACACCCTTATCCTCTATTTTAAAATTTTTGCAGCCTTACACCCCTAGTCTGGCTAATTTAATCAATGTTGGCCCTTCTATCATCTTTCCGTTAATGAGAACGTTAGTATATTGTGAAATGTCGGATTTACCCCTCCTACTAATTTTATAACCCTAATTTCATCCCTAATTCATATTCTCTTCATCTTCAATCTCCTGAACTTCATCTCAACCATTCCACCATGTCTCCATCACCATCCCAACCACCTGCATCAACAAATTACTTCTACTTTTTGTTTACACCTCACTTTTCCAGAAGAAAGAGAGATAGACGCGATAAGAAACCTCTGCTCCACATTGGCGATGTTTCCAAATCATCCAACCGGCGAAGTTCATCCATGGTGTTGGTAAACAAGATCTAGAAGTTGCACAGAAGAAACCAAGTCTAATTCCATACCGTCTGAAAATTGGGGATTTATGTAAAATCATCATGTAAGTTAGAATTAGTAGATAAATCGTAAGTTTATAATATATATCAGGTTCTTGATTGAAGTAAATTGTTGGTTCGGAATCAAAGTTACTAATATTGTTTCTATAGAAAATGAAGACTGAGAGAGTGATGATGAGCAATAAGTTAGTAAGTAAAATTGTATGCAAGTAATGGGTGAATATGTATAGAATGTAGTAATGATGTAACTGATAGTAAATTAAGATGAGGGATGTGTTTTAATTGGAAATTAGATGTGGGAATATAGTTTGATTATATGATTTGGTAAGAAGTATGCATTAGTAGCTTGTACTATATGTTTGAATAGTATATGCACACTATGTGTTTGATTGATTGTTTAGTTGAGATCACGAAGTGAATTGGTGTAAATTGTGTAGAATGTGGTTGCACTAGTAAGGGATAATGTTGGAAATTATGTTGTGTTATCTAAGCATGGACTATTTTATCAATTGTAGAATCATGAAAATACTAGTATGTGTGGAATGAATATATATGTGTATAAATGTAACTAAGTGATCATATGGTTGTACGTGTCCCCTGGAACATGAGTATTCTAACGCTTCGAAATTTTGTACTTTCTTTATTTAGCAAGTTGTACTCACAGAAAGTCTGTATTCGTATTCTATTTTCAACCCTTGTACTATCGAGACTTTGATCATAATGGAAATACCTTTTTATACATACACATGTTATACATATACTTATTATGTGCCCTATACATCATCCAATTACATGCTTCCGTGAGGAACCGATACTTATGATGCTCAATACTATCATACATGCATACAATATACTCATACTATGTTTTTACTTTTTACACATTTTACACATTTCAAATTCCTTAAAATGCACTAAAGCAAAAGCCCATAACCCAAAATCTAGCCCAAAGGCCGAAGGTCCGAATTATGGGCCGAAGGTGACCTTCGTGGCCACCTTCGCACCTTCACCTCCCAACACACACAAAGGAGTGACTTTTGTGGCCACTTTCGTCCTTCAAGCACACGAAGGTGCAGGAATGTGCCACCTTCGCGAGATGGAGCTAGTGATGGGATCCAGCGCGGGTTTAGAGTAGAATGTGTTTAAAATCACCCCTTTTTACCTTTTCTCAACTCCCAAGCACCACCTTACTTCATTTATTACCTAAACCCTAATCTCACCTTATAAATAAGTGTCTTCCACACCTCCTAAACACTTTCCACACACTTAATCTTCTCTCAATCTCTCACATTTTCTCAAATATCCTAAGCAAGGTAGAATACTCTCAAGTATTCTAAGTGAGTTTTCACTCACTTTTCTTCGCATTTCTTCTTTCAAACTACTTGGATAACCTCTAGAAAGGTTTCCACAAGTTTGCCATGGCAAACTAAGGTGGAATCTCACCACATATGAGGTCTAAAGTAGTCATAAAATTCTGATTTGTTTTACATTTTTATTTCTTACGTATCTTGCTTAAAACTTGATGGAAACTTACACCAACCTTGCTCCTAACTAAACTTACAGTTATGGGTTTATGTTTTGGTTGATTTCCACAAGAAATGAGGCTTAAAACCTCCATAAAATTCTGCCCAAAAAGTCCCAAGTGACTTCAAAAGTGTTGGAACCATCCAAGCTTTCAACCTTCAATGCTGACAGACTTGTGTTTTGGTGAATGTGTGAACCATGGAAGCTTTGGCTCTCCAACCTTGTTCCACTATCTCACTAGTTCAAACTTTTTGTTAGATTCATACATTAAATCTCGAAACAATTTCCAACAAAGGGACAAGGCTACATCACGCCCCCCAAACACTCTTCATGTTTGGGATGCACGCATCTAGCTTGCTCACTTGGTTGTTTAAGATTTAGTAGAATATGTATTTTTCATTTTAATTCCCTATTCATGACCAACCAAAATCATCAACAAAGTTGATGATTTTGTACTTTGGTGAATCATACAATGAGGTTAAATGGATGGAATTCATCCTTCCTTTTTGCATGAGCATTCTCGGTACTTTAATTTACATTCCTAATACGTTAACTTTTTAACTCCGAATCATATCCGTTAAACAAAAACCTCAACTCACACACCTTCATTTCCTTCTTAGGGTAACTTCGGTGTTCCTAAACTCAAGAACTCGTCCGACTCACTTTCGTGGAAACTCTATGCAAACTGTGAGTATACATGACCCTATTTCTGTTTTTACACTTTTGGGTGCAACATATATTTCCATATTAAAACTCTCACAAACACTCTATGTAAATACATTATTCATACAAACGAATCCATTATACATGCTTAATAGGTTAATACTTTAGAAATACATGCATGCTAGAAGCTATTCGTGTACTATACTTTGTTATTAACTTCGTACGAGCCTACCTTAACATGTATAGCGCTATAGGAGTAGTACATTGCCCTTGTTGGGTCTATGTTAAGTAATCATACAAACGGTCTTGGTGTTGCGACGATAAGATTACGCTAATGGAATCTTTGGGTTGACACGTATGTGATGCATGCTAGTACATGATATGTTATGCCTTAGTATACGTTTTTGCCATGTGGATTTCGTTAAAATTATTTTATACATATGCTAGTACACTAAACTTGTATGCTCACCAATGCGTTTGTGTTGACATGTTACTTCAATATATATTGCAGGAGCTTGATGTTGATATGTTGAAAAAGAAATCTAGTAGGAAGGACTAGAAACGCACTTATTTAAAATTTATGTTTTTTGTTTAATTTGCATTGTTCTAAATGTTATACTTTTCTTTGAAACAATGTATTACCTTTAGCATGAAATGAAAAATCCTTATTTTAAATACTTGTCACAGTTAGTCGTTATGAAATCTCTTGCAATCTCGTTTTCGTCTCACTCTGATTTTTCGCCATCGGTTGGGATGTGACAAGTATGAATTGTATATAGCGTAATGGTTATGTTCTAGCATGCTAAGATGAACATATGTTTCTAAATTGGAAGCTTGTATGCTTGACAATTGACTTTCTGAAAAGTCAATGAATGTGAAAATGGCATTGTTAGGTGTCCTAACATGATGGTAGGATTGGGGGAAATCATATGACACATGTGGGCTTATAATGAAGTATACATGATGATGAGTTGAATTGCTTGAAGTTGGATCAATGTGATTGTTAATATATGTCTTATGCATGTTATTGTTTGACCAATGAAAGTCAATGTGACATAGATGTTGGGTATGATTGATAACATGTATGATCAAGTATGCTAATAATGATATGAATGTGATGACATGTAAGGATAGGAATCATGTCAAAGTGACTCAAGCACGGAAGACTAACGGTTCAAGAAGATGTAAGAAAGCAAGCATGAACAAGGGGGCTTAAGGTAAGTGATTCCCGACTCTATCTCCACTTATTTTGATAAATGTATACATATATGAATACATGAGGTATGAGAATCAGGAAAGGATGTGTATAAAATAAGAAGGTTAAGGTAGGAACGTAGGAATGAATCACATGTAATTTAATCATGCTTGAATTCACATGGTGAAAACAAGCGAGTCATAATTCAGAAAGTAGCTTATTAAGATGTAGATTTTGGATGTGGAGGTAAGGAAATGAGTGTTGAATGATTTTGGGTCTTGGAATAATTTTAAGTTATGTTTTGGGAATCCTGGGACTTGTTAACGGGACTTAAAATGGGCAAAAACTAAAAAAATCCAATAGTGGATCAGAGGAGGACGTACCCTACAGGGTAAAACCCCGTAGCCTACAGCCATCCGAGGCCAATCCTACTGTCGACGGCCAGCCGACGACATAGCCAGTTTTTCTCGGTTTTCTTCGTTTTCTTCGATCCCGAACCCAGTAGCTCCATTCCAAAGCCCCATTAAGCTTCGTAAATATACTCTAAACCTACCAAAGAGTTTTGTGAGGTGAGGGTGAGGATGGAACTCGAAGGTGGGCATGTGTGGAGACGAAATATGTATGTCGGTATGCATGTATAGGATCTAGTTGTGTGCATGTGGCTAGGACTTGTATGTATAATGTATTAGGATGTAAAACACATGTGGATGGATGGAACTTGTATGTATGTATGCATATAGATGGAACTTGTGTGTATATTAATAAGTATGGCATTTAAATGCAAAATATGTGGATGGCACTAGTATGTATGCATATATATATGGGATTTAAATGTAAGTACGTAGATGGGACTTGTATCTGTGTATGTGTATGGGACTCATGTGTATGCTTGTGGAGGGGACTTGAATGTATATAGGTATGTATGCATGGAATTGTTGGTACGTATGTAGAGTAGAATTGTATGTAAGTATGATTTAGGATTATATGTACGAAGGCATAATAAATGGTATTAACCATTTACCATGAAAATGGAAATGAAAGTGCAGGCGCGTTAAGAGCGGGTTCCAGAAGGTTAAATTTTAGAGTTCGAAGATCGAATCCGAGAATGTAAACGAATGGATCTAGACTGGTAAAAGGAATAAGATGTTGTTGTTTGATTTTATTAGAAGTTAATTATACATGGTTTACGTAATGCATAATGTCACTTACTTCTCTAATGATATGGGTGTATGATGATCGCAAGTTATACAGGTCTTCCATGTAAGGTGCAGAACAATCAAGGATCGAGTCACAACGCGAATTGTATGAGAGTAACGTAGTATTATAAGTATGTGTCATTTTAAATATAATGAACAAAAAGTGAAGAATGTAATGCTCACTATTAAGTTGTTTAAACGGTTTCCAGGTATCACAAAACACATAGTAAGCGGAAAAAATTATGGTTTGTATTTCTGTTGCGTGTTTTTCAGTTAAAACAGTTTAGGACATTACATATTTTGTAAAAAAAATATTTTCATTTTACATTTAAATCTGAAAACCAAAAAATCCAACCCAAACTAATCCGATCCTGAATAAACCAAACCAGACAAACCTGAACTTTAAATCAGTCGATTATTGAGACTTATTTCCTAGTAAAAAATACGAACAACTCGACTTGAAAATCTGAAACCCGAAAAAAAAACCCCCGAAGAACACCCCTATCCAAATACGTGATTAGCTTCAAAATTCTGTGGGTATCGTCGAGTATGGTTGTAGGTGATACCAAATCCGATTAACCAAAACACATACCAGATTACCTAAATCATACCCGTAATATCATAATCTACCACATCATTATTTTTTAGCTTTTATTTTTCACCAATTCTCTTGTATACTAAGATTATGTAAAAGATAATGTAGTAAGAAACGTAATCAAGAATCGCAATAGTTAATTGTTAAGAAATCAATATGTATTTTGGTATCTGACGGGTAATTATCTGACATATCTAATATGTATTGTACATCAAATATAAGACACAATTATATAAACTAGTGTATGACTTAGATTAACAATTCGCAACCTAAACCCATCCAAGATCAACCTCCATGTCCATGTCAAGGTCCATGCTCATAATAGTAAATTGAGCCAAATATCTTCTTGAAGATGGAAAGTTAGACCACTACTCATCATGAATTATTTCAATGTGCAGTGTAGGGGACCCTGGCATGTTACCCTAAATTCATAGCTACTGATGACAAGTGTAATAGTTTATTTTAAAGTTATAATCAAGTACATATGTAATACACTTTTCTGTTATATAAGTTCATACTTTCTTAAACAAATTTTTTATACATTCACATTAAGATTTCATGTTAAACACTTGTTACAGGACCAAACAAATGAAATTATATCGTATAGTTAGAAACTTTTATACTACAAAATAAAAAAGAGTATACTAGTATTAGCGTTCTGAAAAGATAAGTCGTGTTTTGCTTGAAAGAATATATATGCGAGTGTGTATGATGTTATAAAAATGAGTATCTAATTAGTCATTCTATTGACCTGTGTTGAAGATAGCAGGACTCATTTTTTATGTGGTGATAATAATAAATAATGATGATAAAAGTAGTAAAGTAATATTAATAATATTAAAGCCTAAACTATAAAATAAAGACCATAAAAACTAAGAGCATTCACATTGAATTCTATATACTATAAGGAAACTATATAAGAAATAACAAAAACATCACCACATTGGAATCTCAATTATAGAGAAAAATATATTGAAAGTAAAGTATACCTCTATATTTAGAGGTTTATATTCAACCCTCTATGTTTATATTGTGAATGTGTGAGAAAGAGAAAAATAATAAAATAATTATTTGTGAATAAGAAATAGATTAAGAAAAATAGTTGGATGTAAGACGTTTTTAAAAATTAATTAGATTTAAAGAAACATATATTTTTATTAAAAGAAGATGAAGGCTCTTATGTGAATACTAATAGTAAAGTAATAATAACAATAAGAATATAATAGAACTAACAAAAACAATAAAAGTAAGTAGGTAATAATAATGCTAATAATATTATTATTATTATTATCATCAAGTACTCAAAATAAAAACCAAGGACAAACAAAAGGTGGCGCTTGTAGGGATCCAACCCTTACAACTCAGATCTTGGTACTTGCCTCCAACCATTGAGCATAAGGATACAAACGAATCAAACTTTCAGCAAACAGTTAATAGATTGTTTGATGAGAGTTCGTCTGTGTTCGTTCGTTTAATAAAGGAACGAACATGAACAAAAATCGTTTGTTTAGTTAAATAGACGAACATGAATAGAGACCGCGTTCGTTCATTTATGTTCGTGAACGTTCGGTAACATGTTCGTTTGTTTGTGTTCATTTATGTATGTTTGTTTTCGCTTGGGTTTATTTGTGTGTGGGGTTTTTAACTATGTATGGATAATTTCATTAAGTGCTCAAGTATGTTAGAATAATTAGGTTGGTATACTTTGACGGGATCTATTTAATGTATGCGATGCTGGTTTAGTTGAAGTTTAATATATATTCATTTATGTTCGTTTATGTTCATTTGCGTTTGTTTGTGTTCGTAAGTGTTCTTTGTGTTCATGAACGTTTTGTTTGTTTTCATTTCTTTTCATGAACGCTTGTTTATGTTCATTTGTATTATTTTGTGTTAATGAAACTTGCTTGTGTTCATGTGCATTCAGGGACGTTCGTTTGTGTTTGGTACCTAAAATTAACAAACGAACACGAACAACCTCATTTCCTTAGTGAACGAACACGAACAGAAAATCTCGTTCGATAAGCGTTCATGAACACATGTATTTTCTTAACAAACAAACATGAAAAAGACTTTTTTCATGTTTGTTTGGTTAGTTTAGAATCCTAATTGAGCCAAGGCTGTCTCAAGTCTTTTTTAAATTTTGCTTCACTATGTATATATTTATGAGGTACACGTGACAAAATGTTGAATGGAGAGTACTATTTATCAAGTTCTAAATTGTTAAAACTAAACTGTAAAAAATGTAATGTATTATTTAAAGTGACGTTTTTTCCTACTTCCTTATTTACATTTTTTTCACTTTTCCTTATTTACCTTATTTACATGTGAATTTTTTTTATCACAAGCATCTTTTTTATTGTCTTTACCTTATTTACATGTGAAATTTTCTATCACAGGCATCTTTTTTGATCATCTAACATTTTAAATGAGTCATGTGTGTATATAGAAAAAGTACATCGTATAATGGGACTTAACATACGCTCATACGCTGAAGGGAATTTACACGTTATAAAAAAGCGCGTGAATGGAAGTTGAACATTCAGGGGCATGGATGGTGTTCATTTTCGCATGGATGGTGTGCACTTGCTGAAATCGCATGGGTGAAACAAATTCGCACGTTGGAAAAGCCCAGCGTACGCTCGTACGTTAAGCCTAATTGTACGTTAACCTCTTCCTGTATATATATATAGGGTAGAGATCCTAAGAGAAGTCCACCGTATTTGAGAAACTTGAGAAGCATTCTGGACCACACATTTCCTATGTTTTTCGTAATATACACATATGCAGTGGCGGAGCTAGCCCAAAAATTCAGGGGCATCCCAAATTCTTTTTTTTGGGATCAGAGGTATCTTTTGTATAAAACCGGAATTTTTTATTTTTTTACACTATGATAACGGTACGGAGACAAGGTTGAGGAGTAGCCTGTGCTACACTTTCTAATACGCTAGCTCCGCCCAGGGCCGTTCCAACGTTTTTGGAGGCCCTAAGCTGATAAAAAAATGAGGCCTCATTTCTTTAAAAAAAAAACTCATTTTACTTTTGATGCAGTTCATATCTGAAAATCAGGTTAAACTAATTTGCATCTATCTAAAGAAAAGACATATAAACAAGAATCGGTAGGCATAAAAAGTAGAAATCAACATGGTGGAAAGAACTGGCATCATTTTGTTTCGCATCCAGGCTCAAATAGTAAATTCTTGATGAATCTTTATTTTTGTTCTTTAAGATGCTACCAAACTGAAACAACACACATCATATGCTACTGATGTTCTTTGGTTTTCACAATTACACTTTCTCAAATATTAACAAGAAATAGCAATTTAAATAGTAATGATAAATCACCAAGTTGTTATAATAAATAATTAATATTTCATATAGCAATTGGCAAATGTAAAATGAAATATTATAAAGAAAACAAGTTTAATACCTGGCTGCCAATACTGTAGTCTTGCAAGCCACTTATCAATATAAAAAGGGCAGCATATAATTGAAGTCAAGAGCATCAAGATGCTAGAATTAGCCTTGCAAGTCGTTTAGCAATGTTGCAGAAATTGGAAGCCATAATCAGTCTTCTCTGGTAACTCACAAATTGCTTATCAGGAAGACAAAAGGTTAAGAAGCCAAAATCAGAATGATGAATCAGTTTCCAAAAATTCCATTGAGTGATTACCGATAACGACGAATGAGTTTCCAAGATAACTAACGAACTTTGTGAACGATTGCGTTCCCAAAATTTGATTTTTCATATTCCCTTGCTGCTTAGCATGGCCTATAATTTTTGCCAAATCTCCTTAATTACTCTATTGTTGCCTAGCAACTTATTTTTTGGGCCTTATTTGTTCACTTTAAGCCCAAATCCAATACACATACTTGCAACTTTTATCAAAATTTGAGGCCCTAGGCCTTTGCCTAGTTTATATAGCCTATTGGGCCGGCCCTGGCTCCGCCCCTGCACATATATATAGTTTAAATCTGGCTATATACATATATGTATATCGAATTATACACATATGTATATAGTCAATTTTAAACTATACATATGTGTATATTAGAAAAATGTATGGTCCAAATTACTTCTCAAGTTTCTTAATTTTCTTACATGATCCTAACTCTATATACATATTTTAAAATATATGTAGACATATATTGATTACACATTTTATCCACATATTTCAAGAGTGTTAATGTATACTTTGTATAATACTTTAATTTCTCCAACTTTCTTGGTGTTTATCTCACTGATGACTTTTGCTTGGTTAAATGTTCCAACTCTCATCACGTTTTTACAAGAAACTAATGGGCAAGTCTATAGAAAAGTAACGAGACTATATCAATTTGTATGAATGTTACTGGCAAGAATCTATTGTTTTGGTCCGGCTAAGCTTTTAAGGAGCGGGAGCGGGCGGCCGACCTTCTGAACGTTTTGCTCAATAGTGGAGAGTATGTAGTTTTTGTATAGAAACTTTTGGGTATATACGTTTTCGACGCCACAGTTTTATAGAAATTTTTAGGTCCAGTGACTTCGGTCCCCCGGTCGGAAATCTCAAGCTTCGCCATTGATTCGGATGAGGCTTTTGTAGTTTGCTGCTCTTCGGTACATGAGAGAAAGATGTTTTATGGTTATTTAATATTAGTTGGTTTTATTGTAACTGTGTTTATTGTTATTGTGTGATAGATTAAGGTGTTGTTTGTTTTTTAAGAGGTAAAATGTCTGCAGTCTGCAGACCACATCTACAGACATCTGTAAAAGAAGAGATGGACCAAACCTTTACAGTCTGCAAGAAGAAGGTTGTTTGTTTTTAACGTATGTAGACTTCTAAAATAAACTGGTGGTGGTGTACGGATGGTAGTGGTAGGTAGTGGTGGTGGACAATGGTGGTGGGTGGTGGACGTGGATGGTGGGTGGTGGTGGACGATGGTTGTGGTAGACAGTGGTGGTGGTTGGTGGACATGGATAGTGGGTGGTGGTGGTGGACGGTGGTTGTGACTTGTGGTAGACAGTGGTGGTGGGTGGTGGACGATGGTGGTGGTGGGTGGTGGACGCTGGTGGTGGTGGTGATGGACGGTGATGGTGGTGGGTGGTGGTGCTTAACTCATTGCAGACCTTAGAAGTGGTTGGGCGAAGTCTGCACCAAGAAGAGCTCGTGCAGACAGTTTTTAGTGAAACGTCTTAGGAAAAACAAACCGTCTGCAGATGACAATGTCTGCGCTTGGTCTGCGCGGCGCAGACAGAAGAGGCTACGCAGATCTTTTTTAGAAAAACTAACACCACCTAAGTTTCCTTTATAATTAAAAATATTAGATTTTAATAATCCTAACCATTCGTTGTTGGTCACCAACAGTATCAACATAAAAGTTAATCACTAGCGGTCCAAGTTACATCCAAACAAACTCCGAACCCCAAACTTTTAGAGAGCCGTACTCTTAACTTAACATGCGACACTAGCCAGAGCATGTGACACTAACGGTCCGGTTAAAAACGTGAAACCGTTTTCACAACTATCATCATAACCATTAAAGCATCAGCAAATGTAAATATTTCCATAAATATAATAGCTTTCTGGAAGGGTTTTAACTTTTTGTGTATATTTGGTATTGAATCATAGGACACAAGTCAATGAAGTCATACAAAGTTACAAACAAATATACTTCCATTTTGTATATTAATAATAATACATTAGGATTCTATACGTGAAAAATAATATGTACGTTGAATAATAATACATAGGATTCTATACGCGAAAAATAATACATACACAATATGGTGTCATGTATTACATTAAGTCTTTATTGATCGAAAAAGGTGTAATACACGAGTAAAGTTAAAGACTAAATGAGTGGTTTGTTTGGCATTATATATATAACACACCCGAGAAAATATATATTTCATGATGTTTTCTATATACATGACCATAAGGCCGAAAGTTACTCCTGAATTGTTGTGATGATGTGGCAAAAATGATAAAGTTAAAGTCACAACATCGTTACCATGTTCAGCACTTCATATGTTTTTCTTATAAGAAAAAGTTGTCCTCTACACAGCCTTCAATCACAACGAGGGACTCCCTTAGTTTAAGCAGAGGCAAACTAACATGAGTATAGGCTAATCTATCCGGAAGCTTCACTTCTCCAAGCTCTTCACTCGTCAGATCAAACGAAACAATCGAATTATCACACTCATTACCACCATCGAACCCATCACGAGCAAGCAAATAAACAACTCCACCTACAACCACCTGTTCTCCAGTACCAAATCTAACAAACTTACTATGTACATTGCTGCTATACGCACTTCTCCAAACCCCGTGCTAAACGTAAACACCTCTACTTGCCACGGGATCACACCTTCCCTATCCATCCTAATCTTAACAATCTTGTCCGTAGTCTCCCGACAAACCCCAAACCCTAATACAGTTGTATGTCATGAGTTTTCACTTTTAACTGCCATTTGTTTGCAACGTGTTAAACCGAATCATTGTATACTTTTATATCTATAAGTCGTATCATAAACATAGTCATGATATACGTGAATCTTTGGTCGCGTATATGCTTTCACTCTAGTAAATATTTTCATTGTATAGGCGATAATAAGACATAGGCGAATATATACGAGGTATCATATCAATGTTATTGATAAGAAAAAGTCTGATACGCGAGTAAAAGTAATCGCTAAATGAGTTATTTGTCTCTGACATGGTTATCTAGGAATAACACACCCAAGAAAATTATTCTTTTCTTATTTTTCTCGCGATACATTATACCAATAGGTTAGAATTTACTGAAATATTGTGATCATGTGACAAAGTCGATACAGTTAAAGTTAAAACTCAACATATAGTTACCATGTTCAGCATATGCAAATTTCTTGAGCTACAATAGCTCCGTCAACGACAATAAATATCCTGATGAATGAACACGGGAATTTGCTTGATCTCTGTTCAAAGCTCTCGTTCGATTGTATACATGAGACAGATACAATAATGACAAGAATGCCCTTTCAAACGATAAAGTCTGAAGAATCAGTATGCATACAGATTGAAGCGGTCTTCATATGCTATAAGCTCAACCCGATTCACAGAATTGCAGATAATAATTTATTGGTTGATTTGAAGTAGTACAACAAATGGAACAAACTTCAAGTTCATTATATGGCAATCCGAGGTGGCAGGGGAGGCTCTAGGGAGGGGCAATGTGGGCGCCCGGCCAGGGCACGTTTCTTTACAGGGGCACACAAATTTTAAAAATTCCTAATTATATATAGATGCGAATGATCGTCTGGTAAAACTTTGACGATTTTCTTTTCTATCTAACTTGTTTGAAGTGAAAAAGAAATATAAAAATATGATTGGTTGATTCTTGATTTACTTTGGCATATAAATGAAAAATACAAGTAATAAAAATGGCATCATGTTATTAATTGCATTTGAGTTGTAATATCTAAAAAATGATGGTAAAGGGCATATATTTCCTGACTCGGACTGGGCACATGAATCCTCAGGGCCGCCTCTGCGAGGTGGTAATATGTATCCGCTTTACTTATGAATGGGTCAACGTGTTATGTTTTATCTCTAACATGCAGGGGTGTAGCTACATAGAAGGGTACGGGTTCGGCCGAACCCGTACCAAAAAGATTTTTAGTGTTATATATAGGTGTATTTTTGACATCGCACTTGTCATCGAACCCGTAGAATCCTTTAAATCGAACTCTGGAAAATTTCCGAACCCGTAGAAAAAAAATTCTGACTACGCTCCTACTAACAAGTCAAATCTAAAAGTTAAACTAAAAAATAACTAATATCCTTCCAGGATTACCAACCAGTAAATTTACATTTTGATACAAGCTCATTATGTCGTCTTTTAAGCGTAGTAACCATGACTTGAATATTCAGGTGTTTTACAGGTTCTTTGCAAACTTGGATGTCTGAAGAACCGGTTCTCAAGTGGTTCTTAAGTTGGAATGAGATTCGTTCCAACTTAAGAACCACTTGAGAATCGGTTCTTCAGACAATACAAGTTTGCAAAGAACCTGTAAAACACCTGAATATCCAAGTCATGGTTATTACGCTTAAAAGATGACATAATGAGATTGTATCAACCAGTACATTTACTTGTTGATAGTGATACTACTAGAAGAATATTAGTTATTTTTTTGTTTAATTTTTCCATTTGACCCGGTATAGATAAAACATAGCCCAGTTGACCCATTCATATGTAAAACATATACATATAGCCACCTCGGATTGCCATATTATGAATTTGAAGTTTGATCCATTTGTTTTACTGCTTCAAATCGACAAATAAATTATTTCTGCATTTATGTGAATCGGGTTAAACTTCTAGCATATGAAGACCGCTTCAATCTGTATGCATACTGTTTCTTTAGACTTTATTGTTTCAAAGAGCATTTTTGTCATTACTGTATACATCTCGGGTATGCGATTAGAAGAAAGTTTGGAACAGAGATTAAGCAATTTCCTACGTTCATTTATGATAATCGGTCGTCTTTTTTACCTGGAATCCAGTGAGTAAGAAATGGATGTATGTGACACATTTGTATTTGGGGGCCATCCGACATTCCGACTAACTTATAAAACTAACAGTAATTACCTATATTATTTTAGAGTTTTATTGTGTGACGAAAAAGGTTAATATGGGTAATAATTTGGATACGATCGATTGCCATATTGTTAAAAAAAATACGATGTAACGACGTCTTTGTTGATCCGGCAAAGCAAGTTACTGCAAAGATAGCCACATAATTCTAGATCAGTTATTTTCCTAATTCTTGGTTATTATCATTTTTACAGAATGAACTTATCAGAAAGTTTATTGTTTCAGCCAAATCTTTTATATCTGTCATGTAATAATCTGTTAAATATATATCTTTTTATTATCTTTTTTTTTATTTTATTGTAATCCATCATGTTGATCGTAGGACGGAGAAAGATACGAAGAAGATGATTCATGGAACGAGAAATATGTCAAGCAGAAATAGTGTGTAGTAGTTACAAAGAACAACTCTTTTGAGACTTAATTATTTAACGGTTAGGTTTGGATTGAAGAGTTTCAGCCTGCCAACCAGAAACTCATCAACATCCACCAATCCAACACGATTAAAAAAAAAAAGAAATACCCCTACCAAATTGTTATTTATACAATTTTGACCACTAGGCGGTCCAATATGTGGTTATGACAACGCACGGAATGTTGTGAGTTGTGACTAATCCCGCTCGTACAAACCTCATACGCCTAGCATGTCACCTGAGTGTAAAACGCAAAAAAGTGCATGCGTGTGCGCCTCGTTATATTCACGATTTTGATACCGGTTTTATATAAATCGAATGCATGGATTTATTTTATATCAGCTCGTAAAAAATTAACAAGGCAAGTACCAAACAAGTGGCAAACATCCAGCTTAAACTTGAGTTATGTGTGGTATCATCCAAACCATCACAATTTCCGTCTATAAGCATACTTTAACGCTCAACCATCTATATCATCTAATATTGTTTGTTTTGCTGCTCACGAAGACCTTACAAATTTGTTCTAGGTTGTCCGTGTGAAAACTTTCCAAGGGGGTTGCGACGCAACTTGTTGCCTATTTACCTGCTATTCTTTTGTAATTTTTCTATCGTTAATCAAAATATAATTATCGTATCTACTAAAAAAAACCTCCTCACCTTTGACTATGAAATTCTCACATTCACATACAATTTAACCAAAACACGTAATTTTTTGGTCGAATTAAATTTGCTATTCAAAAGGGGGTTTGCGACACAGCTTGTTGCCCGTTTACCTGCCATTCTTTGAAATTGGTGGAAAAAAAACACATAGGTAACATCTAAGACCGAGCATCCCTTATGGCCGAGTATCTCTTCAATAGAAGCGAACATAGCGATATGGGGATTATAGCAAAACTTTGTTTTCCTATTATTTCTAAGTTTAATTAACAGAATTGTCAATCCAAAAGCAAAGTACAACTACAATGAACAACATACAAGTCAAAATAGGTAATATATAGTCTTTATCCGACATAAATTAAGCAACAAACCGGACTAAACCATCTCTACCACAAACGAGTACAACAAACTTCCAAATTTAACACTGAATTTAATCTATAGGTCGGGTTCTATTAGTACGATAACTTTTGAAGATAGTTTGATATCAGATCTAAATCTCTGAATGCAAATGCTCGAATCTGATGCACGTTCATGAGGAAATCATGTTGAACTGGAATCTGGAGAGCTGTTGAGGAATGGTTGAAATTACCGGTCCATATCTCTGCACGTAAAAAGATTGACCATATGTTGAGCATAATGATGTTATCCATGTACGAAATCTTATGAAAATCGTGATGATTTAGGTTTTCTGCAAAGTATTGAGTTTAAATTATTCATATGACGAAATAATCACATTCAATTGGGTTTAAAACTTTTGGAAATGACACTATAAGTGGATTAAGGGGGGCATATAAGTAGATAAACTTTACTTTGAAAGCAAAAGGTCAACACACAAATTCAGTATGAACCCTTTACATATTACGCTAATCATACCGTATACTTATGCAGTTACAGGGGTCCAAAATCATACAACGGTCAAGGGCCGATATTTGAGATATTGGTTATTGCGGGGGGATATCAGTAATTTTGAAGTCATGCAGAATATATATACATATATATAATATATATATATATATACACACAACACATATATAAAACGTAAAACATATATAATATTAATAGTAATGTCAAAAGTCAAAACTCAAAAGTGTCAATATCGCCGATAATATCATAACTGAAATCTGACACCAATATTTTGTAGAGAGCCGATATCCCACCGATATCAACTGCATAGCCAAATACATGATTTTGATTTTTCAAGATTGTAATTTTATTTCAATTCCAAGTTGGTATCGAGCTAAACATTTCATCCAGCCCACAAAAGACTCAGCGTTTGCCTTTTGAGTGTAAAATGAGTAGCATTTTTTGCTTTTTATTGTTAAAATTGATGGGTATGGCTTCGATTCAAGCAAAATAACTGACAAATAAATTTGAACTTTTAATCCGTCCCAAGCAAGCGTCTAAAATACCATTCCAAACTGACAAAATAGGGACCGTGTGCGAACCTAAATGAATAGCAAAAACTTATGGCAAAGGCAAACAAGTCTTTTTAACTTGGAATTTTCCAAAAACAAGTATTTACCTGAACATTATCATAAAGCTCAAAGAGCGGTACAGCAAGAAGTTTCAGATTTTTGGGCACTGCAAAGTACTCTCTTTCCGACAAGTGTACAACATAAAGCTTCTTGCATTCCTGAATTATAGTATTGAAGTGAGCCCGTTTCATTTAATAAGGTTTAAACTCAAGCCACGAAAAAGATATGTACATAATTTAACGAAAACAAAAACAAAGTTTTAAAAACCAAAGTGATTATGGATCTGAAGACCCAACGATCCTTTACCTTAGGTTTTGTGATGTGCGGAGGGCAATACGGGTACATAATAGTTTCAAAGTTTGGCCTCCACCATACAGCCACACACTCGCCGATCTGCAAAATCACGAGCTGATGTTCAATGGGCACATAGTCAACAAAAAAAACAAGAATCTCGTGGACCGGAACAAATGCTACAAAAACTATGTAAACAGATGGTTTTGAAAGTCAAGAAATAAAAATGTTGAATTATTTTAGGGGCATCGCAAAAAGAAAATAACTGCATTTACTTGGGACAGAGTGTATGATGATACAAAGGTAAAGACTTGAAGACAGACGAATATTATATAAAATCAAGAATAAATTGCATTTCACGTCCTTTAAGTTTCTGTCAAATTTCAGGCGGTGTCCTTTAACTAACGAAATTACCGTGGATGTCCTTTATGTTATTGTTTTTCATCAAACGGTATCCTTTTAGCCTAACACAATTAATTTTTAATGTTAAATATTATAACCATGTGCTTCTCATGTGAGGGCAATATTGTCATTTCGCTTTTGCAATAAAAAAAACCTCATTAAAACCCTTAAAACAAAAGTCAAAGTTGATATATTCTCATAGTTAGAGAGAAAGAGAGAGATTAAGTATTAATTACTTTATTTTTTTAAATAATTTCTTAAAGTGGGATGTTAAATGACTATTATACTCTCATGTGAGTGGCACGTGTGTGGAGTTAACAAAAAAATTTAACCGGGTTAGGCCATAAGGACACCACCCGATGAAAAACAATAACATAAAGAACAACCATGACTCTATGTAATTTCGTTAGTTAAAGGACATTGCCTGAAATTTAACAGAAACAGACGTAAAAACCAACTTGCTTCTAATTTATTTGTTTTAACCTCGTAATCACACACTTGCAGTGATAAAATTTCATCAGGTTTAGATAATGATATACATTGCCTCATTTTACAACATTTAGGTTAAGATAAAATTTTCAAATCTTTGTCTTCTGCTTGCAAAATTATACAAATTTGTTTATGACGGGAACAGAAGAACAAAGGAATCAATGTGTTTCATTGGCATATATAATATGATGTAAAATTATCCATTTGTTTATAACAATTGACAAGAACAGAAGAACAAATTAATTAATAGGTTTCACTCGACAGACATAATAAAATGTAAATTAGCAACCTGCCAGTTAGGTTGCATATTAGGGGAATTGGCAGCAAGTTTGCTCGACAGTTTTCTTTTCAAGCCTTCAACTTCTGCAATGTAACAACGGGAAATAAATATGATTAGTCAATTTCAGATACATGGATTCATGTATAATACTATGATGGTCAATGATAATCGGGTGAAGCAAAATACCGTTTTCTCCAGGCTTCAGTCGACCACCAGGAAGCTTACAGAATGTGTTGCCGATTTGCAGAAGAAGAATGTGGGGATGATTATGCTCTTGCACCTGCAAGTGCATGAAACATTTTAAAACAAAAGTTACATACATATAAGAAAACATAACAAAGATTGATAGGTTTCATTTGTACAAGTTCCTTAACCTAGTGAAAAAGAAAAAAAAATTTTAATAAGTGGTGAACCAGTAAGAGGTCTGAACCATTAAGAGCCATATAATGCTTAACTGTTCAAAGGCAAATGTCTGACCAATTCAGATAAGAGGTCTTAACCATTCAGACTCAGTATATTGCTTAACCATTCAAAGGCAAATGTCTGAATCATTCAGACATCTGCTTGCGAAACAGACAGTCTGAACCATTAAGTGCTGAACCAGTAAGAGGCCTGAACCATTAAGAGCCCCATTAAGAGCTAAACAAACAGCCCCTAAATGCATCAAGATGCACAATCGTAACTAAAAGACGCTCGACTTTTACAAAAAAAATAATAAGACAACTTGCATATCCAATTTCACATGGTGAAACAAAACAAATGGGCTTCAATAAATAGTCACTGATAAATTAACTATGAAATTGCAAACACTAAGTAAATAACAATTAATCATGAGTAATTAGTAACTTAGCAAAAGAGTAAAAAAAACTAACCAGTAAGATTGCTTCGACACTGGTCCTCATACCTTCCTTCATATAGCTGCACAACCAGATTATTTATTCACTTCATCAATATTACGCAACAGAAATAATAAGAAAGAGATCATAAATTCTAGCTGACAATCAGTTTCCTAAGGCTTATAACTTAAATAATCAGTTAGATCATATATGTCGTAACAATTCGCAACTGTAGTATCTACAAAAATTCAAAAAGATCTGCATTGACCACTTAAATCTCATTCTCTACATTGCAATTGATCCCAACAAGATTACAAGAATTCAAAATTTTATTTACTGTTCCTCCTTTTTTCTTTAACAAAACCATTCACTTTTAGTATTCCGTTACCCCGAGAGATAAAGATAACTAAACATCAACGTTCAAAGTCCAAAACTTATCTACTTATCCGTAAGAATTAGCTATGTTGTCCAAGGTTTAAAAACGGAAACGAGTTTCGAGACGTTTTCCCTTCGCCTCACGAGGTGTAAGCCGGGGGGAATTAAAAATAAATAGAAAATTATATATCTTATAAATATAATAATACTAACTAAATTCATCATCAAAATCATCAAAAACAGACATAAAAAGACATAAATTGCTTGAAATTTGACACAAAAAGTCAAAAACATCAAAAACAAATATCAAAAACCACTGAGGCGCAGCCTTTTTAGCGCCTCAGCCCCTCCGAGGCGCACATACAATATAAACCTCCTGAAGAGCGCTTCAGAATCGTTTTATGGGTGTTTCGCCACGAGGCGCACGCCTCAACCATTTTTTAAAACCATGATGTTGTCAAAGGCGTGAAGCGCATAGGCGCAAGACGTTTAAAAAGCGAGACGCATAGCATAAACTACCACTTTCATGGATTTTCGACATGTTTTAGGGATAGTTTAGGTTGTTTATGTCGACTCCAGGCTTGTTTCAAGCTAGTGCAACTGTTTCAAACCTGTTCAAGCCTGTTATGACGTTTTTCGACCGGAACAATGCGCCTAAGTGCCTAAAAATGAACCTATCAAGATGCGGTCCTTGTGCCCTTTTGACAACATAGAGAATTGAAGCATGTTTGGATCATCTTAACATTTTGGCAAAAATCATTCAGATTTTGAGTTTTGACTTTCTAATTATCAAGTCAAAATAATCCTATAAAAAATGTAAAAATTTCCTGTAAAAACCTTGGCTTTAATCACATCCAAACACCCCCAAAATATCACATCCCCATTTAAATCAAATTCCCTCAAAACAACATAACCGATCCCTAAAAAAAGAAAAAAGAAACCCTAAAACAAGAAATACACAAAAACAGATTCTAGGGTTTCATTCCAAAACCAAAACTAAACAGTAAAACATGAAACACCCATGAAAGAAACATAAAAAAAGATAAAGAAAAAGGCATACTTGAGTTTCATACGAGCAAGACGGTCAGCAACAGAGGTATCTTTCTCCATTTTGGGTTCTTTTGTGCCGAAAGAGTAGCTCGATAAAGGGTATGTGTTAACGACTGATGAACTCACCATCTTTCTCGATCTATCAAGTGGGGATCGAAAGTTTTGAAATCGAAGTTGAGAGTGATGAAGATCAAAGGGGAATTTTTGATATGGGGTGGAGGAGTGGAGGGTTTCTAGTAAATTTCCAAATGTTTGAAATGAGCAAAAGTTGGTTTTATGTTATAGGCCCAATTGTGATTTCAAGTTTACTAAAGTTGTTACATGTATTTTATTATATTATAATGCGGCGAAAAACGCAGACACTTTAAGTAGAGCTGGCAAGTCGTATCTTATCGGGTTTAACAGGTCTCTGATGACACACAAATAACACAAGTATTAAACATGAATACAACTTGTTTAACTATATTATATACCATGTCTATGACACAGGTTTTATGTACCAAGGAGAATAAATGATGGATCGTAGCCTCCTAATTCTATTTATTTTTTAAAAAGTAAAAAACCTAGTGTACTTATTCTAGTAAACAAGTTTAATCGTGCCTTATACAGATATCTATTGCCAGCCCTAACTGTAAGAATATGTATGGTTTGATTGGTTCGGTTACTAAACCGAACCGAACCTAAAACTGAAGTAATCATTTAGTTATTTTATTAGCCAATATGTTTTCAGTTAATCAGTTTGATTTATACTGTTAGATTGACGTTTTTGTTTGATTCGTTTAATTTCAGTTAATAGCAAAAATCAAACTTGGGTTACTTTTGTTTGTAATTATATAAAACTGAGGTATAAATACATGAAGTATGGATGTACAAATAAATGAAATGGAAGTATAAATACATGAAATTAAGGTATAAAATACGAAATACATGAACTGAAGTATAAAAGCTACAAATATATAGAAATATGAATTGTTCGCTTCGGTTTAGTTAATTTTGCTTAAACGGGAGTACAAGAAATTTTTTTCCGACATTGCTATTATCGGAACCGATATCAATATTCACTTTATGGTTTCTGATGAGTCGCACCAGCAATGGCCAAAGTTGTAACGCCTCACATTTCCGTAAAATTTATTTTAGGAAATACGTGTCGTACCACTGAATTATTTATTCGTCTAATTTATTATCATTGTTATTATTATTTATTTAGTTATTATTTTATAGATAATAATAACAATAATAATAATAACAACGACAACAACAATAATAATAATAAACAAAATAAATTCAGCGTTTTATGAATCTTGTACTTGAAATCAGATCTCGTCGGTATGTTCGGGCCACTCAAAAACGTTAGAACGGGTTAACGGGCCTTGGCCCAACACACAACCTAAACCTAACCCTACTTTATAAAAACAAACACAAACACTCTAAACACATACATAACCGCCGTGCACACACTTTACCTGCATTTCTCACTTCAGGTCACCGGCGCCGCCACTCCGGCCGGCCGCCGGCGATCGAACCTCGGCCACCACCCACCTCCTTTTCAACCTCTCCTCCTTCCTTCTCAACCTCACACCTCACGAACCCATCGCTCTCCTTCCTCCGCAGCGGAATCGCCGGCCACCATTCGGGTGGCAGCGTTACAACAGCAAAAGCCGCGTTTAGCGGCGGCGACAGCGGCAGAAGCCGCGATTCGCGGTGACAGCGACGGTGGTAGTCCTGTCTCAAGGCAGCAGCGGGTTCGGTCTGGGTCACCAGCTTTCCGATGAATTCGCCGGCAGAAGGGGTGGCTCCGGTTCGAGTTCGGCCGTGTTTGGATTCCAGTCTCGGGTCACGGTTCATGCTTCGGTTCAAGATTCGAGTCACGATTCAGCATCGGGTTGCCTTGTGTTCGGTTCAACCCGGTTCCGGGTCAGGTCAAGACTCGAGTTCGGTTCAGCTTTGGATTTTGGCTCAGGTTATGGCTAGTTCCAGTTCGGGCCTCGGTACAATGGTTCGGGTTTCAGTGCAGTAGTTCGGGCCTCGTATCAGCAGGTTCGACCCGGTCAACTCAGTCAAACTGAGGTCAAACTCAGTCAACTCACGGCTCGGTATACCTTTATCACCGCAAATTTCATTATGTTATTTATACAAGTTTATAACCGTTATTGATGAAATTATATATCTATATACCTTGTTTGTAACACCCCGACCCGCAGCGGAAATAAGAGTCGAGGCATAATTGGGTTATTACCAAAGCACATGACATTTACTATTATGTTTCATAATTAAATGAAGTCAAAGTTACATTTCTCAAACATCCAAACATGTTTATTCATTACAAGGGAAAATAACCAAACATAATAATCCCAAAAACTAAATCGTTTTATTTCTTCTAATCCAGGTCCTATGTGTTCCTAGCTGCTGCTGGTTCACCTGTATCATGTGTAAAATGAGAGGTTTTTGGGTCAACATAAGTTGGCGAGTGAACCTTATAGATAAACATTTGATAACGATTTTATGGTTAGTTTATCAATAAAATATTGTGCATAATCATAAAAGAGCACATGTATGTAATCAAACATTGGCAAATATCAGATACAATTATAACATACATTAACATTTGATAGCATACATGAACATACCAATATCATATGATAACTAACATAAATGAACTGTGCGATCAAGGCTCAATCAAACGGAGCCGATCGTATTGCATGAACTGGAAATGTAAATTGAACTGTGCGCTCAAGGCTCAATCAAACGGAGCCGAACGTATTGCATGAACTGGAAATGTAAATTGAACTGTGCACTCAAGGCTCAATCAAACGGAGCCGAGCGTATTGCATGTATTGAAATGTAAAATGAAATGACCGATCAAGGCTCAATCAAACGGAGCCGATCGTGCGGGCACGCCCTGATCAACCGCATAATAAAATGGGGATCAAACTCAACCTTGATGGATGGGGAGCTACGGCCTCGGCAATTGCATGTACTGAAATAATAACTTGCATCTAATAATGACTACTTAACAGCAACAAACTAATACACATGTCATGTTATGAAGTATGTACAATAATTTCGTTATAATATGTAAATAAGCAAAGACACATGATACACCCCAAAATCGTGATTAAAACGGGGAATTTGAAAGGTTCACTCACATTGGGTGCGTTGGATTTGAGATGGTGAGATGCGTACAATTTAGACGAGCGAGTCGACGAGGAATACTAACCTAAATAATAATGGAAAGATATATTAAATGGATAGATTTTATTAAGGACTTTAATGGGATTTTAAGATATATTTTTGTGAGTTTATGGCTATTTTCTATCTTTAAAAATGTTATTTTTAAGTATTTTTAATTGATTTTTAAATTAAAATAAACAAATAAATATTTAAAAAAATATATTATTTTTTTTTACTGTTTGACCGTTGACCGTTGACCGGTTCGGTCAGCGGTAAATGTTTGCACCAAGCGGGATTCGAACCGGTGACCTTCCGTTCACGCGCACGTAGCTCTACCAACTGAGTTACGTGACTAACCCGTTAGAAACCCAGTTTTAATTATATTTACATACTTATTCGAATTTACCGGAAATTCCTTTATTTTGCAAAACGTTTTAATCTCATGGACCGGCGCTTGTAACGGGACTCGAACGCGCGACGTGAAGTTTATTTTGCACACAGTCCACCGCTGGACTGTGTGTCTAACCCGGTTATATTCTTGATTTATATTATACTTAACAACTACCCGCTCTAACCCGGTTAGTTCATGAATAAAAAGAAATGTTGTTTCGTAAAGTGTGTGCATAGTAAGAATCGAACTCGCGACGTGATTATTAAATGTGCACACAGTCCACCGCTGGACTGTGTGTCTAACCCGTTTATAAACCGAATTTTAATTACTCTTATATTCTGAATAGATTCATCTTCTTCGTCGGCTTACAACTGTCAGCGTAATTCAACTGGTTAAGGTTGCTTTTGCGATTTACTAAGATCTTAAACACTAACAGTAATTCAATAGTAAGGAATGGAAAGAGTTTAAAGAACAGGATTTACCGATTGGAGATAAACACAGAAATCCGGCGAAGGTTTTGTCGGTACAGGAATTGAACTCCGACTGTTGAAACAATTAACAGTGTGGTTCGATTATTTATAGAATTAAATCACCTAAACAAAGTTTAAGTGAAATGCAGGATCTCTTACCAGTTCACAGTGGGATTCCGGCAATTTCAGAAGCTTTCCGGCGAAAGTGAGATTTCCGATAAACGTTGACTAAGGTTGATTCTGATGATGGAATTGTGTTAGAGATTGACTAATCACATGTTTTAAACAAAAAGAGTCGAAGGAATTACCGTGAGAATGCGATTCCCGGTTTTCCGGTGAGTTGCAGAAAAATTCCGGCGATCGAATTCAGAGGATCTTACAGTTCAGAATCTTGACGAAAATGAAATTGAGTGTTGTTGTGATAGTTATGAATCGCGCAAATGATCAGGACTTGGATTAAATCAGAGTTTGGTATGTTTTCGGTTTCAAAAACCAGAAATGATGAAGTCTTTAAGTTCATTCAATTCGGACTTAATTAGAAATCGATATTCATCGGTTATAAGCTAGCCAAAAGAAGTCGAAATGATTTAGCGTTCGATTTGCCGGTTTCCGTTATTCAGATGGCACCAATGGTTAATTCGAGTTCGCGTATAAGATCCATTGGGTTGCCAATTGTTAACAGAAAACACATTGTGGCGGAGTGGTTTGGGAAGTGAATGTTAAGTCATTGGAGACAGCTGACCCGGGTTCGAGTCCCGGCAGCTACAATTTATTTTTATTTATTTTATTTTAACTTTTTATCCAATTTAATTTTTATAGTTTAGTTTATTTATTAATTATGTAACGTTTAAACTCAAAATAACCATAAACAATTAATGTATTTTCATAACTTGGTATTTGATTACAAAACGGAGCGGGTTTTGAAGACCCGTTTTTTTACAAATGTTACAGTATCCCCTACTTTTAGGAATTTCGTCCCGAAATTTAAACGGTTGAAGTAGTAGGAAAAAGGTGAGGGTATTTTTCACGCATTGAGTCTTCACGTTCCCAAGTAAACTCTGGTCCCCGTTTCGACTCCCAGCGTACCCTAACAATAGGAATGCGACTACGTCGTAAACGCTTTTCTCCATAGTCCATAATCTCCACTGGTCTTTCAATAAAATGCATGGATTCATCAATCTGAATATCTTCCAGTGGAATATGAAGATTTTCATCAGCGAGGCACTTCTTCAAGTTCGACACGTGGAATGTGGGATGAATCCTGTCGAGTTCTTCCGGTAGGTCAAGCTTGTATGCTACAGGACCTACTCTTTCGAGTATCTTGAAAGGTCCTACGTAACATGGTGCTAGCTTTCCCTTTTGACCAAAACGAACTACTCCCTTCCACGGTGATACTTTTAAAAGCACATGATCACCAACGCTAAACTCCAAGGGCTTCCGTCGTTTATCTGCGTAACTCTTTTGACGACTTTGAGCCGCTAGAAGATTGTTTCGGATTTGATGAATCTTATCTATGGTTTCTTGGATCAATTCTGGACCAGTAATTTGTGCTTCCCCAATTTCGTGCCAACAAACAGGGGATCGACACTTTCGACCATATAAAGCTTCAAAAGGTGCCATGCCGATGCTAGAATGATAACTGTTGTTGTACGAAAATTCAACTAACGGTAGATGGGCGTCCCAATTTCCCTTGAAGTCTATGACACATGCTCTAAGCATATCCTCAAGGGTTTGAATGGTGCGCTCAGACTGTCCATCAGTTTGAGGATGGTAGGCGGTACTGAGATCTAATCGAGTGCCCATAGCGGATTGTACTGCTTGCCATGTTCGTGAGGTGAAACGACCATCACGATCAGAAATAATACTTAATGGTACTCCATGTCGGCTGACGATTTCGTTGATATAAATACGAGCAAGCTTTTCGTTCTTGAAATCTTCTCGAATAGGAATAAAGTGAGCTGATTTTGTAAGTCGGTCTATAACCACCCATATAGTGTCATACCCACTAGAAGTGCGAGGTAACCCGGTAATGAAATCCATGGTTATATTTTCCCACTTCCATACAGGTATTTCTGGTTGGACTAGAAGTCCTGAGGGTCTTTGGTGTTCAGCCTTCACCTTAGAACATGTGAGACACTTGGAAACGAAAACGGCAATATCTTTCTTCATTCCAGGCCACCAATAGGTGTACCGTAGGTCTTGATACATCTTATCGGCTCCTGGGTGTATAGAATATCGCGTCTTATGAGCTTCATGCATGAGTGTTTCACGAAGATTGATATGGTTAGGAATCCATATACGATCTAGGTAATACAAAATACCATCAGATTTAGTTTCAAGTTTTAGCTCGGCTCCGCAGGACATCTCTTTTTGTACATCTTCCTCTGTTATTGAAACGTGTTGAGCCTCTCGAATTTGATCCTTAACATTGGTTATAATTTGCGAACATAGAAGATGAATGGAGTTCGCATAACCCTTTCGACTAAGTGCATCAGCCACCACATTTGCTTTACCAGGGTGGTATCTGATTTCACAGTCGTAATCATTTAGGAGTTCGACCCATCTTCGTTGCCTCATATTTAACTCTTTCTGGTTGAAGATATGTTGAAGACTCTTGTGGTCAGTGTAGATTTCACACTTCGTACCATAGAGATAATGTCTCCATATCTTAAGAGCAAATACAACAGCCCCAAGTTCAAGGTCATGAGTGGTGTAGTTCTTTTCGTGTGTCTTGAGTTGCCTTGGGGCATAAGCTATGACTTTTCCTCTTTGCATGAGAACGCAACCTAATCCTTGCCCTGACGCGTCGCAATAGACTACAAAATCATCACAACCTTCAGGAAGAGTGAGGATTGGTGCATCACAAAGTTTTTGCTTGAGAATTTGAAAAGCTTCTTCTTGCTTGGGTCCCCATACGAATGGCTTTCCCTTATGGGTTAAAGCCGTGAGTGGCACCGCAATGCGAGAGAAGTTTGAAATGAACCGACGATAATAGCCAGCTAGTCCAAGAAAAGACCTTACTTCAGTTGGTGTTCGTGGAGCTTGCCATTCTTGAACTGCTTTGATCTTTAATGGGTCCACATGTATTCCTTTGTCATTGACTACATGCCCGAGAAATTGCACCTCTTTTAACCAGAATTCACATTTAGAGAACTTGGCATAAAGCTTTTCCTTTTCTAGAAGTGCAAGAACAAGTCGCATGACGCTCATGATCAGCTTTAGATTTTGAATAGATAAGAATATCGTCGATGAATACAATAACAAATCGATCAAGGTAAGGTTTGCAGACTCTATTCATTAGGTCCATGAAAACAGCTGGTGCGTTGGTTAATCCAAACGGCATAACCATGAATTCATAGTGACCATATCGAGTTCGAAAAGCAGTTTTTAGGGACGTCTTCTTCATGCACTCTAAGCTGATGATAGCCAGATCGAAGGTCGATTTTCGAAAAGCAACTGGCACCTTGTAGTTGGTCAAGAAGGTCATCTATGCGAGGTAAAGGATATCGATTTTTGATAGTTAACTTGTTGAGCTCTCTGTAGTCGATGCACATGCGAAAAGATCCATCCTTCTTCTTTACAAAAAGTACAGGTGCACCCCAAGGCGATGAGCTGGGGCGTATAAATCCCTTGTCAGTCAACTCTTGCAATTGACTGGCTAGCTCTTGCATTTCAGAGGGGGCTAACCTATATGGAGATTTTGCCACTGGTGTAGCACCAGGTATAAGATCAATACGGAATTCGACATCTCTGATTGGAGGAAGTCCTGAAATATCATCAGGAAAGACTTGCGGAAAATCTTTTACAACAGGAATATCTTCAAGTTTCTTCTCTGTAGTCCCCTTCTTGATGATATGGGCTAAAAACGCGACATAATTCTTGCGAAGGTATTTTTGAGCTTGAAGGCAAGACATTAAGTTGAGCCCTTTCGACGAGGTTTCTCCAAAGATTCGAAGAGTCTGACCGTTTGAAAGAGGAATACGTATAAATTTCTCACGACATACAACTTCCGCATGATGTAGACTGAGCCAATCCATACCGATTATGATGTCAAAACTTCCCAGCTTCATAGGAATGAGATCGACTGAGAAATCGTGGCCGTTTAGGGTGAGCGTACAGTTGCGTAAAATAGAGTCTAACGAAACTGGTTTTCCGTCCGCAACTTCCATCGTTATGGATTCCGCGAGCTTATCCCGATTTTTGCTTAAGATAGGTTCAAATTCTAATGACACGAAACTTCTATCCGCACCAGTATCAAATAACATAGAGGCGTATCTACCATTTATAAGAAACGTACCGTTGACCACATTGCCGTCAGCTCTGGCCTGGTTTGCGTTAATATTGAAAGCCCTTCCTCTAGCAGGTGGAGGAGCTTGGTTCGCTTGATTCACAGGATTGGCTTGGGCCTGAGCATGAATAATATTGACCAGCCTTGGACATGTGTTCCTGAAATGACTTGGGTCGCCGCAGTTGAAACAAGCCCGCATAGGTTGGCCCATAGGGTAATTGGGTTGATAGTAAGTTTGGGCTAACTGTTGAGTGGGTGGAAATGGTAGCTGTTGTTGGGCTTGACCCATTAATTGTTGGTGGGTTTGGGTTATAGGTTGATGGCGGTTTGTTCGTTGGAGCGTGCGGCAGTTTTGAACAGTGTGTCCGGCGCGACCGCAGCCGGTACAGTATTGGCAAGGATAGTCAGGGGAGTGGTGATACTGACAACGGTTACATTTTGGTAGTGGCCCTGTGTATGGTTTTCTGTATGGCACGGGTGGAGGAGTGGCTTGAGTGATGGGTGCAGCAGGAACAGGGGTGTTGGTTTGGGTGACTGCAAAGTTCCTGGCGTTACGCTTCCTCTTGTTAGCAAATTTAGAGGAAGGAGTGTGGTGGTTTGAGGTTTGTCCCTCAGCAGGGGTTTTCTTCTTTTCCCCTTGAACTTCCCATTGCGAATTCGGTTTTCGGTCAGTTCTGTTGCCAACTCCATGGCAGCTTCGAGGGTTACCGGTGAAACGCTGAGGACCGAATCTTGGATTTTCGAGGGTAGTCCTCGAATGTAATGTTCGATCAGACGGTAGGTTGGAGTGAATAAGTTTGGAACCATTTGGTTCAACTCCAAGAACCTTTTGTTGTAAGTAGAGTGATCACCATCTTTTTGCTTCAAAGCATGAAATTCATCTTCCAATTTCTTAATTTCACTTCTAGGACAGAATCGCCTAGTCATGATTTCCCTTAACTCCTCCCAAGTTAAGGCCATCGCATCATCCGTTCCCCTCTTTCCTTTCTCAGTATTCCACCAAGTGAGAGCTACCCCAAGTAGTCTCCCGGTGGCATAACGAACTTTGCGATCCTCAGGACAATCGCAGTTTAAGAAAACGTTTTCCATCTCCTCGAACCAATGTAGGAGAGCAGTGACTCCCTCAGTCCCTTCGAATTTTGGAGGATCGCAGGACTTAAAATGTTTGTAGGAGCATTTGATGGTAGGAGGGTTGTTGATGATCTGGTCCTGTTGTTGAGGAGGGTTAGTAGGATTTGCAGCAAGGGCTTGTTGTACTTGTACTACGATGTCAGGTAATATCGTGGCCATTTGATTCGCAATATGGGTGGCCAAACGTTCCCGAGACTTTTCCGATTTCCTACTTCTTCGATGCGATCTAGACGACATCTACAGGATCATAAAATGAGAAGATTGTGAGTTTATGATGTCTTTTTAGGTGTCATGTGTCTTTGAGAAAATGAAAATAACATAAATATCAATAATGTAACTACATCCAAAGGATGTCTTGGGTTCGCTCATGTTGGGCCTCAAATGTCCCCCATACCTTCACCTACATAGTCATGTGGGCCCCCATGGCTATTGGCTTGGTAGGATTCACATTAGTATTGGCAATTTAACACTTGCATCCCCCGAATGCAAACCACAAAATATGTTCATGAGGTGTTTGGTCGGAACGTGTCCAGGTGTAGACACAATGACGACTCAAAGTGGGATTAGCTCTCACGACGTTTGGTATAGCATGCTTTGGCCTAATAGGTATTTCGTACTCTCATCGTTAGTCCCCAGGTAGGCAAACTGGTCCTTTATTTTGGATTTATACGAATGCCAGCCTAGACAGGACGTTCCGACTACCGGTACTAGTACCCTTCCAGTTACTACATGCCCGTCATGAGAACTCACTTTGATGAGATTTGAAAACACGAAAATCATTGTAAAATCAATCATGATGTGGTGTGTGCTTGCATGGATGTGATATATTATGATCATACGATTTCATGATAGGCATTATTTGATAACACATACTTATGAACATGCTTGAACAATATCAAATGTAACATTTAACATAAACATATAAACATCATGAAATTTGGCATATAACACACAAAATTCTTATAAGTTTCTAATCGACTATAGTATAGGCTCTAAGGGTCTAATAACCTATCCTATATCCCTATAGTCATGGCTCTGATACCAATCTGTAACACCCCGACCCGCAGCGGAAATAAGAGTCGGGGCATAATTGGGTTATTACCAAAGCACATGACATTTACTATTATGTTTCATAATTAAATGAAGTCAAAGTTACATTTCTCAAACATCCAAACATGTTCATTCATTACAAGGGAAAATAACCAAACATAATAATCCCAAAAACTAAATCGTTTTATTTCTTCTAATCCAGGTCCTATATGTTCCTAGCTGCTGCTGGTTCACCTGTATCATGTGTGAAATGGGAGGTTTTTGGGTCAACATAAGTTGGCGAGTGAACCTTATAGATAAACATTTGATAACGATTTTATGGTTAGTTTATCAATAAAATATTGTGCATAATCATAAAAGAGCACATGTATGTAATCAAACATTGGCAAATATCAGATACAATTATAACATACATTAACATTTGATAGCATACATGAACATACCAATATCATATGATAACTAACATAAATGAACTGTGCGATCAAGGCTCAATCAAACGGAGCCGATCGTATTGCATGAACTGGAAATGTAAATTGAACTGTGCGCTCAAGGCTCAATCAAACGGAGCCGAACGTATTGCATGAACTGGAAATGTAAATTGAACTGTGCACTCAAGGCTCAATCAAACGGAGCCGAGCGTATTGCATGTATTGAAATGTAAAATGAAATGACCGATCAAGGCTCAATCAAACGGAGCCGATCGTGCGGGCACGCCCTGATCAACCGCATAATAAAATGGGGATCAAACTCAACCTCGATGGATGGGGAGCTACGGCCTCGGCAATTGCATGTACTGAAATAATAACTTGCATCTAATAATGACTACTTAACAGCAACAAACTAATACACATGTCATGTTATGAAGTATGTACAATAATTTCGTTATAATATGTAAATAAGCAAAGACACATGATACACCCCAAAATCGTGATTAAAACGGGGAATTTGAAAGGTTCACTCACATTGGGTGCGTTGGATTTGAGATGGTGAGATGCGTACAATTTAGACGAGCGAGTCGACGAGGAATACTAACCTAAATAATAATGGAAAGATATATTAAATGGATAGATTTTATTAAGGACTTTAATGGGATTTTAAGATATATTTTTGTGAGTTTATGGCTATTTTCTATCTTTAAAAATGTTATTTTTAAGTATTTTTAATTGATTTTTAAATTAAAATAAACAAATAAATATTTAAAAAAAAATATTATTTTTTTTACTGTTTGACCTTTGACCGTTGACCGTTGACCGGTTCGGTCAGCGGTAAATGTTTGCACCAAGCGGGATTCGAACCGGTGACCGTCCGTTCACGCGCACGTAGCTCTACCAACTGAGTTACGTGACTAACCCGTTAGAAACCCAGTTTTAATTATATTTACATACTTATTCGAATTTACCGGAAATTCCTTTATTTTGCAAAACGTTTTAATCTCATGGACCGGCGCTTGTAACGGGACTCGAACGCGCGACGTGAAGTTTATTTTGCACACAGTCCACCGCTGGACTGTGTGTCTAACCCGGTTATATTCTTGATTTATATTATACTTAACAACTACCCGCTCTAACCCGGTTAGTTCATGAATAAAAAGAAATGTTGTTTCGTAAAGTGTGTGCATAGTAAGAATCGAACTCGCGACGTGATTATTAAATGTGCACACAGTCCACCGCTGGACTGTGTGTCTAACCCGTTTATAAACCGAATTTTAATTACTCTTATATTCTGAATAGATTCATCTTCTTCGTCGGCTTACAACTGTCAGCGTAATTCAACTGGTTAAGGTTGCTTTTGCGATTTACTAAGATCTTAAACACTAACAGTAATTCAATAGTAAGGAATGGAAAGAGTTTAAAGAACAGGATTTACCGATTGGAGATAAACACAGAAATCCGGCGAAGGTTTTGTCGGTACAGGAATTGAACTCCGACTGTTGAAACAATTAACAGTGTGGTTCGATTATTTATAGAATTAAATCACCTAAACAAAGTTTAAGTGAAATGCAGGATCTCTTACCAGTTCACAGTGGGATTCCGGCAATTTCAGAAGCTTTCCGGCGAAAGTGAGATTTCCGATAAACGTTGACTAAGGTTGATTCTGATGATGGAATTGTGTTAGAGATTGACTAATCACATGTTTTAAACAAAAAGAGTCGAAGGAATTACCGTGAGAATGCGATTCCCGGTTTTCCGGTGAGTTGCAGAAAAATTCCGGCGATCGAATTCAGAGAATCTTACAGTTCAGAATCTTGACGAAAATGAAATTGAGTGTTGTTGTGATAGTTATGAATCGCGCAAATGATCAGGACTTGGATTAAATCAGAGTTTGGTATGTTTTCGGTTTCAAAAACCGGAAATGATGAAGTCTTTAAGTTCATTCAATTCGGACTTAATTAGAAACCGATATTCATCGGTTATAAGCTAGCCAAAAGAAGTCGAAATGATTTAGCGTTCGATTTGCCGGTTTCCGTTATTCAGATGGCACCAATGGTTAATTCGAGTTCGCGTATAAGATCCATTGGGTTGCCAATTGTTAACAGAAAACACATTGTGGCGGAGTGGTTTGGGAAGTGAATGTTAAGTCATTGGAGACAGCTGACCCGGGTTCGAGTCCCGGCAGCTACAATTTATTTTTATTTATTTTATTTTAACTTTTTATCCAATTTAATTTTTATAGTTTAGTTTATTTATTAATTATGTAACGTTTAAACTCAAAATAACCATAAACAATTAATGTATTTTCATAACTTGGTATTTGATTACAAAACGGAGCGGGTTTTGAAGACCCGTTTTTTTACAAATGTTACAGTATCCCCTACTTTTAGGAATTTCGTCCCGAAATTTAAACGGTTGAAGTAGTAGGAAAAAGGTGAGGGTATTTTTCACGCATTGAGTCTTCACGTTCCCAAGTAAACTCTGGTCCCCGTTTCGACTCCCAGCGTACCCTAACAATAGGAATGCGACTACGTCGTAAACGCTTTTCTCCATAGTCCATAATCTCCACTGGTCTTTCAATAAAATGCATGGATTCATCAATCTGAATATCTTCCAGTGGAATATGAAGATTTTCATCAGCGAGGCACTTCTTCAAGTTCGACACGTGGAATGTGGGATGAATCCTGTCGAGTTCTTCCGGTAGGTCAAGCTTGTATGCTACAGGACCTACTCTTTCGAGTATCTTGAAAGGTCCTACGTAACGTGGTGCTAGCTTTCCCTTTTGACCAAAACGAACTACTCCCTTCCACGGTGATACTTTTAAAAGCACATGATCACCAACGCTAAACTCCAAGGGCTTCCGTCGTTTATCTGCGTAACTCTTTTGACGACTTTGAGCCGCTAGAAGATTGTTTCGGATTTGATGAATCTTATCTATGGTTTCTTGGATCAATTCTGGACCAGTAATTTGTGCTTCCCCAATTTCGTGCCAACAAACAGGGGATCGACACTTTCGACCATATAAAGCTTCAAAAGGTGCCATGCCGATGCTAGAATGATAACTGTTGTTGTACGAAAATTCAACTAACGGTAGATGGGCGTCCCAATTTCCCTTGAAGTCTATGACACATGCTCTAAGCATATCCTCAAGGGTTTGAATGGTGCGCTCAGACTGTCCATCAGTTTGAGGATGGTAGGCGGTACTGAGATCTAATCGAGTGCCCATAGCGGATTGTACTGCTTGCCATGTTCGTGAGGTGAAACGACCATCACGATCAGAAATAATACTTAATGGTACTCCATGTCGGCTGACGATTTCGTTGATATAAATACGAGCAAGCTTTTCGTTCTTGAAATCTTCTCGAATAGGAATAAAGTGAGCTGATTTTGTAAGTCGGTCTATAACCACCCATATAGTGTCATACCCACTAGAAGTGCGAGGTAACCCGGTAATGAAATCCATGGTTATATTTTCCCACTTCCATACAGGTATTTCTGGTTGGACTAGAAGTCCTGAGGGTCTTTGGTGTTCAGCCTTCACCTTAGAACATGTGAGACACTTGGAAACGAAAACGGCAATATCTTTCTTCATTCCAGGCCACCAATAGGTGTACCGTAGGTCTTGATACATCTTATCGGCTCCTGGGTGTATAGAATATCGCGTCTTATGAGCTTCATGCATGAGTGTTTCACGAAGATTGATATGGTTAGGAATCCATATACGATCTAGGTAATACAAAATACCATCAGATTTAGTTTCAAGTTTTAGCTCGGCTCCGCAGGACATCTCTTTTTGTACATCTTCCTCTGTTATTGAAACGTGTTGAGCCTCTCGAATTTGATCCTTAACATTGGTTATAATTTGCGAACATAGAAGATGAATGGAGTTCGCATAACCCTTTCGACTAAGTGCATCAGCCACCACATTTGCTTTACCAGGGTGGTATCTGATTTCACAGTCGTAATCATTTAGGAGTTCGACCCATCTTCGTTGCCTCATATTTAACTCTTTCTGGTTGAAGATATGTTGAAGACTCTTGTGGTCAGTGTAGATTTCACACTTCGTACCATAGAGATAATGTCTCCATATCTTAAGAGCAAATACAACAGCCCCAAGTTCAAGGTCATGAGTGGTGTAGTTCTTTTCGTGTGTCTTGAGTTGCCTTGGGGCATAAGCTATGACTTTTCCTCTTTGCATGAGAACGCAACCTAATCCTTGCCCTGACGCGTCGCAATAGACTACAAAATCATCACAACCTTCAGGAAGAGTGAGGATTGGTGCATCACAAAGTTTTTGCTTGAGAATTTGAAAAGCTTCTTCTTGCTTGGGTCCCCATACGAATGGCTTTCCCTTATGGGTTAAAGCCGTGAGTGGCACCGCAATGCGAGAGAAGTTTGAAATGAACCGACGATAATAGCCAGCTAGTCCAAGAAAAGACCTTACTTCAGTTGGTGTTCGTGGAGCTTGCCATTCTTGAACTGCTTTGATCTTTAATGGGTCCACATGTATTCCTTTGTCATTGACTACATGCCCGAGAAATTGCACCTCTTTTAACCAGAATTCACATTTAGAGAACTTGGCATAAAGCTTTTCCTTTTCTAGAAGTGCAAGAACAAGTCGTAGATGACGCTCATGATCAGCTTTAGATTTTGAATAGATAAGAATATCGTCGATGAATACAATAACAAATCGATCAAGGTAAGGTTTGCAGACTCTATTCATTAGGTCCATGAAAACAGCTGGTGCGTTGGTTAATCCAAACGGCATAACCATGAATTCATAGTGACCATATCGAGTTCGAAAAGCAGTTTTTAGGGACGTCTTCTTCATGCACTCTAAGCTGATGATAGCCAGATCGAAGGTCGATTTTCGAAAAGCAACTGGCACCTTGTAGTTGGTCAAGAAGGTCATCTATGCGAGGTAAAGGATATCGATTTTTGATAGTTAACTTGTTGAGCTCTCTGTAGTCGATGCACATGCGAAAAGATCCATCCTTCTTCTTTACAAAAAGTACAGGTGCACCCCAAGGCGATGAGCTGGGGCGTATAAATCCCTTGTCAGTCAACTCTTGCAATTGACTGGCTAGCTCTTGCATTTCAGAGGGGGCTAACCTATATGGAGATTTTGCCACTGGTGTAGCACCAGGTATAAGATCAATACGGAATTCGACATCTCTGATTGGAGGAAGTCCTGAAATATCATCAGGAAAGACTTGCGGAAAATCTTTTACAACAGGAATATCTTCAAGTTTCTTCTCTGTAGTCCCCTTCTTGATGATATGGGCTAAAAACGCGACATAATTCTTGCGAAGGTATTTTTGAGCTTGAAGGCAAGACATTAAGTTGAGCCCTTTCGACGAGGTTTCTCCAAAGATTCGAAGAGTCTGACCGTTTGAAAGAGGAATACGTATAAATTTCTCACGACATACAACTTCCGCATGATGTAGACTGAGCCAATCCATACCGATTATGATGTCAAAACTTCCCAGCTTCATAGGAATGAGATCGACTGAGAAATCGTGGCCGTTTAGGGTGAGCGTACAGTTGCGTAAAATAGAGTCTAACGAAACTGGTTTTCCGTCCGCAACTTCCATCGTTATGGATTCCGCGAGCTTATCCCGATTTTTGCTTAAGATAGGTTCAAATTCTAATGACACGAAACTTCTATCCGCACCAGTATCAAATAACATAGAGGCGTATCTACCATTTATAAGAAACGTACCGTTGACCACATTGCCGTCAGCTCTGGCCTGGTTTGCGTTAATATTGAAAGCCCTTCCTCTAGCAGGTGGAGGAGCTTGGTTCGCTTGATTCACAGGATTGGCTTGGGCCTGAGCATGAATAATATTGACCAGCCTTGGACATGTGTTCCTGAAATGACTTGGGTCGCCGCAGTTGAAACAAGCCCGCATAGGTTGGCCCATAGGGTAATTGGGTTGATAGTAAGTTTGGGCTAACTGTTGAGTGGGTGGAAATGGTAGCTGTTGTTGGGCTTGACCCATTAATTGTTGGTGGGTTTGGGTTATAGGTTGATGGCGGTTTGTTCGTTGGAGCGTGCGGCAGTTTTGAACAGTGTGTCCGGCGCGACCGCAGCCGGTACAGTATTGGCAAGGATAGTCAGGGGAGTGGTGATACTGACAACGGTTACATTTTGGTAGTGGCCCTGTGTATGGTTTTCTGTATTGGCACGGGTGGAGGAGTGGCTTGAGTGATGGGTGCAGCAGGAACAGGGGTGTTGGTTTGGGTGACTGCAAAGTTCCTGGTGTTACGCTTCCTCTTGTTAGCAAATTTAGAGGAAGGAGTGTGGTGGTTTGAGGTTTGTCCCTCAGCAGGGGTTTTCTTCTTTTCCCCTTGAACTTCCCATTGCGAATTCGGTTTTCGGTCAGTTCTGTTGCCAACTCCATGGCAGCTTCGAGGGTTACCGGTGAAACGCTGAGGACCGAATCTTGGATTTTCGAGGGTAGTCCTCGAATGTAATGTTCGATCAGACGGTAGGTTGGAGTGAATAAGTTTGGAACCATTTGGTTCAACTCCAAGAACCTTTTGTTGTAAGTAGAGTGATCACCATCTTTTTGCTTCAAAGCATGAAATTCATCTTCCAATTTCTTAATTTCACTTCTAGGACAGAATCGCCTAGTCATGATTTCCCTTAACTCCTCCCAAGTTAAGGCCATCGCATCATCCGTTCCCCTCTTTCCTTTCTCAGTATTCCACCAAGTGAGAGCTACCCCAAGTAGTCTCCCGGTGGCATAACGAACTTTGCAATCCTCAGGACAATCGCAGTTTAAGAAAACGTTTTCCATCTCCTCGAACCAATGTAGGAGAGCAGTGACTCCCTCAGTCCCTTCGAATTTTGGAGGATCGCAGGACTTAAAATGTTTGTAGGAGCATTTGATGGTAGGAGGGTTGTTGATGATCTGGTCCTGTTGTTGAGGAGGGTTAGTAGGATTTGCAGCAAGGGCTTGTTGTACTTGTACTACGATGTCAGGTAATATCGTGGCCATTTGATTCGCAATATGGGTGGCCAAACGTTCCCGAGACTTTTCCGATTTCCTACTTCTTCGATGCGATCTAGACGACATCTACAGGATCATAAAATGAGAAGATTGTGAGTTTATGATGTCTTTTTAGGTGTCATGTGTCTTTGAGAAAATGAAAATAACATAAATATCAATAATGTAACTACATCCAAAGGATGTCTTGGGTTCGCTCATGTTGGGCCTCAAATGTCCCCCATACCTTCACCTACATAGTCATGTGGGCCCCCATGGCTATTGGCTTGGTAGGATTCACATTAGTATTGGCAATTTAACACTTGCATCCCCCGAATGCAAACCACAAAATATGTTCATGAGGTGTTTGGTCGGAACGTGTCCAGGTGTAGACACAATGACGACTCAAAGTGGGATTAGCTCTCACGACGTTTGGTATAGCATGCTTTGGCCTAATAGGTATTTCGTACTCTCATCGTTAGTCCCCAGGTAGGCAAACTGGTCCTTTATTTTGGATTTATACGAATGCCAGCCTAGACAGGACGTTCCGACTACCGGTACTAGTACCCTTCCAGTTACTACATGCCCGTCATGAGAACTCACTTTGATGAGATTTGAAAACACGAAAATCATTGTAAAATCAATCATGATGTGGTGTGTGCTTGCATGGATGTGATATATTATGATCATACGATTTCATGATAGGCATTATTTGATAACACATACTTATGAACATGCTTGAACAATATCAAATGTAACATTTAACATAAACATATAAACATCATGAAATTTGGCATATAACACACAAAATTCTTATAAGTTTCTAATCGACTATAGTATAGGCTCTAAGGGTCTAATAACCTATCCTATATCCCTATAGTCATGGCTCTGATACCAATCTGTAACACCCCGACCCGCAGCGGAAATAAGAGTCGGGGCATAATTGGGTTATTACCAAAGCACATGACATTTACTATTATGTTTCATAATTAAATGAAGTCAAAGTTACATTTCTCAAACATCCAAACATGTTCATTCATTACAAGGGAAAATAACCAAACATAATAATCCCAAAAACTAAATCGTTTTATTTCTTCTAATCCAGGTCCTATATGTTCCTAGCTGCTGCTGGTTCACCTGTATCATGTGTGAAATGGGAGGTTTTTGGGTCAACATAAGTTGGCGAGTGAACCTTATAGATAAACATTTGATAACGATTTTATGGTTAGTTTATCAATAAAATATTGTGCATAATCATAAAAGAGCACATGTATGTAATCAAACATTGGCAAATATCAGATACAATTATAACATACATTAACATTTGATAGCATACATGAACATACCAATATCATATGATAACTAACATAAATGAACTGTGCGATCAAGGCTCAATCAAACGGAGCCGATCGTATTGCATGAACTGGAAATGTAAATTGAACTGTGCGCTCAAGGCTCAATCAAACGGAGCCGAACGTATTGCATGAACTGGAAATGTAAATTGAACTGTGCACTCAAGGCTCAATCAAACGGAGCCGAGCGTATTGCATGTATTGAAATGTAAAATGAAATGACCGATCAAGGCTCAATCAAACGGAGCCGATCGTGCGGGCACGCCCTGATCAACCGCATAATAAAATGGGGATCAAACTCAACCTCGATGGATGGGGAGCTACGGCCTCGGCAATTGCATGTACTGAAATAATAACTTGCATCTAATAATGACTACTTAACAGCAACAAACTAATACACATGTCATGTTATGAAGTATGTACAATAATTTCGTTATAATATGTAAATAAGCAAAGACACATGATACACCCCAAAATCGTGATTAAAACGGGGAATTTGAAAGGTTCACTCACATTGGGTGCGTTGGATTTGAGATGGTGAGATGCGTACAATTTAGACGAGCGAGTCGACGAGGAATACTAACCTAAATAATAATGGAAAGATATATTAAATGGATAGATTTTATTAAGGACTTTAATGGGATTTTAAGATATATTTTTGTGAGTTTATGGCTATTTTCTATCTTTAAAAATGTTATTTTTAAGTATTTTTAATTGATTTTTAAATTAAAATAAACAAATAAATATTTAAAAAAAAATATTATTTTTTTTTACTGTTTGACCTTTGACCGTTGACCGTTGACCGGTTCGGTCAGCGGTAAATGTTTGCACCAAGCGGGATTCGAACCGGTGACCGTCCGTTCACGCGCACGTAGCTCTACCAACTGAGTTACGTGACTAACCCGTTAGAAACCCAGTTTTAATTATATTTACATACTTATTCGAATTTACCGGAAATTCCTTTATTTTGCAAAACGTTTTAATCTCATGGACCGGCGCTTGTAACGGGACTCGAACGCGCGACGTGAAGTTTATTTTGCACACAGTCCACCGCTGGACTGTGTGTCTAACCCGGTTATATTCTTGATTTATATTATACTTAACAACTACCCGCTCTAACCCGGTTAGTTCATGAATAAAAAGAAATGTTGTTTCGTAAAGTGTGTGCATAGTAAGAATCGAACTCGCGACGTGATTATTAAATGTGCACACAGTCCACCGCTGGACTGTGTGTCTAACCCGTTTATAAACCGAATTTTAATTACTCTTAATTCTGAATAGATTCATCTTCTTCGTCGGCTTACAACTGTCAGCGTAATTCAACTGGTTAAGGTTGCTTTTGCGATTTACTAAGATCTTAAACACTAACAGTAATTCAATAGTAAGGAATGGAAAGAGTTTAAAGAACAGGATTTACCGATTGGAGATAAACACAGAAATCCGGCGAAGGTTTTGTCGGTACAGGAATTGAACTCCGACTGTTGAAACAATTAACAGTGTGGTTCGATTATTTATAGAATTAAATCACCTAAACAAAGTTTAAGTGAAATGCAGGATCTCTTACCAGTTCACAGTGGGATTCCGGCAATTTCAGAAGCTTTCCGGCGAAAGTGAGATTTCCGATAAACGTTGACTAAGGTTGATTCTGATGATGGAATTGTGTTAGAGATTGACTAATCACATGTTTTAAACAAAAAGAGTCGAAGGAATTACCGTGAGAATGCGATTCCCGGTTTTCCGGTGAGTTGCAGAAAAATTCCGGCGATCGAATTCAGAGGATCTTACAGTTCAGAATCTTGACGAAAATGAAATTGAGTGTTGTTGTGATAGTTATGAATCGCGCAAATGATCAGGACTTGGATTAAATCAGAGTTTGGTATGTTTTCGGTTTCAAAAACCGGAAATGATGAAGTCTTTAAGTTCATTCAATTCGGACTTAATTAGAAATCGATATTCATCGGTTATAAGCTAGCCAAAAGAAGTCGAAATGATTTAGCGTTCGGTTTGCCGGTTTCCGTTATTCAGATGGCACCAATGGTTAATTCGAGTTTGCGTATAAGATCCATTGGGTTGCCAATTGTTAACAGAAAACACATTGTGGCGGAGTGGTTTGGGAAGTGAATGTTAAGTCATTGGAGACAGCTGACCCGGGTTCGAGTCCCGGTAGCTACAATTTATTTTTATTTATTTTATTTTAACTTTTTATCCAATTTAATTTTTATAGTTTAGTTTATTTATTAATTATGTAACGTTTAAACTCAAAATAACCATAAACAATTAATGTATTTTCATAACTTGGTATTTGATTACAAAACGGAGCGGGTTTTGGAGACCCGTTTTTTTACAAATGTTACATTGTTAACGGAAATTCTATATTATTTTGTTATTTATTATAACTAACTCGAACCGATACACTCAACGATCCATTACATTTTAGTACTTGACGCGAAATTTTGTTATATTGTTATGATATGGTTAATATGGTTAATTTAACGCAAAACCGAGCCTAAATCCAATTCTTTATCGATTAATTACGCTTCGGCGCATTTAATGAATACTTTATATAATTTACTTGTAAAAAGTCATAGAACTACATATAATTATACATAGTGTTATAAATCGATGCGTTTTGATAATATATCGACAACGAACGTTGTCGGAATCGTCCTAAAACAGAGGAAACTCTGCCCGTTTTTCGTAAAAAACCGTAAGATCAAAACATGATTCATGAAACGATATATATCGAATTCAAGTAATCTTTGTATAAAAATAAATATATATGTATATTTATTTCAATAACGCTTCGACAACCTCTAATATATTTATGTACTTTCGTTATCCATGTATGACGACCTCGGAGTTGCATTACCAAACTCTTCACTCCTCGCGGGATTTCCAAGGAATGCGTTGCGAAATTGTGAGCATACTCGACCCCCTTTTTACACTTTAACGCATTTTGGGGTGCAACATGTATAAATTACAAAATTTATTTTTAACAAGATTAAATGTGTTCCCAATACCAAACGGGTTATCAATTACGCTTATGTGAATTATATGTGTTAGATTAAACTCGTTTATACATGCTACCTGTTACTTTTGAGTTGTTTATGCTTATTAGTTTTAATTTGTATTCTCACGACATTGTTATGATTATGTTACTATGCATGCTAGTTAAGGAATTCAATTATATGCTATTATTATGTGAGAGTCGTCTACATATATATACGATTCAGCTTTATTATACACCCGTCATGATTGAAATAAACTCTTACACTTAGATTTTATTTTCAAACTTGTATGCTCGCCAATACTTTTGTATTGATCTACGCTTTTAATACATGTTGCAGGAAAGCTGATGATGCAAGAAATCTAGTAAGATTGCTTAGATACACGCCTAGATTAATTTATCTATTTTGATGTTATGTCGTTTTGAAACAATTGTTGACTATTATTTGAAATTTTTGTATGACAATTTAGTCTTGAGTGAAATTTGAATTTAATCTATATTGTCACATAGCGTTATGAAGTTTTGAGCAATTTGTTCGTCTCATCCCGATGTTTCCGCCATCGGTTGGGGTGTGACAAAAGTCACGTTGTGTAGCACGGGGAAAACAACCAAACTCTTGTTGCATAACGCGAGGGAAAACTAGTTATAATAAAAGAAGGTGTTTAACTACTACCCCAGAGATATCGGCCTACTACCTATTTGTTGTCTTTATGCATCTTTAGTGCATCCACATTTAAATGCATTTGAAAACGTCATAGTTGTTGCATCACATTTTCATATGTAACTAGCAATTAGACCTGCTCGCGTTGTGGTGCAGGTATATTGGAAACATCAAATGGATTAGTCCAAGTGTTTTGTGATGCATTAACCATATGAAATTTTCAAAATGGAGTAATAGTGCAATGAGCAAAAACGCAAAGTTGAAAACTTGAGGGGGTGGGGGGGGGGGGGGTAGTGGTGTTAAAAATGAAGTAATAGTGCAATGGCGTAAATAACAAAATTTATAACTTGAGGGGGGGGGGGGTAATAGTGCAAGGAGTGAAATCATTGTTTAAAATTGAGGGGGTGGTGGCATTAAAAATAGAGTAACAGTGCAAGGGGTAAAAACACAAAGTTTAAAAGTTGAGGGAGTGGTGTCGCAATTCAAACTTGAGGGTTAAAGTGACAAAATTCAAAGGTTGAGGGAGTGTAAAATGAAGTAATAGTGCACGGGTTAAAATGCAAATATTTAAAAGTTATAAAATAAAGCATGGTTTAGGGGTTAAAATTGTAGTTTTAAAAGTTGAAGGGAGTAAATATAAAGTAATACTACAAGGGTTAAAACTAAATGTTTTAAAATAGAGGGACTTAGGTGGTAAGTGTACCACCGACTTTCTGTTTTAAGAGGTATAAGAATATAAACAGAAATTCTTTTGCAAGGAGAACAAGATAAAAAACTGGAGTCAATTTCACACACATTTCATCTCCAATGATGTGTCTACTTTCACATTAATAAAAACTTTATATAATATATGATTTTTTTGAACGGCAAATTCGAATCACTGACGGACCACTGGAGTATCATCGTGCCATCAACGGAACCACCCGATCATATCCATCTCCAGTAGGCATAATACCTATACACTAATTCAGACGGAAACCCAATAAATATAGGAACCCCCTTGTGGGAATCGAACCAAAAACCTATTGGTCCCAAAGTCTTATCCACCCCCAGAATGTCAGTAGGCTATAAAGCCATGAACTTAATATAATATATTATATGTGCCTTTTCTCCCATCGGTCGATGTCCAGAGATCCAATCGGAATTCGTTTTAAACAACATCCTCCAACTGGAGATGCTCTTAATCGGCTTACGGATGCCCGATCGCTTTGCATGGATCTAGGTAGTTACTTCCCGACCACAATTTCCATATTCTACCCGACATCAGTAACGTCAACTATGACATCTTATTTGAATCTTATATCGTCCACATGAGAGGTATTATTACAAGTTAACAATGTTTAGTTAGAAAATTTATGGACGATTATCCTCTTGAATTTATTTATTGTTATTTTTTTCTAACTATACAACTAATTATGTAATTTCAATATTCTAACCGATATAAGTAACAATTGTGGCATCTCTACTCCCCATATATCTCGAATTTCTTCAATTCATGCTTGTTCCAGATTGAGCGATTATTTTCTGATTGATCTTAGAATAGTGAAACACTATCAGATTAACCATTTTGATGATACAATTAAAGATCAAATCGGAATAGACTAGGAAAACAAAAACGAATTTGATTTGTATGATCTTGAGAAGATGAACCGTGCCAACTCTCGGTTCACCAATGTTGACGAAGAAAACATGTCTTAGCATTGTGAAATGTGCGTGCCATCCACAATACCATCGGTTATTGTTTTCACAAACAAAATTGATTCGTATCATTACTCATCTCATCTTATCTAGGCCCAAATAAAACCATTGATTTCAATAATCCACTAGGCCCAGTTAATCTTAACCAATAAATAAGTAACAGGCCCATATAACTATGAAATCTAATTAGATCTGATCCAACTTAATGGGCCCAACTCGAAAAACAAATCAATTTTATTTGATTCAACAAGCCCAAAACAAACTGATACCCGATCTTATTAAACTAAATCGAGCATGCATTCTCGCATCTCCTAACTAGTTTAATTATAACAAAACCGACTTAGTCGACTAGCTAATCAACCAAATCATGTCGATAACACTAAAATTACCAACATTTGCATGATTTAACTCCGCTTATTCAGATCCTAGAGATGGGCCTTTGAGTATTTGGGGCAAAATGTGTTGCCAACGGAATTAGAACAAAAGTGATTGGAATCTATGCACATGATTTCTTTAGCTTCATCATTTTATAACTATGGGGATGATCATTATTGTTGGGTTGTATCTTGATTTATGTATAGGTTTTCGAGTTTGCCCTCTAATTTGGTGGGTTTTTTTTCGCAATTTGGGTTTTCTTCGGCTTTAGGTATGTTTTTCATTATTTTATGTTCGGGGTGGTCAATATTTGGTATTTTGCGGTGGGGTGCATGATAGACGTGGATGGTGTAGATCTAGAAATTACAAAGTTTAGGGGTTTCCAAATCATTAGAATTTTGTGATGGGTGTATGACGGACGGGGATGGTGTAGATCTTGAAATTACGAAGTTTAGAGTTTCCAAATCAACAGAAAGTATTACCATTAGAACATGGTACTTTTATTTTTAATTTCCCTCTCAATATAATATTTAATTTAAGTTTAAAAGAAATTATATAATGTGTTACCCATCTATGTAATAATAAAGAAATTATATAACGGTACAAACTCTACTATAAAAAATTAATAGTTTTTAACTTTGAATGCATCTTAGGTCGGAGGGTATGGTTGGAGCCCCTTAGGGGCTCCACTGTGACACCTTATTGCCACGTTATTAATAGCGCCCCTCTCTTTAACTTGGAGGGTATGGAATAAAGCCCTCTTCTCATTAATGGCATCCTATCCTTCACAAACAGATATGGCGCTATTCCTTGCCATTGCATTCACATCCCCTCAATAGCACCCCGTAATGGTGCCCGCAATATAATTGGAGGGAGGGGGGGGGGGGGGGGGGGACGCTATTATGTCTTTTTAGCTAAGATGGCAATGGCATAGCATCCCTTAACCTAGGGGTGAGCAGAAAACCGAAATAACCTAACTGTAACCGAAATAACCGACAAAATCGAACCGAAATATCCGAAGGAAACAAAAACCAACGGTTCGGTTTTTGGATTTTTAATAACCCAAAGTTTCGGTTCGGTTTTTAGATAACCATTTTCAATAACCGAAAATAACCGAACTGAACCGATAAGTTATAATATAGGCCAAATTCATATATTTTTATGTTTAAGTTTAAGTGTTTAACTCATGCTACTAAGAATTATTAATTTTATTCTTGCTTGTTAAATATTTACAATAAGAATATTAACATGTTTATTTATCATTGAAATGATTTATCCATTGTTTACAAGAAATTACAAAATTTAACATAAAGTAAATGATTTTCAAAGTATTATAAAAGAAAATGTCTTAATTAAAAGTTTGAAGAAACATTAAAAAGATTAGAAGGTTAGGTTTATGTAAACAATATTAATTGAAAATACTAAATATATTAACTTAAATATAAAGATTAAAAAAGATGCTTAAACTTTGAATTATACTTTTTATTTTTGAATCATACGTAACTTGTTTCAAAAACCGAAAAAACCGAACCGAACCGCTACTAAAATCGAAATAACCGAAACCAAACGGTTTTCAAAAACCAAAAACCGAACTTTCGATTACGGTTTCGATTTTACCCAAAAACCAAACCGAACCAAACCATGCACACCCCTAACTTAACCTCCGGTCTTATATGGAATTCGGAATTGATCTATATTTACATTATAACTCTTTTTTTTAAATATTTACAGGTCACATCAGAATGATCTTAGTTCACCAAAATTTAACAATGTTTTCTCGAGGAAGTAGCCTTGGGCAGTTGTGCCCCTCCATATTCTTTTGGTTATATTCTTTCTTTTTACTAACAATTTTTTACATAATACGTTTTTCGAGACTTGAAACGTTAACTTGAAGGGAAGCAACATTTTAATCCAGTAACTTTGTCATTCGAAACCAACCCCACCCAAAGTGAGTTCTATACAAATCAAATTAAGAACACACAATGCATGCGATAAAAATAACACACAAAATAGGGGACTCAAAAGTTTATAATGGTTTTGATATAAAAGATTTCCAATATTAGACCCAAATTTAGATAGATAAGATCTAGAAGCACCCCTTATGTTTATCATTTGACACAATAAGGTGATTGAGACATGTTATTTGTTTCTACCATTCAAACAAATGTATTGAAATTTATTGTATTTTTTAAAAATTACAACATAATGAGATCTTGCCAACTTATATTTGAATCATGTTGCCGTATGGAAAAGAAAATAAGATCTTTGAATCAAATTTTAAACTTACCTATGCTAGCACAACTATTCTCCGTTTTGATGATACATACAAATGGTAGTTGTTAAATTGACATTATAAATTTTTGCCTAGTTTCATCCAAACCTTTAGAACTTTAACCGTTTGCGCACACACAAGACAAAAGCCTCATTACTATATAACTGGTTCCACCCGATTCAAAATCTTCACATCAAATATCCTCAACATACGAAGATAAAAATGAAACAAACAACATCAACTATCTTCCTCATTCTCTTTTCCCTGTTTCTAATCTTGTTCATATCGTGCATTGATGCTCAATCTGCAACCTGAGTGGAAAGTTGAGAGGTAAAAAACCACCTCATGGCCAATGTGTAAATGATCCGGATTGTTGTAAACCAGGAAAGTTATACGATACATACACATGCTCCCCTCCTGTTACTAAAAAATACAAAGGCAACAATGACTATAAACAACTTTGAGAAGGGAGGTGATGGTGGTGGACCATCCGAATGTGACAACAAGTACCACTCAAACGACACATCAATTGTTGCATTGTCTACTGGGTGGTACAATAAAGGGAAAAGGTGCTCCAAGCTTATAAACATAAACTACAAGGGTAAGAGTGTTAAAGCTAAGGTGGTCGATGAGTGTGACACGACCCAGGGATGTGATGATGTGCATGGTTACCAGCCACCGTGTCGCAATAACATTGTGGATGGGTCTAAAGCTGTCTGGGAGGCCCTAGGGGTGCCTAAGAGTGACTGGGGAGAAGCGGAAATTACTTGGTCAGATGCATAGTCATGCTTAAATTTGAAACCATTTCAATAAATAAAATAGTTAGAGGGTCACTACAGTGAATAAAAGTAACCCTACAACAATAAGAAAAAGCAAACTGTTGTGTGCCTTTTATTTCCTTCGTTATATGGAATTCCATTATCGGGTTAAAACTACTTGTTTGTTTTCTATTTTATATCGAGTTATATCATATCTTGTAGCGGTGTGTAGATATAAAGTACTGGGGAAATGTTCAAATAAACAGTCTCCTAAAACTAGGAAGTCGTAGGAAGGGTATCAAACGGACTCTAATTGAGCTCATTCTATCAAGCAGCAACATTGGAAACGTCCCGTCGAACTCTACAATCTTAAATTTTAGGTTTTTGCTTATGGCTTTTTACCCTGTAGATTTTAGAATGTATGTTTAAATCATTGTATCTTTTTATTTAGGATTGTATCTTTTTTTATTTCCGTCATTGTGTTTTTTGCGATTCATTGTGTTATTCCTCGGTATTGTGTTATATTTCTTAACATTGTTTATTTTTTTGCGATCTATTGAGTTATATTTTGTGATCCATTGTATCTTTATACACATCCTAGATTTAGTAGACTTTATAGGATAAATTTAGCCATAAGTATTGATCATTAATTTAGTTTAAGGACTTCTGAATCAATTCCTATGTAGATCTTAAAGGCACTCTTTTTGAAAAGTTTCACCATTGAAACTTGAAAGTGTGTTACTTTGATTTAATTTTCCTCTATTGATATTTTCAACTTTTCACTAACTTTCTTCATTACTTATAACTCCCCGTTCTCACTTCTTCGATCTACAAGCATTTCTCTAACTTTTTATATAAAGAAACTTTATTTATTACATACAACTCAAGTTTGTTAGTTGAGATGAGGGTAAGATACATAAGAAAAAAAAAACACTATTTACAAAAAAGAGTTTTTCATTTGTGCCAAGTCATTGATTGGTTAAATTATTACTCTTTCACCAAGTTTTACTAATATTCGCAAATAAACAATAAATAAATTGGTGAAATGAAAGATGATATGAAAAATGACACGGTATTAAGTACGTACGAATTAGAGCTGATGTTTTTGACATTATATGAATTGCGTTCGGTTTCACCAATTCAACTAGCTAATCTATAAAACTTCAACCCCGCTAACCCTTGACAGTTTATACCCTAATAATAATATATCCCAGTTTTAGAGGTTAAGTTAGAATGCAAGTCTTTGAAAAAATAATTTAAAAAATGACGATTTTTTAAGAATATATAAATATAAATAAAATAATAGACAATGATGGATGCTAGAGAGTAATTAATAAGTAGAACATTTATACCCGTTATCGAATACCATTATTGCCATGGATTGAAAGTTTTTTTAACGGTTAACAAATCAATCCCGAATACTCTCGGGGCACCCGCTGGATAAATGGAGTACTCCGAAAGTAACCCGAGTCGTCCATGGATTGAATGTTATACTTGTGAAACTGAAAATAAAAGTAAAATACAAAAGAACTTATATGATATGTTATCTATCTTTGTATTTTACGATAGATCATACATAATTTTCAACTTTAAAAACATGTATCGAATATATTCCGAATTTCTATATGTATTAGAACTTATTTTTATTAAAATATTCACATGTCGATCACATCACAGTGATCTTAGTTCACCAAGATTCAACAATGTTTTCTTGAGAAAGTAGCCTTGTTCCTCCACAAGACTACAACAACCACACACGAAAAGAATAATATATTTGTTATTTTCTTAAAGCTATTTAAGTTGTTATTTTCTTAAAGCTATTTAAGTTATAATCCATTTTGTTCTATATGAATCAATTTTTTAACATAAATCTTTACATCTATATATCACCTAACCTTCTAAGCAAAAAGGTTTAGAGAATGTTTGACAACTTCTGAATGAGTAAGTGCTGAACCAGTAAGATGTTTGAACCATTAAGTGCTGAATCAGTAAAAGGTCCAATGTCTGAACCATTAAGAGCCAGTATCTTAACTATTCAAAGGCAAATGTCTGACCAATTCAGATAAAATGTTTTAACCATTCAGACTCAGTATTAACCATTCAGATACAAATGAATGAACCATTCAGACATCTGTTCGTGAAACAAACAATCTGAACCACTAAAAACTGAAGCAAACAACCCCTTAAACACACGTCACATTTGTGAGAACCAAACACCAACCATTGAACCCATCACATCATAGTGTTCTTAGTTTACCAAAGATTCAAAAATGTTTTCTTGAGGAAGTAGCCTTGTTCTCCTCCACAAGACCACAACATCCACGCACAAAAACTATTTGTTAGTTTTTAAAACTATTTCAGTTAATTTCATTGTGTTCTACATAAATCATTTTTTAACAAAAACTTTTACACCTACATACCAATCAAATTAATCACACAAAAATAGGGAACATAAATGTTTATCATGGTTTTATATATATAAAAGACCCAACTTAGAGGGTAAGGTTAGTGTAAAAAGGACATTTTTCGTACAAAGTGTAACAAGTCTATGTAAGTATGGTGTTTTATATTCGTTTGATATGGTATAATATGGGAAAACATCATACACAACAATTTATAACACAATCATACGTATTCTAGGCATTTAATTGAAAACATAATGATTTAATTATTCGTATGGTGTTTTAGATTTCATGCCTAGAATGCATTTCATTGTGTTTTAAATTGTTATGCTTGGTATTTTTCTATACAATACCATACCAAAAGTATATAAAACATTATACATAAAAATTAAAATACCATACCTATATAGACTTTTTACACTTTATACCAAAAATGTTCTTTTTACATAAAACCTCAACCCAATTTAGATAGATATAAGAACCCGAAGCAAACCTTACATTTATCTTTTTTTCACAATGTGATTGTGACTTTTAATTTGTTACTACTATACAAACAAATTTATTGAAACTAAATTAGTATTTATTAAAATTACATTATAATAAGATTTTGCCAACATATATTCGAATCATGTTGCCCTGTAAAATAAGAATACAAGATTTGTGAATAATATTTTAACTTATCTATTCTAACAGACATTTTTCTTTGTTTGGATGATACTAGCAAACGGCAGTTGTTAATTGACATAGTAAATTTTTACCTAGTTTCATCCAAACCTTAAGAACTTTAACCATTTGAGCACATGCAAGACAGAAACCTCATTACTATATAATTAGGTCCATCTAATACTAAATCTTCACATCAAATATCATCAACATACGAAAGATAAAAATGAAACGAACAACGTCAACTATCTTCCTTGTTCTCTTTTCTTTGCTTCTAATCTTGTTCGTATCATTCATTGATGCTCAATCTTGCAACCCGAGTGGAAAGTTGAGAGGTAAAAAACCACCTCATGGCCAATGTGTAAATGATCCGGATTGTTGTAAACCAGGCAAGTTATACGATACATACACATGCCTCCTGTTACTAAAAATACAAAGGCAACAATGACTATAAACAACTTTGAGAAGGGCGGGGATGGTGGTGGACCATCTGAATGTGACAACAAGTACCACTCAAACGACACACCAATCGTTGCATTATCAACGGGGTGGTACAATAAAGGGAAAAGGTGCTCCAAGCTTATAAACATAAACTACAAGGGTAAGAGTGTCAAAGCTAAGGTGGTCGATGAGTGTGACACGACCCAGGGATGTGATGATGTGCATGGTTACCAGCCACCGTGTCGCAATAACATTGTGGATGGGTCTAAAGCTGTCTGGGAGGCCCTAGGGGTGCCTAAGAGTGACTGGGGAGAAGCGGAAATTACTTGGTCAGATGCATAGTCATGCTTGAAATTTGAAACCATTTCAATAAATGTAGTTCGAGAGGGTCACTACAATGAATAAACGTATCCCTTACAACAATAAGAAAATAACGAACTATTGTGTACTAGAATTTCCTTCATTGAAGGGAATTCCATTCTACAGTTCAAACTACTTGTAATTTTCTATTTTATGTCGAGTTAAATTGAATCTTATAATCCTTAACATGATAAGTATGTGTAGAAACTAAAGTATTAACCGGATTAACCAAATAACCGAATTAAATTAACTAAACCAAAACAATAGCAGATAGTTTAGATTTCAGTTTTAGGATTAAAGAAATTTTGATTTCTGTTTGTGTTTTCGTAGAAAATCAAACTGACTTAACCCATCATGAATCATTTTATTTTTACTATAATTATATATTTTATATTTTTGTAGTATATCTCGACGGTGTCATTAATATATTGCAAGCACTATTCTTTTAATCGAATCGGACTTAAATGCATTAAGGGTAATTATAGAAGAAGATTAATCAAATCTTACCATCTAATTATGGTAACTATATTAAAAATAAGTTCTAACTAACATATTCTATATAATATTTCTCACAACCTTAGCAGGAAGAATTTCAAGCGAAAAAAAAAAAAAAAACAAAACATTTTGTCAGCATAAGAAAAAAATATATAATATCGAAATTTAATAAAAAGAACAAAACTTAAACAACAAGAAAACTTTGTTTAGCAAATAATAATGACAAATCTAAGGCATAGTTGTGGCAGCTGCAGTACCATGAAACATGACTATGGTGACATGAGTTATGAATGTGACGACGTAAGCTACAACTGTGACGACATGACAATGGAGGCAAGAGAGGAGTAAACAAAACCTAATCAATATATCTGTACAATATGTCCCTAGGGCAGGACGAGGGGGCAAAAAAAATATTTGTCACACAAGGGACGCTCGACACAAGGTTGGTGATTAGTGTTCTAGGTGGCGGAGAGAGATAGAAAGAACGGAACATAAGAGGTCAAAATTCCTAAGGCTCTAATATCATATATAATAATTAAAATGTCGTAACGTATTATGTACGTGTTAATTATACCTATTTATAAAATAAAACAGAAACAATTAAAAGGTTGTTACAGGAAAGAAAGGAGAACTTGATTTTTTTAAGGATCTCAATACAATGTTCAATATTCCTTGCCAGCCTATAATTGCTTTCTAAATTCTAAGTGTCAAGTTTCATATACGTCTCATTCAGGTGATTTGATTAATATTTATAAACAAAGTTCACAACAGTGAAACAATGTTAAAACTTGAGGGGGCGGGGTTGTAGTTAAAAAGAATAATGAGTGAATTTAATGAAACGACAGAGAAAATAATAATAACTAGAATTACTATCCGTAACGCGGCAGGGGGTTTGGTACAAACAGCGGAAATTTTACAACTAAAGAAAAACAACAATAAAAGACAAACATTTAAAGTGTAATTACTATTATACACCTTTAAAAAGATACAATTTTAACATACTACACAACTAAACCTAATACATCTAACCTATACTAATGCATCTTCATCACACAACTGGTTGTTTCGTCTTCGTTAGAGGGTTAGCCCTCCAACCGATCTAGCAGGTTGGTCTTGTTTTGGACCCCAAATTCCTTCGTTGTTCAGTCTCTTTTTTGACTTGAACCTTTCTTCTTCTTCGAAACACCACCATAGGCTGAGTTTTGTTTAGCCTTACGGTTCCGACCTTTTGGCCCCAAAAACCTGAACCAGAGGCTTTCTCGGGGTATCTTCAAGTTATCGTATCATAGACCCATATTGAACTCCATAAACGGGTACAGAGAAAACTCGCTTGAAATGTCAAAAGCCTACCAATGTGATAGAATAATAGCTTCCAAATGACGCTGGGAACCAAAAACAACAACATGATATAAGAAACAATAAATCATGACACACACTTAAACATAGGCTACCTATATTGCAAACTGAAATAAACAAATATATAAACATCAAAGTATCCGATGAGCCAGAAGTCATCTCCATCGACCCAACAAACAAACATCACAAAGACTAACAACTATAAAAACACAAACATCTCTGATGAGCATTGTTCTTACACCTTTGCAAATCCTTAAAACGAACAACCGGATAAAAGATTGTCTAAGCAATAGACGGCTGCAGTTTAGGTTACCAAGCCAAGGCCAAAGCCACATCATAGACTGTATTGAACCACCAAGGCTAAGCGACTTATAGATCAGCCAACAACAACAGAACCCAAATGGCGATAATCAACATCGAAACAACCACAACACAAAGCTCATAAGTAATAGACGGCTGCAACATAAGTTACAAAGCCAACTCCAAAGCAACACTATAGCTAATGGTCTCCGATGAGTCATATGTCATTTTCATCGACCCAACAAACAAACGTCACAAAAGACAGACAACATCTGTAAAACCACAAAAGATTTCTGACGAACATTATCGTTATACCTACACAAACCCTTAAAACTAAAAAGGTCTCATCCAAACAACAAGTGTAAACCAAAATCAAGGGTAAACAACAACATCAGATGTTTGATAATGAGACCCCGATTAACATAAAAAAACACATGCACCAACAGATCTTTCATAGAGACACAAAACCCAAACCAGAAAATTGAAATTCAAATGACGACGCGTAAGCCGTCATCTTCAATGATGGAAAAGCACACTTAAATCGAAAATCAAACGGCAAATCCTTAAAACCAAAACAAAATCCCAACATTAAATCTAAACAGAACCTACGAAGCGTAATCAGTCGTTTTTTAACGACACCAAAACCCGTAAAAATATCAAAAGGAAGACAACAACAACAAGATTTAACTTGTAAACAACACAGAGGCCAATGATCAGAGCAACTCCGACCATCGCAAGCGTCAGACGTAAAAGCGGCGGTGGGATTTTGTCGATTGCAGAGAGAGAGAGAGAGGAACCTTCAAAGTGAAGTCAAACCCCAAAAAATCCCACACTTAAATATCCAATAAAGAAAACAACTTCCAAAGCCAAACGTATAAACATGAGATGCACGCTAAAGCACTTATGCATGAGGTACAACTACAAATAACACAAGTATGTTACAAATTGATAATATATGAATAAATAGTTATATATCACTTGTTTATCTTTCTATTTTATTTTATTTTAATCCATGACTTAGTGGTACAATGATATGATGTTCGCATCTGTAAAAGTGGGTGAGTTTGAATTATTCTACGTGTTGTAAAAAAATTGTTGCTCAAATTATTGATATATAAATTTAAATTTATAACTACAGTGATATTTCGGAAACTAAAAGTATCTTATAATGAGTTCAATGTGTATTTTGATAAATAAATTTAAATGTGAGTGGTGGTAATAATAAGAACAATAACAACAATAAGATTAAAACATTTTTACATATCATCAGTCTGTTTCCCCACCATCTAATAGAGAGGATGCATAGTTCTTAACTTTGAAACAGCCTATATGTAAACTAGGCTAATGCCCGCGTTAAACGCGGCTTCAACAAAAAACCAATTATTTACGTTCAAATTTAATATTATGTAAAAACACATACATTGAAAGAAAAAAAAAACGAAATTATTCAAATCCCGGGAAAACTTCCTTGTACACCACATTATTGTTTTATAGATAGTTATGGGTCTTGGTATGCAACACTTTTTATGCTTCCGGCTTGAATTATTAAATCCTTAAGGGAAATAGTCTTCGAACACATTAGCAGCCTTGCCTGAGCAAAAGAATAGGTGTTAAAAAGGTTGCAATCGACCACCAGACAACTCCAAAACCAGGCACCTGTTTACCACTACTTTTGTGTGTCGATATACCAAATTATCACCAACAATCTGCAAGCGAAAAATCATGTAAAATACTTGGTGAGCTTCATCCTAATACAAAACAAAGAAAACAACACTAAGTGTTACGAATCTTCTAAATCCAAACCTAGCAGTTACTTTGCAGGGTTTGGTTGGCCAATTGAATCTTTATCAGGCAAGAAATATAATTTAGGCTCATACTTACAATGTGACCATTTAGTACTTCAATATTAGTATAATCATGAGTCTTCTTGTAATACTTCAAGTTGGCTTCTTAAACATTTAGTTAACTCAAAGTCCTCCTTTTCAACCCAGCCATTGCCATCATTTCTGTCACGAGGTTCCCCTAATTCGGTACCCTAGAAAACCAATGCGAAAAATTAGTGTGTGTGTGTTTTAGAAAACCAATAAAACCAATGCGAAAAATTAGTGTGACACGTATGGATCCAAGATATGAAGATAATAGTTTTTCTCTCTTAAAGACCTTGAAAATAGAGAACATTACATAGCCTCGAACAAAAAGGGATAATATAAATACCTTTATCCAGGTTGGAACGCGTTGGGATGGGTCTACCCGAAATACTTTTCTTCTAGAGTCTTGAAAAAGGTGTGTCCCGTGTATCAAAAACTATATCACTTTAATAAAAGTTAAGTGTTTTTGATAACATGATTAATAGTGATATGCATCAAAATAGCCTGTCAACTTTTAAAATGGTTCGCTCATTTGACCCGTTTCCTTCTAAACTAATGTTTTGTTTTACCTTTTTACCACTTTGACTCATCAAAGATAAACATAACTTGAATCAACCCATTTATAAGTAAATATGTTGAGATTACCTTAATAGTAGAAACATATTAATGACCTACTCATTCTTCTTAAGAATCCACATTACAAAATAAATAAACTCTAGAATAAATAAACTCTAGAGCAATGTATCTAATAGGATAGAATAAATATATAACTAACTTTTTTATGTTATTTGAATATTCAATATATATCTTCTATATAGCAAGTGAAGCTAGACTTGTGTGAAACTATAATTAACTAATAAATTTTAAAACGTTTGTGACGACATAGCAAGTAAAGCTAGATTTGTGTGGAACTATAATTAACTAATAATATTTTAAGAATCTCAGGGTTGTGACGACATACTTAGTGGCACCACCATCCATATAGCGGAGATACATACACATCTGAATCGTGCCCATAGAAGACGGGTCTTGGTCCCCTGAAAGAATATGGGTTAGTTCATGCAAAGATTGACTGATTATGTTCTGATTAAAAAAGTAAGCATTCGATTTAAACCATGATCGAGTAAAATCCAGACCATAATTTGATATTGAACTAGGAGAAATTACTTGAAGTTCTAATCTTTGCAAGTGTGCCCATTTAAAATGTGGGCAGCCCAACAGCGAGACCCAACATAGCATAAAATTTACATATAATCAAGATTCAGATTCATTCATTTCCCTTATTGCCTTCACACTTTCACAATTTGTTGGCAACCCAGCATCGAGGCCCAACACAACATTTTGTTATTTCTCACGATGACGTCTACATTGGTATTGATAACATGTTTTAAGATCATATATTAAAATAAAGGATAAGGCTACCTAAATTGAGTCCCTATTCGACTTAATGGGTATCTCAATTACGCAAATCACCTTTGTTTAAGTTGAAAAACTTCAAATCATAAACAAAATCAAGACTAAAAATAGAATATTGTTCATTAGTTATCCGAAAAAAAAAACTATAATATTAGTCATAGGACAGTAATCGAATCAAAACACCTATATTACTCATAAGGTAGATTGCAAGATGCAATATAATTTTAAATAGAAATTCGATTTTTAAAATAAGGACATGCTTCCATGAATCACCAATACTAACAGAGATATAAATATACACATATAAGTGGTTAACTAAATTAAATCTTTAAGTTGAACAAATAGTATAGCCAGTACGCAAGTTATAAGTTACTGACAATAATTTAATATGATTACGAATGATATAACAGTGAGAAGAAAATCGAAACCCTTCTTAGCATGTAAGAGTGAGTAGAAAACATAAACTTAGTGGCTTAATGTTTAACTAAATATATTTAATCTAAGTTGCGTGATAATCATCAGATCATGGCATCATTAAGATTAAAAGGCCATTTTCTCGCATCAAGAATGTTGCGGTTAAGTATGAACTCAACAGATAAAGAATGAACTTAATGAAAAAAATATTACCTATGACATGTAGCTCTTAAACCTTTTGTTCCCAGTATGATAATAAAACCTTCAGCTGGTTCGCTTTCAACTGCACATTTGTATACATATAATCAAGATTCCAGATTGAACATCATTATTCTATAGATGAAAATTTGAAAACCCATCGATCCTGAAACCCTAGAATTAGCCAAACAACCGTCTCCGAAAATGTTAAAGAAAATTTAGACTATGTGCGAGATAAAAAAAACCGGGCCCTACCGGGTCCTATAATATAGATTTTTTTTAAATATATATAAAACTTAAACACTTAAATAGAAGGGGGGGAATATTAGAACTAAAATCCCATAGTCATTAAAAGATGGAAACAAAAAACTATAGGAAGAAACAAATAAATTTGATAAACCAAACTGAGATAATAAAAATTATTCCTAAATTATGTAATTTGTTGAAGGATACAAAAAATTTAGTAATAGATCAAATAAAATTAATAAATCTAAACGTAAATAAAGAGATAACCTTATGAAATAATATAAAAAATTATGTAAGATATAAAATTAGAAAAAATCAATAAAAACTAAAATAAATTTACAGTAATTTGTTCCCAAAATTAGAAAAATCAATAAATGAAAGGTTAAAAACTAAAATATTAATATACAGTAAGTTATAAAAAGTACAATAAAATAAACGTTCACCACTATCATTTATGCAATTGTAGTCCTACTAGTTGATGCCCGCCCGCGTTGCGGGGCGATGGCCGAATAATAAGCGAGTTTTAGGCAGCTCATTGACATGGAAAACAATTAAATCGAGTCAACCAATTAAACAAAACACTTTTATAGTTTTGATAAAAAAAACTAAAACAATGGCAATATTGTAATTTTTAACAGAGGGAAAGTTGTATTTTTTGACTGGTGTAAAATCGTAATTTCCCAAAAGCTAAAGCGATGGAAGTACTGTAAATTTGAACCAGGGGCAAAATTGTAAATTTGCGCAGGGGAAATTCGTAATTTTGAACTTGGGGTAACAACGTAATATAAATTTGAATTAAAGGCACAATCGTAATTTTAAACCGGAGACAAAACCACAATTTTATTTTGAACCGAGAGCAAAATTGTAACTTTGAGTTGGGGGCAAAAGCATAATTTTATTTTTAACTGGGCAAAAAAACGTAATTTTTAACTGAGAGGGAAATCATAATTTTTTAAACGGGGAATAATCATATTCTTGAACAGAGGGCAAAATATTAATTTTTAGCTAAGAGCAATAACATAATTTTATTTTGAACAGGGGCCAAAAGGTAATTTTGAGCTGATGCCAAAATCGTAATTTTGAATCGATGGCGAAATCGCAATTTTTAGCTGGGGACAAAAACATAATTTTATTTTGAGCTGAGGGCAAAACTGTAATTTTAGACAGGGGTGAAAACGTATTTTTAAAAGGGATAAAAAATAATAAACTGATTGGTCCAATGGGGGAGTGCCAGGCACACATAATATTATTTTGAACTGGGGGCAAAAACGTAATTTTGAGCTGAGGCCAAAATCGTAATTTTGAATCGAGGGCGAAATCGTAATTTTTTAGATGGAGACAAAAAAATAATTTTATTTTGAGCTGAGTGCAAAACCGTAATTTTAGACAGGGGCGAAAACGTATTTTTAAAAGGGATAAAAAATAATATACTGGTTGGTCTAATGGGGGAGTGCAAGGCAGCCGCCTGACACTACCCCAAGTTAGAATTGTATATGTAGTAAATATGTTGTTTTAAACATTTTAAATAATATTATAGGTAATGAGGGATCAGTTATAGAGTTATAGGGGTTGACTAAGACTATATAACATAAAATAAGTTAAGAAATAATATAGTCTAATGTTCTTCTTCTCCTTCACCAAATTGACAAATCACCATAGCAATCTTTCCAAACACCGGTAAAACTTTCGGCATGTTTTCTTTACGTTCCAACACCCAACGAAACTGAGACTCCCTCCCTCTCTCTAAATTCTGCAACAACACTATGTCAAAACCGTATCTACTATAAAAAGGTTAAAAAATTCCGGGCCCTCGGATGCTTTTGACCCTGAGCGGTTGCCCACCCGGCACTTGCTCAGGGCTGGCCCTGAACTGCACGTTTGTATACATATAATCAAGATTCCATATTGAACATCATTGTTCTATAGATGAACATTTAAAAACCCATCGATCAAGAAACCCTAGAATTAGCCAAACAACCATACAATAATCTATTTCATGTAAAAAAAATACTTACCAAGATTGGCCGCGTCTTTGTGTTTTCGTATACAACACTTCAAATAGAGACATAATTTCTCACATAATCGACGATCTTGTGGCGTCTTCAATGTTGTTTCATCAATTAACAGGAGATCGATATGTGAAAGGAGTTTATGAGAATATTGTGGCGACTTCAGTCTTCTGGGTTCTTCAAGTTGTGGAGGCCTTCAATCTTATGGGTATATTGTAGCGTCTCCATGTGAAGGGATTGTGTTTAGGGTTTTCAGTTTGATGAAATAGAAAAATGGGAGATTACCGTCGATTAGAAGGTATTGAATTTCGGTGAATGAAGATTGAAGAAGATGATATCGTCGCCGATGATGATTGAGAGAGAGAGAATGATGAGATTTAGGATTAATTAGGGATTCTTATGAGACAAGCTTGGCATTTTAGGAAAGTTAATACCCGGGTGACAAGTGTCCCCCATTGGTTTCTTTTATATAATATACTAGGTTATCACCCGCGAACTTCGCCGGTCGAAAAATTTAATCTACATTATCACAAAGTGTATAAATAATACAAATACAAAAGTAACATATTACCTTATTGACAAAGTGAAAATATAGTTAAAATGCATTGAAGTATAAAACATTATTTTTTACTTTTATTAAGAATTAAAGTGTCTCGAGACGAACAACAGTTACTCTTTCTCAAAGCCATCTAGAATTTCTGGCTATGACCATCACTATAGATCTGCAAATTAAAAGACAAATATTAAATAACATCAAAAGATAACTAAGCTCCCAGTGGAAGACATGTTCACAAAATGTATAAAAAATTAAAAAAATATTAAACTGAATTTAACCAATACATTCGACCACAATTTAAAATTGGAAAATACAACAGGGGATTTTGAGTTTTCCAAATAATCAAATCATATATTAATTTGGTATTCACACACTCATTCACAACCTATACTAATTTCAGAAAGATAATCATATTCAACTTCAGATATAATATTACAATTAAAAAAAACTTTTTTGGAAGATGCCTACCATATTAAAATCCATAATCTTTGTATTAATAGGAATAAATGTTACAACTATCATTCCTACAAAATATGTTCGGTCACATGATAGGCTATATGTTACTACCGACTTAAACATATATTGAATTCATACATAAATGGTTAAAACATGTTTTCAACAATATCTAAAACTTGTTGAGCATAAGTATGGAGTGTAAAGGCTTCAATAGTGAGTTTTGATAAAAATACCATTGAAAGTCACCTAATTGACTTAATATGCCGATTTGTCATTTTTTTTCTTTTTGTAAAAGGGACTCTTTAATTTGTGTCCATTGCATGCATAACTTGTTTTGACCTAAGTTTTTTTTTCTCGAACTCTTCTTGCTTAGAATCTATTTAGGTTGGGCTCAATTTGACCGACACCGAATCCGACATGTCCACTTTGCCAAGCATATATATATTCTAACCGGAAAATTGAAAAACTAATACTAACAAATCGAAGGCAGGCCTATCCAAATGACCCCTTCCACTTTTGGACCGGTTGGGTCCAAAATGAAACCACATTTTGTATAAAATTTTAGCATTATATAGTTTGGAAAATATAGATATTAAACATCAATTCAAATTGAAAAAAAGTTTGGCCCAGTAATTGATTTCTATAGATAATGTGAGATGAGAACAATTTCCTATCTCTATAGACATAACTAAAATAGAAAGTACTGGTATCTTTAGTCCATGAAAGGAAAACTCACATCCTTGTTTACTGAAACCATGCCATAACTCTGCAATTCAATGATCAAATCATGTGATGACGTCTAATTATACAAAAAAAGATACATGAAAAGATCTATTTTTAATTAAAAAGGTTACCTCAATGCTTGTGTAATGAGCATAGAGATCTCCAACATATTCCCAAATATCAAGTATATTTCATTATTTCTCGTGTTCAAAATGTTAATATCAACAAATGGTTCTTCAATTTAACTTACTTAAATTATAAGAATTTACATGTTTATAAGTTTTTGTCCAGGGCCTGAACCAGTTTTTATTGATTTTGATATTACTGACGATACATATATTAAAAAATCAACCCTGAATGAGAAAATAAGTAAAAAAGATAGTGTAAAAAATATATAGTTACCTGTTAAGATTTTATTCAGGTATAAAGGTAAAAAATGGTAGTATTTAAAAAAATGGTAATCAAAATAAATACATAAACATAGTTTTAAAAAATTATAATCAAAACTATAAAAACTGAAAAAAATTGATATAACCTTAGAAAAATTCAAGAGGAATAGATTGAAATCCCAACATAGGAACATCAATGATTCTGATATCGTTTGAAATCCCTCCATAATTGAACACCTACAATATATGAGTAAACTATAAATATATAAGATATTGAAATAGTTATAATGATTTGATTAAAAAATAACATATTCAAATATTTAATTAAGGAAAAAGAAGTTTAATTCGAATTTGAAATCGTAATATACTAATTATTTAATAAAAATAAAATGAGTTTTATATAAATTAATAACTTGATTAGTTATTAATCTATGCGGTAAAAATTAAAAGTTAGTAAAATAATAACTGGATTAGTCTTAAATTAAGAATTTAACAAAGGATAATTACAAATTAAAGAATAACTGAAATTGATTAGAAATCCGTCATAAATAAACGTATTTAAAATTTCAAATTTGAAAAAAATATACATAACTGAATATGGTAATAATTTAGACAATGGTTGACAAATTTAAGATTTAAATTATTCAATAGAATAATCTATGCTTTAAAATTATAAGTTAGCAAAATGATAACCTGATTGGTTTTAATTATTTCCATAATTATAACCTCCATAATTAAATCTTTTATATCGACAATAAACAAATAAAATAAGTTTTGTTATAAGGTTATTAAATTAGGAAGTTAATGAATAATAATTACAAATTAAATCATCCACAAATACAAATAATTCAAATTTTAAAATTTAAAAAATATACATGACCTAAAATGGTAATTATTTAGTTAATGCAATAAATATAGAATAATCTTTTACAAAATATAAAATTTAATTATAACATACAATAATCTTTATAAACATAGATAAAAATTTGAAAAATCTAAGACATTAATATTGTTATTGTTATTATTATTATTATATAGCATAAAAAATATAATTATTTACATATAGATAAAAAAATATATATAATCCAAATAACAAATCTGTTTACTACTAAATACTATCAACTAAAATCATGAAAAAAATAGAGTACATAAAATTTTATCAAATACCAACATCTTCAAATCTGATTTTAAAGTCAATACCAAAAACTTTAAATATTTCAAAAAATTGAGTCGATCTTGAACGTTAACATAACACATTAAAGAAAGAATATATACAAAATACATAAAAAGATACCTGAATAAAAGAACATATACAAAATACATAAAAAGATACCTGAATCGATGATGAAGTTTTTTGGTGATGAACAGGATGCGGTTGAACATATATATAAAGAAGTGATGCTAACCGGAAAAAAAACACAGAACTAATACAATGTTAACAATAAAACATGAAATTAATGAAAGAAAAACATACTTTTTATTAAGATTGAAGAATCGGAGTGAAAAAAAATCATGTATCGAGTTTTAATGATTAGAATTTAACGAAAAAACAAAAGATAAATAACTTCGATTAACATATAAAAGTAAATAAACACTAAAAGAATCAACATACTATAAATTAAAATTGTAGAATCTCCGTGAACATTAATCACATCGCACATGCATCGATAAATAAGATTTACAAAGCAACACCAAAACAAAATCAAAGCAAACATCAGTATCTTCGTCTACCTAATAGACTTCACAAAGGTTACGCTTAACTTCACCAAAGAAAATGATGATTTCTTGTTACTTTGAATAACATTATATATAGGCGTTGAATTGTCTCCGGTATAAGACACAACATCCTACAAACAAATACATAAACATAGTTTTAAAAAATGGTCATCTAAACAAAAAATCAAAAAAACATTTGATATAACCTTAGAATAATTTTCGGTTATAAGGTTATTAAATTAGGAAGTTACTGAATAATAATTAAAAATTAAGTCATCCATAAATAAGCATATTTCAAATTTCAAAATTTAAAAAATATACATAACTTAATATGGTAAATATTTAGTCAATGCAATAAATATACAATACTCTTTTACAAAATAGAAAATCTAATTATAACATACAATAATCTTTTACAAACATAATTTTTTTTGAAAAATCTAAAACATAAATATTGTTATTGTTATTATTATATAGTATAAAAATATAATTATTTACATATAGATAACAAACTATATATAATCCAAATAACAAATTTGTTTAGTACTAAATACTATCAACTAAAATCATTAAAAAATAGACTACATAAAATTTTTATTAAATACCATCATCTTCAAATATGTTTTTAAAGTCAATACCAAAAACTTCAAATATTTCAAAAAATTGAGTCGATTTTGAACGTTAATATAACATATCAAAGAAAGAACTTATATAAAATACATAAAAAGATACCTGAACCGGTGATGAAGTTTTTTGATGATGAACAGGATGCGGATGAACATATATCTAAAAAGTGATATTAACCAGAAAAAAACACATAACTAATACAATGTTAACAATAAAACATGAAATTAATGAAAGAAAATCATACATTTTATTACGATTGAAGAATCAGAGTGAAAAGAACTATGTATCATATAAATCGAGTTTTAATTATTAGAATTTAACAAAAAAAACAAAAGATTAATAACCTCAATTAACCTATTAAAGTAAATAAACACTAAAAGAATCAATATACCTTAAATTAAGATTGTAGAATTTCATAAACATCAACCACATCGATTAAACTCCAAAATCTAAGCGAATATATATCGATTGATTTAGGGTTTCTAATTAAAGGAAAGAGAAGAAGTCACACGTTTTAGAAAACCCTAATTACTCTCAAATCCTGATTAGAATACCTGCTAGGTTTACATACCCGATGGATTGTATTGTTTGGATCGTAGATGATTCAATCAGAAGGAAACGTCGTCATTTTGTGATCTTGTGGAACTGATAGAGAATCTTGGCTGTGGCGATAGGAGGGAGAGAGAGTTGCAGCTTTGTTTTTCTAGGGTTTGTGAATGAGTAAAAAGCAAGCGTGTGAAGGAAGAATGAGAAAAAAAAGAAATATATAGGATCCATTAACTTTGACCCTATTATAATTCGGATCCCATGTCCAATTCTCAACACATCTAATATTGTGTCTTCCCTCTCAAAATCATCCTCTACTCCACCGTAACATGCCATGTCAGCAAAAATAACTCTACCATCACATGTCACATGGCCTAAATCATCTCCTTTATTAATATACACATGACCCAAATCATCTCATTTATTAATATATATAGATAGATATAGATTTTCTCCAAATGATCTACGTAAATGTTATCATTTTTCTATTAAATAATTACATGTCACATCACAGTGATCTTAGTTTTACCAAAGATTCAACAAGTTTTCTTGAGGAAGTAGCCTTATACCCCTCCACAACTCACAAAGAACCACGCAAACAAAACTAATAGTTATTATATTTTATTCTTTTGGTTATGTTCAGCTGATTTCGATACGTACAAATGACAAATCAATTATATAACAGACGACAAATACTTTCAATTGACAAATCAATTGTATAACAGACGACAAATACTTTCAATTTTTATTGAACTATTCACATTTAAAAACAAAAGAAAATTAATAAAAGAATTTTGTAAAATAAAACGACAAGACAAATTTTTTATTACATACAAAGTAACTTAAGCCCATCACTTTGTTTATAATGCTCAAAGTAAACATGTCACATGATATCGTAACCCATCTTACACTACAAGAAAAAGGAGCATTAGGGGTGACATATAAAAAGTCGCCCCTAAAGGAACAATCCGTGCTTCCGCTTCATACAACGAAATCTGGCCGTCGATAATATAAAGAATATGACGGTTGATGTCTTTTCTCCACCCTAATTGTGAGTTAAAACCTTTGGCAGGCTTGTTTCCCCCCAATCAGACAACACTTCCCACCTGCAACCCTACCTGCCAGAATGCCACCCTTCACGCCACTAGCAGCCTCTTGTTCCATCAAATTCTCAGCCTTTTGAAGCATTAGAGGCGGCAGTTTCCTGCATCAATAGAGGGACAAATGTCGCCCTAAAGCTCTGATTAGTGTTACCCAAGCATACTTAATTTAATTGTTCTACCATCTATAGTCAACGCATTCAAGAATACATTAGTTAGGATAATAGAATTGGTGTATACCTATTGTTACACTTTTTATATTTATCTTTAGTGTGTAGTGTAATGTGTAATATTATGTTATATTGATCTATTGCATAATCCAATAGGACCAACAGTCTTAAAAAAGTAGAACATGTATCAACTCAAAAATTATAAGGGTTTTATTCTACATGAATGATTAGAAAGAAAATAGGTCCAAATCAGACAGATAAGATCCAGAAGCAAACCTTTACATTTCTCTTTCGGCACAAATCCACAACCAGATTGAGACTTTTTGATCCTACGATAAAAACAAATTTACTGAAATAAAATATATCTTATTCACTAAAATTACAAAATAAAATATATCTTATTCAGTAAAATTACAAAATAAAATTCTTGCCAACATATATTTGTGAATCATGTTGCCGTATGAAAAAGAATACAAGATTCGGGAATCAAAATTTAAACTTATATATATTCATAGACATTCTTGTCATGGTGATTATGTTAATTTTAGTGATACAAACAAATGGCAGTTATTAGCTTGACATAGTAATTTTAACCTCGTTTCACCCAAATCCTAAGAATTTTAACCATTCAAGCACATGCAAGACAAAAACCTCATCACTATGTAGCTACTCCAAAGTCTTTACAACAAATACCATCCACATATACAAAGATATAATGAAACAAACAACCATCTTCCTTGTTTTCTTTTCCCTACTTATAATCCTGTTCATATCATGTGGTGATGCTCAAACTTGCAAACCGAGTGGGAAGTTGAGAGGTAACAAACCACCTCACGGAGCGTGTGTGAACGATCCAGATTGTTGCAAAGGAGGCAAGTTTTACGAAACATACACATGCTCCTCTCCTGTAACTAAACAAACAAAGGCAAAAATGACTATAAACAACTTTGAGAAGGGAGGGGATGGTGGTGGGCCATCTGAGTGTGACGTCAAGTACCACTCAAATGACACGCCTATTGTGGCATTGTCCACTGGGTGGTATAATAAAGGGAAAAGGTGCTTGAAGTTTATTAGCATACACTACAAGGGTAAGAGTGTCAAAGCTAAGGTGGTGGATGAATGTGACTCGACCCTGGGATGTGACCGGGACCATGGTTTCCAGCCACCATGCCCTAATAACGTTGTGGATGGATCTAAAGCGGTTTGGGAGGCCCTTGGGGTGCCTAAGAGTGATTGGGGTGAAGCTGAAGTTACTTGGTCAGATGCATAATCATGCTTAAAAGTCGAAACCGAAGCAATAATTGAAGTAGTTGACATTTTAAGGATCAGTAAGTGAATGAAGTGACCTTTACAAAAATAAAGAAAACCAAGCTACGGCCAACTACTTGTTTTTTTTCCTGCTATTTTCAAGATAAATTGAAACTTATTCTCCCTATAAGATAATGGTGTTTAGAAACTGAAGATTAACCAGTTTAAATGAATCAAAATAATTGAACTAAGGCAAAAGCAGACAGTTTGAATTTTGGGTTTACGATTAAACCAAATTTTGGGTTCTGTTTGCGTTTGTAAAAATAACAAATCGAATTAATTTAAAGCACATAATATATATATACAATAAACGTTTATCTAAAAATGGTTTCGCTTCATTTTTCATGGTACCGAAACAATAGTGTTACTTGGTATAGATACAATGCCAGGAAAATGCTCTAATTCGTATACAACTGCATTTCAATATAAGTGATACTAAAAAAAGAAAACTAAGCACAACGGCGCATGCGTGTTTTTTCTTAAGTTAACGAATGAAAGTTATGAAAGAAAATCAAACTGGCAGAAAATTAAATTTATTATATATTTATGTATATAGACAAAGGTTGATTAGATGAATACATGAAACCTGATTAGGAATGACGTGTCATTTCGGTTCGCATGCATGCATTTATGATACGTAACAAAGGTAGGTTAAAATATTTAGAAATTGTATTTTAAGTTACCAATCGGCCCTTCGGTATTGGTTCTCAGGTATGACCGAAACGACTGAAAAACATCCTTAATTAATTAAAGACCGAGAACGAACAATAATAGCTTATTCGAGTGGTCTCGTGTTGCTGCTTGGTTCCCGTGCAAGTTAGGACCAGATCCTGCTTACTCCTAGTTGATAATGATGCAAACAAATCTTCATAAATTTCATGTTAACTATTATTATTATTATTTTTTTTTACCATTTACGTACACAAAACACACTATAACTATTAAGTTTCCACAATTTGACTTTCTCACACAAACTATCATATAAAATAGCATGTATCAAAAGGTACAATTAATATCTCTTGTAGGTTTTCGGTGACTGATATAAACAAAATTATACGTAACCACTGCTTATAAATGCAGACATTGATATCTTAATACAATTCAGTTTTCTAAATAACGGGTTAGATAATACAGAATTAATGGAATATAGCCATTGTATTTTTATGATACAATATTCTTTAAAAAAATGTCAAGTATCAGATACAACACATAAAAACAAAATATACAAGTTACACAATAGATGATTACTATCTGATGATATGATATAATAACCATGTTCCGTGAAATAATTAAAAACCAAACGCGGACATCAAATGAACCATTAAATAACAACAAAAGAAGAAGATTTGTTATAATAGTATGTTTGTTGAATTTAACAAAGGTTTGGTTTCGAATCCTATATGACACAATAACAAGAGACTTTAATTTATAACATTTCTAACTCAGACTACCTATGTTTCTTGGACATCAAGGTTTGTTTGGTATATATAGGAGTTATAGTTTAGAGTTTATCTACCTTCAATTTTAATCAAAGAGTTTTTTCGTTATTTGATTATATTGAAGAATACCCGATATCAAACAGTTAAGTCGTGTACTCCATACGCAAAATTGTTGTGCTAAGAATAGACGTGAACGCAACGCAATTCCTATAATTCTTGAAATATGTTGGTACGATTCATCCTAGCTTGATCATTTAGTATATACTGGTTGCCTAAACTTCCATGTAAAATTAATTCATATAGTTTATATGTGTGTTTTTAGCTTATGAACCAACTTCATAAACTATGACAAACCAAGTTCATACTCATCATATGAAGCAGATACTTACTTGTAACCTTCCATTATTTTAATTAAGATTCTTATTCATTGATACAAACAAATATATAAACAAACATATATCCATTGTTGGATCGACATTGTAATTTTAACCTCCAATTAATTTGCCCTAAGAAATATAACCAAACTCAAGCACAAGACAAAAACCGCAATTGCTATATATTCAATACCCTTCAACCCAATTTCTATTCATCAAGCATCAACAACTTAAAGAAATCTAAAAGACAAAATGAAGCAGTCCATGATTATCTTTATCCTTCTCATTTCCTCTTTTCTACCTGATATCCAGTCATAATAAGGCAATTATGACCATCAACGGCTTTGGAAAGAACGGGGATGGAGGAGGGCCATCAGAGTGTGATGGCAAATACCATTCAGATAACAAACTCATCGTAGCATTATCCACTCAATGGTACAATCGTGGAAAAAGGTGTTCTAAATTTATCAAAATACATTACAAAGACAAAAGTGTAAAAGCAAAGGTTGTTGATGAGTGCGACTCGTCTAGGGGGTGTAAAAATAATATTGTGGATGCATCTAAAGCCGTATGGAAGGCCCTACGAGTGCCTAAAAGTCAATGGGGTGAAGCCAAAGTTACTTGGTCGAATGCATAATCATGCTAGTATTCTATGACGCATATGATCTAGGTTTTTTGAGTTTGCATGATCATATTGAATAAGGTGACACCACATAAAAGAGATACCATATCAAAAGGTATCGACTTTTAATAATTCCATTCGTGAAAGCGAGTTCTTGGTTCTTGGTCAACGTAGGATTTCATTTTCTTGAATGATGTAATGGCCACATCAAAATTGCATGGCTGCCTCTTCTAGTTTGATATTACTATGAGTGAACAGGATAAATCTCACCGCTGAATAAAATTAGCAACTGAATCACGGTGCAGAAATATTAGAGATTTTAAAACTTGTATAGGGAATCTGTAGAGATTACATTTTCCTTTTGTTGTTTTCTAGTTGATTTCTATATGCAAGTATATCCAAATTTACATAAATATACAAACATAAAACAAACACAAAAAGCTCAACATATAATTATAAAAATATAAGGAAATAAAATATTCGATTTGAGTATTTTACAAAACAAGATGTTCATAACTCTTTGCTATAGTAATTATCCCGATTATGCTGGTGGTTCCATGATAAAATATAATTGAATAGACGAGGTTATTTTCCTACAGGTATTTTTCTACCAAACAATTATGTAAGAAAATCATCAGAAATTTGATTTTGTGGCAAATACTGTTGTCGAAACTCACCCAAACTTTTAGTAGTGTTTGTCCGAGTTTTTTCTGAAGAAGTATTAGTGGAAAAAGTATTTACCATTTTAGTGTTATTTAAAAATATTTACCAAAATAGTATTTTTATTTATTATGTATTTGCCTTTTCTTTTAACCAACATGATTAACCTTTATTTTTTCTATTCAATCAATTCATTCTCTGTGTTTTTGTTCTTTTATTATACCTTTTTTAATCAATCCAATATGTTTTTTTATATAATCAACCTATTAATGTTTTATTCTTTTATTATACATTTTTCTTTTCAATTAACACAATATAGTTTTTTTATAATCAACCTATTAACGTTTTATTTTTTATCAAGCCAATATATTTTTTTTCCTCAATCAACATATATTCTGAAAGTTGACAAAAAAGAATTAAACAAATTGTATTTAGAGTTTTTTTATACAATTAACGAGAAGAAGTTAGAAGAGAAAAAACAAATTTTCTATCAAACGAAGTCAATCAAATTGGTGAGTTGGCTACTCCTCTATCTACTAATATATAAAAAATACAATCAAGAAATTACTTACGAACATAAGAAGGGTGGATACGATTGCTTGGTCAGAAAAAGCATGAGCAACTGATATGAGACATACCATCATGCTAATCAAGGATAAAGCTTTGGATACCACACCCATCTTTGATAAATAGTTTTCAATAAGTTTTTTATGTTGATTAAAAGAAAACATAAATAGAAAATAAACAAAACAGTAATAGGTTGATTGAAAAAAAGGTATTGGGTTGATCGAAAGAAAGGGTATAATAAAAGAATTAAAATAAAGACCATGGATTGATTGAATAGAAAAAATAATTTAAAGTTTACTCTGTTGATTAAAAGAAAAGGAGAACACAAAATTAATAAAAACATTATTTTGGTAAATAATTTTTAAGAAACACCAAAATGGTAAATAGTTTTTCTACCAACACTAGTTTAGGAAAAAAAACTCGTGTTTGTCCTCAACCTCCAGTCGTCTCCTCCCCTCCGACTACATAAGTTTTACGTTTTTCATTCAATGAGGGTGACCAGCCGGTTACTAGAGCCTTTAAAAGATTTATGTAGATGCATGTTTTATGATTTTTAATTGATGCTTTATGTTTCTCCGGCGACGGTGAACAACTGGTGAGAGGCTTTAAAAATCGATGAAGATGACTGTACGTTCATTAAAGATGTTACTGTTTTTTATGGTTTCTATTTTCTGAGTTTTGGTGGAAACCCATTGTTGCTTCTTTACTAGTGAAAATTTATACCCTTTCTATGGCTTTAAGAATCTTGATGCTCAAGAGGCTATGATGGTTTCCTGAGCCTTGGTTGTGGGTCTGAAGAGTAACTATTTTAAGACAGTCCATGCCAGTTGCTTGATAATATGTTTTAATGGTTTCCCAAGCTTTGGTTTCTTCACTATGTATGATTTATGTTGTTGTAACTCGTGCTTAGCAAGTGTTGACATGTCGAAATGTGTATAGAAATATTAGCTATTTTAGATCGGGGTTTAGCACAAAATCAAGCTTTAAATTTATAAACAAGGTAAAATACGATCACTTCTACAAAACGTTTGGGCAAGTGCACCCACAGTTAGCGTAGTATAGCAAAGGTAAGATGCCTGGATCGTCCAAGGACACAAGAGCTTTGAATACCAGAGTGTTATCAACGTCTAGTCAAACCAAAAAATAAGCTTGTGTAAACATAAAAAAAGCAATTAAAATTAAACGAAAGTAATATAGAAAAGAATCACTTGGATTCGATTCCCTTTTAATATCTAAATTAACTTATTTGATTATGGACTTCTCAAGAGATCATTATACAAAAATACGCCTCTTCGGTATATTCTCCCGAGTACTCTGCGAAAGAATACACCTAAAGTTGTTCCGTAAAGAAAATGATTTTATATGTTTTTAATGCCAAAAAGGTGGCAGGTCTTCTTGGTCGGCCATACGTTACCCAAGACTATATTGGTCAGAAGCAGCAAGGCGACCATCCCACAAAGTCTGAAAGTATTAACCAAGTTTTGATTATAAGGGATTAGACCCCTTATCTACTATGACTCCCTCGATTTGGTATCTCTTCGAGGGTAGTAGGAAAATGAAAAACCAAGTCCTTGCACACAAAATATAGTACCTCTCCATGCAAGACAAGAGCTTAACCCAGACCACACTTTTAACCACTTTCCAAGTAGTTAATGTGTATTTATAAAGACGTAAAGACACAAATGTTTGACTCAACAAACACAAGGTAATGGATGGATTAAAGCGCACTTTTAATATATCAAAATCATATTCAAAGTCATTAACACACACTAAATGAAAAGTCCAAAACTAAAAAATTAAAAAGACATTAAAGGTTTGTATTCACGAACTTTAGCCAAGAATGAACATAATAATGAACGTCATCAAGCTTGTATGAATAAACATGTTAATCAACAAGACGGAAATGATAAAAATATAAGTTCTTACAATCTTGGATCCTAAGACAAACCAAACTCTACATAATATGGAAATGGTGGTAGATAGTGGTGGAAAGTGATGGTGAGTGAGAGAGAGTGGGTGCCAAAGGATGAGGAGAATGGCAACCCAAGCACCGTATTTATAGGTTGAATATGAGGTGGACACGCCGAGGTGTCTGTGGGTTACGACCCCATGTGAATGGTCTTCTGAACTCCTTTTGTCTTTTCTGATTAGGTTTGTATACAGATACGAGCCATGTGAGACGAGGCATGATCAAAGTTAACTTTGTGGGTCCCACTATCCTAAGATTTCCAAATCTTTTGAAGATATGGCACGGGGGCGTGACAAAGATGCACGACCCCGTGCTTGGTGGCCTATTTTTGTCTTATTCTGGTGAAGCTTGACACAGGGGGGGGGGGGTGCCAGGGAGGCACGACCTGTGCGTGGTGGCCTATTTTGTCTTGTTCTGTTGTAGGGGTGACAGGTGTGTTTGATCAGGCATGACCCCGTGTCAGAAGGTAACTTTTGCCTTTTTATGAGGCAATGAAGCACAGGGGCGTGTGGATGGAGCGCACTTCTTATAGAAGTCTTGGTTTTTTGCTGTGAATACGTTTCTTTTGTTGGTTTATGCATTTTTAACTCTGAAAATCAAAAGTAAACAAATAAACGGGTTATTTTGGGGATTAATACAAAGAATGATAAAAACGTGCTCAATTTGATATAAAATATATGTTGGATTTTACACATATCAAGTGTATTGTGAGGCAATGATGATGTATTTCTTGTATGGCAACTTTGATGCTTGAAAGCAAGCAACCAGAAGTATAATCATGAAAATACAAGCTGAGCCTGAAATCTATAGACTAAGGGTGGTTATGTTGGGGTGAAGGGGGTTGATGTCAGTTACGGTGTTGCCGTTGGGGTTAATTTTGGTTGTGGTGTTAGGTGGTAGAGGTAAAACTTGGTGGTGGTTGTAGAGTTAACACCTAATTAGCTGATGATCAATCTGTTTTATTACCTAATTTTAATTATAAGATTGTTAATATTCTAATGTTAGGAATAGTGTTTTAATAGGTAGGTTAACATCGTTTAATTTTTTGGCTGGGTTTGGGTTTCGGATTCAGGCCCGAGAAACATGTGTTATTGTGTGGGCTTAAGATTTTCCACACGACATAATCCACCGCCATTTTACCGTCTCTTTTCCCTTTCATTATTATCATCTTTTATCTCTCTATAACATATCATATTTGTTCTCTGTCGGGAGGTGTATTCTCCCGTCAGACCGTTACCAGGTATTGTTGTGTTCGGTTTATCTTTTTGCGAGTCACGATTCGAGGACTCTTACTTTATTTGTTTTTGATTCATGAATCGATCTTGATGTTTGGTCGCTTAAGATTATGCCTGTGTGGAACCATGATTTTGTGGTTGTTTTATGGTGGGTTTTTTCATTAAGAAATGTAACAAAAAAGTAACCCCAAAGGTTTGGAATCAAAAGCGATTAGAAGTGACCATTGAATAAGTTTCTTCAGCTTGAGTTGGGATAAAAACACAGAACGTATTTGCGCAATCACCGTATGAAACGGGTTGAGTGTCCTAAGACTATTAATATTCGAATGTTAGGAATAGTGTTTTAACAGTTAGGTTAACGTCGTTTAATTGTTTGGCTGGGTTTGGGTTTCGGACCTAGGCCCGGGAAACACGTGTGATTATGTGGGCTGAAGACTTGTCGTGCGTTATAATTTACCGCCATTTTATCATCTCATTTCCCTTTCTTTTTTATCATCTTTTTTCTCTCTATAACATATCATATTTGTTCTCCGCCAGGAGGTGTATTCTCCAGTCAGACCATTACCATGTATTGTTGTGTTTGGTTTATCTTTTTACGAGTCATTATTTGGACGACTCTTACTTTATCTATTTTCGATTCATGAATCGATCTTGATGTTTGGTCGCTTAAGATTATGCCGGTGTGGAACCACGATTTTTTGGTTGTTTTATGGTGGTTTTTTCATAAAGAAATGTAACCAATGTTTACTGAAAAAAGCAACCCTAAAGGTTTGGGACCAAAAGCAATTAGCAGTGACCATTGAATAAGTTTCTTTAGCTTGAGTTGGGTTAAAAGCACATAATGTATTTGTGCAATCACTATTTGAAATGGGTTCAGTGTCCGGTCATAGAAATCCTTGAAAAAAAGATAAATCAAATATAGCCGCAACACCCAAACTAGGCGCAAAGAACTAACTAGACTGACCTAGGGGATAAATCAGGAATAAAAAAAAATTATTGGACCAGAGAATGCAGTTGCATTATAAGGTCGCAATTGAATAAATCGAGCAAGTTTGAATTGGCGTAACATGAAACCTATTAGTCTGAAAGCACCTTGGAGAGCAACAAAAGTCCACATACCGCCTAATTGACACCAACGAATAAAATCTCCTGGTGCTTCATAGTAATAACAAAGAATGTACTAAACTATTAACATGAGTAGAAACCACAACAATTAATAAATTACAACCTTCCAAATAGGAACTGTATAATCCATGGGTATACCATGAAGTTACAAAGGTTGTACTCGTGAACCAACCCTCTACGACGGAATAGGCACAAGGAAAGAGTAATAGATTGTACTAGCCTACCAAAACAAAATGGCCCTACGTAACCAGTCATCCATAATATCAAACAAATCAGGGAATACCTTATCGGCATAATATTATTTGTTTTGGTAATACGCTCTTCAAGCACTTGAGCACTTGAACCCGTTTGGATCACATCTAGACAAATAGAAGCAGGCCAATGAGCAATGACATGAAATGCACGCCGTGGTGGAAAACTATGGGTCCGTATATCTCCGTATAAACTAGTTACAGTAAGGCCAGCAAAAACACGTATGTGTCTAGGTAAAGGCTCTCCCGAATATTGGGTAGCTGTTGTTAAACCAGGTTGAAACCTTTATGAAATGGGTGGAGTAACATAAAATATAGCCAAAAGAGCTATTTCAATAGCAGCATCCAAAATGCCTATACGAGCTTAATTCATCATTTCAGGATAAAAAAGAAATAAGCCATAAAAATTGAAATCACCTTTCCTATTCTTTTCCCGGATCACGCTACTAGGAAAGACATTCATTACTTAAAATATCCTATATACGTAGGTGGAAACAGGGGAGTGGGCCAAATTTATACTGACGGGAGCAAAAGTAACAATACAGTTTATAATGCTACGACATCAGGCATAGTAGGCAAAATTCTACGAAAAGAAAAGTGGCAAAACCAAATAAACATACTGGATGCATTAGATGGGCGTCAAGTGGTTGATGTTATCCCTCTAGGCCCATAACTTATTTCAGAAGGCAAATTTATCAAATTGGATCAACCGTTGACAAGCAATCCTAATGTAGGAGGAGAATTTAGTTAGGGAGATGCAAGTACTTCAAGATCCATTACGTGTACAAGGCCTTTGGTTCTTCTTCGCATCTGTTATTTTGGCATAAATATTTTTGGTTCTTAAAAAGAAATAGTTCTAGAAGGTTCAGTTGTCCAAAATGAATTTCTAAACTTGCGGATTTATCAAACTCAAGTTTGAAAAAAAGAAATTCTTTTAGTGTGTTTATACTCTTTTCTATAAGATGTCAATGCCGATAATTGTTTGTACCATATTCTGAAATAGATTGAAGCTGCAAAAGTCAATTCTGTATTTGTTATTTTAATGATTTAAAACATATATAGTAACAACTAATAAATGTTTTTAAAATGATTGTTGAATAATTTGAATCTAATTAAATTATATATAAACCAATAATTGTTGATTAGAGGTTATTAAAAATTAGGATCATTAACAACTATAAAAGATGAATGTAGTCAAATTTTATTTTAGGTAACTTTATTTAAAAATAAGTCAAAGACAATTTAATTTAAAATAAAAATTTAAATTTTAAACCATTAACATGTCTAGGTACATTGAACCAACCGAAAAAAGCAATCCAATTAATGTTATTAATTTCAAATCATTGACTTCCATATTGTTATCAAAATCAAAATTTGAATTTAAAATCAAGTCATTATCTTTCCTCTAAATAAGGAAATAACAATTAACGATTATAATTTTATAACAAACAAATGGATAGTACCAAACCATTATCATGATCCAAAATTCAAATGTCAAACATCAAAGATCAAACCAATAAACTTCAATAATATATATATTATTTTACCAATCTTCAAACAAAACAATACAAATATGGAGCAAAGATTTGGCAACAACAAATTACAAACACTTCAGCTGGTGAAGCATACTATCTAAGAATATTTTGGTCCCTTTAGATTTAAATGATACATATTCAATATCAATGTTGCTGAATCGAAAACAATTAACGAAGTCATCATGTTTAAAATTTATATTCAATCGAAAAAAAAACATATCAAATATACTAAAATCGATTCACATAAGAAAGATCTGTAAAACATAACAAAGAAATAATAGATTAAATACTTAGAAACCTTAAAATTCATTTGATGGATAAAAAATCTTAATGATAACAACACCAGTTATACGGAATAATGAAATCATTATGGAGACGATAAAGAGAACATAATATTAGGAACCTACAAATATAGATTACAACAAAAAAAAAATGTTTCAGATGGTATACAAACACAAATCAAAGAAAAGACTGATAAAACAAAGATGTTGTTTACAATCAAATCCGCAAACTTTACAGGAAATCAGAGAAATTTTGATGAAGATATACCTTTGATATTTGATTGTTTGATGTTTGATTGGAGTAGAAGGAACAAAACCCTAATCGCGTTGATGAGTTGAAATTTCTGCGAGTTATGATAGGAAAAAAACGGGTTATGTGCTTACATATGTAAACAATCTTGGACCCGTTTGATGATATGGATAGTCCATAACATTGCACCATACGGAATGTTAACACTTTTGGCGGGAAAATGAGATTTAGAGGCTCTAGATGGGGGACATGTGTCCTCTAGGTATGAACTTTATTAGATGTATAGATATTTAAACTTTGTTTAGTTTAGACTTTTTTTTGTGTAATGAATAAAAACTAAAAGGCATAAAAGAACATACCAAACGAGCTCGGTTAGACACGATTTGAAAGACGGCCGGAGATAGAACTTTATTCCGGCGAGTTCGTGAAAGATAAACAGAAGGAATTTGGATGTTGTTTCAAGTTTTGGTCAGTTCGTATGGGGTTGAATGATCTCTATTTATACTTGATTCGAGCAATTTAACGGTGATGATAAAGTTTGTAATTTTCGGAGCTTTGGTCTTATCGGATAAGCATTAATGTGCAACGAAAACGGGATAATCTTCAAGATATAGATACGTTTAAGGTGGAGACTATGTTTATCGCAAAAAGAATAGGTTTAAAATAACCGGATTTGAGATTTCGGTGTCGCCGGAAAAGTCGCCGGACTTGCCGGGATAGATGTCTGAGTATGGGTGTTCATGAGCCGAACCGAACGGAGGTATGCTTGTGCTCAGTTCGGTTTGAAACCGAGCCTCTCGGTTCGGTTCGGATTTAGGAAATCAAGCAGAAATCTTATGCTTGTGCTCAGTTCGGTTTAGAACCGAGCCGCTCGGTTCGGTTCGCTTTTGCTCAGTTTTATTTAGTATTCCTACACATCCATTCATTGACCAAAATTCACTAACTTATATGTCTCACACACACTTAACAATTTAACAAAATACAAACATAAAAAAGTCCCATAAAAATAAACACAAAATGTCATCCAAATGTTTAATTTTTAAGAACGTCTAAAATGCTACGAGAGAATGTCAGAAGAAGCGACGAGGGAAATAGGGAATTAGGAATTTAGGGAAATTAGGGTTACTTTACTAAAGTCTAAAACAATAGCGGGAATATCAGATTTCAACTTTTTAATACTTTTTATTATATTTATTATATATAAATAATAATAATAGAAACAAAGTTGATCGAAACCGAACGAGCGACGAGCGAGCGTACCTATGCTCGTGCTCGGTTCGTTTTTAAACCGAACCGAACTGCTTGGCTCAGTTTTAGCTGCGCAAGGAATCGAACGAGCAAATTTCTGAGCTTTTTCGAACGATCCTCGAGCACCGAGCAGTTTGGACAGCCCTATCTGAGAAACGGGTATTCTCTAGTGATAAATAACAAAAGGTTTTGAATTTTATTCAATTATAGTCCCTGTAGTTTTGTTATTTACAAACGCATAGTTCAAACCTATTATATTCAACCAAAAAAATGAAATAATCCAATTAAAATGACTTGTAGAAATATACGTCACGGTTTTATCTTAATATCTTCATTTATTTGTTTGATGAGAATAAATTAATAAATAAATGATAGTTTAAGTATAATAAATGTATTAAAAAAAACGGAAACTATACTTCATCAGTAGTAAGTTTTTTGAAATAAATTTATTATTTTTTTATAAAACTTTATCTAAAAAAGAACCTTTAACTTCTTTAAATTTAAATCTGCTTATTAACTAAACGTTTTTTTAAGATAAAAAAATAGACAATTTCTTGTAACACTAATATTTATACATTTATAAAAATTTAAATGTACTAGAATAAAATCACAATATGATAATAAAATATAATTCCAAAAGTTTTATTGAAGAATGATCGAATACAAGTACTATGGAAATAAATGTAACTGAAAAATACCGGATGTTACACTTTAGGATATTTTTCACAGCAATCCAGTGACTTTTACCAGGATTCTGTTGATATCTGCTAGTCAAGCTTAGAGCGTATGATACGTCCGGTCTAGTACATAACATGACATACATGATGGAACCGATAGCAGAGGCATATGGAACCTTTTTCATATCCTCTTTCTCTTTGTCCAACTTGGGACACTGATGACTATTCAGTATGGTTCCACTAGCCATTGGCAAGAGACCCTTCTTGGAATCTTGCATCGAAAAGCGCCGAATGACCTTATCGATATACGTACTTTGACTAAGTCCAAGTAGCCGCTTAGATCTATCTATATAAATCTTTATTCCTAGAATATAAGCAGCTTTCCCAAGATCCTTCATTGAGAAACATTTACCAAGCCAGGATTTAACATCTTGCAACATAGGGATATTGTTTCCATTGAGAAGTATGTCATCTACATACAAGATTAGAAAAGTAATAGAACTCCCACTCGCCTTCTTGTAAACACACGGCACATCTTCGTTTTTGATGAAACCAAATTGTTTGATTTTCTGATGAAAACAAAGATTCCAGCTTCGAGATGCTTGTGTTCAATCCCTAAATGGATTTATTTAACTTGCAAACTTTCTCAGGATTCTTAGGATCCACAAAACCTTCAGGCTGCTCCATATAGACATCTTCTGTAAGGTGTCCATTTAGGAACGCGGTTTTGACATCTATTTGCCATATCTCATAGTCATAATACGCAGCTATGGCAAGTAGAATCCTAATAGACTTAAGCATGGCTACTGGCGAGAAGGTTTCCTCACAATCAACTCCTTAAGTCTAAGTAAAACCTTTAGCAACCAACCGAGCCTTATAGGTTTGCACGTTTCCATCCATGTATGTTTTCAACTTGAAAACCCATTTACTTCCTACAGTTCGACATTCGGGAGGAAGATCAACCAAATCCCAGACTTGGTTGTCATACATGGATTGCATCTCGACGCCCATGGCTTCGAACCATTTTTCAGATTCGTTACCTGAAATCGCAGCAGTGTAGGTCGAGGACTCATCTTGATCAACTATCAAGACGTACCTATCAGGTGAATACCTATTAGGTTCATGACGATCCTTTGTACTTCTGCGGACGCCTAGTGTTACATCAGATTCCTAAATCCTCTCAGGTTCAGGTTCAGGTTCATCAACATTTTGTTGAGAGGCAGATTCGACTATTGGTTGATTAATTTGTGGTTCTCGAATTTCCTCAAGATCCACAAGATTATCTCCAATTCCTCGCGCCATAAGCTCATCCTCTAGGAATGTTCCTCGACGCTTAGTGAAAACTATATTTTCAGCAGGATTATAGAAATAATAACCAACCGGATATGCATATCCAATGAAAACAACTTTTTCACCGCGAGGATCAAGTTTGTCCGAAGACTCACTAGTAACATAAGTGTTACATCCCCATATGCGAAGGTAAGAGACTTTAGGTCATTTACCATGCCACATCTCATATGGTGTCTTTTCTACCTTTTTAGTAGTAGCAATATTCACAAGACGTGTAGCAGTTTCAAGAGCATAACTCCAAAGGGAGTTTAATAAGTTTGTACGACACATCATTGATCGAACCATATCTAATAAGGTTCGATTTCTCCTCTCAGACACACCATTAAGTTGTGGTGTTCCAGGTGGAGTTAGTTGGGATATAATCCCACACTTCTTGGGATGTTCATCAAACTCTTGATTAATGTATTCACCACCTCGATCGAATCGAAGTGCCTTAATCGTTTTCCCTAATTGATTTTGTACTTCATTTTGGAATTCTTTGAACTTTTCAAAGGTTTCATGTTTAAACTTCATAAGATAAACATATCCATATCTACTATAATCATCAGTAAATGTAACGAAGTATCTTTCTCCGTTCCTTGACATAGTCCTGAATGGACCACACACATCAGTATGTATGAGTCCTAACAAGTCTTTGGCCCTCTCACTAGTTCCGGTAAAAGGGGCCTTAGTCATCTTGCCACTTAGACAACATTCGCATATATCATAAGTCTCTTGACCCGTGGATTCTAGAATCCTTGCGGTCTGGAGCTTCCTCATGCGATTGATGTTAATATGGCCAAGACGACAATGCCAACGATACGTTTGATTAAAGCTATTTTTAACACGTTTAGAGGAAAGAGAGCATACAATATTATTTGATCTATTGTTAGAAGTATCTATTTCATAGACACCATTGTGAGGCTTAGCCTCAAAATAGAACACACCATTTAAAAATGCAGAAATGCTACCATTAACAATATCAAAAACATAATTAAAACCTTGTTCTCTTAAAGCAGAAACATAATTAATATTCTTAGTCAAACTAGGAACATAAAAAACATTGTCTAAAGTAATAAACAATCCAGAAGGTAATTCAAGAATAAATTCTCCAACTACCTTCACAACAACATTTTGCCCGTTCCCAACGTGCAGCTCTATGTCGCCCTGCTTCAGCTTCCTAATCCTTTTTAGTCCCTGCAAATCATTACAAATGTGAAAACCACATCCAGTGTCAAACACCCAAGATTTGCTCGAAAAGGAAAATAAATCAATAACATGTATACCTGAGGATTCTCCTATCTGTAGCTTCTTAAGCTTCAACTCAGCCAGGTACTTGGGGCAATTCCTCTTCGTGAAAACACTTGGCATCTTTACGAGGCTTTGCCTTAGGAGTGGCAACCTTTATGCCTTTGCCCTTATCTTGCTTACCCACCTTGCCCTTTCCCATAGATGGCTTCTTCTTGGTAATTCTTCCTTCCCTGATCGCCAGAACTGGATTGCTCTTAGTAGGGATGTTCGTCTCAGCAGTTTTTAGCATCTGATGCAACTCTAGGATCGTTCTTTCCCACCCATTCATGTTATAGTTCAAAACGAATTGATGATATCAACTGGGTAGCGAGTTAGGGATCACATCCGTAGCTAACTCATTACTAAGGGGTGCGTTCAGACGCTCCAGTTGATCAACGAAAGACTTCATTTTCAGTACATGAGAACTGACCGAAGTACCTTCCTGCATGCGACATGTAATGAGAGATCTCATCACCTCAAAATGCTCATGACGAGCTTGCTGCTGAAACATGTTTTTCAGCTGCTCACTCATCTCATATGATCCTAAGTTTTCCAGATTCTTCTGAAGTTCCAGAATCATCATAGCAAGCATAAGACATGTCACATCTTGGGAATCATCAACATGTTTTTCCCATGTCCTACGGGCAGGACCCGTAGTAGCAGTAGGTGCTTCGAGGATTGGTCCTTCAAGGACATAAGCCCTTTTCTCCGCCCTGAGAACAATTTTCAGGTTGCGGTACCAATCCATGAAGTTAGAATTATCAAGTTTAGCATTTTCAATGATGGACTTAAGTGAGAATTTGGTGTTATCTGAATTGTTTGTAGACATCTATAGAATTTAGAAGAAAAATTTTTATTAGTAATTTTCATGCATTAACCTAATTCAATTTTTACCCAAGATATACAAAATTTTAGGAATTAGGATGAGATCCCATCTCCCATAACTCAGTGAATGGATTTCGCACTCTTCACTGGCATAGATTGAAGGGTAGGTGACGATCACCAACTGTGTCAACTACACAATTCTTCGTTTGGGGTCGCATGACGAGTATTGTCAAGCATTGGTACGTTAACACCAACTACGCCCACTTTAACAACCGTAGAAACGAATGCAGGGTGATCACTAACATTCGCTCTCGTGTCGCAAAAGTGATATTTGTCCTTAAATTAGAACTGTAGCCCGGCCCATGTAAGCATGGAAATCGCGGAACTACCCCTAACTAAAACCGTAGGCCTGGATGCAGGGTAAACACTAGCACCAGGGGTTTGGATAGATCAGTTCGGGTGTACTTAATTTAGGGTGGCGTAGAATATCGATTTTATTTTGGTTATATTTTAAAATTACCAGTTCGGGTCGTTTTAAAATACTTGTACGGCCTATGGCATGAACATAGGCTATACAATTTCTTTGTAAAATTCAATTTTACGTTTTAGTTTGTGACGAAATGAAACACCTTTCAATCACTCGACCGATTAGTTTTAATTATCCTATTTAATCTAAGTTGGTCGTGTCGCAAAATTTATTTTAATTAATAACTTTTATTAATTACGGTTTTCAAATTAACTTTTAATTTTGTAAAACCGATTTTGATTTTGTATTTTAAAATAAATTGTTTATTTTAATTACCTCTCTAATACTTAATAAACCTTTTAGTAAAATTGTCGTTTTAATGATCGTATATTAATTATTAATTTTATGTACGTAACAAATATATCATGGCAAAACGCAAAATAAAATAAATAAATATGCAATTCCGGGTTGTTCGAGCCCAAGAACATGAACCGAGCCCATTAAGTGTAGTACATACCCTTTTGTGCTCCCACTTAATCTTGGATCCAATCAAAAAAAACTTTTTTTATTGGTTTAAATTTCCGATAAAAGAAATATATTTAATGATGTCTGATTTAAAGAAAATATAATATCGGTTTATATTAAAATCATTATTTTAGTGTATCCGTTTTTCTTTAAACCCGAATTTGCATAGTACGATCATTAAGCTAAACGAAATAGGTTAAGACTAAATATTTTATAAAAGAGGACTTTGACAAGTGTTCGTTTTTTGTCTTAATATAAACTTGCCTTATAAGTGACAGGGTCCTATGCTAAATCTACTCGATTTTAAGAATGCAAATTTATAAACTATTTTATAGATCTATAAACACTTTTATAAAATAACCTACTTTGATTTGTAAGATGGCTCTGATACCGCTGTTAGAACTTTCGTGTACCTTTTTTAATAATTTTATCAATTTGTCAAACAAACTGAACGCAACGGAAACGTGTACACAAGGTTCGGTTCTGAACCGATTCAACCAGTGATCTCCTTACAATCAAAATAGGTTAAATAAAAGTAAAGAATCGTGACATCCAAGAAAGACACCTTGGTTCAATGAACGATCTCGCTAGATGATCGTTGATCACGAAATCATGTTTGTTCGTTTGAAACGATTTCAAACGAAACCTTTAAGCTAATAAAGTTCAAAAACTTTACTTACCTTTTTGCGTAATCAAAGAAACTAACACGTTCACTTGTACTCGCTACCGGAATCTCGGATCTCTGGTTATGCTTCCTTTGATGCAAGAAGTCAAGGCTGGATCCTTTTGTGATTTTCTTATTCTTTGTCGACCAAAAAAAATAACCAGCCCCCAAAAGAACCTTTTGTTCCTTTCTTATTTCAAAGGCATTAGCCTAGCACAAGTATTTGATTTCAATTACAACTCCTTTGCATATCCATTTGTATAACGGATGCATCACATGTGAGATTAAATTGGAAGTCCTTAAAGATATATAAGTGTATTTTTTATCATAAAACCAAGATTAGAATTGTAATCTAATCATAACTTTACATAATTGTCACATAATTATAACAATTATCTCTTCCATTTTATTATCTAATAATTAATTATAATTAACAAATTAATTATAATATTAATCCCGCTCTCTGTAATCATTCTAAACAATTACCCGTTTCTTTTATTACGCTTATTATTTCGTGGTCCGGTGATTAACAATTAAAACACCGTTTAAATGTTCGTTGCCCAAAGTGTAACTCTTTGAGTCGTACGTTGACAGCAACGTTGAATCTTAATCAACAATTGAACATTATATCCAACAGTGTTGTGAGTCCCGAATCAGTATTAGGAAATAGACTTTAGTAGTTTAGTTTGTGTTTGAAAATAGGAAATAGAGAAAATTAGAGATCATCCTTAAATTATGTTGGAAAATGGACTTTAATATTTTTGAAAAAACTCATAATTATAATTTGTATCAATATTGAAAAAACTTTATATCTGGTATTAGGGGTGCTAAATGGGTCGTGTTCGCGGGTTGGCGGGTTCAACCCGACCCGAACCCAAAAATTTTACACGAACCCGAACCCGACCCGAACCCGAAAATCGTATCATATATATGAACCCGAACACGACCCGAAGTTTTGTGGGTTGACCCGAACACGGCCGTTTAACCCGAATTTTTTAATTTTTTTTCTAAAACTAATATATTAAAATTAAAAATTACTTAAAAACACAAATGTATATAATAATATCATATTTAAATTATAAAAGCTATGTTAATTTCTCCTTTTAAGTTATAATCATGGCATAAAATACACGCCCCATTTAATTTATGAGATAAAGTATATTGTAAAAAAATATAATATAGTATAAATGTGTTAAACGGGTCAACCTGCCAACCCGACCAGGTTGACCCGAACCTGACCCGTAAACCTAAACGGGTTCGCGTGTTCAACCCGAAACTGACCCGAACCCGTTTAGACGAAACCTAAACCCGCAAATTTTGTGTTAGGTTCGTGTCCGGTTTCCGGGTCGTGTCAGAAATTCACACCCCTATCTGGTATTATAAAAAAACCCAAGTCAGGTATTAGAAAAACCTGGGTATTGGGTATAGATAAATAAATATGATGTAATTGTTGTAGTTCTCTCAACCCTTTGGATAAAACACATCCCTGTATTTATATATATAAATAAAGGGTTGGGTTTTACCAAAATCATGATAATTTTATGAAAACAAATGTGTTTTAAACTTTCTTTTATTAAAATATTTTAAATTTATGTAATTTTCTCATAAATAATAAATCTATCATAAATTAAAAAAAATATTGTATACGAAAACTTACATCAGCGTAACAATTTAAACAAGTGTAACTCATGCAAAATATTTTTTTCTATGCTTTTTAAAATTTTATTAACACCAGCATAAGCAGGAAAAAAAAAGCTAGTGTGAATGAACGCTCAACATTTTTCATAGTTTTTTTTAACTTGATATTCATCTATGTTTGTGGGAAGATGGTTAAAAAAATCACATGAAAAGTAGGATTTTCATCAGAGTTCTCAAGTCCTCGCATCTCGGAGGAGTTTTCTTCTGAACCTATAGCTATACAAAACATATATGTTTTGTAAATTTTCAAAACAAAGAAAAAAATCATACTATTTTCATCAAAATAATTATAAGTTTCATGTCACCATTTCAAATAATGTGGATCCACTGAAAGAGTGATCCATCAAATGAAAACAACAAAGAAAAAATAAAACGGGAAAATTGAATTAAAAAGTTAATACCCTGAAGGCATATCTGCAGGTGAACAAGAACAACAAGCATTATGATATGTTGTGAGAAAGATGTGATTTTATACTGTAAATTCATATTAAGACAATACCAAGAAGGCCATGTAGGAAAATAGCTTGGGTGTGAGTTTTATTCTGTATATTAATGATTGAGATAATGATTTGTAAAAATATGGTATTTGAAAGTAATAATTCATTGGACTTTTCTAAGTATTTTATTTACTGTCCTTGTACATCATAATTCTTTTAAGATTCGTGTGTTTTGTTTTAAAAACTAGTTCTCTCGCACGTTGCTGCGCCGTCGAAACATAAAGTAACGTGAACTTATACTGTTTAATGAAAACGTAATTTGACCTGACCCATTTCCGAACAAAATTTACGTCAAAACGTAGACCAACTGAAAACGTACATAAAAATAAGCACAAAAATATTTTATAGTTGACCCAGCTTATTTCCTAAAAAATACATCAAAACATAAGAAAATAGTGTTTTTAGGTTAAAGGATGGTACGCGTTGCAGCGACATTGAAACGTAAAATAATTTGAATTTATAGCGTCTAATGAAAGTGTAATTATATTTGACCCAGCTCATTTCCAAACATAATTTACATCAAAAATCCCTTGACAATATATCCGAAAAAGTTTTCTACAAGAACAAATATAATACCTAAATGATTTTGTATAAATTTTGGCATAAAATATAAACACTAACATTCAAAGATTCACGAACTTGACTTTCATCTTTTTAACATATAATAACACAAGCTAATATTCCAAAAATGATATGGTAGCATTGTAATTTCAACCTAACTTATATACACAACCTAAGCAATTATTTTACCATTTAACGAAGAGACAAAAAGAAACACCAATATAAATTCAATCTTCCATGCACTAATTTCACCACAACAAATACCATCAACAAACATATATAAAGATGAGGCAGTTCACAATTGTCTTACTCATTTTTATTTCCCTACTTGTTATTGTTTTCATATCATCTACAAATGCTCAATCTAGTAACACGGATGCAACGATGACGCTTAACAGCTTTGAGAAGGGCGGCAGCGGTGGTGGTCCATCCGAGTGTGATGGCCAATACCACTCAGATGATACGCTAATTGTAGCATTGTCCACAAGGTGGTACAATGGCGGACAAAGATGCTTTAAGAATATTAATATAAACTACAAGGGTAGAACTGTACAAGCTACGGTGGTTGATGAGTGTGACTCTAGGAGGGGATGCAAAGATAATATTGTTGACGCATCTAAAGCCGTTTGGAAGGCCCTTGCGGTCCCTAAGAGGGAATGGGGTGAAACCTCCGTAACTTGGTCAGATGCATGATCTAGAAGCAAGTACAATGATAAAAAGAATAAAGTGTTTTACTTTGTGTAGAACATTAAATACAAAAAGGTAAAACCTACAAGAATAACAAATATAAGGTTTCCTTGTTCGATCACTCGTTATGTTCGTATTGATCACTCTTTATGTTCGTATCCCATGTTTTCGTACTACAATATCATTAGTTCTTATTGCTCAAAGTCTTACAAATAGACGGAAGTATACTCAAATAATCTTTGTTGTCCCGAACTAGGTTGGATATACGCATTCAGAGACCTACGAAAAATTTATAACACAACAGAAATCTATAAAAAAAAGGTTCCATAATATATGTTGAATAAGAAGTTGGGTAACCTACAACAATCATAAACTCGATTCATGCACTCGTTATGTTCCAACTTGCAAGTTTTAGTACTTCATCAAGTAGTTATAGTTCTTTGTGATACAAAAAAAAAAAGAAAAAAAAAGTTATGTTATTTTGCTTTTCATCTTTTCAATCTAGTTACTTCAACTTGATATAATGCTTGGGGTTTTACTATAAAAAATAGCATATCATCTTAAATAGTACTAGAGAGAACCCGTGTAATGCAATGGACTGGTCAATTTCACCACAATAATAAAATCTACGTAAGGTTGAAAAAATAAAAAAAAAAGTAAAATTAAAGTGTCGAGTAATTATTAGGAGTTTAACCACCCGCTACATTGAAGAGAATGTGGTGATAATCGGTTTTTAGATTAGAAGGATATCGTATCATCTTAATATATCGGGTCTTATTATCTCATGTATTTGATCAAGTTTTCGCTTTATAACCCAATATCATCTTAATATCTCGCGTCTTAATATCATCATCGTATCGTGTGGAATTTGTCTTTTTATCCTATAGAGAGTTGTATTTTAATAGAGTATAGATATGTTCGAATTCACCAAAAACGAAACTTGTCATCTGTATTTTACTCTACGATTACCTAGTGAATATAAATATATTTATACTTTAGTTTATCATTATTCTAGACTTTTAGGTTTTTAAATATTTTCTTATATATATATTCGGTTTTGTATCTCATATAAAACGTACAATAATACATTAAAACTAAACTTGGAACCATACAGATGATGTAAGAATTTAAAATATTTAATAAATGTGATTTTTCACACTTTGCAAATAATAGCATACCCAAATAATGATTCTGACCTGAACAAAATGTTTTTAATCTATGTAAATACGATATTGGTAGCTGGTTATCATTCTCAGCCCATTGCTTACTTTCATAAAAGAATTTAAGTGGTGTATTCCTACATATATTTAACTATTAATGCTTTCAAATATTGTATCAAATACAATACAATACAATGCATGCATAAAAACAGAATGTATAATTACTAGAACTTGTGCCACAGGCCGAGACAGCAAATGATCACCAATTAAGTAACAACAAGAAAGACAAATCATTGTGATCTCATGATTGTTGCATCTAACAGACTACGTGACAAAGAGTAGAACACATTAATATAAGAATATATTATTCACGGAGTTAGATTATACTAATGAACTGGTTTATAACGAATCAATGTTTTGTGTACACATTGTTAACATGGTGAGAAACTTTTAGCCGATTAACCATATAAATACAAATGTATATTACAAAGCATTCATAGTTTAGTGTAAGTTTCTTCCTGGCTATCTCACTAGTTTTATATATGTGTTGCGATAAGAGTTGCTACTTATAAACCGACAAGGTGATATGTTAAAGGAACAAACTTTAAAAAGATTAGAAACATGCATACATTAATACAAGTAATACACTGTTATAAAGACACACGTGGAAACGGTTAAAGTGTAGCCGTTTCAAAAGAAGTGAGTCCGACGATGACAACCAACAAAATTAAGACATGTGTCGCAAAACCTCTAACTCTGACCCCTAGTCAAAAAGTTGTTCCAAGGGTAGCGGCTTTTTAAAAAGTTGGAGTATGTGTAGCCTCTTTTCCTGACAACTTGACACGTGTCTCATTTTAGCTGGTTGTCATTGTGTATCCTCTATAAATGTTTATTTTTCGTAAATCAAATGACTCAATGTTTAGTTTGATGATTTTCCCAATATATTATTCCTTCGGAGACTTATATAAATTCTTGCATTTGTTAATAAACACTAGTACTCATAGATTCAAGAGCTTAACTTTCCTCTTTTTAAGATATTAATGTCTTATTAAAATAATAACACAAGCTAATATTCCAAAAATGATGTAGTAGCATTGTAATTTCAACCTAATTTACATACATAACCTAAGCAATTGTTTTACCATTTAACCACGAGACAAAAAGAAACACCAATATAAATTCAATCTTCCATGCACCAATTTCACCACATCAAATACGATCAACAACATATATAAAATGAAGCAATTCACATTTTTCTTTCTCATTCTTATTTCCCTACTTGTTACCTTATTCATATCGTGTACAAATACTCAATCTAGTAACACAGATGCTACGATGACGCTTAACAGCTTTGAGAAGGGTGGGAGCGGTGGTGGGCCATCTGAGTGTGATGGCCAATACCACTCAGACGATACCCTAATTGTAGCATTGTCCACAAGGTGGTATAACGGTTGACAAAGATGCTTTAAGAGCATTAATATAAATTACAAAGGTAGAACTGTACAAGCTACGGTGGTTGATGAATGTGACTCTACGAGAGGATGCAAAGATGATATTGTTGATGCATCTAAAGCCGTTTGGAAGGCTCTTGCAATCCCTAAGAGGGAATGGGTGAAACCTCCGTAACTTGGTCAGATGCATGATCTAGAAGCAAATACAGTGATAAAAAGAATAAAGTGTTTTACTTTACGTAGAACATTAAATAAAACAGGGTATAACATGCAAGAATAATAAATATAAGGTTTCGTTGTTTGATCACTTTATGTTCATATGTTTTAGTACTACAATATCATTAGTTTTTATTGTTCAAAGTCTTATAAATAGCTGGAAGTATATGTCCTTACACCAATTTATAATAAGTTTATCACTTCCATGTATTGGTTAGGGTTTACTCAAATAATCTTTGTTGTCCCGACTTAGGTTGGATATATGCATTCAAGGATCTATTATAAATTTATAACACAACAGAAATTTCAAATAAATAAATATATAAATAATTATATAAAAACCCTAACATGTTGAGTAAAAAGTTGGGTAACCTACAACAATCATAAACTTGATTCATGCACTCGTTTTCTTTCAAGTTTTAGTACCTCATCATGTAGTTTTAGTTCTTTGTGATAGCAATAAAAAAAAAGAATTGTTATTTTGCTTGAAGTGTCACGCTTTTCATCTTTTCAATTTAGTTACTACTCCTTGATAAAGCTATACTAGAGGAACCGTGTAATGCGATGAAATGGTCAATTTCACCACAATAATAAAATCTACATAAGGTTGAAAAATGAAATTAAAGTATCGATAAATTATTGAGGTTAACCAGCCGCTACATTATCGAGAATGAGATGATAATCTGTTTTTAGATTAAAATGTATCATATCGTCTTAAATATCGGGTCTTATTATCTCGCGTTTTTAATTTCAAGCTTTCGCTTTGTAATCCGATATATATGGTATCATCTTAATATCTCGTATCTTATTGTCGTCTTTATATGAAGTTTATCTTTTTTTTATCCCATAAAGAGTTATATTTTAATATAGTATAGTTATGTTTGAATTCACCAAAAAGAAAATTGTCATCTGTATTTTACTCTACTATTACCTAGTGAATATATTTATACTATAGTTTATCGTTATTATAGACCCTTAGGTTTTTTAATATTGTCTTAACTATGTATCTGGTTTTGTATCTCATATAAAATATACAATAATACATTAAAACTAAGACTGTGTGGTGTGGGGCTCATCCTTGGACCGCGAGCTCCGGCTAGGGCCAGCTACACCGCTCTCTGAGGCACGTCCTACTCGCTAGTGCGTCCTCTCCCGGCCTGCCTTGACGCTCCACTTCTCTCTTTCTTTTTTATACTAACACACACACATATACATATATATATATATATGTATGTATATTGAGACTCATCCTCACATCCTAGGTTCATCCCTTTTAGGTTCATCCCCACACTCGTTTACATGAACGCCTACATGGCATATTATCCTTTGAGGACTATGCTCCTCCACACCCAATAACCTAAACTTGGAACCATACAGATGATGTAAGAATTTTAAAATATTTAACAAATGTGTTTTTTCACACTTTGAAAATAAGACATACCCTAATAATGATTCGGACCTAAACCAAATGTTTTTAATCTATGCAAATACAATATTGGTATTTTCTTTTCTACCCATATATAGCTGGTTATCTTTCTACATCGCACTCAGCCTATTAGTTAGTTTCATGAATGGTGTATTTCTTACATGTATTTACTATTAAATCATTATTAAAAACAGAATGTATAATTACTAGAATTTGTGCTACAAGTTGAGACTGCAAATGATCAATTAAGTAACAAGAAACACAAATCATTTGTGATCTCATGATTGTTGGATCTAACAAAGATTTGGTTTTGGATCATGTTCGGGACAAGAACAAGAACAACTCAAAACTACGTGACAAAGACAAAGACTAGAACACATTAAAATAAGAATATATTATTCACGGAGTTAGATTCTACTGATGAACTTGGTTCATAACGACTCAACGTTTTTTATGTTGTGTACAAGAATGTTAACATGATGAGAATATTCTAGCCGATTAACCATATAGATACAAATGTATATTACAAAGCATTCATAGTTTGGTGTATGTTTCTTACTGGCTATCTCACTAGTTTTATATAAGTTGCGATAAGAGTGGTTACTTATAAATTAACAAGGTGATATGTTAGAGGAATTGGATAAACTTTATAAAGACTAGAAATATGCATACATTAATATAAGTAATAAATTGTCCTGTGTTTTTGCTCTTAAATGCAACACTAATTAATATTAGAAAACTGTTATCCTTATTTTTTTGTGGATACAAACTTTTTTTTTTAAATGTTGAAATAAAATAGGAAATGTGAAATAAGAAAAGTGTTAAAAAGAATTTTAAGCTCACATAATTCTAATAAATGTGCCAATTATTTACTTATTAAATACGTATGAAATTTATATTATATATTCGATTGAAACATATTTCCTGAGCTCACATAATTGTAACACATGTGGCAATTATTTACTTATTTATTACGCATAAAATTTATATTATATATTCATGATTGAAACATATATTGAAAGTGTGAAAAAGAATTTTGAGCTCACGTAATTTTACCACATGTGGCACTTATTTACTTATTTATTACATATAAAATTTATTTTATATATACATGATTGAAACATATATTGAAAGTGTGAAAAAGAATTTTGAGGTCACATAATTTAAAACATGTAGCCCTTATTTACTTATTTATTACGTATAACTTTATTTCATATATACATGATTGAAACATATAATGAAAGTGTGAAGAAGAATTTTGAGCTCACATAACTTTAAAACATGTAGCATTTATTTACTTATTTATCGCATATAAAATTTGTTATATATATACATGATTGAAACATATATTGAAAGTGTGAAAAAGAATTTTGAGCTCACATAATTGTAACACATGTGTTCTTATTTACTTATTTGTTACATATAAATTTATATTATATATATATATATATATGACCGAAATATATTTTGAAAGTGTGAAAAAGATTTTTGAGCTTGCATAATTGTAACACGTGTGGCAATTATTTACTTATTTATTACGTATAAAATTTATATCGCATATACATGATTGAAACATATTAACCATGGGGTGTCAGCCCAGTGGCCAGCCTCACCCATTCCAAACGGGAGGACGCGGGTTCGAGTCCAGCTCGGCCCGAATAATCCTGCTGGGTAGTAACCGCCAGGCAGCTATGAGGCTAAGCTAGCTTGGGGAGGGAGAACCCTCCCGCGGTCAAGGGTACCGTGCATTTACCCTTTTTTTTATTGAAACATATTTTGAATGTGTGAAAAAGAATTTTCAGCTCCCATAATTGTAACACATGTGCCAATTATTTACTTATTTATTATGTATAAAATTTATATTGTATATTCATGATTGAATCATATTCTGAAAGTGTGAAAGAATTTTTAGCTCACATAATTGTGACATATGTCGCAATTATTTGCTTATTTGTTACATATAAAATTTATATTATATATTCTTGATTGAAATATATTTTGAAAATTATACCAATTCATGCAACATTGTACATCATAATTCATTGAAATTAAAATTTGCTTGTAGATATACTAATTCTTTAAACATACTATCCTTGTACATCAGATTTTGTGGAACATATCTAAATGTTTTGTTTATATATCAGTTCTTGAGAGTAAAAATGAATGATTTATGATCGATCATAAGTGAGACGGATAAGTTCGTTACCGAGGACACTGCATTGAGCCTCAGAAGACGGTCTCGTGATATTATACTCAATGTTTTAAAATCATGTTTTTATACCGTACCGGATTAGGCTCAGAAATGGTTTAACCGGGTGTATCGGGCGGTTCAAACGGGTGTACCGAGTGGTTTAACCGGTTCTACAGGACGGTTCAACCGGTGCTACCGGCCAGTTTGAACCAGTTTTTAAAACATTGATTATACTACAAAATTTCAAAACGAACAAATATTATACCTTCGAGGTTTTATAAAAATTATTGCATATGTTAATAAACACCTAATACTCATAGATTCACAAACTTGAGTTACCCAATGTTTTAAAAACCGGTTCAAACTGGCTGGTAGCACCGGTTGAACCATCCAGTAGAACGGGCTAAACCGCTCGGTACACCCGGTTGAACCGCCCGATACACTCGGTTAAACCATTTCTGAGCCTAATCCGGTACGGTTACCGGATTTTAAAACATTGGACTTACCTCTTTTTAACGTATATTAATGTCTGATTAAAATAACAACACAAACTAATTTCCAAAAAATTATGTAGTAGCATTGTAATTTCAACCTAATTTACATACATAACCTAGGCAATTGTTTTACCATTTAACCAAGAGACAAAAAGAAACACCAATATAAATTCAATCTTCCATGCACCAATTTCACCACACCAAATACCATCAACAACGTATATAAAATGAAGCAATTCACAATTATCTTTCTCACTCTGATTTCCCTACTTGTTACCTTATTCATATCATGCACAAGTGCTCAATCTAGTAACACGCATGCAACGATGACGCTTAACAGCTTTGAGAAGGGCGGGAGCGGTGGCGGACCGGCCAATACCACTCAGATGATACACTAATTGTAGCACTGTCCACAAGGTGGTGTAGTGGCGGACAAAGATGCTTTAAGAATATTAATATAAACTACAAGGGCAGAACTGTACAAGCTACAGTGGTAGATGAGTGTGACTCTACGTGGGGATGCAAAGATAATATTGTTGACGCATCTAAAGCCGTTTGGAAGGCCCTTGCGGTCCCTAAGAAGGAATGGGGTGAAACCTCTGTAACTTGGTCAGATGCATGATCTATAAGCATATTTAACGATAAAAAGGTAAAGTGTTTTACTACGTAGAACATATTGAATAAAAAACATGTAACCTATAAGAATAACAAATAAAATGTAAACCAAGTGGTATTTCCTATAAAATGTCAATGTGCGAGCATTCGCTATGTTCCCATCTGCATGTTTTAGTATTTAAATATAATTATTTCCTATTGCTCAAAGAGTATTGAATTTACTGGAAGTATTTGTCCTTGCACCAACTTATGATTAGATTTATTACTTCCTTCTATACAAAAGTAAAATGCTAAATATCAAAATCCTGCCAAAAGCTAAAAAATGAATGAATAACCTCAATTTATAAAGAATGGTTACCAGTTACAACTATATGTTGCATGCTTGTTGTTTTAGCTATTTAATCTTTTTTTCCAGGTTTTCACAGATTTGGTTGTTCAATAACACAACTTAGAGAATCAATATCTCATTTATCTTAACTTTGTTTTGGATTGGTTCATTGCTAAGCTCTCAAATGGCAGAACAAAATTGCAAAAAAAACTATCTATATAAATTACAGAAATAGAGACTACAACTCTCTCATGTGGTTAATTTGCTTAAAGAATTAAAATAGTGTGTTCTTATGTACGATCGATGACTTAGAAACGTGACTTTTCTTACCTATTATTCACTAATGCTTTCAAATAATGATGCATAATAACATGTAAAAATTTAGAAATTACTATATTTTATGACTTAATATAATAACTTTTTTAACACAGTCACATTGACAAGCCACACTTTCACACATCATATGACACATCGAATGACAACAAAAATGACAAATCATGTTGAAAATCAGGCTCTTGATCGAATAGAAAAAAACACGAGATTGAACGAACTGTTCGACTCTTTTATTATTTATCAATGAGAGCACACTTTAATTAAAATTGGAAGTACATAAGAGCATTCACAATGAAACTTGTATAAATATGTGAGGGGATTTAGTTATATTATAAGGAGTGGTTGGTAGTGTTTTTGAATGGTTGTGAGTAGAGGAGAGAAAAAATATATGGGAAAGTTACTGTTCATCTGTAAATATATGGGAAAAAAATTCTGGAGAGAGAAAACTGTATAAATTTTTTAATATTTAGAAATGGTTGTGAGTGGAGGAGTGAGAAGATGTAATGATAAAGGTATAAAAAATATTATTTAATTAAAAAGGGGAGAGAAAAAGTAGTTGTTTTTAGTGAAATATATAGATATATATGTATAAATATAGGGACTTCATTGTGAATGCTCTAAACCCTAAACATATAACCCCTATTTATACTAAACAACCTTGATGCCCAAGAAACATACCTAGACTAGAATTAGGAAACCTAAATAATAATAAAATAAAACTACCATAAATAATTAATCTTCCACCATAAATAAACTAAACCACTTAGCACCCTCCAACTTTTGAGTTATGACAAGATTAGTCCCAACAATCACCCCCCTTAATCTTGTCACACTTTCTTCACATTCGAGCTGGTCCATCACCCTCATATCGGGTGAAGTTCACCTCTTCCTTTTTCTCCACCTTGGACACTTCGATATGTAATGGCCGAACTCATTGCACTTGTAACACCTGACGTGGCTTTTGTCCCGTTGTACTCGACCATCTCCTCGATCTCTCCCGGACCCCCGACCTCTACCTCGCCCTCGTCCAAGATCTCCTCGATTTGAGTTTCCACAACCGCAATGCTCACATCTGTGCTCCTTTGAGATCACTCCCACAACTTGTCCAAACACTTGAACCATCAACCACAAATAGGGCGACATCCTTTCTCTTCCACCTTGATCAAACCTGCTATTTCACCACCTTTGAAGTCTGTTGTTGATCTGATCTAGCACTGCACTACACCTGGGTTTTCTCCTTTGATCAAGCCTGCAATCTCTGCTCTTTGATTGCCACGGTCCTGCTGTTGTTTGATCATTACAACCTACTGCTGCCGTTTGATCAACAAACCCTCTCGCACCTGCCTTCTTGATCGTAGTTTTAGCTCCATGTCAAACTCCTCATTTATATGTCTTCCTGCAAATATCAACCCACCAACAAAGTTTATTCCTATATGAACACTTTTACCTATATTCCTTAAAAACATTATCCACCCACATGCTAACTTTTGAAAACCATGCACACGTACATATCACCTGTGTTTTAGGCTTTCAACAATAACTAAATTCATGCAACCATACACCAATGACCAACCGTTCTTGAAGATTCTTATCCACATGAATTACAACTTCAATTAATTCGATTAGATCACACAACGTACCAGAAAAAAACGTTTTTGACAACACTGTTGTCTACGCCAATCACTTCAACAACCGCCGGTTTCACCTCCGTAACGCCGTCACACCCCCGCTAGGGGTGCTCTCCCCTTTTCGAAAAACGACTCTCAAAACCGCTAAGCTCTGATACCAATTGTTGGAAATCAGGCCCTTGATCGAATAGAAAAAAACACGAGATTGAACAAACTGTTCGACTCTTTTATTATTTATCAATGAGAGCACACTTTAATTAAAATTGGAGGTACATAAACCCTAAACATATAACCCCTATTTATACTAAACAACCTTGATGCCCAAGAAACATACCTAGACTAGAATTAGGAAACCTAAATAATAATAAAATAAAACTACCATAAATAATTAATCTTCCACCAAAAATAAACTAAACCACTTAGCACCCTCCAACTTTTGAGTTATGACAAGATTGGTCCCATGCATCTTAGACATCTTACACTTATTTGGTTTAAGACCTCTTTGGGACAGAAACAAGAACAATAACAACTTATAATTTAAGATATAACATATTAAATAATGAAGTATATATTAATCATTGGGTTAGATGTTGATGAACTTAATTTATAACGATTCGAATGTTGTTTTGCTTTATTTATCGCTAGCCGGGTTTTTTTAGAAGATCGGTCAAAACATAATTTTGAGTACTTGTGGATGTTATGGAAGGCGAGAAATAAAGAAGACACCGGAGAAAGTTGTTGAAGAAGTTAAAGTAAACTTTTTCGTGTGGGTTAAAAATAGAGCCAAGTTTAGTGAGTTGGAGTGGATAGAGAGCAATCCAAGACTTCATTGACCATTCTCTGACCAAATTATTTATTATTTATTATTTATTATTTATTATTTATTATTATTAAACCACATGATGCTAGAGCTAGTGATGTTTCAGGTTTTTTGAGTTGAGCATATCACTTTCTCTATTTTACAATTTGGTCCAACACTAAGATTTCAAAGAAAAAATAGTACAAAATCAAACATGAGGTTAAAGTGACATTATAGGTATCATATCTTTTCACAAATATTAATAAATACATTAGTTATTACTTGATTGAAAAATAAATATTTCACAATCAAACTTTCTGAAAACAAATAGAAGTATAGTTGAATAATTTTAGTAAGTTGAAAAAATATAAAACTATATATAAATTTATTAATAAATGTACGTAAAAAAAGTTTAAAAATATATAGATAAATGAAATAGCATATTGTTTTTGTTGATATACCTATTCTATCTATGGTTATAATTTGAACTGTTTCTATAAAGAATGGTTGGTAGAACTCATGATAACATTTTTATATTTGCTATCTATAATATGATAATCAATTCTATAAATTAAAATAATAAATGTGTATTTTATTAAGTCTATTAATCTGAAAACAATAATAATATTTAATTTAGTAAACTAGGTAGCGGTGTCCATACGTTGTAGCAGCTTTTACGCAGGAGTTTTTCAATGAATGTTAATTCAATTTGTTACGTTATTAGTATGATACTGACACTATAATTAATATTTATAGAATGAGTAAATATTTAAGAACTATTACTTACGAAATATAAAATTGAGAAGTTGGTTTCTAATAAATATTAGAATTCTAATAGCTTAAATGAAACTCGTCTATAGTGTTTGGTTTACACTCAGACACCCCGTCGCAACGCGTGGTGGGAAAATCTAGTTATCTATTAATATGGGTGTTCAGTGTTTTCTTGTATTTCGACCCTTAAAATGTATCCGAAAAGGTAGTTAAACAAATGTATTGTGCCCTTAGTTGAATTTTTTTCGGTTCTGCCAACTGCCTTGGAGAAGTAATTTTGTGTCATTGTCTTGAGAAAACCTAACCCGAAGACGATCTCTTGTAAATATTCATTCATAATAATATCATTCAATTATGCATTGTGAACACGAATTGTTTGCTCCTAGAAGATTTTTTTTCGGACGTTGATATAGCTTTTTGTTTATGCTGACGGCGCAACAAAGTTCAACCGTATAAGAATCTTCTAGAATATGATTTCTCAGCATACCCATTGCGAACACGAATTGAAAGACACACCCACGAATAAGAATCACAAGCAAACAATGTATTCTGTTGGTTCGTTCCCCTATGATCCATTTCCATGTCGCACACGCCAAAGACACACCTATAACACTTTACTTGCGGCACAGCCCATACACCAAACAGTCACTCACACCAAAAGTTAAGCAACCCAATCCCCCCACCCCTTTCCAGCAGTAGACAAAGTGAACCAAAACAAAACTCATACAACAAACCCATAACCCTTTTGAAAGTGAACACACACCACGAAGCAAAACCCGGACGAGAAAGTACCTCACCACATACCCGACTTGAAAATATAACGCACTACCCTTAAGACTTTTATCATGAAACTCACACCAAACACACGCACACACCCCCTCCCGGCCTACGGATGAAATAATACACTGCACTAAACTCACTAACACCAAATTTTTAATCACTAAAACACCCCCACCCATGTTGTACCAGAGATGAATGAATTTTTCACTCGAGAACAAGACCCAAAACACACTTTACGGGCATCCCCACCAACCCCTTTTTGACCCATACCATATCTCACCCTTGGGCGACTGTTGACCCAACCCCTTTTAACCACGTTACTCCAAGATGCCTGAAGCATTGAAAGTTCACCAGTTATTCCACGAGATATTATTGTATCCAGTCCTGTTTTGCATCCATAAGAACATCTCTTCTTCGATATTTTCTACATTTTTGAAGCACAAACCGCTGTTAGTCTGTTACCACCGAACCTCTTTTCATTCCTTTGATTCCAGATCCTCCATAAAGTCATCAAAGCGATTGCATAAACTGCTTTCCTCCCAGGCTTCGGCATTGATGAGGCAAGTACGGATTGTAACCGAGCTGAAATAGTACTGAACTGAACCGGGACACTTGTGAAAAGTAGGTTGCATGAGGTTAACGCAATTATTATTTCAATGAGAGATTTTATATAAATAAGTTGCACTACAAGTTTGATCAAGTAGAAGACTTTAAAAGAGAATAATCCAAAAGCTAGGATATTCAATGTCAAAATACAAACTACAATAATAATTGTTGGCATAAGATAACACAAGAATTATAGAAAAAGAAGACAAACATGATAACAAAAACAAAAACATAAAAGGAACACAAACCAAAGTCTAGACCTGAGCTGTGCCTTCAGTGAACTTAGAGTCTTCACACCTATACCTTCCGTCAGGCCCTATTCCGAAGCCTCTCGGGTCAGCAAACACGTTCTCCAACAGCTGGCTTCTAGAAGGTGCCGGGCTTTCGTCTGCAAACTCCACAGCATCCTCAACCACCTCGTCTATCTTCTTCTCGATCGCCTTCAACTCTGCTTCACTCGCCAGTTTGTTTTCAATCAGGTATTTCTTAAACTGTGTTATCGGGTCTCGGGCTGCATAGCGGGCCTTCTCGTCTGTCATACAGGTCAAACAAAATCATGTTAATTTGATCATCAAACCAGATGCTACAATTAGAACCCTTTATAACTTTAGGGGTGCAAACGAGTCGAGCGGCTCGAGAAAAAGCTTGAAACGAGCCAAGCCTTATCGAGTTTGGGCCGAGCTTGAGCCTAAATAAAGCTCGTTTATTTATCGAGCCCGATCTTGAGCCTGGCATGTGAAGCTCGTCAGGCTTGTCGAGCCTAAGTGTAATATTAGTTTTTGTAACATTTACCCTTATTTAAAGTTGTCTAGTAAACGAGACGAGCCGAGCTTATTTAAACTTGTTTAAGAGCCGAGCCCGAACCTAAGAATAAGCTCGTTTAGTAACGAGCCCGAGCTTCACTTATCGAGCTCGCGAGCCTAAACGATTCTATTATTTAAATTATTTTTTAAAATATATTAATTAATTAATAGATAATAAACGAGCCATGCTCGAGCTCTCATAAGTTAATTGAGCTCAAGCTCGAGTATGATCGAGCTCAGGCTCGGCTCGTTTGCACCCCTACAAAATAACTTAATTACCTGGGTCACGAAGCTCATCAGGGTCGGCCAAAGAGTGTCCTCTAAACCTGTAAGTCTCGCATTCGACCAATGTTGGGCCTTCACCTCTTCTCGCCCGCCCGATAGCCTCCTTTGCTACCTCCCGCACCTTCAACACGTCCATCCCATCAACATGAACTCCGGGCATCCCAAAAGCCGGGCCTTTCTTCCAAATTTCGGGATCCGAAGTCGCACGAAGATGCGACATACCAATAGCCCATAGATTATTCTCCACAACGAATATTATAGGCAACTTCCATAGTGCAGCCATGTTCAAGCACTCGAAAAACTGTCCGTTGTTTGCAGTACCGTCTCCGAAGAATGCCAACGTGACGTGATCACAATCCGCTTCTTTCAAAACTTCGCGATTGTACTTGCTAGTGAACGCTGCACCTGTGGCAACAGGTATACCTTCTCCGATAAAGGCGAAACCACCTAGAACGTGGTGTTCAGCGGAGAACATGTGCATGGACCCACCCTGCCCACGGCAACATCCGGTTGTTTTACCGAAGAGCTCACTCATGACAGCGCGTGCGGGTACCCCTTTGCTTAGGGCGTGAACGTGATCACGGTACGTGCTCACGACACTGTCTTCCTTCTTTAGGAGTTTGATGAACCCTGAGGAAACAGCTTCTTGACCATTGTATAAATGGACAAAACCGAACATTTTGCCCCTGTAATACATTTGTGCGCACATGTCTTCAAAAACTCTGCCCAAGATCATGTCTTCGTATACTTTTAAACCTTCTTCTTTGGTAACCAACTGCAAACACAGATCAAACATTCAAGTTAGGTTTCTTGTATAAGGGTGTACATGGTCTGGTCCGGTTATGATGAAAATTCCAGATAAAACCACAGGCTGCAACTTTGGAAAAATGGAAAACCAAACCAGTTGAGTTGGTTCAGTCGGCTGAACCAGCCAAAACAGTTTGGTTAGGCAGTTTTGAACCTCTTTTTAATCACTAATACATATTAAAAAATTTAAAAATAATAAAGATGGTTAGTGAATATAATACATATCAATAACCACATATTCCTAAAACAGAACACAAAAAAGGTAATCTTTTATAATTTTAAAAATCTTCTCTAGGTGTATTTCTCTTATCTTTGATTAAGTTATGAAACATCCGTATCTGTTCAACAAAGACTATATCTTTGATTTTGTTTGTGGTCTCAGGCATGTTAATTGTCGGGTTGGTTGTAGGTAAAGCAGCCGAGATATTAGTGTTTAAACAAGAACGAACTAGAAAAGGCGTTACATCTAAACGAAACCATCGGTGAAGCACAAATCCTTAAGAAAAAGAAAAACAAATACAGTGAGGAACAAGTGTATAATCTTGGTATTATTGCTTTTGTGCAGGAACAGGTCTGTTGCTTGAGGTTGAAGATTTGAACTTTGTTCACACGTTTTATTGTGTTGTTGGAACACTTACGGGCCTTGGGTACATAGAATCATAGATAAATTTTTTCAACAAAAAGCAGGCGAGTGTTTGATGTGTTCTGGATATAATAGGGTACGATTTATGTATCGCAAGTGCTGTTCACTTTCGCTTTGTATACACCGAAAGAAAGCAAAGATCGTTAATTAAATGGGTTCTTAAAAGAAAAACGACTTCTGACCTCGAGGCTATGCAGTTAATGCGGTAAAATATCGGATATCGGTCAAGGACCGATGTTTGAGATATAGGTTATCTCGGTGAGACATCGGTGGGATATCGGTAATTTTAATGTAATGCAGAATTTATATATATAGCAATTTAACACTGTTAATTCAGTGATATATCGGTGATATATCAGTTTTATCGGTCAAATATCGGTGATATATCGGTTATATCGGTGATATATCGGTCAATATCGTCGATATTATTGGTACCGATATTTTGACCGATATTTATTAGGGGACTGATATGACCGATATAACCGATATATCACCGATATTAACTGCATAGCCTCGAGGCAGCTGATTTTGATGACGATGGAGTCCTCAAGTAGGTACAAAATATATGTAATAAAAAATAACAAGAACTTAAATAACTGAAATTGTTATACATAATAATCTTCTGATATGATCTTTCAGTGTTCAACAGGGCAGGGCTGCAGAGTTTGTTGTGTACAAGTTAGAAGAGATGGGAAAGATCAACCAAGACGACATCACACCGATCATGGATGAGTTTGAAACACTAGATCTTGATAAAACCGGAAAGTTATCTGTCTCCGATCTTCGGTTATCCCAGTCATCGATACCATAGCTCCCGATTATTAGTGTAAGGCGATGCTAGTATCTCGAACATTAACAGTAAGGGGTGTTTGGATGGGAGTTTAAACTGAGTAATAAGGTCATAGTGTTTGGGTAAATGTGGATTATAATTAATAAAAGTCATAATAAACTGTTATTGAGATAACTGTAAAAATTATCAAGTAACTGTGCAAAATAACTGTTTTTCTGTTCAATATTAAGAATTACCAAATGATTTGCGATAACGAAAACCTTCATGAACAATCAAAATTAACTACTTAAGTGCTATTTATAAATAACTAACTTTAAGACTATAAGTTAGTGACATACTATTAGTAACACTAAATTTCAGATTTTTTTTTTTATTTGAAAATATGCTATTATAATATTTAAAAGTCCAAAAACTTAATGTTACATAATTTCAGATTATCATAATCAAATCAACACTTCAGAAACCTAAATTGAACACAAAAAATTTTAATTGAACCACATGAACTATACTAGGTTTTAACTAATGCATAATTGAAGGAATTTCATAAACCAATTCGACAAACACAAAAACATCACATAGCCTCGTAATTAACGATTCAAACCAGATCCATACGCAATTCAACAACTGTTTACATAACCAGAAGCATCTTAATTTCAACAACTGAAGCGCCAATTAGGGTTTAAAAAAGTTAGAGAACAAAAACATCGTAATTAACGAAATGCAATTGAGCAATTACTGAAGCAGTATTAGGAAATAGAGCTTACGAGATTAGTAGAGGATTTGAGCTTGACATCGGAGACTTTAGCAGCAACAGCAGCAGATCGACGATGAGGGGAAGAAATGGATCGGGTTTGGGTGGGGCGGAGGGTCCGGGTGGATCCGAGGAAGAGGGAAGAAGAGGAAGGAGCAGCTAAGGGTTTAGCAGGACGGGGATCGGCGAGTAAGGGGAGAGGGTGAGGGTTGATGGCTCTCGCAAACCCCATTGTTGGTTGCAGGAATGTGTGTGTGAAATGGATGGAATAATATATATATAGGGGGGATGAGAGAAGAGGGGCGGAGAGAACGAGGAGGCTAAATCTGGAAATAAACGTATCAAATGTTGGTTGTGGGCTGTAATGTAATGTAATGTAATGCGAGTTCGTTCACCCAACTCTTAACTCAACTCAATTGTACGTCCCGTGTTTTGTCTATTTTTTGTCGGTTCAGATCGAATTTCAAAATTATATTATTTTTCTTCTTAATATTATCAAAACGTTTTATTTCAGTCTAAAAACTAACACAGTTAAAAAGAATCCATAACTCAATTATCCTTAGACATAAATGACACATAAAATATAGGGACGAAAATGACATATGACTTCAAGAATTCTTTTATTTTTCAATTTCTTATTCTTATTATTATTACACATGGTTAGGGATAAGCATTTGGTGCCGGTACCGAATTTCATGTACTAAATTATTTTTGGTACTAATTCGGGCAACTTTTGTGTTTTTTGGTACCTGTACATTCGTTTCGGTACCGTAATTTTACCGAATATTACCTTCAAATATCGTTACCGTACCGAATATTTTAGGTACTGGTACTCATATTTGGCGATTTTCAATACGGGTACCAAGCTAATTCTTACACATAGTCTCTTTCACCCCCCCCCCCCTCCTCCCGCTCTTATATCACCACCACCTCAGCCCTTGCCGCCGCCACCACCAGACAACCACCACCTGAAAATAAAAAAAATATATATAAAAACCTCACAAACCCACGTTAGATCATGACAGCTCTCTCTCGATATGGTCCAGTGGTGGCTGTGGTGGTAACAATTGTTTGGTGGTGGCGGTGGTGGTTGTTGTGGTGGTGATGTAGGGGTGAAAGAGACTATGTGTATGGATGTAGGGATGAGCTCGGTATCGGTACCAAAAATGTTCGGTACAGTACATACTGATGCGATACCAGTATTTAAAGGTAAAATTTAGTAAAATATCAGTACTGAACCGAAAACGGAAAAAAGTGGGTACCAATTCGGTACCGAAAATAATTCGTACGAGAAATTTGATACCGTTACTAAATACCAAATACTTCTCCCTAACTGTGTGTATACATAATAATAATAATTATTATTATTATTATTATTATTATTATAATAAAATAATAATAATAATAAATAAATTTTAAAAATAAAGACTTCTTGAAGTTACGTGTTATTTTCGTCCCTATACTTTATGTGCCATGACGTAATAATTGAGTTATGAGTTTTTTTAGCTGGGTTAAATTTTTGTATTGAAATGACACGTTTCAAAAATATCAGAGAGAAAAATAATAGAATTTCAAAATTTGACCTGAATTGATAAAAATAAACAAAACATATGGACGTAAATGGCAGTTAACTCCACACAATTTTAACTTCAACTTTTCTACACCTTGGAATCGGATCATCTATACTTATCGAAGGGTCCGACCCCGGATGAAAACCCAATTCTACCCAGGCCCAGTAGGTATTTTAGCTTTATTTTATCTTTAAAATTGAAGACTTTTTAATTTCAGATATCTATCTCTATCTTGAAAATTTGAGTTAATTTTTCTTAATAACTAAATTTGAAGACTTTTTCTAATTTTAGATATCCATCTATATCTTAAAAAGGTGAGTTTTCTTAATAATTAGTAAATTGCCTCACGTGTTGTCATGGCATTCTGAACAGAATTTACTTTAAAATGGAGGCTAATTAAAAGTGTACATAAAATAAGCACAAAAACGTATTATATTTAACTCGACTCATATCCGGAAAAAAAATTACGTCCAAATGTATTCCAACCCAAAACGTACATATTACATTTGACCCGACTCATTTTCGGAAAAAATATACTTCGAAATGTAAAACAAATTGAATTTATACCCGCAAGGACATAAAAATAAACACGTAAAACTTGATTACAAAGTATTTAGAAAGTTAAGGGTTTATAAGTGTCAATGTTGAAAGCTGAGTGTAAAAGTATATAAAGTGTAAAAAAAAGACAAAAGGAAAGCAATAGGAAAAAATATAAATCACAGTTCACCCAAGTTGATAATTGTAATATACTAGTTAGATTCCCGTGTTACGTTGCAGGATTTCGCTCGATATCTATAATTAATGTTCTCAAAAGAATATCAACACATGTTTTAATGATATTTATTAATTATCCAATCCAACAAAGAAATCGACATGCTTACCAAGTTACTTCAAAACAGAAGGTAGACGGACAACAAGCTGCGCCGCCAACATTTCTGCATTGCAAACCCTAACCTTCCAAGTACAAACCCATGTCCCCTAGGGTTGAACAATTGTTGTGGATGACCCGTTGGACACTCGTCAAGAAGTGGATAGCTTCTGGCGCTAGGGAGCCAAATGTATCAAAGGCAAAAAGGACAAAGACATACAGGTTCTCTGCGCAAGCTTTAACGTGCTTATCTACTTTCTTTGATTCTGTCTTTCTTGCTCCTTATCCAGCTACAATAAAATAGTTTTGGGATAAAAGTGAAATATGTTTTTTTATGAAGACTCCCCTAGGTATGGGTTACAACACCCATATGCAACAAATTGTTGCTTATTTATAGTATTTAAATAAATAAATATCTCTCTAACCTACAATAACAAAAAATAAGTGTAAACGAGGCAAGCAGAGCCCGAGCTCAACTAGGCCCGAGCTCAAGCTCATTTAACGTTGAAAACTTGAATTCGACTCGGGCTAGACTTGTTTATTATTTATTAATTAACTTATATTGAATATAATTTAGTTATGTTTTCGTAATTTTATAGATAGTCATTATTATTAATTAAAATGCATATTTTGTATAATAATTAAAAATTAGAGTAAAGTTCTATTTTGCTCCCTGTGGTTTGGTCCATATATCTATTTTGCTTCAATAGTTTCAATTTGATTGTTTTGCTCCTTTTGGTTTCTTAATTGGTTCAATCTGTTCCCTTACACTCACACCCTTAAAATTATTTTTTGAGTAAAGTTCTATTTTGCTCCCTGTGGTTTGTTTCAGATATCTATTTTGCTTCAATAGTTTCAATTTGATTTTTTTGCATCTTAAAATTATTTTTTTATTATAAGGGCAAACAAGTCTTCTACGTAGAGTGTAGGTTTGAATTACTTAATTATATTAGTTAGTTTTTCATAAACTCTAATTACATATACAATTTGTATACGTAAAAACCGGGTATACCTATTTACCTTAATCTAATTTGCTATTAAAGTATGCAAATTTAAGTATGTAAATCTTTTTATATGCATATTTAGCGCACAATATCCTGTTAAATAGATTTTTATGGTAAATGAGTACCAATTTTCCTTTATCTAATTTCCTTTTAACATATGCAATTTTCCTAATCCAACGCCAAATTCGAGTAGCATAATAACATGAGGTAAAGAGATAGTCCACACTCCCCCATACAATTTGCAAGTAGTCGATTCCAATTGTGCATTTCTTCGCCTTAGAGCACCAATTGTTGGAATTTTCTTCAACTCGGTTCTCCATATGGAAATATTAACCTTTTTTAGAACCCAACCATTCCATTTTAACACATATTGGGTTGCCGATGAAACCGCTTTTAACATAGTTTGCTTCATTGATGCTACCAATAAGTCCCCATTAAGGTCTAGAGCCCATTTCCAACTATCAGATTCACTAGTTAAAGAGGCAAACTAAGTTCGAGTTTCTGAAACTATTAACAAATCAAAGCTCAAACTTTAGACAAATATCTCAAAACAAGTAAAGTTCAACCACTAATATATCAAGAAACAAGCTTAACTCTCGTTTACACCCCTGATTATCAAACTACACTTTTAAAGTTTTACGATTCATTAATTTGTTTGATAGTGATATATATTGGTCTACTACAATGAATTGTTGTTTGAAATTTATGTAAGGTATATTTGTCTTACTTCATTTATACTAAACATGTAATTTAATATATCTTAAAGACTTAAACCAAAAGTTGAAATAATTAATGTGGTTTGGTCCAGATATCTCGATATCTAGAATCCCGCCGCCATGCTAATTCCCCGATAAACTAGAATCTCGACTAACCCCCCCCCCAAGGAGCTTAACTCCCCTCTCAGGTCTACCTATCCCTCTCGGGAAAAGGTCGTCTTAAACCTTGAGACCGTCGCACGATGGCCAGTAAACTTCCGTTTTCTTAATATTGAGATGGAGCCCTATGGATGGTCCCTCTATGTTGATGATGTCCAAGGCATTAGCTACTTCCGCTGCATTACCTATAATCGTTCCATCATCCAAATACCAAGTATGAAAGGTGAGGTTACAGTGCTCCTGGACATGGAGGATAAGGGGTGTAAGGCTAGGGCAAAGAGAAGGTGCCCCAAGGGATCTCCTTGTTGCACTCCAGTGGTGGCTCCAATACACTCGCTGCCAACATTGGGAGTACAGGAATTGGACCCACCGATAGATAAATGGGCAATGTTGGAGAACTTGTCGGAGGAACGCTGAGCGGTCAACCATGTTGAAAGCATTGGTGAAGTCCACCGTAAGTAAGGCCAGAGACCCATCTTCATGAAAAGAGTTCAGGAACATGTTCGCACTATGAAGCACCGCCTCCGCCCCATTTGGTGTACCAACCTCGAATTGAAAATCCCCTAAATATTGGGCCATGTCCTTCCTAACCTTCTTCATAGCCACCTTAGAGACCAACCTACGCCAGATTCCCCCCACAGCAATGGGCCTGATACCATTATTAGGTTTCAATAACTGGGTGAGAAGGGCTGAAGCCACAAACTCGGCCAACACCTTAGGGCAAAGCCCCTCAAGCCATAGGTTGACGACTCCAGTAATAGCTGTGAGCAGACCCGATGAACTTACCGAACCTTCACAACCAATAGCGTCCAACAAGTGTTGGGCCCGCATCCCATCTCTGCCACAAGATGTCCCTTTAGGGAAGGATCGGATACATTTAAGCACGCAGTCTCCTGCTTTGCAATAATAGTAGGTTGAGCAATAGGGTTGGAAGGCAGTGATGGGGGTGGCACCACAGGGTGTTTATCAATAAGAGCTTTCATGGTCGATTCTCCAAAAGGGGCAACCCCACTGGAACATAAAACTTTGACCGTCGCCGTAAAATGACCATCCCCGACCTTCCGCAGGCAATGCTTGATATTGGGGTCCTTTTTATTGTCTTCGCCCCTTCCGGAATCCCTCCTAGGAACTCCAACGCCCCCCCCCCCCACTATTCAAGAGAGAAGAGACCAAATTTGCGAAAGCAGACCCATCTTTCCACAACCCAAGCGCCTACAAGATGCTGTTGCACTGCAGGGATTTTCTATTTTGCGATCTCCGCTCTTGCCTGGAAGAAGGTCTGACGACCCTCAGGGTACAACTTGGCAACAAAAAAAAATTATGTCTTGATTAATTATTTAATCATTTTCTGAAACTTTACGTTATTCACATTCGAAATTAGATATTTAGTTGTATTCTCAATTATCAATGACTTTAGAATTAGTAATTTTATAATTAACAAATACACAATAACCAAATAATATCTAATTTATAACACATCTGGAATAAAATTAATTAATATTAATACAAATTATAACTATAAAAAATATAGATCTATAACCTATAATTCTATAATTGGTATTTAAATAATCAGTATATATATATATATATATATATATATATATATATATATATATATATATATATATATGGTTAGGATCATGTGAGAAACACTAGGCTAATTGAGAAACTTGAGAAGCATTCTGGACCACACATTTTCCCAATTTTTTTCGTAATATAAACATATATAGTTTAAAATTAACTATATACATATGTGTATAATTCAATATACATATGTGTATATAGTCAATTTTAAACTATACATATGTGTATATTACGAAAAGCTTAGAGAAATGTGTGGTCCAGAATGATTCTCAAGTTTCTCAAATGGGGTGGACTTCTCTTAGGATCTCTACCCTGTATATATATAGGGGAAGGATAAAACGAAAACTCACTTGAGTTGAGAAAACTCAAGAAACCCTTGTAACATTTTTATTTTTTTCTAAAAAAATAGGGAATGTAAGTTACATGTTAATGAACGTTTTGTAATAAAAAAAAGAGCCGGGTGTATTTTTTTATAAAAAATTACAAAAATTAGTATTTTTAGTATATGCATATGTAACACTGAAACTTAAAAAAATATAATAAAAACCATTCGGCGCTTTTTGTTTTTTTTTGTTATAAAATGTTCATTAACATGTAACTTACATTCCCTATTTTTTTACAAAAATAAAAAAAATTTGTTACATAAGGTTTTCTTGAGTTTTTTTCAACTCAAGTGGGTTTTCTCTCTATACTTCACCTATATATATATATATATATATATATATAGGTGTGTGTGTATATATATATATAGCGCAAGGATCCTTTAGGAACCACCATTTATTGCGAGAACCATGAGAACTAATGTGAACACAATCAAAACTACTAAAAAAAGCTTAGAAAACACAATTTTTTTTATTAAAAGTCGCATTGGTTTAGGTTTTTAGGTGGTGGTGAGGTGGGTTTATTTTGTTGTGTTCATATTGATTCTCGCAATAAGAGTGATTCTCGCATGAACCCTACCCTATATATATATATATATATATATAGGATTCGGTTCAAATGAAAACCATCATGAGTTGCGAGAACCGTGAGAACTTTTTGATCCGGGGCGAGTTGGGCCAAATTTTTTTTTGCACAAACGTAGATGAATATATTATAAACACATATGTAAAAAAATTCAAAAAAATATTGTCGAGTAGGTAGTTTTGACCACCACAAGTTTTTTTACGCCTAGCGTAAATTTTAAATTTAAATTTTACGCCAAGCATAAAAAAACTTGCATTAGTCAAAACTACCGACCCGATGATTTTTTTTAATTTCTTTTTTACAAATGTGTTTATAATATATTCATCTACGTTTGTGCAAAATTTTTTTGGCCCAACTCGCCCCGGATCAAAAAGTTATCGCGGTTCTCGCAACTCGTAGTGGTTTTCATTTTAAACCATATATATATATATATATATATATATATATATATATATATATATATATATATATATATATGTATATAGGGTTCATTTGAGAACCAATCTTATTGCGAGAACTACGAGAACCAATGTGAACACAACAAAATACTTAAGAAAAAACACAATTTTTTAAAAACTCGCTATATTTCATCACTAAAAAAAATTCGAGTAACAATTATCGATGCACATGTGCATATGTATCATTGATTTGACAAATTCCGTAATACATACCAGTATTATACAATTGCACTTTCAGTTACAGTGTCATCCGTAATACACTATTTTTTTATATTACCAATATTAAAAATGCACATGTGCATCGTTATGTATAACCATGATATAACGTGTTTTGATACAAAAAGTTTGTGATTTTGAATGATGAAGTAGGCCCATATACATGTTTTTGGGTTAGTTGTATCTAGTGGTTGATGGTTTGGTTATATTTGATGTAATATGTTGTTTGGATGGTATGAATGAGTGTTAATGGACATGTGCATAAAGTGAAAATATTATACATATTGGTAATGGTATTGTATTATGGATGGTAGGAGGTAATGATAGTGTATTATGGATGGTATGATAGATGAAAGGGAAAGTGTATTCAAAGTAGTGTATCAAAACACGTCATATCATGTTCATACTGGTAATATTGGTAATGTAAAAAGTAGCGTATTACAGATAGTAGTGTAAATAAAAGTGCAATTGTCTAATACTGGTAATGTATTACGGAATTTGTCAAAGAAATGATACATATGCACATGTGCATCGATAATTGTTACTCGAAATTTTTTAAGTGACGAAATATAGCGATTTTTTTTAAATATTATTTTTTTAAATATTAAAAAACTTTTGTGTGTTTTTTAGATTTTGTAGGTATTTTTGGTTGTGTTCACATTGGCTCTCACGGTTCTCGCAAAAAATGGTGGTTCCTAACGGATCCTTATCATATATATATATATACATATATATATATATATAGTGAAAGCGTATTGTACAATTTTGCTTAACGTACGGTGTGTACGCTGTGAAAATATAACATGCGTAATTAGTTTTATAACATGCGTGATTAGGTTTTTTACCCCATGCGTGGTTTCTGATTTTGTACATGCGTGATTATGCTCATACGTGATTATGGTTTTTAACATGTGTGATTAGGGTTTTTGAGTTTGATAACGTGGGTAATTTCATCTCGTACACATCGTACGTTAAGGAATATTGTATGTTAACCAACCCTATATATATATATATATATATGAATTAACCATTTGTTATACATAAACACATATCATTTGAAAAAATAGGTGTTTTAAGATATTAAAGTACTTTCTAACATACACCTGCCAAAGTTTGAAGGGTTAATGTTTGATGTCATTTAACCTTTATCATCGTAACGCGTGAGACTTCTATCTAGCGTTTGTATACGTTGCGGCGTCTTAAATTGTAAGCGTCGGCTGTAACCCGACAGAGGTTCCATCTAATGTATATTATAAAGTAACTTTGAAAAGTGGGTGTTACATAAATCTCTAATAACTAATGTTGAATTGCGATTCTATGAAAGAATTGGTTTTCCTAAAATCAAATTGTCTAAAAATTGTGTTTCATGAGCTAAATAAAGGTTAAAATAAATGAAAAAGAAACAGTTGGTTTTAATATAAATTAGTAATAAATAAATTTTAGTAAATATGAACAAACTTCCAGTCAAATCAAATGGTCCCGACTCTCCATAATAAGGTCCCGATACCAAATAATTAAAGCATACAAAGGTTTGATATTTAGCTACATAATCAGCCCAGTCCCCATAAATATACATTCTAACATCCAAATACAAAAGGACTTGTAGCGTATCCATATCAAGATGCGTATAAAAAGCGTCCACCTCATGGTATTAAGATTCTAGTCCCTTTGTGAACAAATGCGTAGAATAGCAAATGTGTGAGTTAGGCATTTTTAGAAAACCATGGTCTAATAAATTGGTCAAGGCGAGGCGATAAGAAAACGTGTACGAAGCGGCACCTCATGTGGTTATGTTTGGGCATATGCCTCTTAAGGGCAGAGGCGGTCAAGGCATGCGCCTTGAGGCAGTAAGAAAGTTCTTTATTTGACGTTTATCTTTTTTATCAAATATATAATTCTTATATTTATTTTCTAATTCCGCTTCGGTTCGGCTCGAGAGTCGAGGCTTGATTCTGTTTTTTTGACCTTGTAGAAAACATCTATAAATGAGCCCATCTAACTAGCCACGTTACTTTAAAACCCAATAAGATTAGAAAATTTAGGAAACCCCAAATCAGCTTTAAAATGCTATTACAATGTAAGTTCATTAGTTTGACATCAATTGTCAAGCTCCATTGCTTGAGCAGCTTTAGCTTTAGCCAATGGTGTCATTCTGGTCTTTACTTTCTTCTTCCCTACTGCAAATCCACCACTACCCTTCTTCTTGTTCTTGCTTGCACTTCCATCAACCTAATCACAAACAAAATATGCAGATTCGTATGAGTTTACAACACAAGTAATAATCTAAAAAGCACGCCTGAGGCACAAATCTCAGCGCCTTATGTAACCTAAGGCGCAGGCTGTACAGAAAGCGCAGCTGAGGCGCACTTTTGGGTGAAAAATCCACTCTGAGGCGCGCGCCTTATGTACAGACCATGTATTTGTGCAGCAGATTGTGGTATATAAAGCTTATTTGTGTCTAAATATTGGGTGAATTATCCTAGAAACCTTCAGAATATATAAAAAATTATATAATCCCCTTGCGCCTCCCGTACGAAAAGCCCGCCGCTTCTGCGCTTTGCGACTCGGTTTTAGACCTCGTCACCTTTGTGCGCTTCGCGCTTTTTAAAACCAAGCATAATGGTAGTCGCAAATAAATGAAAAACTCATGCACATGATCTAGCAGTTTGCCTGTATCGGCATGCATTACAATTTACAAGAACTTAATAACAAGTTGTCCTATTTGTAGAAAGAACATAGGATAGAACACTAAAACAACCATTCTGGCTTTTGGAATATAGTTGTCACTTGCTTACAAAGCTCGACTTTGGATTCATGAAGTTGCACAAAGTCCAAACTTGGAAGCAACATCAGTTTAAATGTTTAAAGTAAATAGTGACATGCACATTTTGCCGCTACTAGTTTCTATTATACTCAATGCTCAACAGCAATGACCATACAACATTCCAAAATCCATGTTTGACTTCTGTCAATCAAGCTTGGTACTTATCATATTCAGATTCAGATAATAACATGGGTGTCAAAAAACGCGTCTCAACCTCAAGCGCACGCAAGGCAACTCGCTTCTGACTCAGTGAGGCAGCTCGCGTACAAAAAGTAAAGTGATGTTAAAAACCTACGGGAAAGTACGAAAAGTTATGCACTTTTGAACTTTGCACCTCGGCTCTGGATCCCATCGACTCGGTGAGTCTCACGCTTTTTAAAACCAAGATAACAACACTTCTTTATCTATTGTGTCACCGAATCATTTATGATATAACAAAGTCATCAAATTTCCTGAAACCCTAAAAGTTTCTTAATCAATTCATACCCTTCCCAGTAAGATTAAAGTCAATTTCGATACCAATTTGCAAAAAAACATCTTTGTATTCAAATGTTAACCCCAAAAAAGCATATCAACTTGCTAGAAACTACTAATAAAACAAAACATTACAAAGCTAAAATCAATCAACAAACACAATATTCAACAACATTTAACCCTAAATCATTACCTTCATCTTGTTCTTCTTAGCTTCCAGCTTCTTCGCCTTCTTGTCTCTCTCTTCTTTTTCTCCTGAATCACGAAATTATCAGATTTCAATAAAAGAGAATAGATATAACAAAAACAAAAGTAATTTTGAGGAAGGCTTACTTCGAAGCTCGAATTCGTGCTGCTTTTTTCTAAGAGATAAGTTGTTCTTCTTCGACATCTCTGATTGAATGTTTTCCGGTGAATATTTTGATTCAATTGATTGTTTTTCCGGTTGCGATTGACGGAGTGCGCCGACCCTAACCCTAGATGATGATAATTCAATTTGGGGCTTTTATAAAAGTGTAACGTTTGTTTGGGTTGACATTGCTGTTTGGTCCTAGTAGTTTTTGTTAATGTAATATTGAGTTTTTCTTTTCTTTTTTTTAACGACAAATTTGGATCACTGACGGACTACCGAAGTATTATGGTGCTACCAAAGGAAACACCCGATCATATCCATCTCCACCAGACATAAAGCCTATACACCAATTCAAGTGGAAACCCAATAAATATGAGAAAAAACTCCGTGTGATAATCGAATCCAGGACCCTTTGGTCTCAAAGTCTTATCCCGCTTTTAAAATACCACTAGGCTATAAAGCAATGGATATTGAGTTTTATTTTAGACTTTTAGTTAGGAGAATAACTTATTTGGGCATTGGGTAAAATTTCAGGTTTGGTTCCTTATTTGAAAAAAGTGCATGGATCGTCATTGTTTGCAGTTGCGGATTCAGAAATTTTTGTTACTGGTGTGAAAATTTTTAGGGGTCATTTGGTTATTGTTATCTAGTTTTCTTTTATCCAGATCAGGTCGGGTCAGAATAACGTATTAGATAATATAGATTAGTTAAACGATACATATATTAAATTCACTAGGGTACAATAAGTATTTTTTAAACAACCCACCATAAATAAATAAACAAGATCACCAAATAAAAAATATCAAATTACAAAAAACAAACAAACTAAAAATGAGAAATTAAGAAAGACATAAACCTTTTTTTTATTATTATATATTTTTTAAATTTGACTAAAAAATATGTTTATATATACTTCCAAATTTAACTCATCAAAGAGGCAATCACGGAATTTAATGGGTGCGTTCAAGATTTTCACGAATATTTAACATTAAATATTATTTTCAATGGGGGCGACCGTCCATCCACGGGCATGAATAGGTCCGTCCATGCTTATTTGTTTGAATTTTAAAAGAAATGGTTATTTACTTTTAAATTTTATGACCCTTGATTGGGAATTTGCCAATTTGGGATGTTAAATTGTTAATCATCTTATTTGAAACTTTAAATTGTTAATCATCTTAAAGAAATCAATAAGTTTTGCATGTTAATTTGTAGCAATGGGGCTTCGAAGCTCCAATCTATCTTTACCATAATCCATTTGTGGATCTTCAGCCCTCTCTCTCATATTATCCCCCCATCCCCATAGGGTGTTTATTTTGATGGGTTTTTGTCGTGGGACTTTTTGAAGTTAGTCGCCTTCTTACTCCACTTTAACGCTATGTCACCCAAGAATATCCACGAGGCTTCTGTTGTCTAAATTGATTTTGGAAAATAAAAAAGTTATTGCCCGACCTTGACACGTTTTGAGGAACCAATTTTATTAAATGCCATATGGCAGAGTGACGGTTCTTGATTGGTGCGTGTTTACAATATCCCAAACTCCCAACCTTGTTTCATTACATTCTCCATTTGATATTGCAATACAAACATCAATTGAGCCAATTTTACATGATAATTTAGTGAAATTAGGCATCAAAATGGCTAATTGGAGATAAGTTGATCTTCAAGTATGATTATGATTTCATTACATAACTGATAAAACGGTCATATGTTTTAAAAATGGTAAAGAAGACTTGTTTGCATATTGTCACACCCCGATTTCCACGTGTAACCCGATGGGCCCGGATGGGGAGTATCGTGACATATGTTGATATCATTATTACCATACAATACAAATAACACAGAATAGCACAGCGGAAGACTAGAATTTGAAAATATTATTATAACCGAAAGGTTCAAAGATCAAATACAATGGCTCGTAATAAAGATCCACAGGCGGATCGAAAATATACATAAAAGATGTTCAACAGACTTTGGGCACATCTAAGAACTTGCAAGATCCTCTTATGTTGCTACTGAGCAGCTTCCAGCCTATTTACGTATTTGTACCTGGATTTAATTATTTTGAAAATATGTCAGTTTACACTGGTAAATACAATCAACCGACACATTTTGAAACCTTTTCAAAATTGATTTAGGTGCACAAGGCACGAAGAATATTTTTATACTTGGGATAAACTATATCTCATGTTATCAGTTTTACATAACTTGACAATACATATCGGGACCGGAATCTATGCCGGTTCATGATTAACCGACACACCACTTATTCCCTTATTGGGAAAACCCATATTGGGTTATAAAAATTTAACTTATTCCCTTATTGGGAACACCCACATTGGGTAAACCCGTATTGGGTTATAAAATTATTTATTTAAACCATTTCGCATCTTCAGGTGTATGCCTACACCCGCGCTTAGGTCGTGGCCACTTACAATTAAATGAGTCAAGGATATCCAGGACACGGTCGCATTAACCCCAAATGTTTAAGTCAAGCAATACGAATCAAAACGGTTTATTTGAATTTCCCGAAACATAGGTCTTCGAATCCCATACCCGACCATGCGGAAATTATTTACCATATCCCAAGCCCATATAGGGAAATAGGTTAAGAGTATTTACCTGAGCTTAGCAAACCTTTTAAAATAAGAAATATAATAAGCACAGTCGTATCCAATTAAGTAAGCATAGGTACAATTTACCGGAAGGCTCTAGTCTGGAATGATGGTATAAATAACCAATTAGAATGCTAACGGGTCTTATTTAAGTCATAGACTTAGATCGGCTAGCTTAAAATATCAAAAATGGTACAATACGCTTGATTAAGCGATGACCGGAATAGGATGTAGTTTAAACCCGAAAAGTACAAGGACTTGTATAATATGGGTAAACTATTAACATTCTGGAATTTGAGATAAAAAGCTAAGGTTAAACCCATTTCGGTTAAATTACGTAAACTAGTTACATAAGCTTAACCGTACGCATATAAGCGAAACCGGGTAACCGGATGAGTCATGAACAAGTTCCATATGCCAATATACTTTAAAAAAGTTATAATATCAGTAGGATATCAACTTGTGTGCCCGTTAAGGTTTTAAAATCAAATAATGCCTTATAAGGGCGTTTTGGTCATTTAGCGACGTATAAAAGGAAATTGCGTATAATCTGATGTTTAAACCATAAAAATTCTGTGAAAATACTTTATTTATGATATAGCATCAGTAGGTAATGAGTTTGGTATGATAGATTATATTTAAAATCATTCTATGCGCAAAAAGGGCTTTTCGGTCACTTTAAAGCGTATGATACGATATTATATGAAAACTCGGTTTATGGTCAGATTTGTAACATCAAAATATGTTAAACATGTTAACATATCAGTACCTAAATCATTTGCAAGTTCATTGGTGTTTAAAACTTCATTTTTAAATAAAATGGCAAAATAGTCAAAGTATGGCATATTTGCGGAAACTTGCATAAAACTCGGATTACTATTATGACCATGTAATTTAACCTCAGAGGGTTATGCTACATCATAATATGATCATAGCAGGACCTTAAATTAGTAGCATACTAGTCTAACTCGGTTCATAATCGAAAGTCAATGCAGAAGTCAAACTTCACGACTTTCTGTTGCGAACCGACCCTAAAACTGAAATTGACGAGCCGAACATGTTTTTCACATGTTCTAATAATTATTACTAAGTTTTTTAAGTGATAAAATATATTTTAGAACACCTCTAAACTCAGATCGTAATTATTTCAAAAACTGACCCGTTGACTTTTTTTTATCAATAACTTTGACCCGTCAATTGACCAAGCAAACGTGGTAATCAGGAGGTGCCCTCTTGAGGGATTAACACCTATCTAATTACGATCATGTAGCCACGTTCGTACCGAATAATGGTTGGACCGCAATGGTCTTAGCCTAAAGTCAAAGCGTTTTTACGTCAACGCTTTGACTTTGGCTTAAAGCCTAATAAAAACTGAAAAGAAGAGATTAGAACACTTACAAGTGATCCAAAAGATGACTAGAACTCAGTTAGGATGCTCCTTGATCAGGAACTTCCAATTAGAGATAGAGAGAAGAGATTTTGAGAGGAGCAAGGAAAGAAGGGTGATGAACTCCCCTATTTATACTTGAAGTGGGTGATCTAGGATTGAGATAAGTGTTATGGGAACACTAGAGATCACTCCAAGTGTGCTAGGAGGTGTCCAAAACTGGAATTGGGTTAATGGTTTCGAGCTGTGAGAGTGCAGGTGGGTTGTGTGGTGTCCAAACATGCAGATCAGCATCTGGCATGCTGTTTCTGCGAACTGACATCTCCCGCGCGTCGCGCGGGGACACCCAGTCCCTGGCGCGTGGCGCCTGCGGTGTCAAAACACAAAATTTCCATTTTGTCCCTCGAACTTCTCCAAACTCCCATATTTCAACATAAAAGCATGTTTTATTCAATATGGCTCCTGCTTAGCACTCTCGGGAGTGTAACTGAACATCATTAAGCTCCGGGTTCGTTAAAAGGTCACTCAGAGGCCTAGTTTAAGCATGTTGACATGTTTAACCCCTCGACTTTAATATTCACCACTCAGAGGTTATAAAAATAACATGTTGGCGATTTTTAGTCCCTTTCGTCAAGCACACGGCATACGAGGATCAGCGGGACACGTGTCGAAATTTTATAGGACGTAAAAACACAAGGTATTACATCCTCACCCCCTTAAAAGAAATCTCATCCTCGAGATTTATTCAAAAAGATATGGGTACATTTGTCGCATAGTGGACTCGACCTCCCATGTATACTCGGGACCTCGTCGAGCATCCCATTTGACCTTTACAATTGGCACATGCTTCCTTAGGAGCTTCTTAACCTGTCGATCTTCGATCGATACTGGTTTTCCAACAAAACCTCAGGTTTTCATTAATTTGCACACTTTATGTGACATGGCTAGCAACTCATTGTCTAGCCTTTCCTTTAAATTGCATTCGTGGAACACCTTGTGAATTCCACTGAGTTTCTCAAGTAAACTAGCTTGAAGCTAGAGATTCGACATATTCGATTATCTTGAATGGTCCCTCATATCTAGGACTTAACTTGCCCTCATAACTGAGGCATACTACACCTTTCCATACTGATATCTTCAATAAAATCCTTATCCCATATTGGGAACTTAAGAGATTTGCGCCTCTAGTTGGTGTAACTCTTCTGTCTATCATGGGCAACTTTGAGGCGATCACGGATTTGTCTGATTCTATCTGTCGCCTTTATGACAATCTCATGTCCTATTAGTTGGGTCTTTCCAACTTCCGTTCCACAAACAGTGTTTGATACTTTTTCCCATATAAGGCCTCCAAAGGAGTAGCCTTTATGCTTATATAGAATATTTCAGGTAAACTTAACTAGGGTAAGATGGTCATTACCACTATTACCCAAACGCTCTTAAAGAAATAGCTAACCCTTGTAACTGATCGAACAAATTGTCGATCCTGGGGTGCAGATAACGATTCCTGATCGTTACTTTGTTAAGCTTGTGGTAATCAACGCATAACCTCATCGAACCGTCTTCCTTAACAAACAATATTGGAACTCCTAGATGACAAGCTAGGCTGTACAAGCCTTTCTTCGAGAAACTTATCAGGGTAAATGGAGATTATAGAGGTGGTCCAAATCCTCAGCTTTTGGTTCATCTAATGCCACTTGTGCCATAAAATGACACACTCGACTATTGATTACTAGGATGCTTTGTGTAGAGACTTCTACTTAAGCAATTTCGATATAGAATATCTCCTTGAATACCGTTTGCTGATTTTAGTACAATATGACGGTTGGGAGATCCTAGTGGTTCCATGCATTAAACCTTCATGTTGATCAGGCATGAAAGCAATCTATGGGACACACTAAGATACTGCCAATTATCATATGGCGCTTTTATCGAACTAGTTTGACATTCGTAGTCGATAGAAATCAATGAGATAAATAAATAAAATAAGTTATAAATAAATAGTAATAATAATAAGAATTTGTCGTACTTCAACCGAAGGAAGAGCATGACTGATTTTTATGGATAAGAACATCCATCAAGAATAGGAAGAAGTGATTTCTATGGTTTTATCGGTAGGTTCTATCTTATACTTAATATCCGGAGTTCTCATGAATATATATAAAAGTTTTCTGGACTTATGGTTTATGAAAGACTTATTAGTGCCTGAATTAAAACATGACTCTTAGCAAACATATCCTTGAGTAATGATAAGGAATGTACCTGATGACACTATGATATATGCTGCTTACGGCATTCCTCAGGTAATTTTAGGCATTTCCTTTATTAGCCTTTCCCAGCTTAGCTGCCCCTTCTTTGGCAGCTTTAGGGCAATTGGTACTAATGTGTCCTTTCTCGCCACAACTAAAGCAGACTGCAGTCTTAATGTCCCTACATTCATGGGACTGATGACCATTTCTTTTGCAAATTCCACATTGCTTAGGCTTTTGGTCATTTCGACACTATCCCTAGTGCCTTCTATTGCAGGTCTTGCACATAGGCTTTTTATCAGATTCTTGTTGGTTTTTATTGGATCCAGGCTTGCCCTTTTTCTTAGATTTCTGGGAGTTTTCCTCCTCCCGTTTCCTTTTCCCATCCTTGTCAGCCTCGACTGACATTCGCCTCACATAATCTTGAGTGAGGGAAAGAAATTGCTCAACAGCTGATTTGTAAGTGTTAGGCTGAACAGCCTTAACCAAGCTCCTTATCTCCGGAGCCAACCCATTAATAAAACGTGCAATGCGTTTGGGTTCCGGGGTAACTAGATATGGCGCCAGTCTAGAATATGAGTCGTAGTCGGTAACAAACTTCCTACAATCAAGGTTTTTCATCGACAGAGCTAGGAAATCCATTTCTATCTTTTCCACCTCATGAGGTGGGCAGTAGGTGTCTTTAACTAGATCCACAAACTTGGACCATCCCAACTTATATAAGTGCACCTTCCCCGATGAATGCATCAAAACCTTCCACCAGATTAGGGCATTGCCCTTGAAGGACTGGGATGCGAACTTAACAACATCCTTATCAGCACAGCCGCTGATATCAACCACTGTTTCCATCTCATCTAACCCCCTTAGGGTTTCAACAGCCCCTTTTTCTCCATCAAAGTCTCGTGGCTTGCACGAGACGAAGTACTTATACGAACAACCATCCTTGGAAGAATGGTCCTTATCAAGAATTTCCTGCTTCTTAACTTTGTTCCTCACATTAGAGGAGTGTACAGAACTCTCCTTCTTATCAGAGGAAGGTGGTTTCGAGAGTTGTTTAGATACAGTTTTAGAGCGAGTAGCACTCGACTCTTTAAAATTTTCAAAGGCTTATTACATAGCCTTTCCTACGGCTGCATCTATGCGAGCCTGGAAGTCGTCTTCATTGATGACTATGTTTGCATTATTGTGATCACTAACATTGTGGCGGCTACTTGCACCATCGGAGTGAGCCATTTTAATGTTTTGATACTATCGAAATATATATACTTCATATGTTAGCCATGGTATTATCCAACCATTTAGGCTTATAAACTTGGATATATAAATCCTTCGCCCTTGTGCTCATTGTCACAATTATTCGGGTTTATCACTACTAAGGGTGTTATTAATACGTACTGACCTAAGTCTTAATCGACTATTATAGGCAAAATATAATTTGGACAAAGTCCATGAATTTATGGGACAGTGGATCATAAAGTCACATCTGTCTTTGTCATAATGACATTTTAAGTAGCTCGTAAGCTTGTCACAAAGGACTTAAAATATGGCACAATTGGCCTCATCATAAAACATATATAGATATGGCACAAACGGCCTTGTCACTAAAGGACATTAAAAAAATATATAGGTCGCGATCTTATTGATCAAGAGGCTTTAAGGCTTAAACATTGTTCATCACCTTTGGACAGGGGGTCGTAGACCACAACTGCCGTTGTCATAATTGATGATATTATATGGCCCGTAGGCTTGTTAATTGATATCTCGAAAGGATGTTAAAATAATAATCATCACACTGATGATAGTAGTTACGATCGTATTGATCATATGATTATGAGGTTTGGGCATAGCCCACCACCTTGGACAGGGAACCATAATGGTCACAACTGTCATTGTCTTATTCACGGTATAGCCCGTAGGCGAAACACCACTAATGGATGTTAGATCATGGCTCGTAAGCACTACATCACTAATGGATGTTTAAATTATGATCATCGTATTGATGATATAAGCCGGGATCAAATTTTATCACATAGGCTATAAGGTTTGGACATAGTCCTTCACCCAGATGACTAGTGTGGTTCCTCAAGTCACACTGTCAGGAGTATTAACATTACTGGAATATTAATAAATAAAAATTTGTCTTAAAATGGTTTATCAATGTAGCCATGATCATATTGACCATAAAGGCTTGGAGGCTTTAACATAGTTCACCACATCTGGATAGCAGGGATGATCTTCCTTAACTATTATGGTAGAAGGCTTTACTTCTTAACTATCGTTTTATATTTGCCAATTAATGTGAACTTGTCACTTGGCTGGGGTAAACCATCAAGAAGATCTTTTGGAAATTTATAGCAGATCGATAAAGTTCGAATTAAAATCGAGACGATTGCTTGAACAAGGATGTAATGAAATACATAATAATAACTTCAAAATTCTTTTCGTTAATCATTAGGAAATTACAGTAGCGCCTTAAACAGGACTTTTAATACTAATTTGTCCATGCTGGGACTTAAAAGCAACACAAGTCCACACAGGGACTAAAATGAATATATAAGTCCATATAGGGACTATAAGAAATAACATGTCCACAAGGGACTTATAATGAGATAATATATTCACGAAGGAACTATTTGAAACAAATGTCTACACAGGGACTTTAAATCGAAGAATAGGTCCATATAAGGACTATAATAAACAAATGTCCACGCAGGGACTAAACAGAGGAGACATGTCCACATAAGGACTCAAAGGAAAATAGAATACAATTGAAAGAAGGATTTTCCATAATTTCCTTTAATTCATTCATTGTTGTTCCTCTTCATGGCTTGCCACGTATGACATTCGACACAAAGGTTTTTTTAATAGAAAGTGTAATAACTCCGAATCGGGATTTGTTGTAAAAGTAGAATCTAAGGATTCAATGGTTAAAGAATAAAATGGATCACGGATTGGAGTTTGATAGCATAATCCAAGTTTGGAATTCCAAAAACTTGGATGTAAGAAATATGGATCATAAGTATCCACTTGTATTATCTTTGAAGTTAGAGACTCAGGGACCTCTGGTATGGACTCCACAGATACAGACTTCAAAATTTGAGCCTCAGGGACCTCTGGTATGGACTCTGAAGTCTAGTTTAAGGTTTCAATATGTTTGGGTTTAAGAATAAGTTTATATAAAGTCCTTCCTCCAAATCGGTCGCATGCTTAACTTAGCCGCGGTACGAAGCATAGCATTTCGTGGCTTCGGATGAGAAGAATTTTCATCAATGGCTTCTTTACTTGGCGACTTGTTTCTGAATTACATAAAATCGAAGCAAGATTTATTTAACAGGGATGAGAGCATTCCTATGTCAAGTCTAGACTCAGAAGGTATAAGGAATATGCTACTGTGTCATTTGAGATTAAACACAAAAGGCTAGTGTTTAATTCGCTCAAACGTTGGCTCTGATACCAACCTGTCACACTCCGATTTCCACGTGTAACCCGATGGGCCCGGATGGGGAGTATCGTGACATATGTTGATATCATTATTACCATACAATACAAGTAACACAGAATAGCCCAGCGGAAGACTAGAATTTGAAAATATTATTACAAGCCGAAAGGTTAAAGATCAAATACAATGACTTGTAATAAAGATCCACAGGCGGATCGAAAATATACACAAAAAATGTTCAACAGACTTTGGGCACATCTAAGGACTTGCAAGATCCTCTTATGTTGCTACTGAGCCGCTTCCAGCTTATTTACGTATTTGTACATGTACTTAATTATTTTGAAAATATGTCAGTTTACACTGGTAAATACAATCAACCGACACATTTTGAAACCTTTTCAAATTGATTTAGGTGCACAAGGCACGAAGAATCTTTTTATACTTGGGATAAACTATATCTAGTGTTATCAGTTTTACATAACTTGACAATACATACCGGGACCAGAATCTATGCTAGTTCATGATTAACCGGCACACCACTATTCCCTTATTGGGAAAACCCATGTTGGGTTATAAAGTTTAACTTATTCCCTTATTGAGAACACCCACATTGGGTAAACCCGTATTGGGTTATAAAATTATTTATTTAAACCATTTCGTATCTTTCAGGTGTATGCCTACACCCCGCGCTTAGGTCGTGGCCACTTACAATTAAATGAGTCAAGGATATCCAGGACACGGTCGCATTAACCCCAAATATTTAAGTCAAGCAATACGAATCAAAACGGTTTATTTGAATTTCCCGACACATAGGTCTTCGAATCCCATACCCGACTATGCGGTAATTATTTACCATGTCCCAAGCCCATATAGGGAAAATAGGTTAAGAGTATTTACCTGAGCTTAGCAATCCTTTTAAAATAAGAAATATAATAAGCACAGCCGTATCCAATTAAGTAAGCATAGGTACAATTTACCGGAAGGCTCTAGTCTGGAATGATGGTATAAATAACCAATTAGAATGCTAACGGATCTTATTTAAGTCATAGACTTAGATCGGCTAGCTTAAAATATCAAAAATGGTACAATACGCTTGATTAAGCGATGACCGGAATAGGATGTAGTTTAAGCCCGAAAAGTACAAGGACTTGTATAATATGGGTAAACTATTAACATTCTAGAATTTGAGATAACAGTGCTAAGGTTAAACCCGTTTCGGTTAAATTACGTAAACTAGTTACATAAGCTTAACCGTACGCATATAAGCGAAACCGGGTAACCGGATGAGTCATGAACAAGTTCCATATGCCAATATACTTTAAAAAAGTTATAATATCAGTAGGATATCAACTTGTGTGCCCGTTAAGGTTTTAAAATCAAATAATGCCTTATAAGGGCGTTTTGGTCATTTAGCGACGTATAAAAGGAAATTGCGTATAATCTGATGTTTCAACCATAAAAATTCTGTGAAAATACTTTATTTATGATATAATATCAGTAGGTAATGAGTTTGGTATGATAGATTATATTTAAAATCATTCTATGCGCAAAAAGGGCTTTTCGATCACTTTAAAGCGTATGATACGATATTATATGAAAACTCGGTTTATGGTCAGATTTGTAACATCAAAATATGTTAAACATGTTAACATATCAGTACCTAAATCATTTGGAAGTTCATTGGTGTTTAAAACTTCATTTTTAAATAAAATGACAAAATAGTCAAAGTATGGCATATTTGCGGAAACTTGCATAAAACTCGGATTACTATTATGACCATGTAATTTAACCTCAGAGGGTTATGCTACATCATAATATGATCATAACAGGACCTTAAATCAGTAGCATACTAGTCTAACTCGGTTCATAATCGAAAGTCAACGCAGAAGTCAAACTTCACGACTTTCGGTTGCGAATCGACCCTAAAACTGGAATTGACGAGCTGAACATGTTTACACATGTTCTAATAATTATTACTAAGTTGTTTAAGTGATAAAATATATTTTAGAACACCTCTAAACTCATATCGTAATTATTTCAAAAACTGACCCGTTGACTTTTTTTTATCAATAACTTTGACCCGTCAATTGACCAAGCAAACGTGGTAATCAGGAGGTGCCCTCTTGAGGGATTAACACCTACCTAATTACGATTATGTAGCCACGTTCGTACCGAACAATAGCTGGACCGCAATGGTCTTAGCCTAAAGCCAAAGCGTTTTTACGTCAACGCTTTGACTTTGGCTTAAATCCTAATAAAAACTGAAAAGAAGAGATTGGAACACTTACAAGTGATCCAAAAAGATGACTAGAACTCAGTTAGGATGCTCCTTGATCAGGAACTTCCAATTAGAGATATAGAGAAGAGATTTTGAGAGGAGCAAGGAAAGAAGGATGATGAACTCCCCTATTTATACTTGAAGTGGGTGATCTAGGATTGAGACAAGTGTTATGGGAACACTAGAGATCACTCCAAGTGTGCTAGGAGGTGTCCAAAACCAGAATTGGGTTAATGGTTTCGAGTTGTGAGAGTGCAGGTGGGTTGTGTGGTGTCCAAACATGCAGATCAGCAGCTGGCATGCTGTTTTTGCGAACTGACATCTCCCGCGCGTCGCGCGGGGACACCCAGTCTCTGGCGCGTGGCGCCTGAGGTGTCAAAACACAAAATTTCCATTTTGGCCCCCGAACTTCTCCAAACTCCCATATTTCGACATAAAAGTATGTTTTATTCAATATGGCTCCTGCTTAGCACTCTCGGGAGTGTAACCGAACATCATTAAGCTCCGGGTTCGTTAAAAGGTCACTCAGAGGCCTAGTTTAAGCATGTTGATACGTTTAACCCCTCGACTTTAATATTCACCACTCAGATGTTATAAATATAACATGTTGGTGATTTTTAGTCCCTCTCGTCTAGCACTCGGCATACGAGGCTCAGCGGGACACGTGTCAAATTTTTATAGGACGTAAAAACACAGGGTGTTACACATATGTGAAAGAATTGGTGAGATTTCAACCACACCTCTTTATTAGTTTCTATATTTATATTAATTCTCACCACTCGATTTTATTTCATCTAATCCCGATTAGATTTTGAGGTTTCATGCGTATGAACTATTTGACGAAAAGCGTGATTGAGACGAAAAAAATCTCACTGAAATAGCTTAAATTTTGGTTCGTCATTGTAATGTTGTAGTTTTTTACATTTGCTCTCGCTCTAAACCTTTATTATCATGTATATGGTATTGCTACAATTGATAAATTTAATGATGTAGTTTTATGGAATAAACACACATTCTCCGAATCTGATAATTCGGATATCCGAAATTTCGGATAGTTCGAATTCGGGTAGTTCGGATCTGATTTTGGATACAGATATTTTTAAACACCCATACTAAAAACACCTTGTCTTCCTTTGCCCCTTCGTCTCACAGAGCATATCCAACCATAGGCGGAACATATAAGGGGCAGAGGGGTCCGAGCCCCTCATACATTTTGGCTTATATTAATATTAGCCCATTAGGTTTGGATGATATTAGTTTTTTTTTTATGATTGGGCCCCTTCTCACATAGCCCATCCAACCCGTTTAATTTAAACTATCTAAACACGTAAAACAAAAACAAAAAAGAAAGATACGATGTCAGTTTTACTAAATCATTTTATTCATATTTGCGGATGCGATAGTTAAACATGATAAAAATTATAAATGACTATTACTTATTAGGGTTACCAATTAAATTTAATAAGAATAAAAACTATGGTTACCAGTATCAAAACCAAATTTTTTTCGATACCAATTCGGTATCCATTTTTTGGCATTATCGGTACCGGTGTCGGTACGATACCGGTAAAATACCGATTTTTACCTTCAAATACCGGTACCGTACCGAACATTTTCGTTACCGATACCGATACCCAATTTTAACGAATTCGGTACGGCACCGGTACCACGCTCATCCCTACTAAAAAAGCTGTAACCTGAATAGCCAAATAGCCAATGAATAGCCTTAGAACCTAAAATGCCATTAATATTGAATAGCTTTTTATTTTTTTCACAAGATATTTCGAAAAAAAAGTTACAAACTTCATCTTTTGGCTAGAAAAACTAGAATAAAATCTGTAATCACAATCATTAGTACGTGGGTTGCACATTCAAGATCATATGACGTTGTGATGTTAATTTGTTAATTGTTATCATCCTAATATCATTTGATAACATTTTTATCTTGAATTATTACACTAATTTGATTATTTTCAAATAAGTGAAAATGTTAATTAGAAAACACTTAAATATGTACATAACTAATTATTATAATTTAAATTGAATATAATTATATATTTATATACGAAATTATATATCGTTTGATCCAAGACAGACAAGACAAGCTTGTAACATTCATCATTATGTAGTTTGAAAACTTTGTTTTGCTACTCTACAAATGTTGGTGGGTTGTAAAGCATCTTTGATAAGGTCCTACTTTGTCTATGAGGGACCAAAATGTCTTCTCAAATGTCCCAATGACTTGATATACCTTTTAACACCGATTAATAATATCCATTACTAGAAGACTTTGTTTTTCCAGCTAGTAATGAAGGATTTGAGCTAGTTCTTCTATGAGGTAGTCAGTTCAAATCTCAAGCCCACTTGGGTTTTCGTCCCACCGTGTGTTACGTTAGAGTGTTCTGCTCTTGTGATGACACAACGGTTGTCAAGTGGCAGCCAACGGTATGGTTTTCCGGGGGAACACCCAAGCTAAACTCTGAAGACAGCGTGAGCCCAGTTAAGACAACATAGTCTAGCCGGAGTGAGGCAAAGAGGCTCTCCAATTTGGAGAATGTGGTGGCCCAAAAACACAAGAAAGTCGTTGATCTAAAAAACCACCGATTAATATTTTTATTTAGAAGTTTTATTTATCTTTCATGAAGAATGAATTTTAAAGGGAGCATTCAAAATTAAATAATCAAATCCAACAAAGCATATCATACAAGCCAATATACTCAAATTTGTAGCATACGGTTTTAAGGGAAGGTGATAACTTGTCACCCCTAAAACATACATAAAAATATTGAAATTTGAAGCTGTATAAAATATATATAAATGACCTAGACTTAAAAAAACATTTCAGTTAAAGATTAAAAATGTGAATTCTTAAAGTTTATAAGATCATCGAATGGATGGATGAAACATGTCCTAAGTTCATGGACATGTTTTTCCATCTTGAATAAAAGAATTAAATATACGTGTACAATATGATAGCATGCCGTTAAACCCACGTATGTGTTTGAAATTGACGCCACTTTTGTCGCTAGTTGCCAATGAGTCAAGTCATACCCTAATCAATTTTAAGGAACCAAAGTGAGTGAATCTAGAGCAACAACACAACATTTCAAAGTTGGCCATATATACACTATTTTGATTTTTGGGTGAAGTACTTGACTAGTATCCGACATATTTAGCTCTATATAAGTGTTATTAGTTTTACTATCTTAGCCTGTTCCCATAACATTTCAAACTTTGGGTGAAGTTATTTAGTCATTTTCGACTGTATTGCTGGATTTTTTCACATAATCTACATTGAAATGCTTGCATCACACATAATTTACGTGAATTAGAAACCATAATTTCGTGAAAACACCTCTCCATTGTTTTGCGCAATGTTTTAAAATTCTGGTTTTTATACCGTACCAGATTGGGCTCAGAAACAGTTTAACCTGGTGTATCGGCCGGTTTAACCGGTACTACTGGCCGGTTTGAACAAGTTTTTTAACACTGGTTTTGCGTCAATCAGGGAAGTTGGGGTTGTTTAGTTGGATTTGGGCTGCTGTTGTTGGGCTTAGAATGTTGGACTCTTTTGTGTAAACAATTTTTAGCCCACAAGTAATATTTTAAAGGTAAATTATGTTCTTTTAATTACATAACGTGTCATTTTTATATTCGGATGTAGCATTTAAAGTTTCTGATAGTGTTGTTTATTCTTAAAAGGTATTTTTATAGACTCCTAATAAGAAAGATAATCAAGGTTAATTTGAATTAAATATAGATGGGTTGATGGATAGTAAATTATGAATATGAGTGCTAAAAGACTATGGATAATTTAACTTTGTGTGGTTCCTAGGTCAAGTAAATGGGAATTCTAGTTTATTATGGGTGGTTCCTAGGTTCAATACTAAATGTGACAATTGCTAGTTTATCACAAGTGGTTCTTGATAGTTTGTTACATTATTGGGAATTAGGGATTGGCTGGCTCAAATAAATAAAATAGTTTTGTTGATGATGACGTAGATATACCAAGTCCCTAACCAACAACATAAGGACAAGTCAAGAAGCCTAAATAAACAACAACCAGCTCAGCTCAAATAAAACCAAGGACCGAGTAAATGGGGCAGCTAGCTCCCGACCAGAAGCTAGGACAGCATAAGGGATACTGTAGCACCTCGAGAATTGTATAACAAAGGTCAAACTGACTTGACCTTTTACCAAAAGCACAAGTAAAGGCCTCGAGACACACAAACCTGTACACTTACCATAAAAGGCAATATCTCTCCTGCAAGCAAACAACAGTAATGAAGATGCTTACCCGATAGGGAAGGTAACAGCTGGCAAAGGAGCTCCCTTGGGCAGATCGCTAGGTCTATAAAAGGGAGTACTTTGGCCCAGTCTAAGGTATTCACACTTCACTCTCTCACTCCTAAAACTCTTTACTTCATTACGCTAAGACTCTGAAGAACCGATAAATGATTCTCACGCCGGAGTCCAAACGCGGGAGGCCACCTCTCGCGTTAAGGCTAATGGTGTTATTTGTCTGCAGATTCCAGTCAAGGAGCTTCCACCGGAGTTGATCCTAAACCTTCCTCCCTGTCATATCCTTGTTGTTTTAACAGTTGAAGAAAAGGTCGTTGGAGTGGTTACCTAGACCCTTGTAGCGGTGAAGGAGTTTTGAGACTTTTACTACACGTGGTCACCTTGATGGTTGTATTAGCCATGTTCCATCTTCTTTGGCGTATAACAAAGTTGGACTCGTGTGGTGATGCACAGGGGCGGAGCTTGACCCCTCGGTTTCGGAAAAGTCTGGGGGGCGGAAACGTATATATCTAAAAATTTATATACGAAAGCACTATTCATAACACTACGCATCGAAAAGTTCGGGGGGGGCGAGCGCTCCCTCGGCGAGCCACTAAGTTGCGCCCCTGGTGATGCAAATTAGAATCTTCATGTTCAAGGTCATTTGAGGGATTGTATTAGTCACATTTTGTCTTCTCCACCTTATAGCAAAGTTGTGAACATCATGAGATGCCCGTTTGAAAGGGTCACAAGGCCGAAACCTCAGGAAGCACTCTTCAGCGCTAAGTCAACCAAGTATCTAACAACGTAAACATATGAATACATTTATATAAACAAGTGTGTAGTATGATGAGATGTAGAAAGTTCTTTGGATTGAATCATAAGGAGCCAAACCTTTTTCCATCACAAGACTCAATACATATATCTTTATATGTATGATATGAATAGGTGATGATTACAAGTGTGAGTTATGTCTCCCTCTTTATGGTGAAGAGTTGACCAAGGACCATGGGTTTAACCGATGTGGGCTTGAGTTCGTTGGACCATGCCCATAAAGCGAGCTTGAGCTCGTTGGATCATGCCCATATCAACCAAAGGGTTTTTGGCCTAGCGGTATCCAGGTGTATAAAATGGCGTCTCTCCCCTAGAGCTTGAGGGTCAAGTCCCGCAATTAACAATGGTGTAGAATTAGGAGACGATTATATATTAACGTATTTGTGTTCACTCATTTCTTTTGATTTTTGTTGTCTAGTACTAATCATACATGGGTTTATGAAGTTCTAGCATTGGTTTTACTTATTATGTTGGGTGTTAAGTGAAGTAATTGGACTCATATGAGACAAAAGTCACAGTTAGTAGAACAACCAAAATGTACAAGTAAAAGTACTTACTTATGAGATAAACTACTTAAATAAATTAAATGGCTGATGTCTTAAAGTTAAACCAATATATACCATTTCCTCATTTAAATTTGGTTATCTAATCTACTCATAACACTATAGATATAGCTTAATTTAATCAAAACTTAATTATTGATAGAACATTTTATTAGAAGCTGCATTTTCATGTTAAAATATTAATAAATTAATTTATTATAGAGTTGGTGGTTAAATTAGTTCTAGATTACAAAATAAAAAAATATCCCATAAGTGATATGATGAAGACAGAAGTTTTATGTGGTGGCTTTTGGAATCATACAACCACACATTGTTGTTGGTCTGTTCCCCGTGTTTTTTATTTATTTATTTTTTCTACATTCTTTTTTTAATAGATGAGAAATAAATTAACTTATTACAGTCATATTTAATATATATTAAATAAAATCAAATTAACTACGTTGATGTTGTGTCCTTTTAATCTTAGCCACCAAAATTTTCTTTCTTACACTTTAGTCACATGAAACCTAGAATTTTTTATTTCTTTTATAAATACAACAATTATGGTTTTATCTATATTTTTTTTATTAAAGTAGTTTATGAATTGTAATAAATTTGAATATGTCATGGTTTTACTTGAGTTTAATTTACGATGTAATTTTTTAGTGATTTGTGAATATACTGTCACATATGTTTTTATCTACATTTCGTCACAAATATTTTTTATCTAATGGTTTTAATTGAGTTTAATTTATGATATTACGTTCCGCCGCAACGCGCGAGATACTTTACTAGTTATTATATATATAAAAAAGGAACTTCTTAGCTACAGTAGTGTAAAAGCCCTTGAAATTCATATCATTTACCAAAATGCTATCAATACAATATTTAAATAATTTGTCTTGAATCTTATGTAAAACCCTTCAAATTCATATTATTTACCAAAATGCCATCAATATATAAGTAATTTGTCTTCAATTTATGACTCAAAATCTTCAAATTTTTTTTTAAGATTGAAAGAACATGTGGCTTATATATACAACATATCTTTGTTTTGTTTTTGTTTTTGCTTTTTTTAACCTTTTAAAATTTAATCCCCAACAATCATAGTGTTATATTTTTAAGTGTTTATTTTTGCAAAACACAAAAATCAAAGACGTAAGATTTAGTTTTTTTAATGGCAAAAAATTTCACGTGTAAACCCACCCTGCGGGGAGTTATGTTCAAGGTCGACTCCTCGACCACATGAGATCATGCCCCCTGATGCACGGAACCGGATGGAATCCGGTAACCCTCGCTCTCCGTCAGGTGCAAACCCAGGATTAAAGTCCCGATTCGTCCCTTCACCCATATTTACTTATAAGGAAATAATGTTGGATTTGTCATTTTGTTGTAATAACTCATCACTAAGTACATTTCCCAATTAAAATAGTAAAAGTTAATAAGTTTATCACAGGAGAAGAATAATTTAAAGGAAAAGGAACATCATAAAACTTTATTTTTAGATATATAATATCACAAGTGTTTTACTGTTTTTTAACTCTCAGTGTTTCATGAATTTATTGTTTTCATTTTCGGTAAAAATATCGCTTCAAGTCGAACTGTTACCCTCCAAATGCCCGCCGCGAAGAGCGAGACATCACACTAATCCTAAAAAAAACACCAACCCAGCACAAAGAAGCATTATTCAAAATAAATGTTTAAAATCATAAAAAAGAAAGTCAACTATAGGTGGCCAAACGAGTTCACATATCATATATATCCGGATATATGGCAATTAAGTACCAAAGTTATGCAAACGTGTAGGTGTGCATCATCATCTAGACATTAGACAAAATATATAGTTAAAGAGATTATTTTTATTATAACTATAAGATATGATGTGGTGAGACTGAGTTTTTATTATTCTATATGGCATTAGAGCTTTCAGATTAATGTCTTTTTTTTTCTTTCTAAACTGATCTCTTATTGTATTCATATATTTAGTTAGTTAAATATACATAATATTTTATAAGGTTTTTATATATTACAACACACATAGATGCGTGTTCATTATAAGACCCAAGTAACAATCATTAGTGGTTACGGTTTTGAGTCTAACCTGGTGGCGGTTGCTCTGTCATGGGGCTTGTCTCTCCATACACAACATTCCTGATTTGATACTGTGCTCCTCGGGCGTATCGTGTGCGCATGTGATGGTCCTCGGGTGACTTGTAGCCCAAGGTGTGTGAGATGACTCAGGCCCGCTTAGGGTCCATGCCCATATCTCATCACATATAACCTTAGGCTCCTACATACATTTATAAGTATAGATATTTAACAACTATTTAATTATGATTAACACGAGATAAAATCTTAAATTACATTAAATTTATTATTGGGGTCATAAATAACCTCACACTCCCTCTTAGTGAAGTATATGTAAAATATGATTTCATGTTTGCACGATTCACAAATGGAATTTCTTGGTTAACAACCGGGTTTGTACTTCATATTATGAAATTTTTAAATCTCGATGTGTCATATGGTCCATGTGGGCACTTTCTTTCTTAATATAAGTTGTATCATGCCATGCATACACCATTATATGTTGTTTTAATATATGCACACGTGTTAATACTATCAAATATATTATGCATACACACGTGTTAATGCTACCATGGAGTTCTTTGATCGTCTACACAAAAGTTGTTTGATAAAAAAAAAAAGAATTCATAATTTTATAAGTCTTATATAAACAACACTAGTTGCAATGTTGCATAAAATTTTTAATCCAAACATACAATAGATAACTAAACATATGTATAAACATACTTGTTTAAAATCCATTATAAACTATGTTCTGGAGTGGTGAAAAACTGCAAATGGGTTCCGAACAAATGTAATGTGTTCGCGTGGCGGGCGGAAATGGATAGAATCCCCACCTTGGTAGCTTTAAAAAACAGAAACATCGCGGTGGAAGAAACGGTCTGCTCATTTTCTAGAAGTGGAAAGGACTCGGTCGATCACATCTTTACCAACTGCATGATTGCTACGATTCTAATGCAGTTTCATATGCAATCAAATGACTCAAACACAATGATTCATTCAAAGACTTGGAATCGAATGGTTCAAAGAAACCTCAAGGTTTTCTAATATTTACAATGATCAAACTCAAAAACTGAGTAAACATTAAACCCTAGGTCTATACTTATAGGGTAAAATCAATGTAACTAGGAAACAAATACGATAAAATAGAAAATTCAATTTTTAAATAAATATAAGATATAAATATATTCTGCATCAGATTTTATGGCAAAATATATGCTCTTGGTGCCGGGTGCAAAGTTTTATTACATTCTCGTTCAGAGATTTGATGGATATGCATAACTACGTGGGCTTGAAGGATCCGGAAAAAGAAGCTTTTCACGGAATCGTCATCATTGGGTGTTGGAGCGTATGAAGAGCTAGAAATGATTTCATTTTCTCAAATAAAAATGTAAAAGTTGAAGACCTCATAAGAGAAGTGAAGACGGTGGGTTATCTTTGGTTTAAAAGTAGATCCAAATTCAAAAACATCTTATGGAATCTTGATGTAAATTTGTAATTACGTAGTTTGTTTCGTTGTGTTGCCTCCCGGTTTTTCTGGTTGACGTTTCGTTATCTCTGATGAAGTTCTCCTTAAAGAAAAGCCTTATTTGTATCAATTGAAAGCATTGAAATGGTGAGGGGAACTATTTGTAATTTGGGTAACTGAATTTATGAAAAGTGATATAGAACATTTTTAAGTATGAACATTAACTTATTAAAGACAATAAGCTTGCTATGAAATCAAAATTTTAACAAGTAATAAAAGATAACTAATAAACATAAACTGAAATAAATTTTAAAAGTTTGAGCATGTGAAATAATAAATGATAAACTAATTACACACAACTGAAATAAAATTAATAAATTTGAGCATGTGAAATAATAAATGATAATTACGCACAAAAGTGCTTAAAGGTCATGATTGATTTTTAAAATTTGATATTTTTCATAGTATACTTTATTATATATTAAAACCTATATCCTCTAAAATTCTTATAAGAAAATGATAGGTGTGATTAACTCCACCTACCTAACTTACATGCAATAAAGTTCTTTTTTCTTAATAGGGCATTTTTTTTCTCATTCACATAATGTAAGACCATAAATAAATGGTTTTACTCTTTTTTCCTAACTAATTTAGTACTTGTGTGTTGTGAGGGTGGAAGGGGTGATCTTAAACGGGGAGTGATAAACTTTTTTCATAGCCAATAATCTCATGTTATGTCAACTCCATCTTTATTCACCATTTTACACTCAATCACTAGGAATGTTTCATCCAAACATATTTTTCTTTGAAAAAAGAAAAAAAGATAATGTGTTATTGGTTGAAAAGAGTGGAGCCCACCATTAACCACATCTCTCTTCTCTTTCCCTATGCGGTGACTACTCACTGCGCCATCCCTTCACTTATCACCAAAATGCTTGTGGCGACGTCTCACCAATTGGCAACAAACATCACCGAAGGGGTCACCGAATGGTGCCCCTTCCACCCTGACGAGACTATTAAACACATGGAACTATGGATGCACATTAATTCGTAAAAATCAAACATAAACATAAAACATAGAAAATAACACTTATGTTGAAATTATTCAAACAACTTAGAATTAATAACAACAATAATAATTATATAAATTTATAAAGTATGAGGCTTATCAAAATTAAAAGTATAAAGTATAGATTAGAGTCTATTAAAATTCAAACTAAATCATTAAAGTTATATTGTAACTTTTAATACTACTATTAATACTCAAAGAAAGAAAATAAAAACTCACTGAGTTTAAAAGAACCTAAGTAAACTAGAAAGATATGATACAAACCAAACCAAATAGGAAATGATACAACCATAAAACACACCACCAAATTAATGCTTTGTTAATAGCATAGCAATATAAATATTAAAAGGCCCCACTTGATAATTGAATTGGGAAAAAAAGCATTATTTTATATATTATTTAAACTTTAATATTGGGAAAAAAACATTATTTTATATATTATTATTTAAACTTTAAATATGATGTCAATTTTTATCAACAAATCAAGGTGCCACTGCCACCCGCGTAAATCCACAAAAGAACAGAGTAATCCGTTCACATAAAGCAACCAACATATCACTTCATCTTTCCAAGATTTTCAAAATTAAAGATTACCCATTTGTATTTGAATCCTTTTCTATAAAAAAGTTTGTGACTTTGTGGTTTATATTTTCAAAGATTACCCATTAATCTTTGAATGCTTTTTTATACACAAGTTCATGACTTTAGGGTTAATTTTATGTTTTCATAAAGAAAGATCAAAACTTTTTATACAAGTTCATTACTTTATGGTTAATTTTATGTTTTCGCAAAGAAAGATCAAAACTTTTTATGTTTCCAACAATACCTTTATTTGATTTCCATCTTTCTTGAATTTTAATCACAGTTTATCTGAATCTTGAAAGAAAGATAAGCTGTTATGAGCAGAGGATTTTAATAAAGAAAATGTGGATATTTTGGTAAATTGGACGTAGGGTTTAGCAGAGGATTTGATTTGAAGTTTGAATCCGTAAAGATTTATATAAAAAATTAAAACTTTAGTGAAAGTTCTTTTTGGGTGTGTGTGATTTGGGATAAGAAAGAGGGGAGAAAGTTAACTTTTTCTTCTATCAGTCGACTTGAAGAATAAAGAGACAATTGCATAACAAAGGTATGGTTTTTTATCACTTTATGTTCTTTTTAGTTTTTCCTTTTGTGTTTATCTCTTTCGATTCCAATGATTTTTTTGGGATATTCATCTTTATTGATCTGTAATCAGACAAAATTGTCATCTTATTTCTTGTTTGACATTCCCTTATGTTTTATGTTGATTACTCAATGATAATTCAGTTGAATCAAGGTATGTTCATGAATGAAGTTAATATATATGCATATGATGTATATAAATCAGGTGGAATTTATCTTTGAAATGGATATGCTTAATTTGTTGTATTGAATTTGCTAGAAATGAGTCAACTTTTATTTTCTTGATAGTCAAACACTAAGTTATTAAATACAGATTCAACTTAGATTCAATATTTTTTCTAATACTTTCTATATAATTAAGTGTAGTTAATCACTTAATCATTTTTTGTTATGAAAAAAATACTAGTAATGTCAATTTTCAAAGTTAAAATGTGTGATGCAGAAAAGTCAACATAGAAGAAGACCTTATCTAGGACTACTGACTAGATACATCCAATCTAAACTCAAATGATGTTACATACATTAAAATTCTCTCATTTGTATAATTTTCTTCATGTAGCAAACATTTTCCAACATGGGTTCTCTTTGCACCAAGCTTCTTCCATGTTGTCTAGCTTCATCACAAGATTCATCTGTTACCGAAGATCCGAAAGCTGGTATGTATTTAGCATACTGTTTTTTTTACCTCTTTTTGATTCATCGATAAAGCAGGGTCCAACGCGCTGTGAATAGTAATCTCTCAACCTTTAAGGGTCGTTTCGTCTTTAGTAGGATCGGATTTGCAATTCAAAAGGGGGTTGCGGCACAGCTTGTTGCCCGTTTACCTGCTACTTGTTTGTAATTTGTTACTTTGGCATTTTAATGAAGATTACACAGTTTAAAGAAAAAAAAGCAATATATAGGAGGTGGTCAAAGGGGATTTTATTTTGAATTTTACAGAATGATTACTGTATTTAATATGATTATAAAAACCATAATTAAAATAAAGATCCGATTTTTTAATTAACTAAATTTAGGATGAAGGTTATAAGTTATAACCACTTGATTCTGGCAACAGGTTTTTTGATTTTGACTGTTTGACCCATGAGCAATAAGTTATAACCCAAACTGACCCGTATGTTATATACTGCAGGAAATAAGGATGAGGATGCGAGTGACCCAAATGCTTTTAAAGAATTCACATTGGAGCAACTTAAAAACGCGACATCTGGTTTTGCTGTTGAGAACATTGTTTCTGAGCATGGTGAAAAGGCTCCGAATGTTGTTTATAAAGGGAAACTCGAGAATCAAACGAGGATAGCTGTAAAACGGTTTACTGGATCAGCTTGGCCTGATGCTCGACAATTTTTGGTACTATGTCAAACTTGCTCGGTTTTTAGCTGTGTTATGTTTTGCTCATTGTTTTTTGTCGTATGTGGTAAATCAAATATTTTCTGTTTTCCTGCATTTTAATACAATGAGTAAATTGTTATTTTCATCCCTGAGGTTTGGTCACTTTTGCGACTTTCATCCAAGGGTTTGTTTTTCTGCATCTGAGTCCTCGCGGTTTCAAAATCTTGTCATTTTCGTCCCCAAGGGCCAAACCTCGAGGGACGAAAGTCGCAACAAATTGCCAAACATTAGGGATGAAAATGACAAGATTTTGAAACCACGAGGACCCAGATGCGAAAAATCAAACCTTTGGATGGAAGTCACAAAAGTGGTCAAACCTCAGGGACGAAATGACAATTTATTCTAATAGAATTTAAAGTCTTTAAATATGTTGATTTGGCATAAAGTGATTTTACTTCCTATTCGAGATTTACTTGTACTTTTAACGAGTATGGACCGTTAGTAATTAGAACTTGAGAATGTTATGTTTAAACATCAGGAAGAAGCAAGATCTGTGGGCCAGCTGCGTAACGTTCGGCTGGCTAATCTTCTTGGTTGCTGCTATGAAGACGATGAGAGGCTACTTGTTGCTGAATACATGCCTAATAACACACTCGCCAAACATCTTTTTCACTGTAAGGACGTCCCCACATCTTTTTTATTGTTTTACAGGTGGCAAATTGGGCGGGTTAGGTAATGGGTCAAGACGACTAATATTTACGTGGGATCAAAACAGACCATGTCAGGTCGACCTGCTAACACATTTACTCATTTAGTCCTTAAAAAAACTGGTATTCAAATAATGATCCAATTTTTCTTTTAAATAAAAAGAGTAAAATGGCATTTTCGTCCCTGAGGTTTGACCAGTTTTGCGACTTTCGTCCAAAGGTTTGTTTTTTCACATCTGGATCCAAAAGGTTTGAAATATTTCCATTTTCATCCGACGCGCTAACTTCATCCATTTTATTCTGTTAATTCAGGGGTATTTTCGTCTTTTTTGTTAACTTAAAGGGTAATTCGGTATTTTAAATACTTGTACATTATGCTAAATGCTTGTACATAAAGTGAAAAAGTCCGAATTGCCCTTTTAAGTTAACAAAAAAGATGAAAATACCCCTGACTTAACTGAGAAAAAATGGATGGAGTTAACGAGCCGGATGAAAAGGGCAAGATTTTAAACCTTTTAGATCCAGATGCAGAAAAACTAACCTTTGGACGAAAGTCGCAAAACTGTTGAATATGGCATTTTACTCTTAAAACAATCTGGGAGGTTTGTAAACACATGAGTATGCTTTTAGTAATCTTCAAACCGTTTGTCCTGTTTGACCCCTTTTGTTAGTTTTACCCGTTAGCAATAAAGTATGACCCATTTCACCAAACATGTTAAATTTTCCCCTTTGTGTGTTTCTTTTAATATAGTGGCTTACAAAGTATAATCTCCATTAATTTAGGGGAAGCACAACCGATGAAGTGGGCAATGAGGTTACGAGTTGTTCTTCATCTTGCAGAAGCTCTTGAATATTGTACGAGTAAAGGTCGTGCTCTTTATCATGACCTCAACGCTTACCGTGTTTTGTTTGACGAGGTAAAGTTTTGATTTTATTTTTTCTAAAAATATTTGTTAGATCCATTTATTTAAGCGTTAAATTCCTACAGGAAGGTAATCCAAGACTTTCATGTTTCGGGCTTATGAAGAATAGCAGGGATGGGAAAAGTTATAGTACTAATCTTGCGTTTACACCACCTGAGTATTTGAGGACTGGTATGCTTACATTCATTGAAGGGTATTTTAGTAATTTCTCAAGTATCGCCAACCTTGCGTGTTTCTTTCGTAGGGAGGGTGACGCCAGAAAGTGTCATATATAGTTTCGGAACTCTTTTGCTTGATCTTCTTAGCGGGAAACATATCCCTCCTAGCCATGTAAGTATATGCATTTTGGCTATATATGAAGCCGTTATCCGCATATTACATTATTATTCTGTCTTGAGTTCTTTATATTTGACTTTTGGTATGTTGACTTAGGCTCTTGACTTGATAAGGGACCGAAACCTTCAAATGCTTACGGATTCATGTCTAGAAGGACAATTCTCTAATGATGATGGAACTGAGTTGGTGCGTTTGGCTTCTCGTTGTTTGCAATATGAACCCCGAGAACGTCCAAATCCAAAATCAGTAGTGGCTGCTCTTATTTCTCTTCAAAAGGAGACCGAGGTTAGTTTGATTTTTTTTGCTTGTTAAAAATGCCTTTTTCGCCATCGCATCATTGGATGATCATCAACATAAGTGTCAACTTCATTTCATGATCAAAACGGGTCCATGTTGAAACATGACATTTTTTAACATCAACTAATACTGTCTTACGTTTTAGGAGGTTGTATGCATTAAAATAGACTCTCTGTCCGTTTCCCTTTAGCTATTTTTTTTATCTGACCAAGTTGACCCGTTTAAGAAAAAACACAAACCAAATCAATGTTTTATAACAATTACATGTGTTTGGGATCGATGATACCTTGCAAATTGCGCGGCATCGATGTTTTATATAAAAATTACTTTCTTTGTTTTTCTTTTTACTTTTAGGTTCCTTCATACACTTTAATGGGAATCCAAACAACTACTTCGTTCTCACCTCGATCTCCGCTTGGTGAAGCTTGCTTAAGAATGGATTATACGGCAATTCATGTGGTAATGGAAAAGCTTTCGTATAAAGATGACGAAGGACAAACAACCGAGGTTTAGTCATCGATTTACCTTTTTGTTCTTGAAAATGGTCAAAACATAAAATGTTAATAACTATTTAATAACATTTTCAGCTCTCATTTCAAATGTGGACCGATCAAATGCAAGAGTCACTAAACTCGAAAAAGAAGGGTGATGCTGCATTTCGACACAAAGACTTTACAACCGCAATTCAGTGCTATACCCAAGTATTTTTCTTGCATACATACGCATACGCATGAGAAAGTCCATTTGAGAACCACAAAAAACTTAGTACAAAATAACTAATCATGATGGAAAACTTTTCTTCACATGTTATTATATTATAATTCACATGAAAATATATTTTAATTCACATGGAAAGAAATCCAAATTCTTGATTTATATAATTTTAGGGCCCATAGTTGTTCTTGTAAGTTTTTTTGTGGTTCTAGAATCAACAGGCCCCTACATATACATATACATATACATATACATATACATATACATATACATATACATATACATATATTCTTGTAAGTTGTAAACAATGTATCAATTTCTTTTGTTTGCAGTTCATTGAACATGGACCAACGGTATCTCCAACTGTATACGCCAGGCGTAGTTTATCATACCTTATGAACGACATGCATCAAGAGGCGTTAAGTGATGCCATGCAAGCACAAGTCATCTCGCCCGTGTGGTACATTGCTTCATATCTACAAGCCGCCGCACTTTTCGCCCTTAAAATGGAAACCGAAGCCCATGTGGCACTCAAAGAGGGTGCCACCCTTGAAGCCAAGAAAACCGGACTCACTACAGTTGGACAATAACCAAGTCGTTGCCATTGTAGCATACTGTAAATCTTTGCTATTTATACTGGATCTTTGCATCTTTTAAATGAAGTATGAAAAGAACCGATGAAAGATTGTTCCTTCGTAGGCGTCGAAATGACGCTTTTGCCCTTGCGTTTGTTGTTGATTTTTTTGGTTACATACTGTGTATTGAGAATGATAAATCTGATAGTAAAGCAAGAACTCACATGTGTAGTATGTTTACGTAATGAACATTTTGCCCTCTCTTTGTTTCCTGCGTTTTTCGCTTTTTTTGACATTCTTTTTGTGGTTTCATTGTTGCCGTGAATGGCAAGTTGAAGACGAGTATTTCCTTGACCGATCATGTGAATCGTTGATTTACGAAGGATTGTTTGTTGAAGACAACACTTTTGCCGTATATTATGGCGTTTCCGGTTGCTCTTTAAGGTTTGTAATTCAGAAACAGTAATAAGTTTTACTTTAGTTTGCTGTGAAATTGCAGCGGATTGTAAATATTGTTAGTAGGGATGGCAAACGAACCCGAAAGTGACAACCAGAAACATCCTTGATGGGTGTTTGATTCCTTCTAGTAGCTTGGAAATGTTGTTTTTGTTGTGTAGGACTTGTTAAATAAGAAGTTTAGAATCTAACATTATTTTGCAGGTGGTTGAAAGAGTAAATTGCAATTTTCGTCCTGAGTTTTGGATACTTTGCGACTTTCATCCGAATGCTTGTTTTCCGCATCTGGGTCAATGTTGTTTCAAAATCTTGTCATTTTCATCTGGGTCAATCTTGTCACCGACCTCTCCCGACTCTCACTACCCCTATGAGGTTAATTTGACTATAGCTTTAGAGTTTTTGTTAGTGAAAATGGGTTTGGACGGGTCAACATAATATACTAAGAAACGTTACACAATATACTAGATGGGGATCGGCCCAAGAATTTATTGATGACGGTTGCGGTTTAATAACGTTTCAGACCGGTTGGTTTAGAGGAGGCTTTGCACACACTAAAGTAAAAACGATAGGCGATGAGAGGCCGTATCCATAAACTGGATCAAACCATAGGTGATTCATGTGTTAAATAGGTTACATAATTTTGATTTCCTTCATGCATGCATAATTTTTTTATGTTATTTTTTCCATACGTAATTTTTTATGCACAATTTTAATTTCCTTATTACTTTTTACATTAACTTGTCCCTGTATAAATAATATTTTAACATTAATACTAAAAGTTTATATGTAGTCTCTAAAGTCTAACTTAAAAAACTTCGACTTATTAATTTAACCAAAAAAACTCCATTCAAGCACCTTATCTTTTTACAGGGGCGGACGCCACCCCTTGACGTTCCAACGACAATGTAAATTTTGAAAAAAAAATTGACGTTTTTATTTCGTTACCTTTATTTTAAACGTTGCCCCTAAAATAATTTTCTACATCCGCGGTGTGTTTTCATATGTATATGTATTTTGTTATATACAAGAGTTAGTTGGAAATTCACCAGCAACTTCCTATTCTTTTCATATGTATCTGTACTTTATCTTGACTTTGACTAAATAAGTGGCTTTACTTTCTCCATGTTATTGCATACTTTTTTCCAATCATCTTACCAGCTCTTACACATTTGTTTGCAAAAGATGTTCAAGTTTTTGATTCAATCCTTCAAGCTCACATTCAATGGCATCTGCTTCATCTTCATCCATTCAAAAGAGGTTCAAGTATGATGTCTTTTTAAGTTTCAGAGGTGAAGACACGCGTAAAACCTTTGTAGATCATCTCTATCATGCTCTTCATAATAGAGGTATCAACACGTATAAAGACGATGAAAGAATCGAGATCCATTGAAGATTCAAGATTTCACATCATTGTATTCTCCAAAAACTATGCATCTTCATCATGGTGGTTAGACGAGCTCGTAAAGATTATGGAGTGCCAGAAGACGGTTGAGCATACCGCCTATCTCGTGTTCTATGATGTGGAACCCACCGAAGTCCGCAACCAAAGTGGGGCAGTTGGAAAAGCCTTTGCAAAACATGTAGAGACAGAGGCTGCTCGAAGATGGAGAGATGCTTTGAAAGAAGCAGCCGGTCTAGCCGGATGGGAGTTGAAGAACACCCTCGATTGGTAATTCACTAATTCTTTCATCTTATATTTTTTAAATTTTGTTTCTTATAAGTATGAGGAGGAGCATATAGTCATCTAATTTGCGGTTCGGTAAACATCAAGGTCATGGGTTCTAATCCTCCCATTGACATTCTTTTTTTTACCCTAACAACCTCAATTCATTTATTTGATATATCATTTGTTTATTTCTTTCACAAAACTACAAATTTCAAGAAACCCCATCATTATCTAACAATTTTAGAAAACAACCCAAATGGATTGGCTTGAAATTTTCTTGGTCGGCCTAGGATGCTTGTTTGGTGTGGATTCTTCGCCCCCGTTATCCTCGTATCGACACCAAACTTTACGTGGCTGTTTCACGGTCACGACTTCACGTTCTCGGGTCATTCTTGATTGGGCCTTGTTCGGGCCCGATTTGTCGTTGGGCCATGAATCAGGCCCGTTGGACGTCGGATCGCCACGAGACTTGACGTTGTTGTTCACGGGCAATGTTAGGGTGGTATCGGGTCACCGCTTCACGTTTAGGGTCAAAGTGTTGACCGGGCCATGTGTCGTTGGGCCTTGGATCGGGCCCGTTATGACAAGGCCAGGTTCATTTCAGTACGATTCGGTACGGTGTACCGTTCCTTCCAGTTCGGTAAACACAAATTAAAAGAAAAATTACTAATTTCACAAATCCAAATGATCAAATCCAATGTTCATATTAGCAAATAGAAAACATAAACATAAAGTTTCAAAGCTGTTAAACAGTTTTTTTATAATACATAGACTATTTCAAAGCTGTTAGTTCTTTTATAATAAATATTAAATAGAGATAATACATAGACTGTTACACAAAGTTGTTATACAGTTTTTTTTATAATCATAGACTGTATAACAAAGCTGTAGTAATTCATGATCAGCAACTTTATAATAAGAAGTCAAAAGATCTGTTTTGTTTCAGTTTTAAATTTTTGCTATTAACAACAACTAGCATGATGTAGTAATGAAGTTCATGATCGGTAACAAAACTATCAACTGTTTCTGTTTTTTTTTTTTAACTAAATGAACTAATGATTATGAAAGAAGAGAATAGTAAAATATGGGCCCTTTACGTTTATAAATTATAGTTATTAACCATGTACCCTACCGTCAACAATCTCAAAACCCAAATTAGAATTTTGGGACCTTGAGAGGTGGGGCCCAAAGCCTTTGCTTTATTTCACCGCCCGTTGAGCCACCCTTGATATGATTTTATGCTATGTTTTGAAGAAGAAAAAAATCATTGCTAATGTTGGATTTTAAGTAATCTGATTGAATCTTCTTTAACACACAGGCATGAGGCTAAGTTCATCGAAAAAATTATGGAAGAAATTTTACCAAAGCTATATTTCATCAATTTGACCATAGATGAGAACTTAGTGGGGATGGAGATCCGAGTAAATAAGATAGTTTCATCTTTAGAAATTGGTCTTGATGGTGTTCGCATGATAGGGATCAAGGGGATAGGGGGCGGTGGAAAGACGACTTTGGCAAGAGCTGTTTTTGATCATATATCTACTTGGTTTGAAGGTAAAAGCTTCGTTGAGAATGTTAGAGAAGGTTCAAAAGGCTCTGGTTTGAAGGAGTTGCAAAAACATGTCCTTCAAGATGTGTTCAATGATCAAAAAATCGATGTAAAAGGTGTTTATGATGGGAAAAATATGATGAAAAAGATGATGCCTGGTAAAAAGATTCTTGTTGTTCTAGATGACGTGGATGGTATAGAGGCGTTAGCAGGTTCACCTAATTGGTTTAAGCCAGGAAGTAGAAACATCATCACAACTAGAGATGAGCAAGTGTTGAAGGCACACCGAGTAAACTTTATTCATGATGTTAGTCTATTATCTGATGAGGAAGCAATTTGCCTCTTTAGTAGGTACGCATTCGAGAAGGAGGTTCCAATCCAAGGGTATGAAGAGCTATCAAGAAACATTGTACATTATGCTGCTGGTCTTCCCTTAACAATCACCGTTTTGGGTTCATTTCTTTGTGGCAGAGCTATGCAACGATGGGAAGATGCCCTAGAAAGACTAAAAACAATTCCGGAAGACCAAACTTTAAGAAGATTGGAACTAAGTTATGATGTTGCATGCATACTAAAAGGTGAACCGAAAGACATAGCAATAAGAATACTTGAAAGCTGCGGATTTCATGCTGAAATTTGTTTAAGTGTTCTTGAGCAGAAATCTTTGATAACAATTTCAAATGATCATTGTTTGAGCTTGCATGACCTTGTAGCAGAAATGGGGTGGAATATTGTTCGTCATTTGCACCCTGATGAGCCTTGCAAACATAGTCGATTATGGATTAAAGAGGAATATGAAGATGTATTGATCAATGAGACGGTAAGGTTAAGTTTATATTGAAAAGTAGAAAACTAGAACATTCTTATTTGCTCTGACAGAAGTTTCATATAAGCTTTTATTTAATTATAGGGTATAGAAGCAACAAGAAGTATAAAATTGGAATATCACGATATCCATCCAAAAATTATTATGAAAGGCCTTAGGAAGATGAAGAGAATTAGATTTCTTGAAGTGTATGGAAGCTTCGAAAAATGGAAAATTGATGAAGTTGATCATTACTTGCCAAATACTTTACAATCTTTACATTGGTCTCACTACCCTATTTGGTATTTACCTAAAACATTTCAAGGAAATACGCTCGTTAACCTCGAAATGAGTGGTTCGAGCAATATCTCACAAATTTGGCAAGATGGAGAAAGAAAGGTAGAATAATTGTTGATTGGTAGTTTTGCATGATGCTTTATTATGCTATATTCATATTTTTTTCTTCTTATGATAGGTTCTTAATAAGCTCAGATTCTTAATCTTTGTGGTTCAAAGTTAAGAACCCTTGACCTTGGGATGACTCCACATCTCGAGATGTTAAATCTTGGATCATGTTATGACTTTGTAGAACTTCACATGCCAGTTGTATGTCCAAACCTCCAACACCTCAGCCTCGAAGCTTCTAATGTGAGTCACTTTAATATTGGGTTGACTCCGAATCTCCAGACGTTATATCTGGAAGGATGTAAAGACTTTGTAGAACTCCAAACGAAATGTCCAAAGCTCGAATCAGTCAGCATCAGTGGTTCTAAGGTGAGTAACTTTAATCTTGAGATGACTCCCCATCTCGAGATGTTATTTCTTGAACGATTGTAATGACTTCGTAGAACTCCACATGCCAGTTGAGCGTCCAAAGCTCAAATTCCTCACACTCAATGATTCTAAGGTGAGTAACCTTAACCTTGGGATGACTCCAAATATAGAGAAGTTATATCTTGAATGATGTAATGAGTCTATAGAACTCCACATGCCTGTTGAGTGTCCAAAGCTCAAATGTCTAGACCTCAGTGATTCTAAGGTGAGCAACCTTAACCTTAGAATGACTCCAAATCTTGAGGATTTACATCTTATAGGATGTAATGAATTTGTAGAACTCCTCATGCCAGTTGAATGTTTAAAGCTAAATTCCTTCACACTTAGTGATTCTAAGGTAAGTAACCTTGGCCTTGGAATGGCTCCGAATCTCGAAAACATTCATATTGAAGAATGTTATAATCTTGTAGAACTACGCATGCCCGATGAATGTCCAAAGCTCAAATCCCTCTACCTCAACGGTTCTAAGTTGAGTAACCTTAATCTGGGGCTGACTCCAAATCTCAAGAAGCTATCTCTTAAAGAATGTTATGACTTTGTAGAACTTCACATGCCTGTTGAATGTCCAAAGCTCAAATCACTCTGTCTCAGTGGTTCTAAGGTGAGGAACCTTAATCTTAGGTTGACTCCTCATCTTCGGAGTTTAGACCTTAGATATTGTTACTACCTTCAAGAAATTCACGATCCTGTGAGATGTCTAGAAAGGCTTCGCTACTTAAACTTAAGCGGTTGCTCGAGGTTTAAATATTTTTTGGTTGACAGGCAGAATGAATCATCTCATCATGATTCTGTAGCTTCATTAGCACTAACTGCAGAGTCCATTACATCCTAACAGTAATTTGCCAAAGTTTCAGTTTAAATGCAATTATAAGGGATATCGATTCTTCTCGAGTGGAAATATTGAGAAGCTTATTTCTTTTGGTATATGTGCTTGCACAAACCTTGATTCTTTTTCAGCAAGCATTTGTGGTTTACAACAATTAGGAAAGCTTACTCTTGAAGGCGATAATATTCCTGAAGCACCCAAGGATCTTTACCAGCTAAAAAGTCTGGAAGAGCTAACTTTGTCGATGAAAGAGATTAAGCGTCTTCCAGATAGCATTTGTATGTTGAAAAATCTGAAATCTCTTGATCTTAAATCTTGTTGGCTTCTCGAGCAGTTACCCGAGGATATATGCAGATTGGAGTGTTTAAAGGAGTTAAACCTAGAGGATTGTATATCCTTACGTGATATTCCGAACAAAATTTGTAACATGAAATGTTTAAGAAATTTGTGTCTCGCCTATTGTTTTTTGTTGAGAAATTGCCAGAGGAACTTGGATGCTTAGAATGTTTGGAAGTTTTAGATATAGAAGGCGCGGGCATCAGTCATCTTCCCCATAGCATATTTCAGTTAAAAGGTCTGCTTATTGTTGGATCTACAGGTTGCTTGAATCGTATGGTTTTACATCCTTGACAGAAATCGTAAAATACACGGCCTTCTGCTATGTAGGCGATTACTTTGATATGGATGTTTGATGTCATTCCATGTAGGAATCAAAATGTTCATAGTCGAGCATAAATGAACGATGTACTAGCCCGCTATCGATGTTCTTTCAGGTAATTCATCAAGTGCCCTATTATCCTTTCTTTTGTTTCTGTCTTTGAATATTCAAGCATGTGGTCTTAAAATGTTTTTTGTTTTTAATTTCGGGTATATTATTTACAATCAGGTCAGTTTGGAATTTTTAGTGAGAATCTATATAAAATTTTTAGTGAAAACCTATATACGAACCCACTGGAAAAAAATTTCTGGATCCGCCGCTGAGTTGTACTTTAATTTAAGATTCACAACCAAAGTAAAAGTAGATTGTCTATATATGATCATACATATACATATGTAACTGATGATCGTTAATATGAAGTCTAGTCTGCCTAATGATTAATTCGACTGCAATTCATGACGAGGCATTCATCATACATATATATGTATCTCCATATATACATTCTAACCTCGATCTCCACTTGGTGAAGCTTTCTTAAGAACAGATTTGACTGCAATTCATTTGGTCATGGAAAAACTTTCGAATAATGATGATGGACAAGCAACCCAGGTTTACTCGTTGTTTACCTTTTTGTTCTCGAAAAGGATCAAAATATATAACGTTGATGATTGTTTATTAACATTTTCAGCTCTCATTTCAAATGTGGACCGATCAAATGCAAGAGTCACTAGATTCGGAACAGAAGGCGATGCTGCATTTCAGCATAAAGATTTTACAACTGCAATTCAGCAAGTATTTTCTCTTACCTTATTATAGATACATGTATTGCTATCCATACACATGTACCGACGCATATACATGTACCTATACCCATATATATCCATCTGAGAACCACAAAAAACTTCAGTACAAAATAACCAATCATGATGTACAACTTTTTTCTTCACATGTGAATATATTATAATACACATGTAAAAATATTTTAATTCACATGTGAAGAAATCCATCTGACATGTGACATCCATTCTTTGATCCCTATTCTTGAGTTATTTTATTTAAGGGCCCATGGTTGTTCTTTTGTTCTTAAATCAACAAGCGGCCCCTACATATACATATACATATACACTTGCATATAGTTGAATTCTTGTAAGTTGTAAACAATGTGTCGATTTATTTTGTTTGCAGTTCAATGAACATGGACCAACGGTATCTCCAAAACTGTACACGTGTGAAGCGTAGTTTATCTTACCTTACGAACGACATGCTTCAAGAAGCCTTAAGTGATGCCATGCAGGCGCAAGTCATCTCGCCAGTATGTCACATTGTTTCATATCTACAAGCCGCCACACTTTTTGCCCTTAAAATGGAAACCGAAGCCCACGTGGCACTCAAGGAGGGTTTCTGAAATTGTAGTCATGTGAATTTGTTGACAATTGAAGATATTTGAAGTTGTTTTACACGCTTTCGTTGCATATATGGATCATCATGTTCCTTCATATTATCCAATACCATGATTATATGAAAACCTAAGATTAACCGAATCGACTAGTTTTACATTCTCAACAGCCTAGGCTTTTTGTTACGGTTTGGGTATGGGTTTAAACTTAAACAAAAAGTTTTTCAGTTGAAAAGTGGAGACCAACACGCATCACATGTTCAAGAACTCTTTAACACATTCCAGTCAAGTGTTTGGGCTGTTGGATCATATACCGAAAGATCAACCGATTGAGGATTTTTCCTCCCGTGTACGCCGCATTCAAACACAAACACATTCCTTAACATGAAGAACAAAATTGTTTATCAACAAAGATACTAAGCATATACATATACTAAGAAACCAATGACAACAACAGGACATTCTTTTAGGGCAACTAACATACAACATTTCCATTATTATCATGTGAAAAGAAGCCAAAATGTGATAACGGGTCTCAGAGAACCACGAATAGCACATAAGTTTGTAAACACTTATCTTGATGACGGACTGTTACTGTTAGATCGATTCTTTTGTTCATCACTAGATGTCGGGTGCCCGTTTAACGATGGGTTCCTGGATGAAGACTCTTTTTTCATAACTAAACTTTCTCGAATCGTTTTCTCACTTTTCATTGCCTCTTGGACGTTTTCACAAACTCGCACACAGAGCTCGTCTAGAGAAAGCATCTGAAAAGGCTCTTCAATGAGAACTCCCACCTACAAATTATCATGTAATAAGGTTAATGTTTGACTTTTAGGTCAAATAAATTGATAAACAATGAAACACTTCAGAATTGTTAGTAATTTTTCAATTTTTAACTGTATATTTGACTATTACGCTACATCTAACAATTTGTCTGTATCAAGTGTGCATTGAGATCCATAAAATGCAATGTTGACCTTTGAAGTCAACAGAAAAGATATAAAAATGCAATGTTATCTACTATCCAGTTATTAGAACTCTCACCAGCAAATACCCGAATCAAGCATAGCTGTTACCTATCAAGATGCATCTACATCATCCCTATGTACCAAGATTAAATAAATATAAGAGTGAAGTACACGGGTGGTCCATCTGGTTTACCATTTTTTGGATTTGGTCCCTAGCTTTCCAAAAGTACACAGATAGTTCTTGTGGCTGTGGTTTGCACTTTGTAACTCATTTAGTCCTCAGCTTTATCCAAAAGTACACGCATGGTCCCTGTGGTTTGCACTTTATAACACATTTAGTCCCTAACTTGGACATGCTAAGACCTTTAAATTTGTTGGTTGTGGACTAAATGCATTACAAAGTGAAAACCACGGGGACTATCCGTGTACTTTTGGAAAGCTAGGGACCAAATCCAAAATTTTGGTAAACCACATGGACCATCCGTGTACTTTACTCTAAATATAAATTAAAAAAAAATACAATGTTTGACTTTAGAAGTCCACAAAATAGATATAAAAACGCATCCTTTCTATTGCCATCCAAAATTTCAATAATCTATATTAAAATTTATGACAAAAACTGCAAACAGGAACACGTTGGAATGAAGTTTCAAACAGAATTAATATATGACAATCTTAAACTTGGTAAGTGAACTAATTTCAATAGGAAACCTAGTTCTTTTGACCTTCAAAAGTCAAAGAGTGTGTTTGTGTGTGTGTGTGAGAGAGAGAGAGACCTCCTCAATGCAGAATAAAGAAGCCGCACTGACAAACGTAGCAGGAACCACAATCCAGTTACAATCATCCCAGAGTATAATCGGGAGGGTAAGATGCCATAACACAAGAAATCTTGAAGTCAAACGCGTGTAAGAAAGAGGAATAGGAATGCCCACAATTTGTTCACAAACACCGATACCTTCATGTAAACAAGTAACTTTCGATTCCTGCAATTACATGTGTAAACATTTACTAGAGTATACCATTTGACTTTCAATCAAATCTATAACTTCTCGGTTAGAGTTTAGTCAATTTACCAATACAGTCCTCTTTGTCTCCTCTAAATCAAGCAGCTTCATACTTTGAGAGATGAACTGGATAATGCACCGTGGGTGATGATTTGAACCGAGAAGTATTGCAAGATCATCATCCTCAAGCAGATCCTGAAGCTCGCTTCCTATATCAGATTCATAGACCAAATGGCACTGCATTCAAAGTTTAAACATTCTTAAGAACTTGCTCAACTACAACATCCCAAACATATATAATTATATATGATTAAGAATTACTTGTCGTTATGGGGATGACAATTTTACGGGTTTGGACAGGTATTGGTAATCCCAGTCCAATACCTGATTGTAAAATCGTGTCCCATACCTAGCCCAATACCCATTAGGTAACAGGTATACTAGTTAGACCCCTTACTGGTTCAGCACTCAGTGGTTCAGACTGTTTGTTTTCGCGAGCAGATGTCTGAATGGTTCAGACATTTGCCTCCGAATGGTTAAGCATTATACAGAGTCTGGATGGTTAAGACCTCTAGTCTGAATTGATCAGACGTTTGCCTCTGAACGGTTAAGCATTATACTGGCTCTTAATGGTTCAGACCTCTTACTGGTTCAACACTTAATGGTTCAGACCTCTTATCGGTTCAGCACTTCACCATTCAGAAGTTGACGAACAGCCCCTTAGTTTGTTACAATTTTCCTGGATTTTCAAATACATCTCCTAATATTTTAATTTTTATATAATTTTAGTATCGAAGAAAACTATAAGTATATAAACTACAAAAGAGTGGATTAGTAGATTGCCCTATTATTAACAGACAAATAAAAATAAATTGTTTATGTGTATAGCTGGGTAAGCTTGGTATCAATGCTTCGGGTATTGGGCCGGGTATCACTTGATACCATACCGGTCCCATACCTGTGAAAAAAATTTAAAACTAATATCGTACCCGATCGGCCAATTCCACACTCAAGTACCCGTCGGTATCAGGTATACTAGTTAGTTTGTTAAAATTTACCATTCAGGAATTTCAAATACATTTCCCACTATTTGAATTTTCACGAATTTTTATTAGCTAAGAAAACTATAAAAATATATACAAAGAACAATGTTTACGGATAAGATTCAGGTAAAATGATATGTATGTTCGGGTAACTGGGTCAGATATCATCACTTAATATCATATCAGTCCCATACCCGTGAATACTTTTAAAAACTAATTCCATATATACCCGGTCCCATACCCAAATAATACCCTTCCTAAACTAATCAGGTTATCAGTTTCGGGTTCGTTTGCCATCCCTACTAATAAACAACAAACCTTAAGCGCAACCGGAAACGCCATAATATACCGCAAAAGCGCCATCTTAACCAAACAATCCTCCTCCACACTAACCATCACCTGCCTAGCAAAGTCATTCGTCCCCGAAACCACCTTACTCCACGCCTTCCGCCCTTCCTCAAACCGCGAATACGACGCCTCGGTCCTAAACACCAACAACAACGCCAACGCAGGCGCCGTCAACTGGTACGGCAAACTCGACGCCCTAAGCACGGGAAACACCTCCGGCAACAAATGCCCACCACCGCCGTGTTATAACTCGCCACCACCGCCGCCACCGACGTAAACGCAATCACCGGAGGCACTAGCGACAGTATAACCCTAGAATTGAGACTGGATAGTAAATGTCTGAGGTGGCGGACGGAGCTCCGGTGGCGGATCCAGTCGGAGTGTTGGTAAAGCGGGCGTGGTTGTTTCATGCGCCGTTCTTTGATCCCGTCGGCCCAATCGGGGATTGATCGGAGGATTGAGAGGAGGGTGATGGGTTTTGGGGGTTGGTGGTGGTTAGGGTTTTGAGAACAGAGGATTTTGGAGGGTTTGGGGGAGAGTTTGAGGGGGATTTGGAGGTTGAATTGGGGATTTAGGGTTTGAAATGGGGGTTTGATGGTTGTCATTCGGGGGAATTAGGGTTTGAAGGAGGAAGAAGAAGAACATGTTGAGAAGAAGTTTGAAGGGAGTGGAGTGTAGGGTGGTTAAAAGCAGTTGTGTGAATGAGAATTTTTTTAATGTTTTTTTCAATTAATTGTAAAATTAAAAGGATAATGAGAGGTTAGTTGTTAGTCTTACCAACCAGAGTGTATAGTGTTGAACAGTGTTACAATCAACTTCATCTTTTTTTAGAAGTTGGGTTTATTGAGGAACACATTAGTGGACTAGGGGTTAGGTAATCCTTGACACAATGATATGCTAGTTGTAAGTAATATACCAAGGGTTATTATGCTAGTTCCATCAATACCAACACTCGGTCATCAATTTGGGCAAATACAAGACGTGTTACTTTTTAAATTTCTAAATGTCTGATAACATCGTATACACATGTCAATCAGTCAACGTATATGTCATTTGGCAAATACGAGATGTTGGGAATCCAAATTTAAGTAGTGACATGTCTTGTATTGGCCAATACGAGGCATAATCGGTTCACGTTTTAGCTTATATATGGAAGCCCTCGGAAATAGTAGCTGGTTGTGATCATTTATTTTAGGTAGTGGGAGTGTACATGGCGTATAGATGTCCACATTATAAATAGTAGCTAGTTGCATTTGGAAGATTAACCAAATTGAATCGGTCTATATCATACTATATGGTGTGGGATAAAGCCCCTATGGATTTTATCACACCACCTAAGCAGGGAGCTTTATCGTTAATTTACACGTTGTGAATAAAGTCCCCATTAACAAAAAAAAAAAGAAATTAAAAAAAATTGATTGTTGGTTTGCATGTGGCCCCACCACTTTCTCCCTCTTGCGCTCACCAAAGAGTCAACGAGATCAAGCATGGGGACGCTATAAGGCTTTATATGGCTGACATGGAAGGGGCGTGAGCACACACCATATAGCCTAATAGTGATGAGGTTGTCGATCTAACATTATTGTCCCATTTTTGCTTAACATTCCTTTAACTCGAATTTCAACTTTTGAAGACTTGATGGGACTTTAGTCAACAAGTTGGTTCCCGTTGGAACAATTTTCTTTTATCCATCAAACAACTATCTATTGTAAAATCGGAAAGTTGACCTTTGAGGTTTCATTGATCGAACTCTTTCACAACTTCTTTTCTCTAAGTCTACGAGCCTACCACAATTCTTACTATTCTTCCATCTTTAACTCAATTTGTTGGTGATCCTCACTCTATAGCTTCTAGTAATTTTTTTAAACAAACAAACAAACAAACAAACCCTATACAATATTATCTCTGTTTTTGCTCTTCTCTCCTATGATCATTCATGACGTCGGACGATTCCCAACCCGTATATGAAGGTGTGAGAGTGGCATCATCGAAGCCAATAATAAACATCAAGGTGGTATCAACTATGCTAGTGGGAGGAGTCTTGCTTACCATCTAAAATAATGACTGACCATAATGATTTAGTTTAGCATTGATATAAACTGGAAACAAACTTGTCGTATTGGAATCCTAATAAACTTTAATGTCTAACACTTGGAATATAAATGCATGTTTGTAAATTAATGGATGGTGGTTGTAAATTACACAGAAAAAAAGAAGTGAAGGTAAATCTCCTTTACCACTTGCGGTCAAAACCTAATCCGTAAATTTTGATGAGGACCTGAAGTGAGGGATTTTAAATCTAAAACAACAGAGGCAACCATAGATGTTGATGGTGCATCAATGTATGGCTAACTGCTTCATCCCAGCCAGTTCCGACACTCGACCATGTACGTCATATTTCCAGGTGACGAATTAACTATATCATATGTATAACTAATATATACTTTAGGAACGGCTCACAATGTAGCTGTTATTACAATTAATGTTAGTGAGTCATGTATTCTAACTACTAATTATCGATCACTTTAGTTTTTTGTACAAAAATATAGTGTAATATCATCACCCTCCATTTTTATTTTTATTTATTTATTTATTTATTTTTGGGGGGGGGGGGGGGGGATCTATATCATTAATCTTATGAGATAATATCAATGACTTAAACTTCATTAGACAAACACCAATTCACAATGGCTAAAGGGCAATTTAGGTATTTCATTTCTTATGTAGACAGATCGCAGATGGTTCCCTTCTTATTTTCAGACAACGATGGAAATAGTAGATGCCACCACAACACCAATGTGTACTACAGCTACCGACATTGATGGCGGATTTGAGATCTGAACGAAATCTATGGCAGCGGGATTGGAATCGGATTTATAGAGAGACGAAAAAGAATCAGAGAATTTTTCGCGCCACCGTCGATTACCAACTAGCCGGAACTCTACCAACCATCACACCCGCCGCTTATCCAACTCGCCAACGATGAGGGATCTGAACGAAATCTACGGCGGTGGGTTTGGCGGCGACGTGTATTCGTTCAAGCAGGCGGGGATGGCCGGTGGCTTCATAGTTTCCGGAGATGGTGATGACCGCAAAGTGACGTCAACGCGGTAAAGTGGTGATACATTTCGGTGGCTTTTCATGGTGGCTGTAGGGGTGTAGAGAGAGAACCGTAAAGAGATGGATTAACTTTTTTTATGTTATCCAGAAGAAAGAGATTTGGGGCTTTGAATTTGTATTATTTGATAAAATAATAAATAAAAACTTAATTAAGTGCATAATGAATCATGGGATATATGGATATATGAGAAGATAATACAAAGGACTCTTATTGTAAGAAATATTAGAAGGATTTTGGTTCATTAATTTTAAATTTGGAGGGTTGAGATTAATCACAGGAAAAAAAAGAATGAAATGGCATAAAACTAATCTCATATTTATTGAGTTTCTCTCTCCACATGTAAGACACATGCCAATTCCCCCGTCGATTTAAAACGTCCATATACAAAGGACTCTTATTGTAAGAAGGGTTAGAAGGATTTTGGTTCATTAATTTTAGATTTGGAGGGTTGAGATTAATCACAGGGAAAAAAGAATGAAAGGGCATAAAAGTAATATCATATTTATTGACTTTCTCTCTCCACATATAAGGCACATGTCAATTCCCCCATCGATTTAAAACGTCCATAACTTTTTCATACGACATTTTTAAAAAAAATCACCATAATAACGGGTGTTTTTTTATCTTTAATATGAGTATCATATTATCATATAAAATTAAAATAAAAAAATTCATTTTTACAGGGTTTTTTTTTTGCATTATGTTAAAGGTTCACGTCATTGTGTCTTTTAACTGGGTTTTGGTCATTACGTTTTAGTAGAGTTTCTATACATTGTGTTATTATCGAAACCTGTAACACAATGTTAATCTGGGTTCTACTCATAGCGATTTTATAAGACCCGATAACACAATATATGACACAATGAAGATGGTGTTATATATGGGTTTTCTATAAATTGTGTTATTGGTTCAGGTCATTGTGTTTAATTTGTTATCCATTGTGTTTAATATGTTGTCCATTGTGTTTTAATAATTTGTTCAATTTTTTTATTCTCTTGTTCATTGTGTTTTAGTTTGTTGTGTATTGTGTTTGTAGTTTGTTTTTCATTGTGTCTTTATCTGCTCTCCATTGTGTCTTTATATGCTCTCCATTGTGTCTTTTATCTGCTGTCATTAATTATGTCTTTTATCTGTTGTCGTCAATTGTGTTTTTATTTGGTCTGATACTTATTGTGTTATATGTTATCGCCATTTGTTATACATTATGGTCATTGTGTTTTAGTATGTTGTCCATTGTGTCTTTATTTGGTGTCATTGATTGTGTTTTTGATCTACTTTACATTGTGTTTTACATCATGTCCATTGTGTAATACGCAACTGGGTTTTTGAAAAATATAACAATATGGTACTCATATTAAAGATAAAAAACGCTCGATTTTATGGTATAATTTTTTAAAACAAATAATGTATAAAAAATTACGGACATTTAAAAATTGGGGGGGGGGGGGGAATAGCATTTGACTTGCATGTGCATATTCTCTTTCCTCTTGTAGACAAAATTACTCTTTTCATTTGATTCCTCCTAGAACACTTGTCACTCTCTTACCCTTCTTACATTTATACTTCTTTGTAGAATAACTCAACCCATGGATATAATGTCTAAACTTTATAAAAACTTTTAAGTTTTTTCAAAAAGTTAATTTTTTTTAAATAATATGCAACAAATATATACAGATATATTTCTTTTTCCAAATACTCAACAATATATTAGAAAACTGAATAACTTTTAAAAAAAGTTCTTACTCCAAATAGAGCTGCTTTTATATAAGTTTTGGTCATTTTACGCAAAAATCATTTTAGTGATGTGACGAGCCAAACTTCATATGAGCGAAGAAAATCGTTGCCGGTATTTTGCGATATTTGAAATGGAAACGGTTATGTTTTTCGGTTTTCTAAATCGATAATGACCAAACTCTTGTCGTTGTGCGTGGGAAAAAAACAATGTTGCATTACGTCAGGATTAATGACCACACTCTCGCTAAAAACTAGTTATATTATATTTCTTATTATTATTTAGGTCACTTTCCCAATCTTGAACATTCAAAACCCTAAACCCCCAAATCCCTCTAAAATCCACATCCCGATCTCTAAATCGAAAAAAATGGAGCAGCAGAATCACTCCGAACACCAAACCCCAGATTCCAACACAGATGAAATCGAAGAACTTCAAAATCTAGAGGAAGAAGTGAAGTTAATGGCTCAAAAAATCGCTGATTTCAGAGAGACGTTACCAGATCAGCTTAAGGACACTCTCGCTTCCATTATTTCCGCCCAGAGACCCGCTAATTTGACTTTTCTTGATCATGATTCGGATCCTGGACCTTCTGGTAAATAGTATTGTTGTTTTTGGATTGTATTAGTTGCAGTTAGTTGTTATTGTGTGGTGTGTGTTTTAGGGTTTGAACAGATTGTTTGAAATTTGATTTATGTTAGTATGGTAGCTTCTAAGTTTATTAAAAGATGAAGTTGATTTGGGATTGCTTGAGATAGAAAGTATTGAATTCTAAGGTGTAGAATTGTTGCATAGAAGGATGGATTATTGCAATTACCCTTGTGTTAGAAAAAACTCATGTCCAATATACACACAAAACACACACACACACACACACACTTACATTGGCTTGAAAGTAGGGGTGCAAAGGAGCCGAGCTCGTTAAACAACTTGTGAAAGCTCGAGCTCGGTTCGTAAGTAGTTTTTTTGAGCTCGGGATCGGGTCGTTTATTGTTTAGTTATTTTTTAAAAATTTAATAGATAATAATAATGATTAATTAAATTTATATTTAATATATTAGTTAAATATTGTATAAATACTGGGATCATTTAGGCATAGTTGTCAATAGCGATCACTGCGTTCGCTATAGCGAATAGCGTAGCGTATAGGTCTAGTCTCGCTATAGCATCTCTAGCGATAGATAGCGATGGTAGCGACTTTTATTTTTTTAATATAAATAGCAATTAAATATAGCTATACAATAACTGGATTTTAGGTTTTTTGTTAAATATACATATAAAATAGCGTATATACCAAGGTATTTTGATATAATATACATATAAAATCTTTTTTCTAGTGTATCACTTTTTATGAAATAGGACCTGCTATTTATCACTATCTGTCGCTATTTGCCATTAACAACTATGCATTTAGGCTCTTGAGCCGGCTTGAGCTTGATAAGCGAATTCCGGGCTTGTTTATTGAACAAGTTTGTTTTTTTGGCTCGGGTTGGGGCTCTACTAAACAAGCTTGTTTTTTTTGGCTCGGGCTCGTTTAAGCTCAGCTTGTTTCGAACTCTTTTTCGAGCCAAGCTCGAGTAGGTCAGCTGGTTTCCACCCCTAGTTGAAACAGGGAAAGTGTTCTTCTGATTAGAATAGAAAAGGAAGATAAAGATGAGAAGATTAACGAGATAAACTAGAAGTTTGAATTAAAAAGTTTAGTTTATTTGTTATGTTTTGCAGGTTAGGTTTGTTTGATTATTTAAATAGAGTTTGAGTTGGGTTGGGATTAGATTATGTCTGGTATAAATAGAGGGTTATGTATTCAGTTTTATCTGTTGAGTTGATTAATACAAAGTAAAAATAGCTAGGTTTGTCTGAGAAATGGCAAAAAGCGCTCTAACAAGAATGTTTGGCTTACACTTGTGGTCCATATGCCTGTTGGGAGTCGGGAATTTTATCTTTTTTGCAAGGTTGTTGGTTCTTGAGAATTAGATGTTATTAGTAGTGGTCCGTGACCCTGTTCTAACTGCTAACAACTCCATATAAAAATTTGATTCATGTTATGTGCTAGCCCAGACTTTATTAAAAGATGAAGCTGATTTGGGATTACCTGGGATAGAAAGTATTGAATTCTAAAGTGTAGAATTGTTGCATAGAATGATAAGTTATTGTACATTTGTACTTACACCTGTGTTTAAAAACACATGTCAAATATACACCCAAAACACACACACTGGCTTGAAACACCGAAAGTGTTTTGAGATCAGAATAGAAGATAAAGATGAGAAGGTTAATGAGATAGATTAGAACTTTGAATTAAATATAGTTAGTTTATTTGTTATGTTTATCAGGTTTGGTTTATTTGATTATATAAAAAGAGTTTGAGTTGAGTTAGTATTAGGATTAGGATTAGTTTATGGCTAGTATATATTAGAGGGTTATGTATTCTGTTTTATTCGCCGATTTGAATAATACAAAGAGTATGAGACGGGTTAGTCTACAAATCGTTTGTGTTCGGTTTTGTGTGTTCGTGATTGGACGTCTGGGCCAACAAAAAGAATAACTCTGCAAATTCTAATGTTAGGCCTACAGTTCATTCTACACTTTGTATTTAATTGATCAAATACAATATATTTGAGTTTTAAAGTTTAATTTGTTATGATTGACTTATTCCCTAACGTGCGCAGATGTGAGAGCACCTCCTGATTCAGAGGATCCAGAGCACACCGAAAAAGTAGAAATGATTAAACAGAAGATATCCAACAATGCTTCAGCAATGCCATTACTTGTGAAGCGAATGAAAGCTTGTATCTCGAGAATCAATCAACTAGATTCCTTCAAACAAGACATGATTCACCCTGCTTTTACCAGAAAATGGTCAACCTGAGAAGAAAACTTCAGCCAGTTAGGAAGTTGTATAACGAGTTGTTGACTTCTATTGCTAACCGTTTTGGTTATTCTTTGCAAACAAGACATTGTTTTCAATGTTGATGCAGAAAATCAACTCTTCTTTAAATGTATCATAAAGTTTGTTGACAACTTTTTCAAGAATAGGTATGTTGTTCGGTTTTAAGATTCAAGATAGCAGATTTGTGTGTGTGCGCGCGTGCTACCGTGACCGTTTCTGGGCACCTGTCGTGTTGATTCGTTTAGGGCTAGCAACAACAAAAGTTGGATCATGATTTGGGTTTGGACGCAGGGCGGACTTACCCTCTCGGGTATGCAATATGCTGATCTTTCGGCCTTATATATTTAGTTTTATACACGGGTTTTGGCGAGGGACACCAGTGGGTTTTTTAAAAAAAAATTTTTTTGTTGCGACTCATGTTTTTTTTTCTTTCTAGGGTGTGACTCGATTAGATAAACAAGCCCATGAATAGAAAGCCCTCTATAAATTTTAATTAGGTAAAAAGCCCAATTTCTACTAAATACTCAAAAAAAAGTTAAATAACTAAATAACCCCATCTCTTTCAAACAAGTGTCGATCCAAGACGTAATACAACGCTTTCAATAGATAAAAACTCATAAGGAACAGCTATAGGTAGTTTTTTCTCAACTCATAAAGACCATCATATTTCTGTTATGTTTTTTTTTTTTAAAATTTTAATGACGATGTTTTTCTATTACCGTATTGTATTTTTATTATGTGACCAACCTGACCCAAACCGAACCGTCAAATCGACCCAAAAAAAATTATGACTGGTTTTATAAAACTTGAGTATCTAAAAACAATGACTGGGGTTGACCAGCTAACAGTTGTGTCATTTGTTTATTTTTTTAAAAGTGTTTACAAAAGTCAAAAGAGTCATTTTATAGCTTTGAGTTCTTTACTTTCTATATATTTTTTTTAAATCGGTTTGACCAGATGGGGACATATATAACCATAGTCAAATCTGTTTTTAGGAAACCACAAGAAGGTTTTGAGACATTGTCTTTGACCGGCAATTTTTTTATCCAAAGTTTTGTTCGTAGTTGCTATTGATATCCGTTAAACTTTATTCCAAGTTTTTTCAGTTGTATACTCGTATTTATGAACCAAACCCATTGTTGTTAAAATCGGACATACCGGTTGGGCTGGGAAGCGGACTCCTGGATGGTTCATGTTACATAAGTTAAACTAAACTAACACTGATTGGACTGAGCATATAATATATTTGTACATTTTACTTTTAAGTGTGATGTTCGTTATAGAACAATGAATTACCACGAGAACAAACAAAATCTCTTATTTTTTAATAAATGGTTCATATTTATAAAAAAAAAAAAATACTTTTTCCAGACAAATGCGTTGTTTTGTACATAAAAAGTTGCTTAACTAATTTGTTTATATGTTGTTTTAATGAATAAACATTTACCTACATAAAACTTGTTTGATAAATAAAAGAATTGTTGATATATGTCTTTAAATCATGAGCGATGAATAAATTTCGAGTTTCAAAACTTTTCTAATATATTAATACAATTTCAATTCAGGAATGAACTATTTATTTTGGTTTTATATATATATTTTGCATCAAATCCTCCCATACACATTTATATATTTATGTATCACAAATCAAACAAGGTATTATAACTCTTCGAGATGAAATAAATAATAGAGAAAACTTAGGATTCGTTCATGTGAATATTCAAATGAACTAACATGTTAAACATAAAGTCAACTCCATAAGCAATTCAATCATTGACTTTTACTATTATATATTTATTTATTTATTTAAATAATAGAATGTTTCCAAGAAATTAAACTCAACTTTAATGGCATGCACGTTTTCCATAAAAAAAAACCATGCTATCCTGAGAGATCTGTTCCCAAATACATTGAAGAGTTTATACAAATTGCCCCATGATGAGCATGAATGTATCATCATTATTTTTGTGTGTTATATATATATATATATATATATATATATATATATATATATATATATATATATATATATATATATATATATATATATATGTATATGTATATGTATATATATATATATATATATATATACCTATCAAGAATATAATAATTAGGGATATTGGATTTTAATACCCCAACTTTCACTAATTGGCCAATAACACTCCCACATTTCAATTTGTACACCAGCACTCCAAACTTTCAACTTATTGGCTGAGAACACTCCCTAACTAACTGAACCCTAAACCAGTTAGTTTTTGCTGATGTGGCTCATTTTGCTGACGCGGCATATGACGTGGCAACTAATTTGACATTTTTGCTGACGTGGCAGGTGACATGGCAGCTGACGTGGCATTTTTATGACGTGGCAGCTGGCATGGCATTTTTTGATGACGTGGCAGCTGACATCAGCTAACTAGGTTATGGTTTAGTTAGTTAGGGAGTGTTCTCAGCCAATATGTTGAAATTTAGGAGTGCTGGTGTACAAATTGAAAGTTGGGAGTGTTATTGGCCAATTGATGAAAGTTGAGGTTATTAAAATCCAATATCCCTAATAATTATATCAACATCTTCAGACAAAACAACTTGTTTTTGTTTTCATTTACCGACAACAAAACTCTCTTCAATTATGTAAGATGGAATTATTGTAGACGCAAAAAGTTTCAATATGATGTTAAACCACACTAACTAGGGTTGCAAACAAACTAAACAAACATTGTTTGTTAAGGAAATAAACTTTTTTGCGTTCGTTAGTTAATTTTAGGCAACGGACAAAAAACAATTGTTGATGAACACAAATGAGCACAAACTAATGATCATGAACACAAATGGAGACAAACGAACATAAAGAAGCGTTCATAAACATAATATATAATATACTGACTCTTATTAAATATATAATATACCGACTCTTATTAAATATTTTATTTGTCGGAATTTTGAAGTATTTAAATAAAATATAAAAAGTAAAAACACTATCGAACACAAACGAACACGTTACCAAACGTTCACGAACATAAATGAACGAACGCAACCTCTATTCATGCTTATTCATTTAACTAAACAAACAAAATTTCTTGTCCATGTTTGCTTGTTTAATAAACGAACGAACACAAACAAACTTTCCACTAAACGGTACACAAACTGTTCATCAAATATATGACTCATTTGTAGCCCTAACACCAACGGATATAAAATTAGATGTTATATTTTATATGATAGATGTTCGAGTGATACAGTATATTTTATGACGACCGAAACCTATAAAAGAATTCTATGATCCATGTTGGAAAAACATTACCTTTTGTTGACTTTTCGAATCTACTACAAGGTACGAAATGTCTTCTTCTTCTTTTTTTGTACTAATAGGACATGGTCCATTTGGTAGGGGTCACAAGATAGTTACTTTGGATGTGGGGTTTGATGCTAGAACATGGACCCTTTAGGTAGGGGACGGGATGACTTCATTCAAATATTAATAGGTGCTGACATGTGTATTAGTTACCGATATGACTTGAGTGTCGTTTCATCGTTGATCATGCGCCATTAATGTACTTGATATGTATCGAAAGCTTTTAGCTTTATGCCTCGCCACGTTTAGAAGGAAAAGATATATAAGTTATGAACAGTAACTAATATCATCCTCTCTAAAAGGTAATGACGTAACGAACAAGCACGTTTATAATGTTGCAAGCAATAGAAGTTAAGTAAAAATGAATACATGCCCCTTAGCAATGCTACTTGATACGTGTTTATATCTACCTAAAATCCTTCGGTAAGTGATAGCAACCATCTATTTTCGGATCGATATTGTTACTTATGCCATTTTCTAGTTTGCTATCTAGTCGAGGCCACTTAGTTATTCAAATATGTGTTTTTTATCGTTTAGTGCTCCTTCTCTTACCAGACCAAATGAATAAGACTTTTTGTATCTGTAAAGAAACGTTGGATCCAACTATCTTTTTAGCTTGGCTGAACCGATTTACGGACGTGACGCGTTCTATTCTTTTAAGAATTTGGATAAAAATGGCATGTTTTGAAAATGTCTAGGACGAATAAGCAAGAATTTCTTTTTATTTTTGACTGAAGTGACAATTTTCGTCAAACCACGATGACGAAAATGACATTTTACTCTAAATCTTATGTGTCCAACAAACACATTTCTTAGAGATGAGCGGAAAAACGATTAACTGAGTCGTAATTGAATAACCGAATAATATGATAGAACCAAACAAACTGAAATAATTGAACCACGCAAAATGTTTTTTCAAAGTCTCAAAAGGGAGTTACATATTCATGTTTTTCTTAAAGATATGTCTTGAATTGTACCTAAAAGGTCTTGAATTGTACCTAAAAGGCTTGTAATATAAATTTGTATATTTATGTTTCCTTTTTTAAAGTTTATATCACTTTCAAAGTTTTAAAACAAAGTTGTTCTTCCACCGACTTACTTGTTTTGATATAATTTAATTTATTCTGTGCAATTAGGAAAAAAATTTAGGTTAAGGGTTGTTTGTCAACTTCTGAATTATTAAGTTTTAAATCAGTAAAATGTCTGAATTATTAAATGATGAACCAGTAAGAGGCCTGAACCACTAAGAGCTAGTATAATGCTTAACCATTCAGAGTCAAATGTCTTACCAATTAAGATTAGAGGTCTTAACCATTTAGAGGCAAATGTTTAAACCATTCAGACATTTGCTCGTAAAACAAACCGTCTGAACCATTAAGTGTTAAACCAGTAAAAGGTCTGAGCCATTAAGAACCTCATTAAGAGGTAAACAAACAACCCTAAATCTATATAATGATTACTCTTTGTCACGTTATTTCATATAAATTAAAGGGGCCGAAATACATATGTTTAATTGAGGTTTTTGCATTAGAAGGAACCCAATCAATTAAGGCTATAGGGTATGGTAGGGCAGGGGTTTGGGACATGGCCTGACACGTGCGTGTAGTTGAAGGGGCACCGTCAGTCATGCAGCCATTCGGTGGGTACGGTGGGGCGTGGCTAGGCCACGTGTTATTTTAAATTTTTTTTTCAATTTTTTTACAAATAAACACAATATTAAAAAAGCTTAAAAATATTATTAAAAATCCTAAAAATTACAAAATTCTACAAAAAAAGATTATAAATCTAAAAAAACATACTTAAACATAAAAAAACATATATCAAAATAAAAACGTTTTTCTTAGTTTGAATCGTCGACTTCGTTGGAGTCTAACCCAGGAATCGTTGAAACATGTTCCACAAAATCAGATCGAATGTTGTGATGCATATCCCTTGACTTGATCATAAATTCATTTGTTGATTTCTCTTTGTCTGTAACGATTATGTTATCTACTTGGGTATCATCGTCTTCATAGTAGGTAACGACCGCACTACCTTCATCCTCCAAAATCATGTTGTGAAGAATGATGCATGCGTACATCACGTTTCCAATCTGATCCTTGTCCCATAGTCGATAAGGCATTGCCAAAATTCGTCACCTCTTCTTCAAAACACCGAACGCTCGCCCGACGTCTTTACGTGCGACCATTTGGACCCTGTTAAACTTTATCTCTTTGGATCTAGGGTACCGTGTTTTGTGAACGATTTTACGAAAACCCCCCACTCCGGGTAAATCCCATCAACTAGGTAGTACCCATGCACGTACTCAACCCCATTTACAAAGAAACTTCCTTTGGGTCCTATGCCATTTACCCGATCATTCAAAAGGGGCGAGTGGTTTATGATAGTAATATCTTTATATGAACTTGGCATACCGAAGAATGCATGCCATATCCAAAGATCTTGGGACGCAACCGCTTCAAGCATGATGGCTGGCATTCCGTGATATCCACTTGTGTGAGCGCATTGCCATGCGGTTGGACAAAGTTCCCAAGGCCATTTCATACAATCTAAACTACCTAACATCCCGGGTAGCCCATGATAATCGGCGTGATGTTCCAATATTTGTTGTACATCACTAAACGACGGTTTTCTCAAATATCTTTTCTTATAAACTTATAAAATACACGAACAAAAGTTGTGAAGACTTTCTCTAGCTACACGTGCCGACATTTTTAAATAGTCGTCCATAATGTCCGAACTATTGTCGTACGCTAACTGTCTAAGCGCGGCCGTGAGCTTTTGCCAAGTACTAAATCCTAATTGGCCGGTTACATCCGGGTTTTGTTTGAAAAAATCATACTTCTCCTCAAGATCCTTAGATATCCTTAAAAATAAGTTTCTACTCATACGAAAACGACGATTAAACATTTTTCCATCATACTTAGGTTCGGGTGAGAAATAATTGCTTACCAACAAATCGTTAGCGGTGTGCCGTTCACGAGGGATATACCTCCTCCGTTTAGGTTGCGAAGTCTCTTCCTCATCGTCTTCCACGATAGCTTTCACCACCGTCGCGATCATTTGTAGAAATATTTTTGCACCATCGTCAGATGAGGATGACGATTCACTTGAACTTGAAGAACTCATTGTGTTTTTTGTGTTTGATATTTTTGTGAGAAAATTGTTAAATATGTTAGTGTATTTATAGGAAAAAAGGTTTTTTTTTTAAATCAGCTCCAACGGCTAGCCCAAACGGCTAGTGTTCTCCACCAATGACCTGCCGCCATGTCATATGGGTAGCCCCGCCCAACGCCCGGTCTGAAACTCCCTCCCAACATGCCACGCTGAAACCCAAGCCCACCCAGAGTGGTGCCTTGGGCGTTTCCCCTAACCCACGCCTCAATCCCCGCCCTATACCCGTAGCCTAAGGATAATATTATTCGAAGGTAACGAGGAGCCTGGGCCCTGCCCCCTACTTGCCTTAAGTTTCGCCCATAGTTACATATAATCAAATAAAAAGAATTGTATTTATATAAAATATAAAATGTGCTTTCAAAAAAAATAGAATTCAAATAAATAATAGTTATTAAAACTTGCAAAACAAACGGAGAGTGATCAAAAGAGAAGTACAATGTTTTTAAAACGATTTATACTTGTGATTTGTACTCATAATTCATAAATGAATTTACAATGAAATGATCATAAATTTACATGTGGCATGTCTATATGTGTAGCGAAGTAGGAAGTTTTTTTTTATCGGTTTGACTCTCATAACGTATTGTTACATGCTTCTCTGTTTTCAGTGTAGCGAAGTAAAAAGTTTTTTTTATCAGTTTAACTCTCATAACGTATTGTTACATGCTCCTCTGTTTTCGGTTTTTCTAACATAATGTTCGTATTTACACAACATTCTTTGTTTTTTTTTCTAAACAGCATCTCGATCAGGGCTATACATGACCAAAACTCGATCAAAGTGGGATTCGAACCTGAGCACTCCAGGGCAAGAACCCACTAGGTGGTAAACCTTCCCACCTCCATTGCAACCACTAGGCTACAACATCATTGGCAACATGCTTTGTGTGTATATACAATTACACTCTTGTTGAAAGTGGCATGACACATGCAACTTTCTTATAAAATACTCAACTTTGCTAGTTTTTAAATCGGTTTAGTTCGAGTATTTCCATCAACGGCTTTCAAAATCTGTTTATTTTAACGATATTTATTTCCATTAACTGATTACATGAATGTGGTGGACATTTAGAAAACTTTTTCTTTTATGCATTTTAAATAAGGGCCTAATAAAGCCCAAATCGTAATACGGTAATACCAAACCGGAACTAAATCGGTGGTAATGGTCTGGTTTCGGTTTCGATAACCAAAAACCGTTACTAATAGTTTGGCTTACAATTTGACCTAGAAATCGTCAAAACCGCCCGTAAACACCTATATATATCGTTTTTTCGTTCATAGTATTAATTTTTACTCAAAATTTGTTTTTTAGTGTAAAATGTTTGGCTTTTAAGAGTCCGGCCCCACCAATTTGGATTTTGAGAGTCCAAGTCTTTTTTTGTTCGACCTCCGCCATTATATGTGTGTGTATATATATATATATCATGTAAACATATCTTTTTTTAAATGATGCTTTATAAAAATAAAATAAAACTAAATGCCAATGTGTAATAGATCCTTTAATTAGCAACTAAAGTAATAATAAGAAACAATGAATAAGAATTTGAATTATAAGAACACGAAATTGTTCGTAAAAAGTGTAGCTGATTGATACTAGCGAATGTAAAAAAAAATATTACGCCTTCTATACGATTAAAAATTTTTAGTTTTGCCGCTAGATGTACCAGCTTCCAAAAGTAAAAATCAACAGAAAGCAACAATAAGCATATTATTTTTTATTATAAATTTTGAATGACGCTTAACGTATTTTTATGATGCACTTCAGTTGAAATTTAAAATTTTGTTCGTCTCATGTTGTTTCAAAATTTTGTTTGGTACATTTTATTCTAAAAGATAAACAATATATTCTTATTGTTAACGACCAAAACAATATTTAACAAACAAAATTTAAAAAAAATGTGTTCCTACTAAGTCATTAAGACGGTTTGGTTATTCCTGTTATAGAAAAAGAAAGAAGCTTTCTTTATTTAAATACAACACAATAGCAGTCTTTATAAGTTGAACACATATCATTATCATCATCATCAACAATTCAACACCATCTTTTTCATATCTCTTGTGTGATTCAAAGTCTTAAAAATTTATGATCACAGTTGCAGTTTCTTGGGAAAAAAAAAGTTTTGATCTTGTTGCACACCAAGTGTTTGTTTTTATGCATGACTGAACTCCAAAACATTTTTCTGATCTGGGATTTTTCAAATTTTGATCATCATCAATTTTCTTGATGGATCTTGATCAATCTACAACTGTGGAGTCAGCACAGAGTGGCAGTTCTTCTTCGGGTTATTGTCGAACTAACTCAGAGATTTCAGGTTTTTCTGAGCAGTTAACAGATGATTTCAACAGCTGTTCATCGGAGACGAGTTCTCCTGTATCGTGGTCGGTTACCGGAAGATCACCTTTCCGGCCAACGCTTTCGAGATTCGGAGCGATCAGACATGATCACAAGCTGGAAAAGGATGATAAGCTCCATGATCAGAAGCCTACTGATTTGGGTCAGTTGTTTTGTAATTATTCAGTTAGTTATTTATAAATTGTTTTTATGAAATCTTTATCAGAATGATATAATAATGTAGCACTACTTCATTTGTTTGGAAATAATATGGAAGTTTTTAGTAATATAATGCAAAATGTTATGGGTTTTCCTAATCCAAATTGATATGATTTTTGTTACATATATAAATTTATGGAAAATTAAAATTTGTACAGTTTTTAGTCTTACAGATTTCATCATATATGCATACTCGGGGTTTCTTCTTTCTTGATTATTTCACATCATTTTGTATAATCAAGTTGCATTGTAGATTAAAAGCAATAAGAATAAAGAGGCTAAAATCCCAAGTTTGATAGTTATTTAGAGTAAAATGCCATTTTCGTCCCTGAGATTTTGCCAGTTTTGCGACTTTCGTTTGAAGGTTTGTTTTTCCGCATCTGGATCCAAAAGGTTTCAAATCTTGCCATTTTCATCCGGCTCGTTAACAACATCCATTTTTTTCCATTAAGTCGGGGGCATTTCTGTCTTTTTTGTTAACTTAAAGGTCAATTCGGTCTAACAGATTCGGTAAGGGGTATTTTAAATGCTTGTACAAAAAAGACGAAAATACCCATGACTTAACAGAGAAAAATGGATGGAGTTAACGAGCCAGATGAAAATGGCAAGATTTCAAACCTTTTGAATCCAGATATGGAAAAACAAACCTTTGGACGAAATCGCAAAAGTGGACAAACTTCAAGGACGAAAATGACATTTTACTCTTTATTTTAATTAAATAATAAATATTTTGCTCACGATAACTGTTATAACATATTTATAAGCTTACAATACTTTTTAATAATTCTTATCGATATTCTTCGAGAAACATGTTCAACAAATTGTATTATTGGTTAAATCATGTCTACCAACAGATTTGTTTAGTTAAATCAGTGGTTGACTTTTTACATCAAATAATCAGTGGTTGACTTTTTACATTAAAAATCATGTATACTGCAGAACTAGAAATGATGAAAGAAAGATTTTCAAAGCTTCTGTTAGGCGAAGATATGTCGGGCAGTGGCAAAGGAGTCTCGACTGCTGTTACCGTCTCTAATGCTATAACAAATCTTTATGGTAAGTAGTCGTTTCTTTACAATGTCACAAGTTGTATGTTATTTTTTCTTCAACGATTAAGTTTTCATATTGTTGAATCTTTGTGCATTGTAGTTTCTGTGTTCGGACAGCACCAGCGGTTAGAACCGTTGTATTCGGATAAAAAGAGAATGTGGAAAAGGGAAATGACTTGCTTGTTATCTGTATGTAATTACATCATTGAATTTGTCCCAGCATCGCAAAACTTACAAAACAAACCATCTATGGAGGTACAGAAAATAACTTTTGTAATATAGGCTTGGCTACTGCTAGCAGTAATTAGCAATAATGAAATATAAATTCAGATAAGAAATAAAAAAAACTGTGATCTTGATGTTTTTTCATTGTCGAAAAACTGGTGAATGTTCGTAAGTAGAATTTGTTTGCATTTACATTTTAAAGTTTTGTTTAAACTGCTTATTCTTAGGGCTGCAATCGAACTGACGTTTAGCGAATAATTCGTGAACCGTTCGCCGGGACGCTCGTTTGTGTTCGTTCGTTTATTGAATGAACGAATTCGAACAAGAAATTTCGTTCGTTTAATTAAATGAACGAACATGAACAGAGGCCACATTCCTTTATTTATGTTCGTGGACATTCCGTAACGTGTTCGTTTGTGTTCAATAGCTCATTAGTGTTTTCATTTTTTATATATTATTTAAACATTTCAAAATTCCGACGAATAAAATATTTAAAAAGTATGAGTGTATTATGTATTTTATTCATGAACGCTTGTTTGTGTTCATGAACATTCGTATGTGTTCGTGAACGTTCCATTTGCGTTCGTTACCTAAAACTTAACAAACAAACATGAACACATTCATTTTCTTAATGAACGGACATGAACAGAAAGTCTCATTCGATAACTGTTCATGAACAGTTCGCGAAATATATTTCCTTAACAAACGAACACGAACAAGGTCTTGTTCGTGTTTTTACAGCTCGTTTGCAGCCCTACGGTTATTCTTGTAAATTTTTCATGCAAGAATAATTATTAAGTTGATCACTCATGATTATTATGCATTTTCTGTTTTAAAGTTTGTGATGGATCTTGTTTAAATAATTTTCAGATGATGATTAGCCGGCTGAGATCAGATATAGATATCAACCTTCCTGCATTAATCAAGCTCGATGCACTTCTCATTGTAAGGCCATTACGAAACATAAACTTTGAGCTTGACAAACTTTTTTTCTAAAATTGCTACCTCCTGAAAAGCAAGTGTTTATTTTGTGTTATAGTAAAAACACAGTTGCTCTTAGAACATAAAGTCAATCCAATGGTTTAAATAAACATTTTTTTGAGTAAAATGCCATTTTCGTCCCTGAGGTTTGGCCAGTTTTGCGACTTTCGTCCAAAGGTGTGTTTTTCCGCATCTTGATCCAAAAGGTTTGAAATCTTGTCATTTTCATCCGGGTCGTTATCTCCATCCATTTTCTCTGTTAAGTCATCATGGGTATTTCCCTCTTTTTTGTTAAATTAAGGGGTAATTCGGTCTTTTCACTATATGTACAAGCATTTAGCATGATGTACAAGGATTCAAAAAACCAAATTGCCCTTTAAGTTATTAAAAAGACGAAAATACCCTTAACTTAACGAAGAAAAATGGATGGATTCAATGAGCCGGATGAAAATGGCAAGAGTTTAAACCTTTGGATCCAGACGCAGAAAAATAAACCTTTGGACGAAAGTTGCAATACTGGCCAAACCTTAGGGACGAAAATGGCATTTTATCCTTTTTATAACATTGATGAAAATAACTGAATCCTATGTTTTTATTGTAGGAAATATTGGATAGTTTCCAAGAAACAGAATTCTGGTATGATGAACAAGGAAGCATGTCGAGAAACTCGCGAAGCGGGTCATTCCGTGGAGCTCCTCAGCCTCAGAGGAAAGAAGACAAATGGTGGCTGCCGCTTCCCTGTGTGCCAGCTGGCGGCCTCTCAGAGACCGCGAAGAAACATTTGAGACAGAAACGTGATTCGGCAAATCAAATGCACAAAGCAGCAATGGCTATCAACAGCAGCATTCTATCTGACATGACAATCCCACATTCATACATTTCTTCTCTTCCTAAGGTACTTGTTTTTTGTCGTAAATTGACCATTGATGTTAGGCTTGTAAATGAACCGAATGTTCATGAACTGATCGTGAATTTGTTCGGTGGGAAGTTCGTTTATGTCCGCTTATTTAATAAACGAATGAACATGAACAAAACTTTTTTGTTCATTTAGTTACACGAACAAACATGAACACACATTTTTGTTCATTCAGTTATGTTCATGAACGTGACGTTAGTGTTTGTTCATTTGTGTTCGATTAAATTTTAAAAAGACATAAGTAGTTATATATATATATAAATATAAAAATATAATGGGCTTTACAGCTACTTACACAAATATAACTAATTAGTAATTGGGTTTTCTAGTAATAAAAATGGATTTTCCAATGAAACTTATCGTATTTAGTCACTAATTTATATGAAAAACCACTTTATGTTCGTTTATGTTTAGTCAATTATGCTCGTTTTTGTTTAAAATGTTTAGTTTGTTGTTTTATGTTTGTTAAATTATGTTCTTTTAAGTTTGTTTGTTTATGTTCATGAACTATTCTTTTTGCCCAACCATCAGAGGTTGTTTCGCGCCCTGATGAGCATCCCCATGGGTCTGATAATTCTAGGGTGAGCACCAACGTTAAACAATGTTTACGGAAAGTTGCAGATGGCCATTTCACTGCGGCGGTTAAAGTTTTATGCTCTTCGGGGGTTGCACCGTTTGGTGAGGATACTATGAAAGCATTGGTGGCTAAACATCCTGTCCTACCTCCTCCGGCTATGCCTGAGTCCTTACTATCGGAGCCACCCCTTACTGTGGATGTTGATAACGTCCTTGGGTGCATTAAATCTTTCCCCAAAGGGACCTCTTGTGGGAGGGATGGGTTGATGGCTCAACACATTTTGGATGCTCTTTGTGGGGAGGGGTCGATGATCGCATGCGGGGTGCTTAGGGCCATTTCTGAGGTAGTCAACTTGTGCTTGGGGGGGAGGTGCCCTAGGGTCTTGTCAGATTTTTTTGCTTCTGCACCCCTCACGCCTTTACTTAAACCGGACAACGGGATTAGTCCTATTGCCATGGGCGCAATTTGGAGGTTAGTTTCTAAGGCGGCTATGAGGGGGGTCGGGAAAGAGATGGCTAAATATCTCGGTGATTTTCAATTTGGGGTGGGTATTCCTAGCGGGGCGGAGGCTGTGCTCCATAGTGCGAACAGGTTTTAAATGTGTTCCACTCGGATGGGTCGTTAGCCATGATTACTGTTGATTTCTCTAATGCTTTCAACTTAGTGGATAGAACCGCCCTTTTGTCAGAAGTTCGAACCCGATGCCCCTACATTTTCTTATGGGTGGATTTTCTATATGGACAGCCGGCTAGATTATATGTCGGAAACGATCATATTTGGTCCACCACTGGGGTTCAGCAGGGAGACCCCTTGGGGCCTCTTCTCTTTGCCTTAGTTTTGCATCCCCTCATTCATCAGATACGAGATAGATGCAAGCTGTTTTTCCATGCTTGGTACTTGGATGATGGTACAATTATAGGTGATGCTAAAGAGGTGGCTAAAGCTTTAGAAATCATCAGGTCTTTGGGGCCATGTTTGGGGCTTCAACTTAACGTTAAGAAAACAGAAGTTTTTTGGCCATCGTGCAATGGAGTTAAGAAGCAAAAGGGTTTGTTTCCTAGTGGGATTGGGAGGCCGGTGTCGGGTGTCAAACTCCTCGGGGGCGCTGTTAGTCGCGATGCGGGTTTTATCAGTAGGTTGGCCGTGAAAAGGGCATCTTGTGCAGTGGATCTGATGAGCTATCTTCCACATCTGTGGGACCCTCAATGCGAGCTTCTCTTGCTGCGCTCTTGCATGGGTGTTGCTAAGTTGTTGTTTGGCCTCAGAACGTGCCAACCCACATTTGTTGGGGAGGCTGTTTCGGTTTTTGACAAAGGCCTTCGGAGAGCTATCGAGGATATCATGGTTTGCGGGGGTCCGTTTTTGGGGATCTTCAATGGAGGCTTGCATCCCTCCTGACCCGTTTTGGGGGTTTGGGTTTATGTTCAGCTGAGGATGTATCCACGTATGCTTTTGTGGCCTCGAGGGCGCAATCTTGGACTTTACAGGACCACATTCTTCGAGACTGTGGTATTGTTGGGTTAGATTCTGATTATGTGTGCGCGTTGGATTGAATGCACATGTCCCTTCCGGATTTTGATCTTGGTGGTTTCTCTAATAAGGACACCCCCCCCCCCCCCCAAAGCCCAGAATGCTTTGGCGAGTGCCCTATTTAGTAGAACTGTCCAGTGTTTGGGAGAGAAGTTTAGTCTATCCCCTCGTCAGAAAGCTGTGTTTGATTGTCTCCGGGCACCTCATTCTCAGGATTTTCTGACAGTTATCCCCATTGAAGGACTAGGCCAACAAATGTCAGCAGTGGAATACCGGGCAATTCTTAAGTAACGGCTAATGATCCCTCTTTTTCCGGTTGATGAGCCTTGCCCAGTTTGTCGCAAGGCTTGTTTAGATACTTTCGGCGAACATGCGGTCCATTGTAAGGAGTTACCTGGTTTTAAATACCGACATGATTTGGTAAGGGATATTCTCTATGATGTTCTAAAGCGGGCAGGGATTTCGGCGAAAAAGGAGGCTCCGGTGAACTTCCTGACGGATCCGCTCGACGGGAGGTCTACTCTTCGGCCAGCTGATATTCTTGTGTTTGGGTGGGCTAGGGGAAAACACGCTTGTGTGGACCTTACAGGAGTGTCCCCTCTTGTTGGACTCAGGGATAATGGGTTTGTTGCTGGCCAGGCTGCGTTAAAGGCGGAATCAGGCAAGGTCGCTAAACACGAGAAGGCTTGTTTAGAGAATCAACACGTGTTTATCCCATTCGCTTTTGATACATTTGGGTCCCTAGCCCCAGAGGCTGTGGAATTTCTAAACAGGGTCCAACAGGTTGTGAATAGTAATCTTTCAACCTTTAAGGGCCGTTTCGTCTTTAGTAGGATTGGTTTTGCAATTCAAAAGGGGGTTGCGGCGCAGCTTGTTGCCCGTTTACCTGCCACTTGTTTGTAATTTGTTACTTTGGTATATAATTGACCTTAATAAGATAGCCATGTTACCAGTAAAAAAAATAAAAAAATAAACGAACACAAACATGCCCATTTTCTTAATGAACAAACATGAACAAAAAATGTGTCCTTGTTAAATGTATACCATGGATGAATAAAGTTACTAAGCGGTAAATCTTTGTTTTCAGAGTGGAAGAACAAGTGTAGGCGATACAATATACCGTTACATGATTTCTACAAGCCGGTTCTCCACTGAATACCTTCTTGATTGTCTCAACATAAGCTCAGAACACGAAGCACTTGAGTTAGCGGATCGTATTGAGGCCTCAATGTACACATGGAGACAAAAAGCATGCTCAAATTATCCAAAGTCATCATGGGAAACTGTTAAAGAGAAAATGGAGGGTGACAAGAATGTGGTACTAGCCGAAAGAGCCGAAATTTTGTTGTTTAACTTAAAACAACGGTTTCCGGAACTTGCACAAACAACACTAGACACTAGCAAGATTCAATACAATAAGGTAAGTACATGAAACCTTTTCATTTATTCTGTACATTTAGTTGAACATGATGGTAAAATGTCAAATGGAGTAAAATGTCATTTTCGTCCCTGAGGTTTGGTCAGTTTTGCAACTTTCGTCCAAATGTTTGTTTTTCTGCATCTAGATCCAAAAGGTTTGAAATCATGTCATTTTCATCTAGATCGTTAACTCTGTCTATTTTTCTTTGTCAATTCAGGGGTATTTTCGTCTTTTTTGTTGACTTAAAGGACAATTCAGTCTTTTTTCAAGGTATTCGATCTTTTTACATAAAGTGAAAAAAGACCGAATTACCCTTTAAGTTAACAAAAAAGACGAAAATACTCCCGACCTAACGGAGAAAAATGGACGGAGTAAACGATTCGGATAAAAATGGCAAGATTTCAAACCTATTGGATCCAGATGCGGAAAAAAACTTTTGAACGAAAGTTGCAAAACTAGCAAAACCTCAGGGACGAAAATGACATTTTACTTGATATATTTTTAAAGAAAAACACATCTATATTACAAAAATTTGTTGGGTATTTATTTACAATGAAGACATCTTATAGTACAAGTAGAATATTGGTTTAAAAAGTAAAATTGTTTTATTGTAGGATGTGGGACAAGCTATATTGGAAAGCTACTCAAGGGTTCTTGAAGGATTGGCATATAATATTGTTGCTTGGATTGAAGATGTATTATTTGTAGAAAAATCAATGACAAATCAACAAGAATGTTAGGCCTTACTTTGAAAATGGGCCTTACTTTTGTAACATTTTCTACATGCTTTGAAAACCAAATCGGGCCAAATCAAGTTCAACTGGCTACATGTTGGTCCGGTCTGGTTTTCAAAACATTTTACGTAAGTAATTAGGTATTCTTTTGCTTTGCTAGCAAGTTGTTTCATAAACTTAGGTTTGATTAAACATCTTTGACCATACACATTACAATAAATGATACAATGGGACTCATATATTTCCCTTTACATTGTCATGTTTAAAAAATATGTAGTCTTTTGATCTAGTTTCTCTTTTGGGTATATACGTATACTCATGTTTACTTGTAAATATAAGGATCATCGCCACCACTATAACCGCTATTGCCGCAACCATCATCCCCCTCCTTCCATTCTTGATGAAACATAAGAGGCCCCGAGGATTGGGGAAAAAAACAAGAATTATTTCTCTTCTTTAGACACCCTGCAAATCAACAAATGATAGCCATAAAGAAATGCACTACAAAAAGAATCTGATTTCTTAAATGAAATTTAATGTAGCAAAGTTCAATAACTAGGTAATAGGTTAAAAATAAAGAATTAGAGCATTGATTTCTCCATATAATAATAAAATAAGATTCACTTCAATGTTAAAATCAAGAATCTCCTACAAAGAATTAGAATCTGTATTAAAATCGGCAATGGGCTTTTCAGAAAATATAGAACTTATATATAAAATAAATAAATTAATTAATAAATAATTAAATTAAAAATAATTAACATCGCAAGTCATGGATTTTACAAAGAAAATTAAGAATTGGAAGACAAAAAAAAATTCAAAAATCACATGTAAAAAAATGTAAAATAAAAATGATTTATTACTATATGAAATCCCTTTGAAATTTTTTCTCAAATTATAATTTTTTTCTCCAATTCAAAATTTGAAACCCTAAATATTCAAAACTGAATCTAAATTGCCATCACTTTGTATCAAAACACACAAACAATTGTTTGAATTGTGACATTTTTTTTCTCTGGAACGTCCAACTCACTCACGAGAGACTAGAACCCTCAACCACTGGGACCGAAGCATAAATACAAAAAACAGTTCAAACATTGATTTAAGCCTATCATGCAACTTCACTGCATAAATCAACAAAGGGAAATCATCTCTCCCCATTTTCATACATACGGTTCAGCATAACAAGACGGGTTAGACGGTTAAACAATGTAATTACAAAAACATGACATCTAATAATATGTGATGCATCCACTTTGATGTAACAAAACACAAAAAACATCTAAATCCAAAGCAGAGTTACAACTTTCACTACATGAGAGATACAAGTCTATAATAATATAAGTTTATTGCTCTAGATGGATTCTACCTTGGGGAAAAAGGAATTATCTTCCTCATACTCCATGAGCGAACAATAGTAATAATAACTAATTAATACACAAGTGTGTGAGAAAGAGCAAGATATAAATATTATCCAGCTCATGAGTCCTAAAAGAAGCAACAAAACAGACAACTGCAGATCATTCTCTCATTTTTTTTCCTTTTTCACATATTGTTGTTCGGTTTGGGTTGGTCAAATGATATCCCTATATATACAACAAATCTCCGAACCAGAACCATACGGTTGGTTCAGGACAGAGCCCTCAAAAAGAATATGATCGACCGTAGTAAAAAATGTTCATTGCTGGTTAGGAGGCTGACCCTGACCCTGACCCTGACCCTGACCCCAAAATGGTAATTTTACATGTTAATGATTTTACCTGAACCAGGGTTTGACTTGGTTTGACTTTTAGAAAGTTATAATCAACTGTCATCATCTATGGCACCGATATAAGTCAGATCCATCCTCCTAACTCTAACCGCACCCTTGAGCCAGCTTGATGCCTTAAGATTAGCAGGATCACTTCCTGCAATTGCAGCTGCGTTTATTGAAGACGGGCCGGATCCTGCTCCGTCTTCCAAAAGGGTCCAAGGGTCGATCTCTATATCGGAATCGGGTTGCGAGGATACGGGCTTGCTATTGCTAGCCTTTCCTGGCCCGTTTGACATGGCGCGTGATGAAGGGCCCTGGCTGTTTCTATGGTTTCCGGGATGTGGTATTGGATTTGATACACTCGGTTGAAGAAGGCCCAGTGCGGAAAGTGGAACGTTAGGTGGTTGGCATGAGATTGAGAATCTTGCGGTGTGGAAAACAAATGGCATGACGGTTTGAATCCGCCATCTGACAGCGTCCGGTAACTGCATGCCATCCAACTCATTCTGCACCATTTTTATAGAAATAAAGATTAAGATAGATGAATTCGGCCAACTCATTCTGCATCTAATTTCGTTTACACTAAATTCAGCCAAAAACATGCCAATTGATGAAATGTTTTTAAGAAAAAACAAATTGACGAATAAACCCTTGTGTAGACAGACATATAAAAGGAAACAATTAGATGCAAGAAAAAACTAGGGTATTGTTTAGGGCTGCAAACAAACTGAACTTTCAGCAAACAAGTCATGAGCCGTTCGGTGGGAAGTTCATTTGCGTTCATTCGTTTAATAAATGAAAGAACACGAACAAGAAATTTGGTTTGTTGAGTTAAACGAACGAACATGAACAAAGACCGCATTCGTTCATTAATGTCCGTGAACATTTGGTAACGTGTCCGTTTATGTTTGTTTGTGTTTAGTACCTAAAACTTATGTCCTTTTGTTTTAAGACACTATTTTATCTTAATGATGTCAAGATTATGTTAAGTACTTAAGTATGTTTGAATAATTAGGTTATTTTGAGTAGATCTACTTAATGTCTGTGAAGAAAGATGGCGATTTTATTTGATATTTTATATATGTTCATTTGTGTTCGTTTGTGTTCATGAACGCTTGTTGAGCGTTCGTTTGTGTTCGTTACCTAAAATTAATGAAAACGAACACGTTCATTTCCTTGATGAACGAACACGAACAAAAAATCTCGTTCCGTAAGTGTTCATGAACTGTTCGTGAACTCAAATCCTTGTTTGTGTTGGTTTGGTTCATTTGCAGCCATTGTTGTCATTTTACAAGATACAAACCTGTAAGCTTTCTGCAACTTCACGATCATAAGGATTAGAGTCTCTAGAACCTTCAGAAGTTGACTTGGGACTAAACTTTGGCCTTAGCCAGTAGGGCTGAGAGGTGCTCAAGAGTGCATGCAGCACCAATAACAGACGATCATAGAGACTTTCACCGAGATCTACACTAGCGGAAGTCGGGTTATATAGATCAGCATCCTCGTGAACAACCCTACTTCCAAGAAGACGAAGAACCACTGAAGCAAGCATGTGCCTCAGGTTACGAAAAGATGGCTCCCTAACAAACAAACAAACACACATGAGTTGCTGACCACATAAGTACCATGAAAGTGTTTTTTTTAAGTTAACTAACTTCTGTCAAACACACATGAGTTGCAGACCACATAAGTACCATGAAAGTGTTTTTTTAAGTTAACTAACTTCTGCCAACGCTTACATAACAAAAAAATTGTCAAATTGTCAACATATCACAAATAATATATCATTTACGTGAAAAGGGGTCAATATGGATTGGATTACATTGATAACATGTGAAATGAGTATAAAGAATTTGGCAGGTCTTCATTCAATTGATAACTTTGTAACCATACCTAATATTTTAATAACTCATAAATTATAACATTAAAAAAATAGTGGGTCAACGCAACCCATTTGACCAGAAACTGTTACACAACCTGCTCTGCTACAAATTTACAACACTTGATCATGTAATATGACAATTAGTGTGCAAAAAAAGAAATTTAAATAACAAGTTATACACAAACTTGAAACTGTATAGCACAACTTAAAGAGAGTTTAATTGTGTCGATATAAGTCTTTGAAAGAGAGAATATTAGTTTAGGTAGAGCGTTGTAGAAAATAGAGTAAACCTAGCATGAAACTGTGAAAGACCACAACTTTTTACTCGAGTCACAGATTCGAATGATTTTGTTTTATATCATATACTGTCAATAAAATAAATTAGAGTAAAATGTCATTTTCATCCCTGAGTTTTGCGACTTCCGTTCAAAGGTTTGTTTTTTCGCATATGGATTCAAATGTTTTGCAATCTTGCCATTTGCATCCGGCCCGTTAACTCCATCCATTTTTCTCTGTTAAGTCAGGAGTATTTTTCGTCTTTTTTGTTAACTTAAAGCGCAATTCAGTCTTTTGAATACTTGTACATTATGCCAAATGCTTATACATGGTGAAAAAGACCGAATTTCCCATCAAGTTAACAAAAACACACGGAAATACCTCTTGACTTAACTGAGAGAAATGAATGGAGTTAACGAGCCGGATGCATATAACAAGAGTTCAAACCTTTTGGATCCAGATGCAGAAAAAAAAAGTTTTGGACGAAAGACGCAAAACTGGCCAAACCTCGGGGATGAAAATGGCATTTTATACAATAAATTATCACTAAATTTCTGTCTACTTACCCATCAGCACAGATTACAGGAAGTAATCTTAAGAGTAGCTGTAAACGCAGCGATATCGAAGCCCGTAACGCTGACGGGGATGGCAGCATCATTTCAACAGGTGGTCCCGCAAGACGCCGGACCAATCCAGGACTACCTCCTCTTAAACCCTTACGGGTATTCACTTTCGTCACCGGTCCTTCAATCCCACCAGCAACGATGGGCAACGGTTTATTAACTCCATGAGTAACGTTACTTATCTGCTGTTCGATATCATTCATCTGCTTAATCAAATCACTAGCAAAAGTAAAGCGTGAGTCATTCGAGCTTTGGTCAATGCACGGAAGAAGTAACTCCGCTAACGCTTTTTCGGTCACATGCTGTTGATTAACTATAAAGGCTTCAACGTCTGATACTGGACCGAATGTTCTAGAAGATTGTCGTTTTGTGTCGGGCCCGGGCCCATTTCCATCGTCAACAACCTCCCCTTCTTCTAGAGAAACCGACTCGAACTTCCTCTTATTTCCTTTTTTAACGGGCCCCGGCATTGGAGTTAAATTATTATTACACCAACCCCAAGGTTTCGAAAATTGAATCTTTGTTGACAAACCTTTGCTCTCGGCTATATTAATTAACCGTTGCCGGATCGATTTTCGACCAAACAAGACGTCGTGACCTCTTAGGAACCATTTCGCTTGTTGAAGTACTTCGTCTTCTAGCGACCTCCCAAGAAGATGCACCACCTCTGAAAAAAGAGGAGCGGCGTCGGGTCTAACCAGCAATCGGGTCAACACCATCTGAATGAAGTTATTTTCATTCTCGGAAACATTTTCATTGTTCGGTGAAAACGACCGTAACGCTTCTACCAACGAAGTATCACGGGCTTCAACTTTTCCAATCAGGGCTTGTTCGTTTAATAACAGCCGGAGCTCGACCCATTGCCAATGAAATTTTGCTGGCTGCAACGTGTCGAGAATATGAACGAGCCGATCAAGAAGCTTCATCTCGTTTAAATCAGCCCGATTCCCGTCATCATGAGAAATAATTTCGTTTGGTAACTGACATTCGATAATGGAGTTTAGAAAGATTCGGGCCCGTAGAGGGACAAAAGCGGAAATTTTTGAATGCATATCGGGCCCATTCAAGTCCAACATCTCTGCAAACTCGGAGTCGCTAGTGTCAGCAGCTACAAGATCGTATAACGTAGCACATTCTCTCAGGCATACGTCACGAAAAGGCAAATGCTTTATGGCATCGCTGATAGCCGATCGTAAAGAATGAAATAACTGGGAAACGTTGTCACGGGCCATGATATTCGCATTGAAAATGAACCGTTTCCATACCAAAAATCCGAAAATGGCAAAAGCAGGTGGAAATACGAGGTTAATAGGAAGCATTCTTTGGATTCTTGATAACGCTACAATAGAAGAATCACCCAAAAGATCGACTATAAACCCATCGGAAACTGTCCTGCAGTTCCCGACAAGAACCCTAAACCAATGAACGGAAACCTCAACCAGATTCTCTGCTTTTAAATCGCCTATAGACCGTACATTCCCGTTTGAATTAGACTGTGTGCTCTTTAAAAATTGAATCACATTTATCCCATCCTTCAGTCTTAAAACCGTTACCATTCTTTCAAGGCTAGTAATACCCTGAAGAACAGCTTCAATAACAAGTGCGGAAATCGCACCTGTTGTTTTAGCAGCTTTAGAAAACGTCGGGTTTTCGTTCGACATTGGATCGCGGGTCTCGGGAGAAAGTTGTAACTGACCTCGTGAGGCTTTCGGAGGGGAGAAGACTTGGCTTAGGGCAGAAGAAGCTTCTGTTGCAAGAGCGATTTCGAAAACTCGACTTTGACGTTCTCCGAGTGCATCTTTTAGTAGCGACAGACATGTGAGATGGACCCGTATAATGTGTCTTGAGAAGGTTAATGAAATCGGGGTTATCTCGGTAATTTTAGCAATCACCTGCCCCACATTACTAACAATCGCGGAAACAGCAAACGCTACTAACGTTGGGTCGCCTTCTTGGCTGCACCGCCCGTTTGTCTCATGCAATCCATTAGCCCTTTCACAACCTGTTGGGCTGTTAAGTACCCGTCATCGGGTTTTTCGACAGTCGGTTTTTTCGTCGGGCCACCTGTAAAAGACTTCTTTTCTTGACCGTAAAACACAGGAATTGCTTCATCTACAAGTCTTTGAACTATATCCCGCAAGCTTAACCCAACCCTTGAAATACGAACACCGCTTATTTTTTTAAGTAAAAACTCATCGAAATCTTGAACTCCTGCAGGTACGCCCAGTGGAAGTCCGAATTCTCCATCGGATGATCTTCCGGATTCGAGTTCCATAACAAGTCTTTTATCAGACGTGGTCTTGAAATTTTTTATCCAGTCACCGACAGTTGCCACATGGCCGTATTTTTTTAACATCTTGCGCGCAAAGACTAGGGCTGTTGAACCAGAAACCCGTCCACTGGATGCCATAACCACCGAAGCACGATTCATCATTGAGGATAATGTTTCGGGAATAAGATTAGCTGCAGCAAGTATGTTCTCATACCTGCACAAAAAGGTTTAATATCGTAAATCCTCAAAATAGAAAGAAGAGTAAAATTTCATTTCCGTCCCTGAGGTTTGGCCAGTTTCGCGACTTACGTCCAAAGGTTTGTTTTTCTGCATCTGCATCCATAAGGTTTGAAATCTTGCCATTTTCATCTGGCTCGTTAACTCCATCCATTTTTCTCTGTTTAGTCAGGGTATTTTCGTCTTTTTTGTTAACTTAGAGGGCAATTCGGTCTTTTTCACTTTATGTACAAGAATTTAGCATAAAGTGCAAGTATCCAAAATACCCTTGCTAAATAAAAAAGACGAAAATACCGCTGACTTAACGGAAAAAAATGGATGGAGTTAACGAGCCGGATGAAAATGGCAAGATTTCAAACCTTTTGGATCCAGATGCGTAAAAACAAACCTTTGGACAAAAGTCGCAAAACTAGCCAAACCTCAGGGACGAAATGGCATTTTACTCTAGAAAGGATAAATAAACTATTGATTGTAAAGAGAGGGAACCTTCTGAGAGATGACAAAACAAACATCTCGCCAACTGAACATACTTGGTTTTCAACACTTCTCGGTACAATCATAACATTTCTTCCACCATGAGCCGTCGGAATCGGATTGATAGGAATTTTAGGCAACAACCAAATAAGAAACCGCGCTGCAGAAACTAAATCATCGCAAGCATCCATCAAGTACAAAATGGTGGACAATTCATCTTCACCAAGCTTCCACTTTGCCAACCCTTTATCATCAACAGGAGACGAATTCCTACCGAAATGCCCAACTTTCGGTGCAGTCTCGCTGATTTTACCAGCCTCGTCAACAAGCTGCCTTACCGTACCCATCAACCACACCACAACGACCCGTTTCTCATCTAACGGTACCCGTTTCAGAACATTCCCGATGGAAGAAGCATCTCCTAAATGAACGGTTGTGACTGAATCGGTTGTCTTTGGAACATCGCTATCGTTGTTACTGATACCATTTCGGTGGTGCGGACAATTTACTCGACTATCACATACATGACTAGTGGATGCACCCTGGCTACCCTCGATTCTGGCAGCGGCTAACTGAGCCAGACTTGAAGTTTTACGGACCGTTTTTTGTCTGCCTCTTGTGGCTTGTTTGACTGGTTTGACCGGTGGCTCAATTGCTCTAAAAGACTCCATCGACTTAAGAGTTTGACCCTTTTTAAGCCACCAAATGTCTTCGTCATCAGAGAGATATGGATATGGACTCTTTTCTTCTACTTTTTGTCTCTTAGCTCGTCTACATTCTTCACATCCAGGTGTCATTTCACTGACAACCATTGGCCCAGTGGCCCGTTTAACATCCCGAGACTCATCAGAACCGTTCTCGATAGTAGACTGGGAATTCGAGAAATGGAGAAGAACGCCAATAGAATTCATTACTTCTTCAATCTTTTTATTGACATTTGATGATGATGGAACTTGCCACTGATCTTTTACAAACTTTTGATGATTTTTCAGCTTATTTGAAACGATATTATTTTTCGGATGGTCAACAAGTTCATGAAGCAAGAGGCGTCGTTCATTTGAGTAAATATGCATGGCTTCGGTTATAAGAGACGTTTCAGCAATTTGTGCTTCTTGGAGTGCATCTTGAATGTATAAACCGGGAAGATGTTTTAAGAGTTTATAGTGTCTCCTCTTTCGGTCAAAGTCAACCATACCCATGATTCCACTAACAATAAGTTCCCTCACGTATGCTTGAGGATAGAAAATTCCCGAACGAATGAGTTCGTTTATGAGCAACTGAACACGTTTAAAACCTTCTCCGTTTTGGGCCTGGTGTTGATCAATCCAGCACACGATAATATCATGCAACGGTCCTGGACTTTGGAAGAACTGTGACAGGTCTTTGACTTTTCTAACGCCAGCTTTTGACTTGCTTGAACTTCGCATTTTCCTTGTTCTCATCTCTAGAAGCCGAGTGGCAACATATACCTGAGAAAAGTCTCGTTTCCCGCTGAATTTAATACCACGAGGCGGACCCACTCGAAAATCCCGAAAATCACAAGTGGCCCACTCGAAAATAAAAAATACAGAACACATGAATGAAGACCCTACCGTACCAATCCACTTTAGAGATGACCGTAAACACGTGCTGACGTCAGCTATCCATCTTTTATCAATAATTTCATCACAAAAATCCTCAAACATGCACTTGTAAGCAATGGTAATATCTCCATGTATAAGAGCTTTATCTAACTCATGCACAACTTTCGCCACGTTATGACCCGAATAGTCCGGTTTTGCAACTCTTGAAAGATTGGTTGCACGTTTCCGAATGGAATAAACAACCGAATTAATCGATAACTGCTGCTCCCCAGTTACCCGTGTAATTAAACTACCGTCATTTGATGCGTTTGAAACCACACATGAAGGGAGTGGAAAGCAATTTTGCGCCACAAAAGTATCGGGAACCGCAAGTAGTAAGTATCGAAGAATTTCGACCAAAGCAGTGATAGTGTATGCCCTCCTAGAGTTATCCACAAGATCTGAACCACCCGGTGACGGTTCTTGGATAAACCGAACAGCTATTCCCACTAGAATATGAACGTAATTTTGCGATAAAACCATGGATTCTATAACAACATATATGATTGGCAATAGCAATTGCAATATCACAAGTAATTCCTTCTCCTGCAAGTCATAAATAAATCAATTTTTTATTAGAGTGAATTATGGACCATGCAGTTAATGCGGTAAAATATCAGATATCAGTCAAGGGCCGATGTTTGAGAAATAGGTTATCGCAGGTGAGATATCGTTAATTTTAATATCATGTAGAATTTATATATATAGCAATTTAACGCTAACAATTAAAGCAAGTATGAACTGATTAAGACTTAAAACACTAATGACAGCAATAAGAAGAAAGACGAATGGTAGAACTAAGAAGATAAGTACTGTTATCGGAAAATCGGTGATATATCGGTTATATCGCTCAATATAGCCGATATTACCTGTACCGATATTCTGACCGATATTTTACATGGGGACCGATAACAAATATATCACCGATATTAACTACATAGATTATAGAAGAAAAAAACAAACCCAACATGATCCAACCCATACCCATAAATAACCATTTACCCAAACATGTTTAGACGCATTACCTGCAGTTGGTTCAGAACCCAATCGATGATTAAAGAAGGGAGAAGCAACCCTTCGGCATAGTGCCACTGTATGATTCGTACGACATACCACCACTTAAAATGTAAAGACGGTTCGTCACTATCAACCGCTGACACCAAGTCATTCTTGTGCTGGATGGACCCACCATAAGCAAACTGGGGTGATCGATCCTTAACATGAAGGGTAGAATGGGAATTACTTTTTTGAACAAATTCATCCAAAAGATGCTGTAAATACTCGATAACATCTTTCGTCCACTGCTCTGAGCGGGAAAACCGAGTTCTATCTGGTGACCCTGACGATGTACTAGAAGAACCAGGTCGAACCTGCAAATAAAATCATGAATTCATGATCAGCTACATTCCAATAACAAATAATATAAATGACAAAATAACGGTACATAAGCAATAACAAGTACCTGATTAAGATATGTCACTTTGATGAACCAAGTTGCTCTTAGTAGTGGTACATTGTTTCTGATAAGAACTTCGAAAAGTGCTTTCTTTCTATAACCATGAGGAACATGATCCGCCAATGACCGCAAACGTTTATGTTGTTGCGACAAACCCTGTAAAATATCATAAACATAAGCTTTTCTTACTGTACAATCAAAGAGTTTTGTAAAATATCAAAACGGTAATACTTTAAACTAAAACTGAAAGACAAACCTCAATCCATTTCTTCCGAAAATCTTCGCCACTGGCTTTCTGTTCTGGGAATACACCGGGCTTACTCAACAAATTACCGGTAAGAGGGACTCCATAAACTTGACCAGCCTGTATACGTAAATATACTTCAAGCATTCAACTTAACATTTAATATCAATACATACTGGCTAAAGTAGTTACATTATATATAGATTGCAATATATATCATAGATGGAAGCATAATCAATATTTAATACCTTGCGTTTTTGAGCACGAGATTCATTAATTGCTCTGTGATATTTTCTGATTGCCTACAGAATATCATAATGTGATTAATGTCTCAGGTCAGAGTAATGTGATAACTGAAAGGCATCAAAAATATAAAATGTTTACCTCTTTGCACTTTAGAATAACGGGCTTGGTGAAAGTTGAAATCTGTGATAAAGATATCTCTCTGGACTCCTGTAAAATTAACGTCCAAAATAGTTGCAAATAATTATGGAGATTAGTTAATACGAGTTTAAACTATACAAACAGCTTTTACAGCATACCTCAAGTCCTTCAACTGTCTCTCTGTATCCAGCAAGCACATAGTCCTTTGTAAGTGTCTCCTCAGGGCAATTTGTAGTTGGCGGGTGAAAGTCAGGTGGTGGAAGCCTAAAAACACAAAGATAAGAATCAAAATTTAAAAACAATTTAATAGTACACAAAACGAGTTCGATATTAAACCTGCTATTAATATCAAAATAACATATAAATCGTGTGAAAGTGCTTGCTAAGATACACATTGCATAAATGAATGAAAATAGAAACTACCTTGAATTCAGGGGATCTTTCTCACACCTCAATTTGTATGGTGCGAGTTGTGAAGGGCGTCTGAAAAATAAAAACAGAAAACAAAGCAAAATTAAGTCGCTTGCTTCCCACATAAAGAAAAGACGCCTTAAAAACAGATGTAAACAAAAAATACATACATACAGCATATACACTTTATGAATATTGCATATATAGTGAGTACCTATTTGATTGAAAGTTAGCTGGAAGTGCAGATGACTCAGCTCGAGACGTATCTCTGCCTAATGAGCCACCAACTGCACTGTTATTGACTGCACTAGTGCAGTTGGTAGCATGATACCTTTGCATTGCTCCAAACTATGACCCGCATACTGTCTCACACATTGAAGCACTGCGGATTACCATATTAATAAAGTTGCATTAGATAATGTCAAGAGTTGCCTTTATACACAGAACATACTTTCAGAAGCACTGTCAAGCATTTACTCATTAGATGACATGTAGCAACAGTATGGGTTCCTTAAAGATCCATAAACTAGCATATTTGTATCACATAACTAAGCTTTGCATTGTGAAACGCGAAGTTAACTGTTGATATAAATGATAAAATCTTGTTTGAACTACTATAGAACTGAATTTCAATCAATGATGCTGAAGACAAAAGTTTGATACAATTAAACTGCTACCATGTTGCGCATTTAACAACTTACTCTCACTCCCCTTTGCTGCACTTATATAGCTTCTGGTGAATCCATATAATAAATGAAATAATGCATACAATCTCTTAAGCTACTTAATTAAATTCCATATCAAGTTTGCCAATCAAACTAGATTTAAACATCATCTCCTGCCAAAAACGTCCTCTATAGAAAAGATAGAAATCGGAAAAAAAAATATACGAAAGAATACATAACATACAAGAAGTTTAATCTGCAAGTTACAAATCCCAATATGGGAAGCTGTTCAACTTCTAAACCGCACGTCCACACGTGCACCCAAATTCGGAATATTTAAATCAAACTAGATTTAAACATCATCTCCTGCCAAAAACGTCCTCTATAGAAAGATAGAAATCGAAAAAAAATATATGAAAGAATACATAACATACAAGAAGTTTAATCTGCAAGTTACAAATCCCAATATGGGAAACTGTTCAATTTCTAAACCACACGTCCACACGTGCATCCAAATTCAGATTATTTAAATCAAACTAGATTTAAACATCATCTCCTGCCAAAAACGTCCTCTATAGAAAAGATAGAAATCGGAAAAAAAAATATACGAAAGAATACATAACATACAAGAAGTTTAATCTGCAAGTTACAAATCCCAATATGGGAAGCTGTTCAATTTCTAAACCGGACGTCCACACGTGCACCCAAATTCGGAATATTTGTATTGAAACTTGAGAAAAGCACTCAACTACTCATACAAAGATCTAAAATAAGTTCAAAAACAGAAAGTACAGCCTAAGAACTTGAGCTCAAGTTAATAAGAAGCATAAACGGTAAACCTAGCGCATAGTTAGTTTCAACTCAACAAATGCTGATCAAATAACGTAAACGTATCCAAGCATAATTACATTTTCAGCTCTCAAGTCTGTAAGCCCATACACAACACAAGTACCCAAGTTTACATTTTATTAAAAAACATATATGTGTGATCGAAAAGTTAACCTATAATTATAAACATTGATTAACACTAACAATATATCTTAAAAAAGAAACCTAATCACCAAAATTTCTCAACTTCAGCTACTTAACTATGCACAAAAAACATGTAAACATCATCTTCATCACCAAGACACAAACTTTAACACTCCATCAGTCACTAATTACCACAAAAATATACATTAATTAACCAATCAGATCACACTGATCTTCAAATTCTCACAACACACTACCAACTCCACAGAGTACACACAGTTTCCCTACCTAAAGTGTACTAAAAACAGCTCCTAACACACACATACATACACATACACATATACATACACAACAACAATAACTTAACATGAATCCATAAATCAAATTCCACACATAAACCGAACAAATCGGAACAAACAGTCGTTATAATCCAATACATGTTTCTAAATCAATCGTACCTTTGAAATCGAGCAGAAGATTGACGAATAAACCCTAAATCAAGTTCGAAACATGCAGAAGAGAGTTGTTAGAAGTTCGATAACGGAAAACTAGGGTTTGTGTGACAGTGTATAAACTAGGGTTTTGAAGCAAGACGAAGAATAAATCAACAACGGTGAAGTGGATAACGGATTGTGGATGTGAAATTGTGGAGTTAAATATGTGTAATTTGATGAAAATGTTGTGAAGAGAATTAGGGATTTGAAATTTTGGGGAAGACGAATCGTGTGTATGTAGAGATATATTAGATACAGAGAGAGAGAGAGATTGGGGCTTTTGACCCTCTTTTTATTTTTTTGTTTTTTTTTTTCGATGATGGTGATGAGTGAAGTACAGGGGTTGATATTGGAAGTTTTGTATAGATGAGGGGTGGTTTGGAAAGTTTTGGGTAGTGATGCCTGTTTAATGGATTTGTTTGGTCATTGGTGGGTTTAGAAATAGTAGAGTTTATTAGTAATTTTATATTTTACTAGTATTTTATATGTTTGGTATTCATTTTGATGTTTGAAGGTTGGATAGTGTTTGTTTCATAACTGATAATATCTTGAGAGTTATGAGAATCGTATATTGTATTTGTATCTAGTGTGTTGAGTACTTGAGTATACTACACAAGACGGTTATCTAATTGACTATGTGTTCACTTTGGCTACTTCTTGTCATGCTTATGGATCACGTACAACTATATAAATGTATTGTGTTGTTAATGGGTTATTAAATGAAAACGTTTATAAAGGGGTCAAAGGGTAAATACATGGATAGATATATATGGGATACACGAGGAATCGGAGGTTCTCGTACTAACACATGTTAACTGTGTTGTCATTAATTAGATATTTAAAACACTTTATTATGATAATAATAACCAAAACTAAACTTAAAAAACAAGATTGATGTAAGCTTTGTAAATGATGTTGTTTGTTAGATAGAAAATATATGTTAACATCGTTTATTAGAAACAAAATGAATGGGATTTCATGATATAATGTTACATGAGGCCCATATGTAATGCCCTAAACCTGAAATTTTGTTAAATATGGTACTTACTAGTTTCATTGCATAAAAGAACTTAACAATGTCGAGTAACCTAGTTAATATTTGTTGTTAAGTATAAAGAATGAAAGAAAGTGCATGGATAATTTGTGACATTTTGAAAGTTATATAAATGGGCAAAATAAGGGGGTGGTGATCAACATTAGATTTTGGTCCTGGATGTTGGAGAATGGCGATATCAGGAATGAGGAAGAGATATGTGGGCCAAAATGAAGCTTTATTCATCAATTGAAGCCTTTCATGAGTGAATTTTAGTGATAATCAAGTGTGTTTTCACTATGAGGTGTGAGTTTTAGCCCCAGATGATGATCTCACTTCATGGCGAGATTTACTCATGTTCAATCTTGATTCACAAATCTGAAATTGATAATGATTTCGTGAAATATAGATATTTCACATGTTACCTTTCCTAGTTGAAATGTGTTTTCTTGTTTAATTTTTAAAAGTAGACTTGAGTAGTCACATGTATAATGAGGTTTCATGGAATTGGGTTTAGATGTTGATTTGGGGGTGTAAACCATGATCATGTTTGGTCGATTTGATAAATAGATTGAAAGAATTTGATGTTTTTTCTATGCTAGATGTCTATTGAATGAATGGTAGTTTATCTCTGAAGAAAATAATGTGTTTGATAACATGTGCTATGTAATTAGGCATGAATGCGTTGTACATTATGCTTATATACTTGTATGCACACCAAGTGTTTGATGAAATGTCTAGACGATGATAACATATGAAATTGTATGCAAGAACTTAACAAATGCGAATGGAAGGTAAATATTGATGTAATTGTTAGTAAACTAAGAAATGTGTCTTTGATGGAATCCATGTGGGAATGTAGTTTGATGGTATGATTTTGGTAGAAGTATGCATTAGGAACATGTACTCTATGCTTTAGTGGTGTGATGCACACCATGTGTTGGATTAATTGCTTAATTATAGTAAGAAATGAATATGTACTAAATGTGAAGCATATAAGCTTTAGTAAGGGATAAATTTGGAATTATATTGTATTAGCTAACCTTGAATGGTGTTGCCAATTGCAGAATCATGAAAGAACTAGTATATGTACAGTTAATGGTGTGTGTATGTATGTACTTAAGTGGCAATATGATTATATGTGTTATACAACATGGAATGCTTACGGTGTGAATTATATGATTTGGTATATCAATATGGACATATGTCTCTAAGTTGGGAGTTTGTATACTTGACAACAGATGTATGGATAACTTGGTTAGGTTTCATAATACGATTGTGAGACTAGGTAGACTGTGACATCTCGGATAATCAGGTACTTGTGAGGCTTTAATTAAATTTTTATTTAGCATATAAAATATAATTCTTTATATCCGCTAGTTTATAAGAACGATTGTTTCACTCGTTGACTCAAACTGCTCGTGTAACTCGAATTTATGGGGCTCGAACCATAGCATGAAAATTGCACACTTATGCTAACCCGCTAAGTACATGTGGATGATTAGTTATTATATTATTGAGTTATTGTGTTATGTATAAGTAAAATAATGTTAAATATATATATATATATATATATATATATGTATATATATATATATATATAATTCATATCAACATCTAGCTACTACATACACACCTTCACCCTTGTTTTTTTTTTGCAGCCTACATCGATCCCAACTGAAGAAACCCTAAATCTCTTAGACCAGAATCTAGGTAGATCTATGGAATGGGCTCTGCATAAAAGGGATTAATCCTTCGTTTAGTTCCACGATGATGAATATAACAATACTTCAACTGATCCTGCAAAACAGAACACCGTTAGCTCGCCACGGTGAGAAGGGGGTTCTCCTCGTGACCACCCTCCGGCGTGAGAATAAGTACAAGTAGTCGGAAGTAAAGTATAGTAAGAGAGAGAGTAGTTGAGAGTGAATACCTTCTACTTGAAGTCCGAATTACTTATTTATAGCCAGAGGGCGCCAAAATGAGAGATGATAAACTTAACGGAATCTTTCGTTATTCCGTCAAGTTGGTGACAATCCGTTAATGCACACGGATCGCGAGCTCATCAACGGTTAGGGAGATGTCACGTGTCATCATGAGATCACTACTTTTTTATGGAAGTGAGCATGCCATCATCGTGATCTTTCTCAGTTGTCCAGATGCTGCCATGTGGCAATTAGTTGTAACCGAAAAGATGCTTTGCATGATTGGGTAGTAGTGGCTTCTAGAAGGTTTCACAGTTGTTACCCATCTATTGCTTGCCACGTGTACAGTCTGTTACAACAGAAAAGATTCCCTTTGCTTCTGCACCAACTCAAGGATTTTTGCTAAGGGAGAATTTCTCAGGATTAGCTGTTTCCTTGCGCGAGAGGTGTAAATTAGCTAACTGATCCTCTTTCCTCTTCCTGCTGCTTGGCGCAGCGCTTTTGGTGAGTACTTGCTTTGATATAAATATTGGCGCAAGGTGTACATAAAGTGTTATCCAAGGAATTTGATCAAGGTTAACTTTGAACCTTGCGCGAGCCCACACAAGGTGGTTAAGTGATCCTTTCCTTCTTTTGGCGCAGGGTTTTAGTGACTTTCCTTGATATAGAAGTCTGCGCAAGGTCTTCTTAGAAGTTAATAGTGGGTGTGGTTCCCTTGGTCGGCGCAAGGTTTTTGGGACCATACCCCTTCAGGTCCCCCAGTCCAGTGTTGCTCCTATGTGGAAGTAAAGAGTAGGTGGAGCACTGGACTTAAAAAATATGCTACGTTGTACGGGTGTTGGCCTTTTGTTGCTTTATGCTTTTTGGGTGACGTGTCACAAGTGATCTTTTGGAAGATATTTGAATTTCAAATATATTTGGACACGTGTCGCTCATCCAAATGATGTAGTTGGTGGACACGCACGTTCTTGAGACGTGGTGGTACTGTTGACAGGCTGTCAACAGTACGTGTCTTACTGCATTTAATGATAATTCAGCAACACTCACGCGCGTGGGGCGATTACTGTTTCCCACTCGCCCTTGCAGTTACCTGGGGAAGAGTGATGGTCACAAAAGTCGCTGCAGTCATATCGACCATTAATTGCGATTGGTATATAAAGGGAAATGGCTCTCCATTTGCTTCTTTACCAGATGATATTCTAGAGAGAGAAACACATATATCCTTCATATTTTCCGGCGACTGCGAAACTCTGATCATCTTCTTTTTTCTGAAAAAATCCCCTTCTTTAAGAGTTCTTTCAGCAAGATTTTTATGGCGACTGGATCTAGTTCTGGGAGAGTTGAGGCATCGGCGACGCCTGCACTGCCTCCATTGAAGTGGGGGAAAGAAAACTTTGATGCCCTGATTGATAATTTTTTGTTTGCTAAGTCTTGGGGAGCTTTTTACCCTAAGGAGGGTGCCACGGCGGCGGATGCTCCGGTCGGCTATATTACGTTGTTCTACGATTATTTTACCGAGGGCAACTTCAGACTTCCGGTGACCCACTTCATGCTTGAGATTCTAGACTTCTATAAATTCCATATTTCCCAGTTGAATCCCATGGGAATGGTGAGGATTAGGCACTTTGAGTTCGTCTGTCGGTCGATGCAGATCATACCGACAGTGGAGAAGTTCCGGGTATTTTATCAGCTTCACTGCTCATTGGGCTTTTATTCATTCCAACAAGGTTGTTGTTAGTGCCACTCAAATCCTACCACGACTGGAAGCAGAAGTTTTTTTGTGTGAAAGCGGCGGTTGTCCTGATGGCTATGACGTTTAGGGCTGGGGAGGAGATAGAGTTGGAGACATTGGCTATTCCGACCAACAAAGTGTGGTACCAGAACATAAAAGATGTGCCCAATATTATCTTGCCAGAGAGGGCATTAATTGCTGCGGGGATGAGTATTTTGTGGAAGAAGGAACGTCGAGAAAAGCCGGTTTACACCAAAGATGGAGTTGGTAAGTAACTTCATGATTTTCTAGAACTGTCTTCCATAACTATTGTATATTGATGAAGTTTTATTGTTGTGCTTCGCGAAACAGTTGCGCCATTGTACTTGGTGTCTTTTAAGAGAGACAATGGAAAAATGGCTGTTGTGCCGCTTGAGGCGAATGAAGAACCGTGGTTTGATCAGATCTTGGGAAATTTTGAAATCCCTAAGAAAGAAGATCTTAATGCGCAGCCTTCTGCTACTACTAGTAAGTCATACACTGCGAAGCCTAAGTTAGTTATTGCAATATTACTTGTAGATACCAACTCTTTAAGTAATATTGCAATGTAACTTATGGCGCAACGTTTTTCCTTTATTATTGATCATGTAGGTGATTTGCTAAACTTGGGCGTAGGCCCTGACTCCAAGAAGAAAAAGAAGCCAACCGCTGCTGCGCCCCTACCTCCAAACCAGATAAAAAAAAAACTAAACCATCTGCAGCTACGAAAGCTGAGGGTAAGAAAGGTACGCGTCTCGTATCTGATTCTTGGTGTGATTACATGGTGGTGTTAGACTCAATAGAAGGTCTTGCGCATGTAGGTTTGAGGAAACCAAAGCCAGAGCCTATTGACCTATCATCTGTCCCTGCCTCGAACCCAGATCAACCTTTGGAGATACCTTCAAGCCTAGAGGAGACGTTGAAGCGTGTCTCAAAGAAAAGAAAAGAAGCGGAAACTGCACCACCTTCTCCGTCGAAAAAGGTTGCGCGGCTGCGCATCAGCAAGAGGAGCAACCTGGATGCCCTTGCGAAGAAGTTTTCGCCTGGTATGTCCCTTTCTTTGCATCCATTGTTGTAATAGCTGCGTGCTTGACATTTGTGTTTGTTTTTGCAGATAAACCTGTAAAGGTTGCATCGGTATCATCTTCTTCCATACCATTACCGTGCAAGCCTGATATCATTGAAGAAGGTGATGTGGACCATAGCGCACCTATTTTTGATGCAGACTCAGTCAGTCCAGAAAAAAGTGAAAAAGTGGCTCCAGAAGAAGAGCTCAAACAATTTGTTGCCATGAATCCTGCTGGCGAGGAGGTTAAAGATACTGCCATGGGTGCTGCTGAAGGAGGGTCTGGTTCTGCGGGGCAAGATAACCCAGCCACGTCCGTACCTGAGCCTTCAGTGTTTATTTCTAAGGGTGCTGGCCCTTCCACCAGAGGCAAGTATTTTATGCCAATTTTTGATGATCCAGAGGAGGAGTCACTGATTCGCCCCGAGGAAACGACTGGGGATTACTATTATCGTTCTTATTCTGAGAAGCAGGCTTCTGAGATCCATCAGCCTGTGTGGAAGGTTAAACAGGGTGATGTTTTTACAGATTGGCACTCCTGCAGAGAGTGGTATAAGGGCATCTTCCCTCCGGCGGAGGTGAAGCGCCAAGAAGAGAAAAACCATGATGTCATTTAGCAAACATTCTTACAAGAGTCTGCTCTTGCCTCTTCCACGATGAACAGAATTGTGCGCGAGTGGCGCAACATGAACAAGGAGTGGGATGAGGTTGAGATTGACAAGGCGAAGGCCAAATTTGAAAAAGAGAAGACGTTAAAGATGATCGTGGATTTTGAGGCTGAGAAAGCCAAGTTTGAGGAGGAAAGAAAGGCCGAAGAATGGTCCGCTCTTTCTTGGAAGCGGAAATGTGAGGTCGCTGCTGCGCAACATGCTGAGGATCGCAAGCGCTTTGTGGAGGCTTGTGACCGAGATAATAACGAAAAAATTTCTCTGCGCAATGAAATTGAGAAGCTCAAGAAAGAGAAAAATGATGTTGTTGCTGCAGCGGCAGAGGCTCATTCTCATAGGGAGAGGAGTGAGCAGAATGATGAGGTAGCAACCAAAATGACTCTCCTCCTTAAGAATAAAGAGATTGATGATCTAACCTCTATGTTATTTGACCAGGCGCGGCTGCAAGATGAGGTTGATACTTTGAAAAAGGATATCAACCTTCATCGAACTGAGAAGGCCGAGTTGGTCCGCCGTTTGACCGAAGGCGAACAAAAGATTAATGATACGGAGGTCGCTCGTGTTACTGCAGAGAGCCTGACAGAGTCCCTTATGAACCAGCTTACTTGGTTGCGAGAATATGGGATTGTGGAGGTATTATCCCTGTGCTGTAATGTAAACATCTTTGTTGAACTATTACATTTTATACTGATGCGCTTGTTTACAGATTGCAAACTCTATCTTGAACTCGACGGGGTTAGATGAGAGAGTGGCGGAACTCATGGTAGCGGCGCAGAATGATGGCCATGCTGAGGGTTATAAGGAATGCACACTTTATGTGGCCCATGCGCTGAAAACCCAATGGGGCACAAGCCGTGCTGCTACGCATGGAACCGACACAGTTGCTCTCTATACTGCCGCCAAAAAGAGTTATGATCATTTACATATTCCTGTCATGGATCTTGTCGATGCTGTGCTGTAGCATGATGATTTCGTGGATAGACTAAAGGAAATCTTCTCTGAGGCTGAGAAACAAGAAGATGCGAAGGATGCAGGGAAATAGAGTTAGATTGTGTCTATTTCCGTAGTTGTTTGTATATTTCTTTTTGATGTATCATTGCGTTTGATGCGCAAGTACTTTTTAATGTGACTATAATATATTTAGTTTACAATTTTTGCATGTGACCAATTACTTGTTTAGGATAAACAAATGAACAATAAGCAAATTCATGTGTGAGCGCAAGCATTGTATCGTCTTGTGGCTCATGAGTATGTGTTTTTGTTTATCCAAAGGAATTGCATGCATTTGTAACAAATATAAAAGAGTGTAAGTAGCGACAGAAAGTATGTTATTTCATTGATAATGCGTAAAGCTTACAATCTGTCACTAAGATTACAAATGAAAGCTGATGTAAGCAGGCTCATATAAGGCGCAGGGTTTATGAGCGCTGAGATTACATGTAACATCTGCGCAACTGCTGGGCATTCCAGGTCCGTGGGACACTGGGGCCGTCCAAGCGCTTCAATGTGTAAGCTCCTTTGCCCAGGACTTCATGAATTACATAAGGTCCTTCCCATTTGGGTGCCAATTTTCCTGGCTTTTCAACGTTCGATGCTTCGTTGTCGCGAAGTACAAAATCTCCGGGTAAGAAAGTGCATACGCGTACCCATTTGTTGTAATATTTTTCCATTTGAGATTTGTACTTTGCTTCGCGTATTGCTGCATTCTCGCGCCTCTCTTCAACCAAATCAAGATCAAGTCGGCGCTGTTCTTCATTATTATGCTTTTCAAGAGCTATCATTCTGGGTGATGGAAGGCCGATCTCCGCGGGTATTACAGCTTCCATGCCGTAAACAAGACTAAATGGTGTTTCGCTAGTGCTTGTTTTTGGCATCATTTGGTGCGCCCAAAGTATACTTGGTAATTCATCAACCCAGCCACGTCACGACGTACCTAAGCGTGCCTTAATTCCTTCCACCAATTGTTTGTTTATGCTTTCTACCAGACCATTTGCCTGTGGATGGGCAACAGAGGTAAAAACATGCTCGTTTTCATTTCCTGCATCCAGGCTTGCAGCTCTGTAGCTGTGAGATTGGGACCGTTATCGGTGATGATTCGTAGCGGTAGGCCAAACCGGCAGATGATATTTTCCCATATAAATTTACGAACTACCATTGCTGTAGTGGATGCCAATGGCTTCGCCTCTACCCATTTGGTGAAGCAGTCGACAAAACGAACTTGACTGCGCCCGGTGCATCAGGATAGGGTCCGATGAGATCAATCCCCCACTGTTGGAAAGGCTAAGCGGTGGTTATCGGAACCAAAGGATTCTTTGGGTGCAGCGTCTTTGGCGCATGCCTCTGACAGGACATACACTTGCGCAGAATCTCAACTGCGTCAACATACATTCCAGGCTAGTAGTAGCCTGTACTCATGATCTTGGCCACCACCATGCGCGGTCCAGAATGGATACCGCATAACCCTCGTGGATTCCTCGTATTAAATATTGTGTATCATGTTTGCTCACACAACGAAGTAAAGGTCCAAAATATGACTTTCGGTATAAGATACCATCACCTATTTCGTAATTGATTGACTTACATCGTATTTTCCTTGCTTGGGCTTTGTCTGCTGGAAGCGATCCATGCAGCAGGTACATAATTATTGAAGACATCCAAGATGGATCTCCGATTTCAACCATGCTTACTTGTTTGAGTGGCACCAATGGGTTGCTTAAAACTTCAATGCGAACCTCTCTTGCCAAATGTTGAAAACTTGTCGCAGCTAATTGCTCAAAGCATCAGCATGTTTATTTTCACTCCGATTTACATGAACAACTTTGAATTGCTTAAACTGAGTGATGAGTGCTTTCGCTTGTTCAAGATAGAGGGCCATGATGTCGCCCTTTGCATCATAAGAACCGATAATCTGTTCAGCAACAAGTTTAGAGTCTACATGAGCTGTTAAGAGAGATGCACCCATCTTAATAGCCAGGCGCAGCCCTACTAAGAAAGCTTCATAAACTACTTCGTTGTTGGTACTCTTAAACTCAAGTCGAATTGCATAAGTGAATTCAGCACCGTCTGGACTTAACAAACGTAATCCTGCTCCTGCCCCGTCGTTGTTTGATACGCCGTCAGTGTATAAGATCCATTCTCTGTCATCGATAATGGGAACTGGATTTTGAATTGCTTCGCATTCCTCAACCTTATCTGCTGGAATTTCAACAATAAAGTCGGCTAACACTTGACCCTTGATAGCTGGTCTTGGTTTGTAACATATGTTGTATGCTCCCAATTCAATTGCCCACTTCGCGAGGCGTCCTGAGACATCTGGTTTAGATAAAACTTGACCAATATGATAATTTGTCAGGACCGTAATGACGTGTCCTGAAAAATACCGTCTCAGCCTGCGTGAAGCGTGAACAAGAGCTAACACTATTTTTTCCATTATAGAGTATCGAGTTTCTGGATCATTTATCATTTTACTGATGTAATATATTGGAGATTGAACACCCTCGCGATCCACCATTAATACTGCTCCAACTGCCATTGGAGATGCTGAAAGATAAAGAATCATCGGCTCTTTACTGCGCGGCGCAGTAAGTGTGGGTAATTGAATAAGACAATCCTTCATTTCTTGAAAAGCTTTCTCCGCTTCGGGAGTCCATGAAAACGTTTTACTTTTGACACAATTGCGCAAGGTTCGGATAAATGGGAATGATTTCGCGGCATGATTAGCCGAAAAACGATTAAGTGCAGCTAATCTCCCAGCCAATCGTTGCATTTCTTTGATGGTGGTAGGAGACGACATCTTTTGGATGGCCTCCACCTTTTCAGGATTGACCTTGAATCCTTCCTTCGTAACCACAAAACCTAGGAATTTTCCTTCTTCCATGCCAAAAGAGCATTTCCCTGGGTTTAAATACACTAGGGGAGAAAACATGTACGCTTTACGGTAAACTTATTCTTTAACGTTATTGTGAAATAACGTCACATAATTTGATAAAGTAGTTTATGTTATACGGTTATGGTCACTAAGTAGCATCTTATCACGGGAAGTCCTCACAAACTCTCAAACCGTTAGTATTGGTATAATAGCAGGGGAATTTGAGTAGTACTACTGGGCCCGACAAGCCCTACCCGAGCTAGTCGCGCTAGCTGACCGGTAATGGTAAACGGGTGTAGAATTGGCATAACACATGCCATGGTCAGTGATAAACCTGGCACACAGAGGCTAATAACAATTAGCTTCGGTTTCGAACTCTTATGTGACTTAGCTTAGGTTAGCTATCTACATTATGACATGAAACTATTTATCAACTGAACAACTTATTATTCCGAGTTAGGAATAACGGAAACTTTGTAATCGGATAAATTACTAAACATCAATCAAACCTGTGAACTCACTCTTCTTTATGTTGACACTTGTTTCTTGCATGTTTTCTCAGGACGCTAGCCTCAGGAAATAGGTACACGCCATGGAAAACTATTTTATCGAGTCTTGCATTTTAAACAATCTTTTGGTTATGGGCGTTTGTTTTGGCGCTCCTTTACATCTACTATCTTTACGTTTCTGCATTTATTTTCCGCACTCTGATTTATTTGGTTGGTTTTATAAAGGTCATTCTAAATGACTAGTGTCTATGATCCTGGTTTGTCACGTGCCTCGCGGTAAAACCCCACAAGTTGAAATTGAGGGTGTGACATAGACAATGGGGAAACACGTTACTGGTATGTCGCATACATGATGATAAGTTGAATTGCATGAATTATGAACAACATGGTTATGAATATATGTCTTATACATGTTAGTAGTTGACAAATAGAAGTGAATTATGTAACATTTCGTATTTTCATACTTTATATTTTTGGAAAGCTTTTATTTATATATCACGAGTTGACGTCACCTACGCATTGCGGCCGGATATTGAATATAAAAGTCTTTAATATCAATATATATGAGATGCGAAAATTCTTAGTTTACGCAAAACATTTTTTTTTCATTTTGCTTTATCTGTAGTTGTATCGCCCGACGTTTTCATACTTTACATATTTAGAAAGCTCGTGTTGTATTCCTATTTTGGAAACCTTTGTATCTTCTATTCGTTGCCCATTGTAATCATTGTAATCGTTGTAAACCGAGACTTGAATCATAATGAAAACTCGTATTTTTATTCCTATTTGTATTATGCTTATTCGTAATCATTTTATACTTATGCACATTCATACGTTTATGCTTGGTACTTAGAAACATGACAAACATGTAAATACATGACCATCATACTTCATACAAGACTTATTCGTGATGTTTAAACTTAATCGTATTCATTTTATACCTATGTGAACTTTAGAACATGATTCTTGTGCTTAAAGGTCTCAATTTGCCCAACAATACGTTTTTTATAACAATAATGCAAGGCCCAATCAACAAAGCATAAAAAATAAAAATTGGTTGTCCTGACCAAGGCGTGCGGACCGCATGGGATTGTGGTTGCGGTCCGCATGGGGTCTGGGCGGGCAGCAGGTTTGAACCCTCGCGGGTTTAGCACGAATCCCACCATTTCCTTCTCCTCCAATGGCCTTAAACCTCATTTAAACCCTCCCAAACTAACCCTAATCCTTCTCCTATTAACCCTAAGCCTCCTCCATACATTTTCCACTTTCAACACTCACTAATCTCTCACAAGTCACTCTCAAATCACTTGCAACATCATAATTCGGGCAGATTCATATAACCTTACAAAAGTGAGCATAACTTGCTCATTTCTTAACCATTTCACTTGATTCTTCTTCATACTTTCTTGGATAATTCTTAGGTTTGAATCCATGGGTTCTCCATGGAGAATCCAGACCTGGAAATGCACCTAAAGGGTTCCAAACTTTTTGTTGTGTTCAAAACTTCTTAAATCTATGTATTCTTCAACCAAACTTGTGTTCTTGTGCTCCTAATCAAGCTTATGATTAGTGAAGCCTAACCAAGCTTGTTAACATGAACTAAGGGTTGTTTTAACACCCTAAACTTTCTGTTTTCAATGAGTTTTAAGCTCACAAGTGTTGCCAAGTCAAGAACTTGAGGTTAGTGTGACTACAAGGTTAGCTTGGGCTATCCTACACCTAAGTCCACACAACACTTGATGTTTTCCCATTCAACCTACGTAGCTTGCTAGTTGAAAGTAACACAACCCCGTCTAGCCTTCTGATGCGTGGTCGAAAACCGTGTTCTTATGTGTTTAAGTTTGTGTATTTATATAGATTTTAATCTTGAATAGCCTACTTTTAATGGATTTATGTTTTACAGGTCTAAGAGAGTTTAAGGAGCTATTCGGGAGCTTTACGGAGCACCGGGAGCGAATATGATCAACTGGGGATGTGAAATGAACAAAACCCGGTTAACCATGAAGATTGGATGTGTTTTGGGGGGAGGTTAATGGATTTAAAATGAAGATATTTGAAGATGGCTTGATAGAGGGCTGAATTACGAGTACGTGGGCGAAAACGGTGAGTAAAACGGAGCTATAACGAAGCAGTTATGAAGAAAAATTTTCGCAGGAAACCAGCAAAAGGGCCGTCGGCGACGCCCTCTGGATTGTCCCGTCGGCCAAAAACCTCCGTAAACAGCATATTAAGCCGTCGAGTGAAACTGGGACTTCCAGGGGCCATCAGGGACGCCCTAAATGGGCGTCGGCGACGCCACCTGCATTCCCACTTCGCGAAAAAACTTGATTTTTTGAGTTGGGGGACGGGTTATATCATTTGTTTTGACCTACTTTGAGGTATTACGCAATTTTGGAGTTTGAAACCTCACCTTGGAGCCAAGAACACCATCACCTTCATCCACAATCCTTCCCAATCCATTCCATCATCCCGAATCATCAATCCCTTCGATCCTAACCCTAACCTACCATCATCCCTTCCATCATTCATCCACACACATCATCCATCCCATATCCTAATCATCATCTTCATCACTTTCAAGGCTTCAAGATGTCATAGTTCAAGCTTCAATCCATTGTTGATCGTGTTCCGTTCACCATGAGCGGCTAATTCTCGAAGGTTTCACCCGGTGTAGGTTTTTGTAAATTTCTAGGGTTTGACATTGTTTAAGATTTGATTTGTGAAAACTTGATATTTTGAAACCTAAGATAATTGTCTTGCATTTGTTTTGAATTCGTAAACCGTCGAGTGATTATAAAATTGACTTTGCGAAATGTTAATGTGCAATTAACCTTACTAGGTTAGAGTTTACATGTTCTTGGTAATGAAATGTATTACGGTCCGTTGTCTATGACGTCGATAGCTTTTGGCATCTAAGCCACACAACACTAAACTCGTTGATCATTTTTACAATTGAATTGAATCTAAAACGTGTAGGAACCCTAGGACTTCAATTACCGAACCGGGTGTGAACCTTGTTTTCCCACCATTGTTTTACAACCATTAATCAATTTCTGTACAATCATTTTAAGTTAAGTAGTTAATTAGTCAAACCAAACTTGTTGGTTCATTCCAACACATTTCTCAAACAAAAGCAATTAACCATTTTCATAGCAAGCTTCATAAAATTGTGAAATCTTTATAATCAAATTAGTCCATACGTGAACCACATACTCTTCATGGATCGACCCCTTACTACCACTAACGCATTTGTTAAGGGTAATTTGGGCTTATAAGTGTTATCTTTGACCGGAGCGCGACACTTCGATCACCTTCGACGTGTGTCGACGCCGGCTCACTGGGTTGTAGCTTACTTGGCTACTTAGTGTATAATAATATATATTTCAATTCTTATTATTCTTGTATTTGTTCTTGACCCTCCTTGTTGTCTATGACAACTTGTGTAGTGGTGAACTTATACGAGGTTCCTAAACGGATGGTTTCTTACCCCCGACCTCCTACATGACTTCTAATGTTCTCCTTGTTATTTGTCGCATATTATTATGTATATATCTATGGACTATATTATAATGAACCTAAAAACCGAACCCTTGATGATGAATAACTAATCACTTGTCAAGTTACTAAGTTTACCACTGAAGTGTGTAGTTCCTTGTTACAATTCTAATAGGTTCCAAACCTATGGAATCAAATAAACCCTAAAGGGTTCCCATAGTGTCAAAATGAGTGCTAGACCATAGTGAATACTTTCGTATACATACTTTGTTATGCCTTATTTCAAAATCTCGAATCTTCCTTGATCATCCAAATACTCTCACCCACGTTTTCCTCTTGTAGGATAACTCGGTGTTCATCCTGCAACTAAAAAACTCTTCACGGATTACCAAGTCGGAACGCTTGCAAAACCATGAGTATACTCGAACCCCCTTTTTACGTTTACCACTTTTGGGGTGTAACATGTTTACATTATCATAAAATCACTAAACTTATGCTTCATTACGCACAAAAACAATCCATTATACATGAATACTTTGACACATATGTGATGCTTATACTAGGACCGAACGTATGTGATACTAAAATCATTAGCTTATTTTTAGCCTCCATTTGACATGTATAGCGCTGTAGGAGTAACGCACCGCCCGTAAACGTGAGGTCATGTTGAATTATTCATACTAGTTGCGTAAACAGAGGGTTGACTAGAAATATCACATGCCTTGTATTTGCTCTATATGAACTTAGTTGCCATATGGATTTGTTTAAACTTATGCTTAAACGTACGCTTATACTCAAACTTGTATAATCGTCTTTGCTTTTACATTGAACTCTATTTTAAAACATGTTACAGGTTAACGAAGATGATGCTATGAAATTGAAGTACCATTGAGACTAGATATACACATAGACGCTAGGTTTATTATTGTCGTATCGAATTTTGTCAAATGTTGTTATGTTATTTGAATTTTTCCTTGTAATGTAATGACAATTTATTCATGAAATGAAACTTTGGTTTAATTAATTATTGTCGCTTTTAGCGTTGTGAGCAATGAGCAATCTATTTATTCTCGCCTCGATATTTCCGCCATCGATTGGGGTGTGACAGTAGCCTACACGCGCAATTAGTAATTTCAATTCTAACTATGTAAAGGTTAGTCACTAATATACTTTATATGTCATCTAACGTAGACTGGGTTTTCAATTGTAAATCTATAATAAGTTCAAAAGATTTTTTTTTTCTGACCCAAATACGAAAAACCTGTCACACACAAAAAGTATATAATACATGATTAAAAGTTCATGAATATTAACATTTTTGGGACATTTGTCATGATGACATGAAACATAAGAAGAATTGTAGCATACTTGGATGAGTTGTAAATAGAATATCCTTACATAAACTCACCTTAGAAATCCCTTCTTCCTTCATCTATCTCAAACACACCCAAACACACCAAATACAAACAACCTAAAAAACCACAGAAACTCACACCAGTGTTTTTTCGTTGTTGTTGCATGCACATGCGACTCGAGATTGTATGTGAAAACATTTACATTGGAACTAAAAGTTTCAAAAAATTTGTTTACATTCTAAATTCGTTTTAGTCTCCACCAAGTCTTCAAAAAAAATCAACTTGGGCTCTAAAACCTTCTCTTTCGGCCTCTTCCTTTGTCTTCACATACCCAGCCTACTTCTTAATTGCATATTTGAATCTTTTTAGTTTAAATGCTAGAACCTTGTTCGGGGTCACTGAAACAAAAACTCATCGAGAAACTTAGATGCCGCCTGTTCCGATTCAGGATCCCAAGTCCGTGAATTAAAACATATAAAGGGTATCGGGGCGAAGTTCTTAGGGTCAGTTATAAGGGTTAATGAACATTGGTCCCAAATTTTTTTGGGAGAGTCGTAGATGCTGTATACGGCCGCAAAGTTGACACAATGACATAGACCCGTTCGTCTCACTTTTTTCGATAACAAAATGGAGTCGGTATCGTAAAGATGGTATCAAAGAATACGGTCAGTCATTGATCAATCCTCATAAACGAATACTCATATCAATTTGTTGTCCGATGTCGAGACACAAAAGAGAAAAACTTGGTCATTCTTCCCGTTAATCATTACACATTTATATTGGATATAATAAACTAATTACAACGCATAAATTGGAATACAGAAGCAGCATAAATTTGAATTAGCATAAAGGGTTAGGGGCGTTCATCATATTTTCAATAAACTTTTTATAAAAACCAATGAAAATAACCGTCATTTCAAGATAAAATGCAGATGATAATAGAAACCTAATTTCACTATTTCTTTTCTATCATCGACGTATTCATGATTCCAAATAACCGTAATTGTTATGATGAAACGCATCTGCAAATAATTTAAGGAAATCGGAGCGAAATTTCACTTATTGTTGTCACCGGTTCAAACTCCTGAACTGATCATGCATTTTTCATAGATCATGTACGATTCCAAATAACCGTCACTTCAATAAGGAAACACTTACGATAACAATTAACAAATTATGCATAATGTTACCATCATCTATGTAACAATTCTAAATTTCGTTGTTACTTCATTTTCAGTTCATTCCCAATGTATTTCCATTTGTATTCCGAGATTCAGTTTATAAAAAAGGTTTATGTTAATTACAATTATGTATGTTATATCGCATCTAATCCCTTATTAAATCGTGTCGCTAATATTATCGCATCGCAAATCACAGTTAATTCGGGAAGAAGGGAAAGCTAGCGCCTCGATACGTTGGTCTCTTTAAGATTCTGGAAAGGATCGGTAAAGTAGCCTATCGTCTCATTTGAACTTGCTGTAAGTTCGCCCAGAGCTCCCGAAACCCAAAACCCTATGTTTCTAAGTAAGAATCAACCAGATTTCAACTACAATGATGTTCAACAATGTTTTACAACGATTTTGCACAAGGCACTGCCTTTGTTTTCATCAAATCTCTTCTGTTTACGAAAATCTTCATCTTTTTCCATACAAACTTCTATTTTCACTCAGATCTATACTATCTGAGCAAAACCTTTTAAAGTATTGATTTTTACACTAATTTCGGACTAATGACGTATGTTTCGTTCACTTCTAAGTGGAACAAGGCGTTGTCAAGCAAGAATCTCAGATCCAGAAGCATAAGGACGAAATCGTCACTTTACACAAGCTGGACTAACCCGTACGAACCCTCCGGTTCGCCCGGATTAGCCCGAGTTTCTGTAAAATGGCAAAGTTCGCTCCAAAAGACCTCTCCAGCCTAAGTTGTACTCAGTGGCTTAAGGTTGGAGGGATGGGCACTCGATTTCCTCAGCAAACAACGCGAAAAAGCAAGATTTTGGACCCGAAAACATCAAGTTCGCTCAAGAATCACCAGCACCAGGTCAAGTTCGACCGAACTTGTACCCATCTAGGTCAAGTTCGACCGAACTTGGGTCTTTCCCTCACAAAATCCTCACAAGTTCGCCCGAACTTGCCTAATTTCTTAAGAAACTATGCAAGTTCGCCCGAACTTGTCTTTCTAGTAAGATTTTCTCACAAGTTCGCCCCAACATGAGAAGTTTCCTAAGAAACTTACCAAGTTCAACCGAACTTGACTCAAATCTCACCAAAACTTAACAAGTTCGCTCGAACTTGTATGTTTACATACAAGTTAGGCCGAACTTGCCTTATGCTCAAACTAGACTTAACCGTTTCAGCAATTCGAAAGACTGATGCACTTCTGTTCGTTTACAGGCTGATCCGGCGCTCTCCGCAACTCTTCCCAGATCCCTATTCTTACCTAAACGCACCCACTGTGAGTATACTTGACCCGTTTTTGCTTTAATGCAATATTTGGGTGTTACATACGTTCCTCAATCAAAATCACCTCACAAATCAAACTGTTTATCACACGCGAATAATCTGATTATATATGCTCAATACGTGATACTGGAAACATGTGACTAGGACTTATTTTCGATAACTTGCCTCCTTAGCTAGTATGGTACTATAGTGTGGCTAACACCCGACGGGGTCTAGTTAGGATGGACGCGCAAGCCTTCTCACGGTAGTTAGCATGAGAAATAAGCCTATGTTTATCTGTGTGATGTGTTTTGGTGTATCATGATATGTAATTGGACTATTTCGCGAACGGTTTCTCTATTATGCTAGTATTACTAAAACCTGTATGCTCACCTTTACTTAATTGTATTGACTTGTATTTTACGTATGTAATAGGTTGAGGATTTTAGCTTGGATGCTTTAGACGTAGTTTTTTAGTTGTAAGGTTTTGATTAGAAATCATGTAATAAATCTAGGGGAGATCGAATTGGATTTATGTTTAAGAGATTTTGTTGAATTCTAATGGTTGTTTTGAAGATTGTATGAGTTTGATAGTATGGGATATTAAATGTTGATTATTATCTTTGAAATGATTGTTATGGAATCTGTTGATCAATCTGATTCGCCTAGTGCCACTACCCTGATGTTTCCACCATCGGTTGGGGTGTGACAGATTGGTATCAGAGCCCAAAACCTTAGGATAATAGGTAGAATTGCCATGATTCAACCTAGTAGCATGTTTAAATACCCGTGTGCTTACGTGCTTACGTGATTACGTGCTTACGTGCCTATGTGCTTACGTGTTAATGTGCTTACGTGTTTATGTGTTTACGTGGATACGTGTTTATGTGTTTTGTGCCTTGTATGAATAATAATAATAAATATTTAGACATAACTCTATTATAATCGAATCTCATCTAATCTAAATCCTTTATGTAGATGTCGTCAATCGGATCTCATACTCGCCGCTCTGCTCAGCGCCACAACGACAACAAGCGCATCGCTTCACTAGTCGCCAAACAAGTGGCAAAAGTCATCCCGCAAATCGTCTCGGAAATTCATGCTGTGAGCAGTAACTCCTCGGTCGACTCGAAAACTGAAAACCCCAAGTCACGGTTCAGCTTCAAAAATTTCAAGGCTTGTGCACCTCTCGCCTTCACGGGCAACGATGGACCAACTGCTATGTTCCATTAGTTTGACGCCGTTGAGGTCACCTTAAGGCAAAGTGGATGCCCCGATGACCTTCGCACGGTGAACGCTACAGGAGTCTTCCTGTCTCGTGCTCTCGACTGTTGGACCGACGAAAGAAATAGGCGCGGTAATGATGAAGCCTATAATCTGTCTTGGGAGGAACTCAAGGAAGTGATGATGAAGGAGTTCTGTCCTCCGCATGAGATGCAAAAGCTCGAGAACGAGTTTTGGGGTATAAAGCAAGATGGTCCCGACAATGCTGGATTCACCGCTCGATTCAAGATTTTGAGCATGATCTGTCCCAGCCAAGTTGATACTACTGAGAAAGCTATCAACAAGTATATCCGTGGTCTACCCGAATGTGTCGCGAATTTTGTGAAAGTTTCTCGTACTACAACCATCGAGGAAACCTACATGCTCGCCGCCGAGATCAATGATCAGCGAGTTCAAGATGGTTATTTCAAGAACCATGCGAAAGTTGCCAATCAAGCTGTCGTCGAAACCAACTGCTGCTATCGAACCATCCAGTGATCCGAAGGGAAAGCGTTTGGGACGCAAAAGAGGGAACCCTAGCAAGAACTACACCGCTGCTACACCGCTCAACTCTCAGCCTCATCAGGCTCCTGCTCAGGGCGCACCCCCAGCTAAACGTGCGTACACCAGCCCTCACCCACTATGCCCGAAGTGCACATATCATCACGTGGTGGGTGGAAACTACCGTTTTTGCACAAACTGCAATATCTACGGTCACTTTACCGTCAGTTGCCGTACCGGCCCTCGTCAGCCAGCTCCTCAAGCTCCAGCACTGCCAGCTCCTCAGCGTACTTCCCAGAACAACCAGCAACAACAAGCAGCTCCAAAGGCACGTGTGTGTTACGTGTGTGGTGACCCGAACCACTTTGCAAATGTCTGCCCAGACCGTACCGTGAAACAAGAGCCGCAGCAGCCCAGCAGCCCCAGCAGCCGCCACCACCGCAGCCTCAGCAGCAACAAGCTGCGCATGGAAGGGCTTTCAATCTGAATCACCGCCAGGCCCAGAATGACAACAATGTTTTCAATGGTACGTTCCTTGCCAATGGTATTTATGCTTCATGTTTATTTGATACTGATGCTGATAATTGTTTTGTATCGTTAGAATTCGAAAAGGTTTTAAAATGTAAGCGCGCTAAACTCCCAAAGACTTTCGATATTGAAGTCACCAACGGAAAATCCGTTGCCGTCACCTCTGTCCTACGTGGTTGTTCTCTCGATCTCAACAACTATGTCTTCTCGATCAATCTCATACCTATGCAGTTAGGTAGTTTCGATATCATAGTAGGCATAGACTTTCTTCGTGAAAACCATGCTGAAGTTGTATGCTTCGATAAAATGATTCGCTTTCCTCTTCCAAACGGTGATCAACTTCATGTCTATGGTGAAACTCCCTCAAAGAAGTTGATGCTTTTGTCATGTACTCGAGCACACAAATACTTGCAAAAGCAATGTGTTGCTTTCCTCGCCCATTGATGTATATACATCTTTAAAACGTCAAATAGACCCCGTTTACGCGAGAACTTGTCGTATTTTTATTGATTTTGGTACTCATTTGAGTTGTTTATGAAAATACAGGTTCGGGCTTCGGCCCGGTGTTGAAATGGAGGCTTTTGGAGCAAAAAGGAGCAAAAACGGAGTTTTCCAGCAAACTGCCAGATATGGCACGACCGTGCCAACCACTGGCATGACCGTGCCAGGCCAACCCTAATCGACACTCTCATCAGCACGCTCAGATTCTGCGCAAACCAGGAAGATTTGAAGACTGGCATGACCGTGCCAAAGCTTGGCACGACCGTGCCAAGCCAAACCAGTCTCAGATCAGCTTGTTTCCGAGATTATTTCAGCCATTTTCGAATATGTCACCGGGAAGCACGACCGTGCTAAAGGGTGGCACGACCGTGCCACCTCGGAAACGTTTGAGCGGGATTTTTCCCAAAATGGCTAGCAAACAACTCAACACTCGAAAAAGGCACTCTGACACTTACCAAGCACGACCGTGCCAAAAGGTGGCATGGTCGTGCCAAACTCCCAGTAGCATAAATATGTGGTTTAAGCTCATTTGGAGGGTAGTTGGAGCATTTTGGTGAAGTTTTCTCTCAAGAATCTGACCTTGGAAGCTTGTAGGAGCCAAGAGGAAGCCTTGTAGAGGATTACTACACTTGAAGATCTACTTAAACACCATTGAATCTTGTCTTTAAGTTGGTTAGCTTACTAGTTTCATTATGAACAATTTGTGCTTTCTTGTCTTTGATTTGGTCATTATGAGCCTTATGGGCTAAACATTTGTGTTGCTTAAACTTTGTTGAAGCTTATGAACATGTGATGATTATGGAAGTAGATGTGGTGATTGTTTTTGTTAATCTTAATAGTAGTGCTTGAATCTTGTTCTTGGAGTTCTTATGTATGTTTAAAGTCTTTATTCTTGAAGGTTTGGTCATAAGTATTTACATGTTGTGTTGGAAAGCCCATGTAGAGATTATGATTGTTGAATCTTGATAACTTGTTAGTATGATTCATTGCATGATACTTGGAATGGTGATTGCTAACATGATTAGAATGGAGATTCGAGCATGTGTAGGAATTCTTGCATTTAGATTTGGAAAATCATAGTAATGTTTACATGGATTCTATAGTTGTGTTAGTGTTAGATTGATGATTTTTGGCCAAGATTGTTATCTAGTATGACCATGCTTGTGGTTTTTGTCAAGAACATGGTGATAGTGCTACTTACTTGAAAGCAAGTTAGGGTGATTGTTATGTTGTTGATGGTAATTTTCCCAAACTTGTAGAGTTAGGAGTTTTGACAAACAATTAACTCTTGTTTAAAGATTAACATTAACTTAGCAAGTGAGCTCAAAAATAATAATTTTTAGGTGATTAGAATGTTATTCATTTTAGTTTTCCTAAGGATTATAAACTAGGAAGCCTTGATTGGGGACTTAGTTAAATTTGAATCTTGCATCACCGTTAGTCTCTTCCTTTAGTTGTTACATGTTTGTTAGTGGATACTTAGTTTAGGCAACCTCTTTTAGATATTGTTATTCCTTAGTTTAGTTGGTAGCTTGTTATTTTTGCATGATAATTTAGAAACAAAATCAACTCATCAATTGAAAAGGCTTTAAAGTAACAAAAGTTTAGTATCGAGACACCGCGTCCACGGATTGATATCCGGTTCTTACCGATAAATTATATTACCTCCCGATGGGTACACTTGCCCTTTGTGTGTGTAGTTAGTTTTTGGTGAAAAACCTTTTTAAAACTACATTTGTGTGAAGGAAAATCCAATTAAAATATATATATATAATTCACGCACATCAAGTTTTTGGCGACGTTTCCGGGGATGCGGTCTTCTTGAGAACGGTTCGAGTTACTTATTTAGCCACTGTGAAAAGTGTATAAAGTTTTTGTCTCATTGTTTTGTTTGTCTTTGCATGATTATTTGAAAAGAAAAAAAATATGATTATTTGCTAGTTGTTTTTATTTTTGTATATATAGTGCATTGTGCTCCTTCTTTTTCCCTACAGGTCGTGTATGTCCTCAACCCCCGTTGCTGGAATCGTTGAGCCTTCATCGGAGCCAGAGCGCAATCTTCATTGGAGACTGTGGGAGCGGTCCCGCACGGTAGCCGCTACGATCGAGGTAGACGCGAGGGGAGACGACACATTCTACGAGGTTCGTGTAGAAATGGCAGACGAGGAGGAAACGAGGATCTTAAATGAGATAGGAAAGCCGTCACTTGAGGGTTACCTGCGAGCATCAATGCACCGACGATTAATAATAATAATTTCAAGATCAAATCTGGCACCATATCGATGTTGCAGAATGCGGTGCAGTTTTATGGCAAGGATCACGAGGATCCTAGTGTCCATATTGCGGGTTTTCTGGAGGTTTGTGCCATGTTCACGATTCGTGACGCATCACCGGATGCGATACGACTTCGGCTCTTCCCGTTTTCTTTACGTGATGGAGCCAAGGAGTGGCTTCTATCACTTCCAGCTGGATCTATCACTACATGGAATCAATTAGCTGAGAAGTTCCTACAGAAATATTTCCCTACAGAGAAAACTGTTCGGTTGAGAACCAAGATTCTCAACTTTCGTCAGGATGAGGATGAGTCCGTTTACGAGGCGTGGGAGCGGTTTAAAGAGCTTATGCGAAAGGTTCCACACCATGGGTTGCCCAAGTGGCAACAATGTCAGATCTTCTACCATGGTTTAGATGGTTCGGGGCAGATGATGGTCGATACATATTCGGGCAGAGACATCGGCACGAAAAATGCAACCGAGGCATTTGAGATTTTAGAGAAATGCGCCGTGAAGAATCGTACACAGCAGCCGCCGAGAGGGAAGAGTTCTCGATAGGGAGTTCATCACGTGGACGACTTCATTGCCATGACAGCACGTATGGATGCCTTATCTTTGAAATTTGATCGAGTGTTGGAGATGCACTCGAGCGGTTCTTCGAGTGGGGGAGCATATCATGTAGGCGATTTTCCAACGGGAGAGCTGTCACACGAGCATGTAGATTTCATGGGAAACCAATACCGTCCTCAGAATAATCCCTACAGCAATACTTATAATCCGGGGAGGAAGAATCACCCAAATTTCAGTTGGAGGCCAGATGCGTCAACTCAGCATCCACCTGGATTTGCTCCACGTCCCACAGCTCCAGGAGCGTATGGTCAGCCTCGACCTCAGCAGACATCTCACACTAGCGAGCCTAGTGTGCAGGACATGTTCAGTCAGCTCATAGCTGGTCAGAATTCCATAAAGTCCGAGAATGAGAAGCGTTACAAGGATTATGACGGTCGTTTCGCGAGGCACGAGAGTGAGTTGAGAAGCCAAAAGGCTTCCATGCAGACCATTGAGAACCAAGTTGGCCAGATTGCCAAGATGTTGTCTGAGAGGCAACAGGGGGGCTTCCAAGCAACACGGAACCTAATCCGAATGCTACTGCGAAGGCCATCACGTTGAGAAGCGGCAAGACCGCTGAGCCCATCACTTCGGCTGCTTCACCAAAGCCGACTGATGATGAGGTTGATGAGGAGATTGAGATGGAGTCTCCGGGTGAGGTGCAACAGAGGCGAGTCCCAGCAAGTATAGCACGACCCAAGGAGCCATTGAGAGAGTATGTCCCTCCCATTCCATATCCAGGGAGGTTGAAGAAGCAGAAGATGGAGGAACACTATGGTAAATTCCTTGAGCTTTTTAAGCAACTTCATATAAATTTACCATTTGTTGAAGCACTTTCTCAAATGCCTAAGTATGCCAAGTTTCTAAAAGATATCTTATCTAACAAAAAGAAACTTGAGGAGCTTTCGCATGTGACCTTGAATGAGGAGTGTTCAACGGTTCTTCAGAACAAACTACCAAAGAAAATGAATGATCCTGGGAGTTTCACACTCCCGTGTTTGATTGGTAGTTTGTCGGTCAGCAATGCATTAGCTGATCTTGGAGCTAGCATAAACCTCATGCCATATGCGGTTTTTGCTAAGCTAGACTTGGGAGAGCCCAAGTCCACTCGTATGAGCATTCAGCTTGCCGATCGTTCAGTGAAGTATCCTCGAGGCATAGTTGAGAATATGCTTGTGAAAATCGACAAGTTTGTCTTTCCTGTCGATTTCGTGATTTTGGACATGGATGAGGACAAAACTGTCCCGCTTATCTTAGGTCGACCATTTCTAGCCACTGCTAGAGCCATGATTGATCTTTACACCGGCAGACTTACTCTTAGGGTTGATGATGAGGAGGTGACATTTGATATTGGTAAATCCATGCAGCATCCACAGAGTCAGGATGATACACTCTATTTCATTAAGACTATCGATACATATGTGAGTGATCATCTTCGTGATACATTTGAGGAGGATGTGGTGGACATGCAGTTACTTGGAGGGGAGACTTTTGGTTCACCTGCTGGGAGCCAACTAGTTGAGGAGACGACCTGTCTGATAGGTCATGTATCTCCCCCGTGTCCAGAGGTTTTTGAGGTTGTGGATCACGTTGCTGAGCCTAAAGCACGCCCTTCTGTTGAGGATCCACCTTCAGTTGAGCTTAAGGAGCTTCCAGAGCACTTGGAGTATGCCTTCTTGGAGGGTGCGACTCATTTGCCCGTTATCATTTCTGCTGGATTGTCGGGAGAGGAGAAGGATCGATTGCTCGAGGTCTTGAAGCAGCACAAGAAGGCGATCGCATGGAAGATTATGGATATAAAAGGGATCAATCCATCCTTTTGTACCCATAAGATCTTGATGGAGGAGGACTTTAAACCTGTAGTTCAGCATCAGAGGTGTTTGAACCCAAACATGCAGGAGGTTGTGAAGAAAGAGGTCATCAAACTACTTGATGCAGGTTTTATATATCCAATCTCTGATTCACCTTGGGTTAGCCCTGTGTAGGTAGTCCCGAAGAAAGGAGGCATGACGGTGATGAAGAACGAGAAAAACGAGTTGATTCCTACTCGTACAGTCACCGGATGGAGAGTTTGCATTGATTATCGCAAACTCAATGATGCCACGAGGAAGGATCATTTCCCACTCCCTTTCATTGATCAGATGTTGGAGAGGTTGTCGGGTAGGATGTTCTACTGCTTCCTTGATGGTTTCTCGGGTTATTTTCAGATTCCCATATCTCCTGAGGATCAGGAGAAGACGACATTCACATGTCCCTTTGGCACATTTGCCTACCGGCGGATGCCCTTTGGATTGTGTAATGCCCCGGCCACATTTCAGAGATGTATGGTGGCCATTTTTCATGACATGATCGAGGACTCCATGGAGGTTTTCATGGATGATTTTTCTGTATTTGGGAGTTCATTAGATCAGTGTCTCGGGAATCTGAAAAGGATGTTGGCTAGGTGTGAGGAAGCCAACTTGGTGTTGAACTGGGAGAAATGCCACTTCATGGTGAAGGAGGGCATTGTGCTTGGGCACAAGATTTCACAGGCGGGGCTCGAGGTTTATCGAGCCAAGGTTGAGACTATTTCTAAGCTTCCGCCTCCCATATCAGTGAAATCTATTAGGAGTTTTCTAGGTTATGCAGGTTTTTACCGGCGATTCATAAAGGACTTTTCCAAAATTGCCCGTCCCATGACTCAGCTCCTCGAGAAGGATGCCCAGTTTGTTTTCTCCGATGAATGCCTTAAGGCATTCGAGTTGTTGAAGGAGAAGTTGGTGAATGCCCCGATAATGGTAGCTCCCGACTGGGAACTACCCTTTGAGTTGATGTGTGATGCGAGTGATTTCGCAGTCAGGGCCGTCTTGGGCCAAAGGAGGGACAAGCAATTTCACCCGATTTACTATGCGAGCAAGACCTTGAACGACGCTCAGGAGCATTACACCACGACAGAGAAAGAGCTCCTAGTTGTGGTCTTTGCATTCGATAAGTTTTGGTCTTATCTCGTCCTTTCCAAGACCATTGTATACAAGGATCATGCAGCTCTTCGGTATCTTTTTAGCAAGCAGGATGCTAAACCGAGGTTGATATGGTGGATTCTTTTGCTGCAGGAGTTCGATATTGAGATCCGTGATAAGAGAGGGGCTGAAAATCTTGCAGCCGATCATTTGTCTCGACTTGAGCATTCCGAGAGGAAGGGAAATCGTAGGCCTAACATCAATGACAATTTCCCCCACGAGTTTCTTATGAGGATCGAGACGAGTGATGATTCCCCATGGTTTGCTGACTTCGCGAACTACTTAGCTAGTGGCATCCCGATCAAGGGGATGACCCATCAGCAAAAGCGAAAGTTCTTTGCGGATGTTAAGTACTACTTTTGGGACGACCCTTACTTGTTTAGGGTAGGAGCGGATCAGATGATCCGGCTTTGCGTGTATGGTGACGAGGCGAAAGATATTTTGCGCCACTGTCACGAGGGACCTACGGGAGGTCACCATGGAGCGAATAACACTGCGAAGAAAGTATTCGACTCTGGATTCTTTTGGCCGACTATCTTCCGTGATGCCCATGAGTGGGTAAGGTCTTGTGATGCTTGTCAGAGGGCAAGCAACATTTCAGCACGCCATGAGATGCCACAAAACGACATCCAAGTCTGTGAGATCTTCGATGTATGGGGGCTAGACTTCATGGGTCCCTTTCTGACTTCTTTTGGTAACCGCTATATTCTAGTTGCTGTTGACTATGTGTCCAAGTGGGCTGAAGCATAGGCTTTACCCACAAATGATGCTAGAGTAGTGGTGAAATTTTTGAAGAAGTTGTTTGCTCGATTTGGTGCCCCTAAGGCATTGATTAGTGACCGTGGGACGCATTTCTGCAATGCACAGCTTGAGAAAGCATTGTCCCGATATGGTGTGCAGCATCGGTTTTCTACACCATACCACCCACAGACGAGTGGGCAGGTCGAGGTCACTAATCGGGGTATCAAGCGGATTTTGGAGAAGACGGTTAATTCTAGCCGTAAGGATTGGTCCGAGAAGTTGGATGATGCACTATGGGCTTTCGAACAGCCGACAAGACTCCTATAGGCACTACATAGTTTAAATTGGTCTATGGAAAGTCTTGTCATCTTCCTATGGAGCTCGAGCACAAAGCCTATTGGGCTTTGAAGACAGTTAATCTTGATATGGCTGCTGCGAGCGAGAATAGGTTTCTGCAGATCCACGAGATTGAGGAGCTAAGGAATGAGGCATATGAGAGCTCCAAGTTATACAAGGAACGTACCAAGATGTTGCACGATAGCCGCTTGAAGGACAAGAAGGAATTACGAGTGGGTGATCGTGTGTTGTTATACAACTCTCGTCTGAGGTTATTTCCTGGTAAGCTCAAGTCTCGATGGTCAGGTCCCTACACTGTACGGTCAGTGTTTCCTTACGGGACAGTGGAGATAGGTCACGAGGATGGCCGGTTGTTTAAAGTCAACATGCATAGGTTAAAGGCTTATGTTGGAGGGCCCGTTGATCAGAGTGAGGAGGTTGTTACCCTCCACCCCAGGAACAAATGAATGCGGGGTGGTGAGTCTAGCCGAAGACTCGTAAATAAACTTAGCCCGTTTTTGTATAAATATTATGTCGGTTGTTTGTTTTTCTTTTTCGGGTTGCTGTTCGTCTGGTCGCGAGGGATGTTAGTGCTTGTTGCCGGCTCTCAGGTATGTTAGTTCCGCTATTTTCTTGGTAGGAGATGCTTCGTGAGTGTCCCGGTTCAAGGAGTCCGTTTAATTCTCATTTTTATTTCCACCCTTTAGTTTCTAAATTAATTTTTGTACAAACTATGTTTTTCAAAATTAAAAAAAAAAACCGAAAATCAAGAACTATCAACCGAAAATTCTGGCACTACCAGGCCTGCTAGTGTCAGCCCTTTGCGGAACCAATAATAGCATCCACCAATAATACACTCAACCACTTCTCTTTAAACTCTTCTTCTCCACCTCACTTGAACCCATCAAGAACACTCACGAATCCCTTGCATCTCCTAGCTTCCTCCAAGAATTCTTGTCTCTTCCATGCCAACAATCATTCCAGGTACGAATCCTTCTTCTTCTTTGTTAAGTTCTTGAGTCTTAGGGTTTGTTCTTCATAGTTAGTTTCTTTTTAGTTTTAGGGCTTGGTCTAAATCGCCCGATTCAAGCCCGTTTTTTTGTGTTGTTATTGACCACAAGTGACCGATTTACCAAACCCCTAAACAAAAAGATGAAAAACCGGGGTTTTGGGTGCGTTTTGAGCGATTTCGCTATCCTGGGTTCCGTCACGCACGAGGGTGCCAAAATCTGGCACGACCGTGCTCTTCATAAGTTGATGATGGATCTTCATAAATCTGGAAAACCTGCCCAGAATTTCATCACGCACGATCATGCCAGAGCCTGGCACGACCGTGCTCTTCATAAAATTTTTCCAGATCGCTCAAATTGCCTAGAAATGTAACATTTGTATAATTCGCGTCTCCAAAACCCGCTCCGTTTTGTAATCAAATACCAAGTTATGAAACTACATTAATTATTTATGATTATTTTGAGTTTAAACGTTACATAATTAATAAATAAACTAAACTATAAAAATTAAATTGGATAAAAAATTAAAACAAAATAAATAAAAAACAACTGAAGCTGCCGGGACTCGAACCCGGGTCAGCTGGGTCTCAAATGACTTAACCATCTCTCACCGAACCACTCCGCCACAATGTATTTTCTGTTATCACTAAGAAAGCAAAAAGATCTTATACACAAACTCGATTTAACCATTGATACTATCTGGAAACCGATAATCGGCAAACCAATCGTTAAATCGATTGTTTACCTCACAATTTCAGTTATAACCGATTTGTGACGGTTTCTAATTAAGCCAGAATTGATTAAACTTTAAGCTTCATCATTTCGGCTTTTGAAACTGAAATTTTATCCAGCTTTGATTTAATTCAAGTTCTGATCATTTGCGCGATTCATAACCATCACAACAACCCTCAATTTCATTTTCGTCAAGTTTCTGAGCCGTAAGATTCTCTGAATCAGATCGCCGGAATTTTTCTGCAACTCACCGGAAAACCGGGACTCGCATTCTCACGGTAATTCTTTCGACTCTTTTTGTTTAAAACATGTGATTAGTCAATCTCTAACACGACTCCATCATCAGAATCAATCTTAGCCAACGTTTATCGGAAATCTCACCTTCGCCGGAAAGTTTCTGAGATTGCCGGAATCCCACTGTGAACTGGTAAGATATCTTGCACATCATTTAAACCTTGTTTAGGTGATTAAATTCTATGAATAATCGATCCACACCGTTAATTGGTTCAACAGTCGGAGTTCATTTCCAGTACCGACAACCCTTCGCCGGATTTCTGTGATTATCTTCAATCGGTAAAATTCTGTTCTTTAAACTCCCTCCATTCCTTACTCTTGAATTACTGTTAATGTCTAAGATCCTTGTAAATCACAAAATCAACTTTAACCAGTCGAATTACGCTGACCGTGTAATCCGACGAAGAAGATGAAGCTATTTCAGAATATAAGAGTAATTAAAATCCGGTTTATAAACGGGTTAGACACACAGTCCAGCGGTGGACTGTGTGCAAATTTCATAATCACGTCCCGAGTTCGATCCTTACTACGCACACGCTTTACGTAATAACATTCCTTTTTATTCATGAACTAACCGGGTTAGAGCGGGTAATTGTTAAGTATAATATAAATCAAGAATATAACCGGGTTAGACACACAGTCCAGCGGTGGACTGTGTGCAAAATAAACTTCACGTCGCGCGTTCGAGTCTCGTCAAAAGCACCGGTCCATGGAATTAAAACGTTTTTGCAAAATAAAGGAATTTTCGGTTAATTCGAATAAGTATATAAATATAATTAAAATTGAGTTTCTAACGGGTTAGTCACGTAGCTCAGTTGGTAGAGCTACGTGCACGTGAACGGAAGGTCAACAGGTTCGAATCCCGCTTGGCGCAACCTTTACCGCTGACCGAACCGGTCAACGGTCAATGGTCAAACAGTAAAAAAATAATATTTTTTTTATATATATATTTGTTTATTTTAATTTAAAAATCAATTAAAAATACTTAAAAATAACATTTTTAAAGATAGAAAATAGCCATAAACTCACAAAAATATATCTAAAAATTCCATTAAAATCCTTAATAAAATCCATCCATTTAATATATTTTTCCATTATTATTTAGGTTAGTATTTCCTCGTCGATCCGCTCATCTAAATCGTGCGTATCTCACCATCTTCAATTCAACGCACCCAATGTGAGTGAACCTTTCAAATTCCTCGTTTTAATCACGTTTTGGGGTGTATCATGTGTCTTTGTTTATTTACATATTATAACGAAATTATTGTGCATATATCATATCATCACATGTGTATTAGTTTGTTGCTGTTAAGTAGTTATTATTGGATGCAAATTATTATTTCAGTACATGCAATTGCCGAGGCCGCAGCTCCCCATCCATCGAGGTTGAGTTTGATCCCCATTTAATTATGCGGTTGATCTTGGCGTGCCCGCACGATCGGCTCCGTTTGATTGAGCCTTGATCGGTCATTTCATTTTACATTTCAATACATGCAATACGCTCGGCTCCGTTTGATTGAGCCTTGAGTGCACAGTTCAATTTATATTTCCAGTTCATGCAATACGTTCGGCTCCGTTTGATTGAGCCTTGAGCGCACAGTTCAATTTACATTTCCAGTTCATGCAATTATGATCGGCTCCGTTTGATTGAGCCTTGATCGCACAGTTCATTTATGTTAGTTATCATATGATATTGGTATGTTCATGTATGCTATCAAATGATAATGTATGTTATAATTGTAACTGCTAAATGCCAATGTTTGATTACTTACATGTGCTCTTTTATGATTATGCACAATATATTATTGATAAACTAACCATATAATCATTATCTAATGTTTATCTATGAGGTTCACTCGCTAACTTATGTTGACCCAAAACCTCCCATTTTACACATGATACAGGTGAACCAGCAGCAGCTAGGAACACATAGGACCTGGATTAGAAGAAATAAAACGATTTAGTATTTGGATTATTACGTTTGGTTATTTTCCCTTGTATTGAATGAACATGTTTGGATGTTTGAGAAATGTAACTTTGACTTCATTTAATTATGAAACATAATAGTAAATGTCATGTGCTTTGGTGATAACCCAATTATGCCCCGACTCTTATTTCCGCTGCGGGTCGGGGTGTGACAAGAAATCTGTCACAGTTTAGTCAGCACGAGGGTGCCAAAATCTGGCACGACCGTGCCACTTGAAGATGAACCCAGAACTTCATAATTTTCCCAGAAACTTCATAAAATATGTTGTTGTTCATCCACGCACGATCGTGCCAAACCCAGGCACGGCCGTGCCAACTGTCCAGAGGTCCGTTTTTGTTTTAATTTTGTTGCTGATTAATTCTGGTTGTCTTGCAGATGGTTCACCCATTCATGTGGTTTAGCAACAATGCCAAGGAAGGGCACTGTATACAGAAAGCGGAGCGGTTATGGGCTCGGAGGAACCAAATCGAGCCCATGAGGAGGCTTCAAAAAGTAAACTTGGATTTGCTTGGTCAACCCAAGCGGTTCGAGGACTTGCTGACACCTCCATGGAACCGCCTGTTTGACATTGCTGAGCCACAATACGTTGAGCTTGTGTTCGAGTTCTTTGTATCCTTTAGCTGCACTTTTCCATGCCCGGACGTATACGATAAAAAGGTTGGTGTGAGCTACCGGTTGGGGCAGAATTGGCACCACCTGTCCATCAGTCGCTTCGGACAGGTATTGGGGTTGTATGAGGATGATGAAATCGACACCGAGCAGTTTGCAAGATTGGGAGCCGGGGGTTAATAGAGCAGCATTCTGGGATTAAATAACGGTACCGGGTCGGGTTTGGGACCCGCGCAAGGCTAAAACTACTTGATTCTCGACCCATTTCATCGGGTCATCGAGCGAGCCATCTTTCACATGATCGGGGGTCGCGGTGATAGCACAGGCAACATCACCAACCGCGACCTCTTCCACCTTTACTGCATTATTTCGGGTTCAAACTGCAATGTAGCTGCAAGCGTTGTGGAGTCCATCTTCTGAGGTATTGGTTCGACGCCCACATCAAAGATTTGCGGGGGTGCTTTCGCAACCAAACTCGCGAAGTATTATCGAGTCTCGTTAGATGGTCTTACCGAAGCTTATGATTACGGTCTACTCGACTTGGCCCAGCTGAACTCCATGCATATGATACGTATGGTTAACGTTATCCCGAAGCTTGTCGACAAGTTAGGTAGGATTTGGGATCCGCTTCCCGAGGGGGATGATGATAGTGATGATGGTGGTGATGGCGGTAATGGTGGTGATGGCGGTAATGGTGGTGATGACATTCACATGCAGGATGCTCCGGTTCACGAGCCTACATCGATTCCTCACATGCAGTTGGGTCATGGTTTCGAAAAACCCAACTTGGGGGCATGAGCATGGTGATTTTGGTGGTGGTGGCTTTGAGCAGTGTCACACCCCGACCCGCAGCGGAATAAGAGTCGGGGCATAATTGGGTTATCACCAAAGCTCATGACATTTACTATTATGTTTCATATTTAATAAAGTCAAAATTACATTTTCAAATATCCAAAACATGTTCATTCAATACAAAGGAAATAAACCAAACATAACAATCCCAACTCTAAAACGTTTTATTCTTCTAGTCCAAGTCCTATGTGTTCCTAGCTGCTGCTGGTTCACCTGTATCATGTGTAAAATGGGAGTTTTTGGGTCAACATAAGTTGGCGAGTGAACCTTATTAGATAAACATTTATTAATAAATTAATTGTTAGTTTATCAATGAAAATTTGTGCATAATCATAGATGAGCAAATGTAAATAATCAAGTAATGTCAAAAAGCAGTCACAACTATATCATACAATAACACATGGCAGCATACATGAACATACCAACATCATACTGTAAATACATAAATGAAACTGTGCGATCAAGGCTCAATCAAACGGAGCCGATCGTATTGCATGTACTGAAAATGAAACTGTGCGATCAAGGCTCAATCAAACGGAGCCGATCGTATTGCATTACTGAAAATGAAAATGTCTGTGCGATCAAGGCTCAATCAAACGGAGCCGATCGTATGTGAGCACGCCAGGTTCAACCGCATAATAAAATGGGGAACATGCTCAACGCTCATAATGTAATGGGGAGCGGCGGCCTATGAAATTGCATGTACTGAATAATAAATTGCATCCAATAATAACTACTTAACAACATCAAACTAAATACACATGTTCATGATATGATGTATGCACAATGGTTTAGATATAGTATATATATACAAAGACACATGATACACCCCAAAACGTGATTAAAACGGGGAATTTGTAAGATTCACTCACATTGGGTGTGTTGGATTGGAGATGGTGAGATGCGCACGAATTAGATGGGCGGACAACGAGAAATACTAACCTAAATAATAACGGAAAAATATATTAAACGAGTGGATTTTATTAAGGGTTTTAATGAAATTTTTAGATATATTTTTGTGAGTTCAAGGCCATTTTCTATCTTTAAAAATGTTATTTTTAAGTATTTTTAATTGATTTTTAACTTAAATTAAATAAATTAAAATATAAAAAAAATTGTTTATTTAGCGTTGACCGTTGACCGTTGACTGTTGACCGGTTCGGTCAGCGAATTAATCTGCGCCGGGTGAGGCTCGAACCGGCGACCTCCCGTACGCGTGCACGCAGCTCTACCAACTGAGCTACGTGTCTAACCCGAAATAATCTTGTTTTTATTTATACTTATACACTTATTCAGTTAAATCCGAATTTCCTTTATTTACAAAAACATTTTAATTCAATCGGACCGGTGCTCGTGACGGGTTTCGAACGCGCGACGTGTGGTTCATGTTGCACACAGTCCACCGCTGGACTGTGTGTCTAACCTGGTTATTATCTCAGTTTTTATTATACTTAACAACTAACTGGGTTATCCCGATTTAGTTTAAACAAAAAGGCCTTTTATTATACAAGGAGTGCGTGGAGCAGGGATCGAACTCGGGACGTGTATGGTTTTTGTTTGCACACAGTCCACCGCTGGACTGTGTGTCTAACCCGTTTGTAATTCCGTTTTTAATTAACCTTATATCATCACTGAACTCGTCTTCTTCATTACAATTGCAGACATCAATCAAACAACCGATACGCGATTAATTTAGTTAATGAACATGATGTCCAGTTAGAATGCATTGAACCGAAAAGTTTGGGGAAAGAAGATACCGGACAGATCGTCTTCTTCAGAGAATCCGGCGAAACTTGTCGGCTCTGTTTTTGGAACCTTCGGCTGTGAGAATCAATTAACAGGTTTAAGGGATTAAATGTGAAATTGAACTAATGAGTATTGATTATCAGTACGTTGGAATGAGCATACCGGTAATCAACGAGTTTCCGACAATTCCAGAAGTTTTCCGGCGAAAACAGAATGTCCAGCAATGTCGTCTGTGGTTGATTATGAGCGATGGGTTAATGTTAGTAAGGTTCTAACAATGGATTGAAACCGTAAAGTAGAAGTATTTTACCGGTTTGAGTTGAATACGGTTTTCCGGCGACTTTTGCAGAAAATTCCGGCGAGCTGTTTTAGGTGTTCTAGTGGTCCGAAAATGCGACGAAAATGAAATGGAGTGTTGGTATGGTATCTCTGAGTCGCGAGAGTGGTCTGAAGTTTGTGTAATTCTGGACTTGATGATTTTTCGGTTTTAAAAACCGACAATGATGAGTCTTTAAGTTTAATCAATTCCGATTTGCTTAGAAACCGTCGTGCATCGGTTATAAGCTGAATGTGTGAAATAAACAACGGAATGACGATTGGTTTGCCGATTACCGTTTCTCAGATAGCGCAACCGGTTTCAACTGGGTTTGTGTATAAATTTCGTTTGTGTTTCTAGAGTTAGCAGAAAACACAATGTGGCGGAGTGGTCTTGGGAGTGAGTGTTAAGTTGTTGAAGGGTGTCTTGGCTGACCCGGGTTCGAGTCCCGGCAGCATTATAATTTTTTTATTTATTTTATTTTAACTTTTCATCAAATATAATTTTTATAGTTTAGTTTATTTATTAATTATGTATTGTTTTAAATCAAAATAATCATAATGATTCGACATAACTTTTATAACTTGATATTCGATTACAAAACGGAGCGGGTTTTGAAAACCCGATTTTTACAAATGTTACAGTATCCCTACTTTTAGGAATTTCGTCTCGAAATTTAAGTAGTTGAAGTAGTAGGAAAAAGATGCGGGTATTTTTCACGCATCGAGTCTTCACGTTCCCAAGTAAACTCAGGTCCCCGTTTCGACTCCCAGTGTACCCTAACTATTGGAATGCGACTTCGTCGAAGACGCTTCTCCCCGTAGTCCATGATCTCCACTGGTCTTTCAATAAAATGCATAGATTCATCAATCTGAATATCTTCCAGTGGAATGTGGAGATTCTCATCAGCGAGGCACTTCTTCAAGTTCGACACGTGGAATGTGGGATGAATCCTGTTGAGTTCTTCTGGTAGGTCAAGCTTGTATGCTACAGGACCTACTCTTTCGAGTATCTTGAAAGGTCCTACGTAACGAGGTGCTAGCTTCCCCTTCTGACCAAAACGAACTACTCCCTTCCACGGTGATACTTTTAAAAGCACATGATCACCAATGTTAAACTCTAAGAGCTTCCGTCGTTTATCTGCATAACTCTTTTGACGACTTTGAGCCGCTAGATGATTGTTTCGAATTTGATGGATCTTATCTGTGGTTTCTTGGATTAATTCTGGACCAGTAATTTGTGCTTCCCCAATTTCGTGCCAACATACAGGAATCGGCACTTACGACCATATAAGGCTTCAAAAGGTGCCATGCCGATGCTTGAACGATAGCTGTTGTTGCACGAAAATTCAACTAATGGGAGATGAGCGTCCCAATTTCCCTTGAAATCTATGACACATGCTCAAAGCATATCTTCAAGAGTTTGTATGGTGCGTTCAGATTGACCATCAGTTTGAGGGTGATAGGCGGTACTGAGATCTAATCGTGTGCCCATGGCGGCTTGTACTACTTGCCATGTTCGTGAAGTGAAACGACCATCACGATCAGAAATAATGCTTAATGGTACTCCGTGTCGGCTTACGATTTCGCGGATAAATAAGAGCTAGCTTTTCGTTCTTAAAATCTTCGCGGATAGGAATAGAGTGAGCTGATTTTGTAAGTCGATCAGTTACTATCCATATAGTGTCATACCCACCAGAAGTGAGAGGTAACCTGGTAATGAAATCCATGGTTATATTTTCCCACCTCCATATAAGTATTTCAGGTTGGACCAGAAGTCCTGAGGGTCTTTGGTGTTCAGCTTTTATTTTGGAACATGAAAAACACTTGGAAACAAAATCAGCAATATCCTTTTTCATTCCAGGCCACCAGTGGGTGTATCAAAGGTCCTGATACATCTTGTCGGCTCCTGGGTGTATAGAATATCGTGTTTTTGTGCGTTTCATTCACAAGAAAAATATCACGAAGATTATTGTGGTCAGGAATCTATATGCGATCTAGACAGTATAGAATACCGTCGGATTTAGTTTAAATTTTAAGTTCAACTCTACGAGACAGCTCCTTGCGTACGTCTCCTTTCTGTTACTGAAACATGCTGAGCTTCTCGGATTTTGATCTTTGATTGCTTACGATTTTATGTATAATTGTTTTGAGGGAACTGATACATTTGTAATGATATGGTATGTATCATAAACAAAAACTTCAACCATGGCGTTATTTAAACCTACACGGAACTTTTCATAACCTCCTGATAATGCTTTTGATTCTTTGCCAAGAATACTTATATATAGGAAGTACCAGCGGCGTATCCACCATATCCTTGTCAAATTTTCATTGGCTTTATCAGTAAATCATGATCAGTTCTATGTGACTCTAAAACATAAACAACACAACAACAAAACTTGAGTCTCAATTCTGAAATGATTCATGACTAAATGTTGACAGTACCTCTCTCGTTGGTTTTGATGAAGGGGTCAGTCTATGTAAAAGTGTGACACAACCCAACTTCTTTAAATGATGAGATTGAGATACGTCGAGATGTATGATGATATAAATGTTAAATCAATGAGTATAGAAACAAAACTGTAATATCAAATCGCATTAAACTTCTTGGATACATAATTTCCAAATTTTACAACTGGAATACGGAAAGATGGAGATAACATAAAGAAAAACATTAAAACTAGACGATTAGAGTTGAGTCTTGATTCTTGGCGAGGAGAAATTAGTTGGGTGGTTCGTTTGGGCCGTTATTATTTTCAATAGTATTGGTGTTGATGTTATAAGCTCTTCCTCTTGCAGGTGGTGGAGCTTGGTTAGTTTGATTCACCGGATTTGCTTGAGCTTGGGCATGAATGATGTTCACCAAACGTGGACAAGTGTTTCTAAAATGGCTTGGGTCTCCATAATTGTAGCAAGCCCGCATAGGTTGGCCCATAGGATAATTGGGTTGGTAGTATGTTTGGGCTAAATGTTGGGTGGGTGGAAATGGTAGGGGTTGTTGGGCTTGACCCATTAACTGTTGGTGGGTTTGGGTTAAAGGTTGATGGCGGTTTGCTCGTTGAGGCATGCGGCAGGTTTGTACAGTATGACCTGCGCGACCACAGCCGGTGCAATATTGGCAAGGATGATCAGGAGAAAGGTGGTATTGGCAACGGTTGCATTTTGGTAATGGGCCAGAGTATGGTCTTTTGTATGGTGCAGGTGAAGGGGCGACTTGGGTAATGGGTGCAGCTGGAATAGGGTAATTGGTTTGTGTGACGGCGAAGTTTCTTGTGCTTCGATTCCTTTTACCAGTAAACTTCGAGGAGGAACCATAATGGTTTGAAGTTTGAGCCTCAATGGGGACTTTCTTCTTCTCCTCTTTGAATTTACCGTTTCGAATGCGATTTTCGGTCAGTTCAGTGGCTAGTTCCATAGCAGCTTCAAGTGTTGCTGGTGAAGTGCTGAGAACTGAATCTTGAATTTTCGAGGGAAGTCCTCGAATATAATGCTCGACCAAGCGATAAGTTGGGGTGAACAAGTTAGGGACCATTTAGTTCAACTCCAAGAACCTCTTGTTATAGATGGAGTGATCACCCTCCTTTTGCTTTAGAGCATGAAATTCATCCTCCAACTTCTTAATTTCACTTCTAGGACAGAAACGCCTAGTCATGATTTCCCTTAACCTCCTCCCAAGTTAAGGCCATCGCATCTTCAGTTCCCCTCTTCCCTTTCTCAGTATCCACCAAGTGAGAGCTACTCCAAGTAGTCTCCCGGTAGCGTATCGAACCTTGCGATCCTCAGGACAATCGCAGTTTAGGAAGGTGTTTTCCATCTCCTCGAACCAATGTAGAAGAGCAGTGACACCCTCGGTCCCTTCGAATTTAGGAGGATCACAAGACTTAAAATGTTTGTAAGAGCACTTGTTGGTAGGAGGGTTGTCAATGTGCTGGTCCTGTTGTTGTGGAGGGTTAGTAGGATTTGTAGCAAGGGCTTGTTGTACTTGGACCACAATGTCAGGAAGTATCGTGGCCATTTGTTTCGCAATCTGAGTGGCCAAACCTTCCTGGGACCTTCCTGATCTTTTACCCCTTCGTTGCTGTCTAGACGACATCTACAGGATCATAAAATGAGAAGATTGTGAGTTTATGGTGTCTTTTTAGGTGTCACGTGTCTTTAAGAAAATGAAAATAACATAAATATCAATAATGCAACTACATCCATAGGATGTCTTGGGTTCACTCATGTTGGGCCTCAAATGTCCCCCATACCTTCCCCTACATAGTCATGTGGGCCCCATGGCTATTGGCTTGGTAGGATTCACATTAGTATTGGCAATTTAACACTCGCATCCCCCGAATGCAAACCACAAAATATGTTCATGCGATGTTTGGTCGGAACATGTCCAGGTGTAGACACAATGACAACTCAAAGTGGGGTTAGCTCACACGACGTTTGGTATAGCATGCTTTGGCCTAATAGGTACTTCGTACTCTCATCGTTAGTCCCCAGGTAGGCAAACTGGTCCTTTATTTTGGATTTATACGAATGCCAGCCTAGACAGGACGTTCCGACTACCGGTACTGGTACCCTTCCAGTTACTACATGCCCGTCATGAGAACTCACTTTGATGAGATTTGAAAACACGAAAATCATTGTAAAATCAATCATGATGTGGTGTGTGCTTTCATGGATGTGATGTTATGAGCATACGATTCATGATAGGCATTATATGATAATACATACTTATGAACATGCTTGCACCCTATCAAATGTAACATTTAACATAAAACATATAAACATCATGAAATTTGGCATATAACACACAAAAATCTTATAAGTTTCTAATCGACTATAGTATAGGCTCTAAGGGTCTAATAACCTATCCTATATCCCTATAATCATGGCTATGATACCAATCTGTCACACCCCGACCCGCAGCGGAATAAGAGTCGGGGCATAATTGGGTTATCACCAAAGCTCATGACATTTACTATTATGTTTCATATTTAATAAAGTCAAAATTACATTTTCAAATATCCAAAACATGTTCATTCAATACAAAGGAAATAAACCAAACATAACAATCCCAACTCTAAAACGTTTTATTCTTCTAGTCCAAGTCCTATGTGTTCCTAGTTGCTGCTGGTTCACCTGTATCATGTGTAAAATGGGAGTTTTTGGGTCAACATAAGTTGGCGAGTGAACCTTATTAGATAAACATTTATTAATAAATTAATTGTTAGTTTATCAATGAAAATTTGTGCATAATCATAGATGAGCAAATGTAAATAATCAAGTAATGTCAAAAAGCAGTCACAACTATATCATACAATAACACATGGCAGCATACATGAACATACCAACATCATACTGTAAATAACATAAATGAAACTGTGCGATCAAGGCTCAATCAAACGGAGCCGATCGTATTGCATGTACTGAAAATGAAACTGTGCGATCAAGGCTCAATCAAACGGAGCCGATCGTATTGCATGTACTGAAAATGAAAATGTCTGTGCGATCAAGGCTCAATCAAACGGAGCCGATCGTATGTGGGCACGCCAGATTCAACTGCATAATAAAATGGGGAACATGCTCAACGCTCATAATGTAATGGGGAGCGGCGGCCTATGAAATTGCATGTACTGAATAATAAATTGCATCCAATAATAACTACTTAACAGCATCAAACTAAATACACATGTTCATGATATGATGTATGCACAATGGTTTAGATATAGTATATATATACAAAGACACATGATACACCCCAAAACGTGATTAAAACGGGGAATTTGTAAGATTCACTCACATTGGGTGCGTTGGATTGGAGATGGTGAGATGCGCACGAATTAGATGGGCGGACAACGAGAAATACTAACCTAAATAATAACGGAAAAATATATTAAACGAGTGGATTTTATTAAGGGTTTTAATGAAATTTTTAGATATATTTTTGTGAGTTCAAGGCCATTTTCTATCTTTAAAAATGTTATTTTTAAGTATTTTTAATTGATTTTTAAATTAAATTAAATAAATTAAAATATAAAAAAAATTGTTTATTTAGCGTTGACCGTTGACCGGTTCGGTCAGCGAATTAATCTGCGCCGGGTGAGGCTCGAACCGGCGACCTCCCGTACGCGTGCACGCAGCTCTACCAACTGAGCTACGTGTCTAACCCGAAATAATCTTGTTTTTATTTATACTTATACACTTATTCAGTTAAATCCGAATTTCCTTTATTTACAAAAACATTTTAATTCAATCGGACCGGTGCTCGTGACGGGTTTCGAACGCGCGACGTGTGGTTCATGTTGCACACAGTCCACCGCTGGACTGTGTGTCTAACCTGGTTATTATCTCAGTTTTTATTATACTTAACAACTAACTGGGTTATCCCGATTTAGTTTAAACAAAAAGGCCTTTTATTATACAAGGAGTGCGTGGAGCAGGGATCGAACTCGGGACGTGTATGGTTTTTGTTTACACACAGTCCACCGCTGGACTGTGTGTCTAACCCGTTTGTAATTCCGTTTTTAATTAACCTTATATCATCACTGAACTCGTCTTCTTCATTACAATTGCAGACATCAATCAAACAACCGATACGCGATTAATTTAGTTAATGAACATGATGTCCAGTTAGAATGCATTGAACCGAAAAGTTTGGGGAAAGAAGATACCGGACAGATCGTCTTCTTCAGAGAATCCGGCGAAACTTGTCGGCTCTGTTTTTGGAACCTTCGGCTGTGAGAATCAATTAACAGGTTTAAGGGATTAAATGTGAAATTGAACTAATGAGTATTGATTATCAGTACGTTGGAATGAGCATACCGGTAATCAACGAGTTTCCGACAATTCCAGAAGTTTTCCGGCGAAAACAGAATGTCCAGCAATGTCGTCTGTGGTTGATTATGAGCGATGGGTTAATGTTAGTAAGGTTCTAACAATGGATTGAAACCGTAAAGTAGAAGTATTTTACCGGTTTGAGTTGAATACGGTTTTCCGGCGACTTTTGCAGAAAATTCCGGCGAGCTGTTTTAGGTGTTCTGGTGGTCCGAAAATGCGACGAAAATGAAATGGAGTGTTGGTATGGTATCTCTGAGTCGCGAGAGTGGTCTGAAGTTTGTGTAATTCTGGACTTGATGATTTTTCGGTTTTAAAAACCGACAATGATGAGTCTTTAAGTTTAATCAATTCCGATTTGCTTAGAAACCGTCGTGCATCGGTTATAAGCTGAATGTGTGAAATAAACAACGGAATGACGATTGGTTTGCCGATTACCGTTTCTCAGATAGCGCAACCGGTTTCAACTGGGTTTGTGTATAAATTTCGTTTGTGTTTCTAGAGTTAGCAGAAAACACAATGTGGCGGAGTGATCTTGGGAGTGAGTGTTAAGTTGTTGAAGGGTGTCTTGGCTGACCCGGGTTCGAGTCCCGGCAGCGTTATAATTTTTTTATTTATTTTATTTTAACTTTTCATCAAATATAATTTTTATAGTTTAGTTTATTTATTAATTATGTATTGTTTTAAATCAAAATAATCATAATTTATTCGACATAACTTTTATAACTTGATATTCGATTACAAAACGGAGCGGGTTTTGAAAACCCGATTTTTACAAATGTTACAAGCAGGGCGGGTACGGGCCATACAACCCGACCATACTTGATCTTTGGTAGAGGATGGACAGGCTTGATTTGAGCCAGCAGGAGACGAGACGGGACGTCGGTCTGATTCGCACGGAGGTACATAGGCAGGGTAATTTTCTAGAGGACATGTATGAGCAAAGTCGGCGGAGCTTTGACTGGCTCTTCAGTTTGCAGCAGCACATAGCGAACTCAATGAATACTCCATACACGCAGCCGCCTCCCCATTTCACGCGCAGATCACGATTCGACAGCAGAGACGACTAAGCATCAGTTGGAGGCCAGATGCGTCTACTCAGCATCCACCTAGATTTGTTCCACGTCCCACAGCTCCAGGAGCGTATGGTCAGCCTCGACCTCAGCAGACATCTCGCACTAGCGAGCCTAGTGTGCAGGACATGTTCAGTCAGCTCATAGCCGGTCAGAATTCCATAAAGTCTGAGAATGAGAAGCGTTACAAAGATTATGACGATCGTTTCGCGAGGCACGAGAGTGAGTTGAGAAGCCAAAAGGCTTCCATGCAGACCATTGAGAACAAGTTGTCCAAATTGCCAAGATGTTGTCTGAGAGGCAACAGGGGGGACTTCCAAGCAACACGGAACCTAATCCGAATGCTACTACGAAGGCCATCACGTTGAGAAGCGGCAAGACCGCTGAGCCCATCACTTCGGCTGCTTCACCAAAGCCGACTGATGATGAGGTTGATGAGGAGATTGAGATGGAGTCTCCGGGTGAGGTGCAACAGAGGCGAGTCCCAGCAAGTATAGCACGACCCAAGGAGCCATTGAGAGAGTATGTCCCTCCCATTCCATATCCGGGGAGATTGAAGAAGCAGAAGATGGAGGAACACTATGGTAAATTCCTTGAGCTTTTTAAGCAACTTCATATAAATTTACCATTTGTTGAAGCACTTTCTCAAATGCCTAAGTATGCCAAGTTTCTGAAAGATATCTTATCTAACAAAAAGAAACTTGAGGAGCTTTCGCATGTGACCTTGAATGAGGAGTGTTCAACGGTTCTTCAGAACAAACTACCAAAGAAAATGAATGATCCTGGGAGTTTCACTATCCCGTGTTTGATTGGTAGTTTGTCGGTCAGCAAGGCATTAGCTGATCTTGGAGCTAGCATAAACCTCATGCCATATGCGGTAGCTAGACTTGGGAGAGCGCAAGCCCACTCATATGAGCATTCAGCTTGCCGATCGTTCATTGAAGTATCCTCGAGGCATAGTTGAGAATATGCTTGTGAAAATCGACAAGTTTGTCTTTCCTGTCGATTTCGTGATTTCGGACATGGATGAGGACAAAACTGTCCCGCTTATCTTAGGTCGACCATTTCTAGCCACTGCTAGAGCCTTGATTGATGTTTGCACCGGCAGACTTACTCTTAGGGTTGATGATGAGGAGGTGACATTTGATATTGGTAAATCCATGCAGCATCCACAGAGTCAGGATGATACACTCTATTTCATTGAGACTATCGATACATATGTGAGTGATCATCTTCGTGACACATTTGAGGAGGATGTGGTGGACACGCAGTTACTTGGAGGGGAAACTTTTGGTTCACCTGCTGGGAGCCAACTAGTTGAGGAGACGACCTGTCTGATAGGTCATGTATCTCCCCCGTGTCCAGAGGTTTTTGAGGTTGTGGATCACGTTGCTGAGCCTAAAGCACGCCCTTCTGTTGAGGATCCACCTTCATTTAAGCTTAAGGAGCTTCCAGAGCACTTGGAGTATGCCTTCTTGGAGGGTGCGACTCATTTGCCTGTTATCATTTCTGCTGGATTGTCGGGAGAGGAGAAGGATCGATTGCTCGAGGTCTTGAAGCGGCACAAGAAGGCGATCGCATGGAAGATTATGGATATAAAAGGGATTAATCCATCCTTTTGTACCCATAAGATCTTGATGGAGGAGGACTTTAAACCTGCAGTTCAGCATCAGAGGTGTTTGAACCCAAACATGCAGGAGGTTGTGAAGAAAGAGGTTGTTCTCTCGATCTCAACAACTATGTCTTCTCGATCAATCTCATACCTATGCAGTTAGGTAGTTTCGATATCATAGTAGGCATGGACTTTCTTCATGAAAACCATTGCTGAAGTTGTATGCTTCGATAAAATGATTCGTTTTCCTCTTCCAAATGGTGATCAACTTCATGTCTATGGTGAAACTCCCTCAAAGAAGTTGATGCTTTTGTCATGTACTCGAGCACACAAATGCTTGCAAAAGCGATGTGTTGCTTTCCTCGCCCATATTGTGAACCCGGAGAAAGAAAAGAAGACTTATAAAGATGTTCCCGTTGTTTGTGAATTTCCTAAGATCTTTCCCGACGATTTACCCGGTTTACCCCCTACGCGAGATGTTGAATTCCGTATCGATTTAGATCCCGGTGCTACTCCCGTTGCTAAAGCTCCTTATCGTCTCGCACCATCCGAAATGCGCAAGCTATCGAGCCAACTTCAAGAGCTTCTTGATAAAGGTTTCATACGCCCGAGCACTTCGCCATGGGGCGCACCTATCCTTTTCATGAAAAAGAAGGACGGATCATTCCGAATGTGCATCGATTATCGTGAACTTAACAAACTCACGATAAAGAACCGCTATCCTCTTCCTCGTATCGACGACTTATTTGATCAGCTTCAAGGTGCTACTTGCTTTTCTAAGATCGATTTACGTTCCGGCTATCATCAGTTGCGTGTACTCAAAGAAGATATTCCGAAAACCGCCTTTCGTACTCGTTATGGCCATTTCGAATTCGTGGTCATGCCCTTTGGTCTTACAAATGCACCCGCGGTCTTCATGGTCTTGATGAACCGTGTGTGTAAAGCTTTCTTAGATCGTTTCGTCATTGTGTTTATCGATGACATCCTTATCTACTCAAAGTCAAGAGCCGAGCATGCGTGCCATCTTCGTTTAGTCCTCGAACTTCTTCAAGGAAATCGCCTTTATGCTAAGTTCTCTAAATGTGAATTCTGGCTCGAAGAAGTCCAATTTCTCGGCCACACTGTTAATAGTTAAGGAATTAACGTCGACCCTGCAAAGATTGAAGTTGTCAAGAGTTGGATTACACCGAAGAATGCTTCCGAAATCCGTTCATTTCTTGGATTGGCGGGTTACTAGCGTCGATTCATCGCCAACTTTTCAAAAATCATCGTTTCGCTTACCGCTTTAACTCATAAAGACAAACCTTTTGTTTGGGATTCCAAACAGGAGGAGGCCTTTCAAACTCTCAAGCTATGCTATGCAACGCTCACGTTCTCGCTCTTCCCGACGGAAACGACGATTTCGTTGTTTATTGTGATGCCTCTAATCTTGGTCTTGGTTGTGTTCTTATGCAACGAGACAAGGTTATCGCGTATGCATCTAGACAACTCAAGATCCACGAGAAAAACTACATAACCCACGATCTCAAACTTGGTGCAGTTGTTTTTGCGTTAAAGATATGGCGACACTACCTTTACGGTACCAGGTGTACGGTCTTCACCGACCATAAGAGCTTACAACATATCTTTAATCAGAAAGAACTAAATATGCGCCAACACCAATGGGTTGAACTTCTCAACGATTACGATTGTGAGATACGCTACCATCCCGGCAAAGCAAATGTCGTAGCCGATGCTCTAAGTCGACGAAGCTATGTGTATAGTGTTCGTGACTCTCAAGCTTTGAATGATCTCGAAATCATGATTCGCTCCGCCCAATTCGCTTGTTTTAACGAGAATACCTTGGAGGAAGAAATGAAATGTGGTGCCGAAACCCAGCTCGTAGCTAAGCCTAATGGTATTTATTACTACCTCAATCGCATTTGGATTCCCAGTCGTGATAATCTTCGTGATTTGTTAATGACCGAAGCTCATAAATCTCGATATTCCATTCATCCCGGTGCCGACAAGATGTACCAGGACCTTCGTCCTAAGTATTGGTGGCCGGACATGAAAAAGGATATTGCCTTGTACGTCTCAAAGTGCTTAACTTGTTCGAAAGTTAAAGTCGAACATCAAAGGCCCTCTGGCTTACTTGAACAGCCCGAAATCCCGATGTGGAAGTGGGAGAGTATAGCTATGGACTTCGTTACTAATCTCTCGCGTACTTCATCCGGTCACGATAGCATTTGGGTTATTGTTGATCGTCTTACTAAATCCGCGCACTTTATTGCTATACGAGAAGACTTTAAGGTCGAACGGTTAGCCCGAATCTATACCAACGAAGTATATATGTCGACAAGGTACGCCTCGTGACATCATCTCTGACCGCGACGGTCGCTTTACCTCGCGTCTCTAGGAGACTTTTCAATCTGCTCTCGGTACTAATCTTAATCTCAGTACCGCTTTTCACCCTCAAATCGACGGCCAGACTGAGCGCACGATCCGTACCCTCGAAGACATGCTTTGTGCGTGCATCATAGATTTTGGTGGTAACTGGGATACACATTTACCTTTAATCGAATTCTTGTACAATAATAGTTATCATACCAGCATTCAAATGGCTCCTTTTGAGGCACTGTATGGAAGAAAATGTCGATCACCTATTGCATGGCATGAGATCGAAGAAGCACAGATCACCGGTCCTGAGCTAATTCAAGAAACGACGGACAAGATCCTCCAAATCAGAGACAATCTCTTAAAAGCTCGGAGTCATCAAAAGAGTTATGCCGATAAACGCCGCAAGCCCCTACAGTTCGAAGTGGGAGATCACGTTCTCCTAAAGGTTGCACCTTGGAAGGGAGTGGCCGCTTCGGGAAGAAGGGAAAGCTAGCGGCTCGATACGTTGGTCCCTTTAAGATTCTGGAAAGGATCGGTAAAGTAGCCTATCGTCTCGAACTACCGGCGGAACTTAATAATGTTCACCCGACTTTCCACGTGTCTAACCTCAAGAAATGCCTAGCTGAAGAGAATCTCCATGTACCTCTCGAAGATCTGCAAATCAACGAGACTCTCCATTTCGTGGTAAAGCCTGTTGAGATCATGGACCGAGAGACCAAGAAACTACGGTGCTCACGCATCCCTATCGTGAAGGTCCGATGGGAAGGCAAACGCGACGCCGAATTCACTTGGGAATTTGAAAGTGACATGAAGGCCAAGTACCCGCACCTCTTTGTTACAGCCACTACTTAAATTTCGGGACGAAATTTCCTAAAGTAGGGGAGACTGTAACAACTCTAAATTTCGTTGTTACTTCATTTTTCAGTTCATTCCCATTGTATTTCCATTTGTATTCCGAGATTCGGTTTATAAGAAAGGTTATGTTAATTACAATTATGTATGTTATATCGCATCTAATTGCTTATTAAATCGCGTCGCTAATATTATCGCATCACAAATCGCAGTTAATTATATGGTTTTATGTTATTTATGTGTTATATATGTTTGTGGTTATGATTACGCTCGCTATCGCATCGCTCTCGCACGCTCAAATCGCTAAATAGCACTATTATATCAACTATAACGCTTAATATAACTAACTAATATGAACCGAATCGCCAAACGAACACTTAACGCGAAATCAGCAAACGAAACTTGCTCACCAGGCCAAGTTCGGCCGAACTTGCTTACCACAAGTTCGCCCGAACTTGCCTGAGCCACAAGAATCCTTCCTTTGTCCCCAAGTTCGCTCGAACTTGTACAAATATGTACAAGTTCGGCCGAACTTGACTGATAATCCCTGAATAACTAGCAAGTTCGCCCGAACTTGCAAGAAAACATGCAAGTTCGACCGAACTTGACTCCCACCAGCTCCCATTTTGCCTTCACCTATAAATACTCAGCTCCACTCTCATTTGAACTTGCTGTAAGTTCGCCCAGAGCTCCCGAAACCCAAAACCCTCTGTTTCTAAGTAAGAATCAACCCGATTTCAACTACAATGATGTTCAACAACGTTTTACAACGATCTTGCACAAGGCAATGCCTTCGTTTTCATTAAATCTCTTCTGTTTACGAAAATCTTCATCTTTTTCCATAAAAACTTCTATTTTCACTCAGATCTATACTAGATCTGAGCAAAACCTTTTAAAGTATTGATTTTTACACCAATTTCGGACTAATGACGTATGTTTCGTTCACTTCTAAGTGGAACGAGGCGTTGTCAAGCAAGAATCTCAGATCCGGAAGCACAAGGACGAAATCGTCACTTTACACAAGCTCGACTAACCCGTACGAACCCTCCAGTTCTCCCGGATTAGCCCGAGTTTCTGTAAAATGGCTAAGTTCGCTCCAAAAAGACCTCTCCAGCCTAAGTTGTACTCAGTGGCTTAAGGTTGGAGGGATGGCACTCGATTTCCTCAACAAACGACGCGGAAACGCAAGATGTTGGACCCGAAAACATCAAGTTCGCTCAAGAATCACCAGCACCAGGTCAAGTTCGACCGAACTTGTACCCATCTGGGTCAAGTTCGACCGAACTTGGGTCTTTCCCTCACAAAATCCTCACAAGTTCGCTCGAATCCCTAATCTTACCTAAACGCACCCACTGTGAGTATACTTGACCCGTTTTCGCTTTAATGCACTATTTGGGTGTTACATACGTTCCTCTATCAAAATCACCTCACAAATCAAACTGTTTATCACACTCGAATAATCTAATTATATATGCTCAATACGTGATACTAGAAACATGTGACTAGGACTTATTTTCGTTAACTTGCCTCCTTAGCTAGTATGGTACTATAGTGTGGCTAACACCCGACGGGGTCTAGTTAGGATGGACGCGCAAGCCTTCTCGCGGTAGTTAGCATGAGAAATAAGCCTATGTTTATCTGTGTGATGTGTTTTGGTGGAGAAATAAGCATATGTTATCTGTGTGATGTGTTTTGGTGTATCATGATATGTAATTGGACTATTTCACGAACGGTTTCTCTATTATGCTAGTATTACTAAAACATGTATGCTCACCTTTACTTAATTGTATTGACTTGTATTTTAACGTATGTAACAGGTTGAGGATTTTAGCTTGGATGCTTTGGACGTAGTTTGTTAGTTGTTAGGTTTTGTTTAGAAATCATGTAATAAATCTAGGGGAGATCGAATTGGATTTATGTTTAAGAGATTTTGTTGAATTGTAATGGTTGTTTTGAAGATTGTATGAGTTTGATAGTATGGGATATTAAATGTTGATTATTATCTTTGAAATGATTGTTATTGAATCTCTTGATCAATCTGATTCGCCTAGTGCCACTACCCCGATGTTTCCGCCATCGGTTGGGGTGTGACAATCTACACCATCATGATTCCAAACAACCAAACGCGTATAATAACAAATTAACACAATCGGAACCTAATTTCACTATATACAGATCACTTATGGATGAAGGATATTTGAAATAGATTGAAGAATAATTTAGTAAGCAAGAACATTTAGTACTTTCATAGTTGCAATCCATAACCACAGGTGTAGAAATACATATCGGAATTAATCGCGGAAGATTATGTCACTGATCGAGTGATTGGGACTTGAGAGATAAAGGATTTGATGAATAAACGTAAATGCCAATGGTTAAATTTGAGATATTTTAGGAAGACGTGAAGGTGTAAACATATGGAATGGGTTGACATTGCGGTGACGGAATTCTGTGAATGTTGCGTTGTTTTTTGAATGTAGAAAATGTAGATGTTGAAACCGTGGGTTAAGGTCCAATTAACAGTTTGACTTTTGAATGGTCGCCTTTTTTTCTTTTTGAAACGCTAAACGTAAAAACTTGGTATGTATAGACGTGATGTTTAAACCAAGGGACATGGTGTTTAAATCAAAGGGTGTAACTCAAGTTGGTAATTGTATTAGTATATAATTTCAATCCTTGTAACCTCGAGACTTTGATCATAATGGAAATTTCATCTTATTCATACATGTTTATTCATGCTTACATGATACTTAATCAATCACAAATACACATTTTATATACGAAACCGAACCATACATTAAGTTTATTTCATGTTCGGAATATGTTCATACACATTTATACTACACACATACTTATAGTTACCCTAAAATGCCCTAAAACACGTAACATATGAAAGATATTTCACAAATAAGCAAACAACCAAACAACAAGGGCTTAAATACAAAATTCATTTTTACGGAAGCCCTTACAAATCGCAAGGCTTGAGCCTTAGACCGCGGGGTGTGGTGGGGCTTGGGTTTGAGGCGTGGCTAGCCATGTGGCGGAAGTGGGCTCTGAAGGGGTATGGTCCCAGAAGTCTTGCACCAGAGCAGGGGATCATACCATTATTACTTTCCAGGACCATCTGTGATAAGTCCTGCGCTTCTCACGCAAACTATTTGATCAAGATATGGTAGAACAATCCTTTGTGACCATGCGCCGGTGTACTGAGAAGATTCATATTTTATTTAACACCCTTATGCAGGCCCGCACAAGAAAACAGTTAAGCTTGAATACAATAATCAAAGTTCTCAGATCTCAATCATACCCGCGCGTAGCGAACTCAAGTTTGTACAAAAGGAATATTTTCTGTTACAACAGAAGGGACACATGGCGACAGAACAAGGCTCTACAGCTGTAGACCTTCTAGAAGCATTAAATGATCATCGTGCAGATCTTCATTCGGTTACAACTGAATATGACGTGGCTTCATCTGGGACGCTCATCTTATCTATGATGGAAGCATTACCTTTATGAAGATCTAGAACGAACCATCGACCACGTGGCACCACCCTAGCCATAGATCTGCTCACAATCCATGTGCACTAACGGCGAAATAACTAACAACGACAATAAAAGATTCCGTTAACTCTCCTAATCGCATTTTGGCACCCAAAATAACCGGCTATAAATACGAGACTTAAGGTACAAGTTATCGCATTCACTTTCACTTACTTTCACTCTCTACTACTTACCATTTTTCTGATCACTGTACTAATTCTCACGCCGGAGGGTGGTCACGGAGAGAACTCTCATTCTCCCCGTGGCGAGGCTAACGACGCTTTTGTTTTGCAGTGATTTCCGGCGAAACAGATCCAATCGGCGAATAAACTTGGGATTAACCTTTTTATGTAGAAACCATACTCACAGATCTTGATTGATTCTGATCTAGTTTAGATCTGGTGTTTCTTCATTGGCGACCACCGATTTCTTCTTTTTTCTTCCCATCTTTCGTTTGTTTACCTGAATCTTCAGTATCATGGCTGATGGTTCGTCTCATCTACTAGGTCCTCGATCTGAAATCCGGAACGTTGCTCATGGTGCTCAGATCGACGGACACGTGGAAGAAGAATTATCCGGCGAAGCTGATGATCATCATGATCATGGTCGTGTGAACATTCCAGTAAGTCCGGGAATTCAAAATGAAATTCCATCTGTTGCTTCAATATTACCACCCGGCGAAACTCCGATCTCATGGTATGTGAAATCTCAGAGTGCTCGGAATGCCGTTTATGCACAACTTTGTGCACATACTGGTACACCTGCACCACAAGCTCAGATACCTGCAACTCAGGTGTGTGTTTCGCCTGCACCTCGAGTATTGAGTTACGATTCACCAAACAGAGCACTTGCACCATCGCACGTGTCTGTTGATGAAACAGAGATGTATTCTCAATCCAAAACCAGGTATGACTCTATGCCTTCTGGTGGTAGACGTCAGGAAGAACAAACTCAGAAACGTGTATCTGTTCACTCAAGGCTGGGCCCGCGCTTGTCATAAAAGCAGAACACCCAGTACGATGAATATGATAAAACATATGATGAGGGCGACAGTGCAAGTGTGCTCAATCGTTTGCATAATGATCATGCTAATTATAAGCCTAAAGTACGAGCGGTGTATAATCCAGAAGCTGAGCATGATTACAACCTGATTTATAGACCGGCCGAAGCAGCGGAGGAATCCAAGTTTGTGAAAGAAATTGCGTTAGCTCCGCTTGAGCGGACAAAGTTAACATCAAATGTTGGGAAATTCATGGGATGACTAATCCAGATGATCATCTGCGCCTATTTACCAGCGCAAGGCTTATTGGCGGATGGAGGCTGCCTATGTGGTGCCATTTGTTCGTTCAAACTCTCACATGTGTTGCGCGCCTATGGCTTGATAATCTCCCAACAGGTAAGTTAACTTCCAGGAATGATCTCAAGGATAAGTTAATATCCACTGAACTACCTGGATCGATAAACATACAATCAGTTTGGTAATGACCGAAAATACCGGTTATAACAACTGGTCGTTCTTCTTGTGGTCCACCAGGAACAATAGGAAAAATTACTTGCTGCTAACGCCATTGTTCACCATGACCCTGTTTTTTATTGCGCTTGCGCAACGGGCCTCCTTGAATCATACCGACTTGTTTCATCTTTTTGTTACTCGGGCCTTCGTCGCCGCGAGTAATTTGTCTGACCTCTTTGCGCACATTTTGCAACAAGTGAGTGAGCTTCCCACTTTTTAGTGCCTTCTCAATTTCAGTGCGCAAACTTATACAATTGCCAGTTGTATGACCGTGTCATTATGATAATCACAATAAAGATTCGGGTCTTGACCTTTCTTGTTTTTCATCTGTTGAGGTCGCTTAAATTGATAATTCTCCGTGCTAAGTACCTCCGCAAGAGTTTTTGTTAGAGGCGTCCACTGCCTCTCCCGATTTCCTGTTTGATAGCTTTCTGGGAAGCTATCTTGTTGATGGTTGCGCGAGCATCCATTGGTGAGTACGCATTCGGACTTGAATCCTTCCAACCCCATTTAAATTTTCGACCGCCTCTGCTCATATCTTGGGGATGATTTTGAGGCAGGGTAGGTCGATTGGAACTTAAGTTGCGCTCAGTTTGAGCAAAAACTTTGGCTGCTGCCATAAGTTTTTCCCAAATCTTTGTTAGACCTACGCTACCTGATAATACCTTTATCATTTCATCACAACGTACAACATATTTGAACTGTGCGCGAATCAAATCTTCGTGCACATCACCAATCTCAAGTACCTCTTTGTTATAACGGGTTATAAAATCTTCGAGGCTAGCACAATTCCCCAATTAGCCAAACAAAACCATTTAGTCCAATAAAAAGGGGTTGCTAAATATACCCTCTTTACTAGTTTTTTTTACTTATGCTCTCATTATTCTCACATCCCTGCGTCTTTTTTACTCTATCTTTCTCTCTCTATATATATTTATATATGTATAGAGAGATAAAAGGAGAGGGAAATGTGTAACTCCCTTCAGTTGGACCTCTCACTTTTAAATTTTCAAGTAAATACAACTCAAATTACCCTCCTCTTCTAATCTTATAAAAAATTATCAAGACTGTTTTTTTTGAAATTTTAATTCTGATATGATCATGTTCTTATAATATTTTAAAAAGTAAATTTTTAACGTACATTCTAAATTTATGTTTAGGTTATAACTCATCGTCACTTTCATACAAATAGATAGTTTGATTTTTTTACGGATCAAAGTATATTTTTTTTATTTCACTTTTTTTCTTCTAATTGTGATTCATAAAAAGAGATACACGCACTATAAATTGTGTAATGTATATTCAGGTGTGTTCTCTAACTTAAAAACACATACATTCATCATCTTCTACTATTTATGTTCTAAAAAAAACGTTACTCTTTAGAGGAAATATATAATTAATGGTGTTAATCTGAGTGTGTTATAGATCCTAAAAAAAAAACACATACATTCATCATCTTCTACTATTAGAAAAGAGATAGATTAAAACTAAATCATTCTCTCAGGTGTGTTCTCTAACTTAAAAACTAATACACTAATAAGTTATAAAAAAAAAAGAATGCAATTTAAGATATATAGTAACAATTACTTGAGTCTATGACAAATCTTTTTGTTTCGGAAAATTGTGTACTGTATATTCTAATCTTAATTTAATCATCAATATGCCATTAATTATATTAACGATTTATGCATACAATAGTGTTTCTTTTTTATAAAAATTGATTTTTTATACGTTTAACGTACCTCTTAAAAATAGTATGTAGCCCAAATACCCAATGCTTCGGTACATTCATAAGTGTTCTACGAACCATTCCCATTAATACGTAAACATTAATTTTTAAATTTCATGTACTATTTTTTTACCATTGATTTTGTTGCTTAATAAATCTTGTATGATGTTTAAACTTCAATTTATGTAATATTATGTTTAAATCATGTTATATGCCTCATCATCGACTACTCGCCCGTCGGCTCGCTCGTTTATGTATTGCAACTCGGATATGATGTTTAAATTCAATTTATGTATTTTTTTTTTAAAAACCATGTAAGGGTGTTCATGGGGGCTTCACCCTTGGATCACTTTCTAATGGGCTCATTAATGTATTGCAACTCAAATATGGGCTTGGGATATGCCCAAGATGCTATATGTGGCCCAACCCGGATTTCATTCTAGCAATTAGCTAACAATTATACTGACCCATTGACAATCTGGTTGATTGAAGAATTTGCAATCCATGACCATTAAAAATTTCACATACCATTGTAACACTCAAGCATAACATGTCTAAATCAATGTTAATAGAACATTTTTTCGGCCACCTGAATCATCAACAAGGGACACATTCGTATCCGATACGTGACTGTGAGTCATGGATCATAAGTTTTCGGATATCAACTTAGTTTCGGATAACACTTGGAACCGAACTGTTTACAACAACTTAGCATGCAACACTAGTAATTACAGAAAAAAAAACGAAGAACCATTTTCAAACGACAATAACTAATGATCAGACCTCTTACTGGCTCAACACTTAATAGTTCAGATTGTTTGTTTCGCGAGCAGCTGTTTGAATGATTTAGACATTTGCATCTGAATGGTTAAGCATTATACTGAGTCTGAATGGTTAAAACCTCTTATCTGAATTTGTCAGACATTTGCATCTGAACGATTAAGCATTATACTCGCTCTTAATGGTTCGGACCTCTTAACTGGTTCAGCACTTGCCCATTCAGAAGTTGCTAAACAGCCAGTCTTAACTAAACAAAACAAAAGAAAAAAAACAACCCAACTTCAAACATTATTTGGCGGGAAATCCCATTATATAGTTTGTAACTACAACTACCATGTGACAATAACCAAAAAAAAAAGAAAGATGGTATATCAACAAACAATAAAACCAAAACACACCCACTCAAACAAAACACACAAAACTCTACATGATCACATAATGTCATCTACTTACAGAAACCACCTACAACATCCCAAACTTCTATTTATGTTAAAGTTTCATTATCATCGACGCGATCATCGACTAAACTCAAAAGGGTATCTTCCATCATATCATCAAAGATTGACTCATTGATCTCAAGTACTATTTCTCTCGAGTCAGAACTAAGATCCATCCATGTTCTTGAGATTTCAAGATCTTTCTTTACAAGTTGATCCAAAGAAAGAGGATAGTTATCTTTCAAATGTACTTCTATTCTTTCCCATACTTCGTTTATCAGATTCGCGCCTTTGGGGACAGGTTGAATATTCTGTTTGATGAACAATAGTTGACGAAAGAAGTCAAGGTAACAATCGCATATCTCTTCGAGAACTTCATTAGTGGAGTCAAACAGGAGTCGTTGGTCGTAAGAGGGCCGGCTTGAAAAGATTGCTACTTCATCGAATAATGATGAATCGAGTATTTGCATTGATGAAAGCCATCTTTTTTCGAATTCATCCCAGTTGAGATCAGAAGCTAGTAGCACTGCTTCAACGTATTCGAATGCGGACTCTTCGTTTTCCACACAGTTTCTTGTACATAATTCTTGATCTTCGAATCGAATACGGAGTGGTTGAAGCGTATATTCGACTGAGAAGTTTAGATGAGGTTAAATTTAGCTAAAGTGTCATAATTTCCTAAAGGTGGCAAATGGGTCCAATGGGTAATTTTGGGTACTAAAACACTTCCATTCCAAAATTTTCATTTCTATAAATAATTAGAGTCAACTATGATTAGTGCAAAAGAGCCGAGCCCGAGCTCGAGCCTGATTAACTTTGAAGAGCTCGAGCTCGGCTCGATTATTATCTATTAGTTAATATATTAAATAAAAATAATATACATAATTGACGCGTTTAGGCTCGCGAGCTCGATAAGTGAAACTCGGGCTGGTTTACTATACAAGCTTAATTTTAGGTTCGGGCTCGGCTCGGCTAGTAAACAAGTTTAAATAAGCTCACCTCGGCTCGTTTACTAAAAAACTTTTAATAAAGGGTAAATGTTATTAAATATTGATAAAATTAAGATTACACTAAGGCTTGATAAAGCTCGATGAGCATGGTGAGCTTTACCTGCCATGCTCAAGCTCGGGCTCGATAAATAAACGAACTTTGTTTTAGCCTCAAACTCGGCTCGGGCTCGATAAAGCTCGGCTAGTTTCGAGCTTTTTCTAGAGCCGATCTCGAGCAGCTGCGAGCCGCTCAGCTCGTTTGCACCCCTAATGATTACGTTTGGTAATTATACAATATTACGAATAAATGCATTTTGGAGATTTTATTCGTTAAAAGTACACTTTAGGTAAATTGTGATATGTTTTGACTTGTTTTGTTTTAAACTAATTGTTCTTCATCTCTCAGAGATAAAAACATAACCCAAATCGACCCGTTTGTCGGTCATAATTTTCTTAAATCGAAAGAATGAGGTGGTTGCTCACCGGGACGAAAGTTGGTACTTGCAGGGCTGATATCATTGTCTGAAAATAGTGGCTCAAGAACAGACACAGGACTAGGTCTCTCGGTTTTATCACTGGCACTACTCTCGGGTTCTTCGATCATGTGTGAATGTGAAAGCCCATTTGGAGAAGAAAACTCATTTTCTTCAGGTGATTCCTGGAAATCAGCAGAAAGAATGTTTAACTTTATTGAAAATGCAGGTCTTATAAAATTTAGCATATAGTCAGAAATTTGGCTAAGTAATATATATGGTGTATAAATGGTTAACCACTGTCACTTTCAACTAAAAAGATGAATTAAAAGTTTCGTGAATAAACGGTTTTTAGCTCAAATTTAAGGTTGCCCATCCAACCCGTTAGAGAAAACTTTAGCCACTATTAAGGTTCTATTTGTTCACACCATTTTCCTCGGGCCTTAATTACGGTGTGTCTATCCCTTCTTCGTTTCTTGTCACTTGAAGTAAGCAAGAAGTATAACTGAATTCTTCAATTTTAATTTTATAGGTCCTATTTATAATTCGACGATAATTTACTTAGACTGAACACTACAAAATCATCAATAATTTTGTAACTATAAACATTAATAAATTTTCATTACCAATTTGGAGCATTTGGAAGATTTTTCTTCATCAGATACATCAACGATCTCATCCGTTCTTTCTGAAGGGCTGCATGGTTCACAAGAACCATCCAAGACTGCTGTTTCTTCTCGGCTTTCTGGTTTTTCGATCTCTAACACTCCTGCATATCAAAACCATAGATTAAGAGCAGAAGTAAAACATACAGTTATAAACTCTTCCACAAATTTAAACCATAATTCTTTCTAGAGTAAATTGTCATTTTCGTCCCTGAAGTTTAGCCAGTTTTGCGACTTTCATCCAAAGGTTTGTTTTTTCGCACCTGGGTCCTCGTGGTTTTAAAATCTTGTCATTTTCGTCCCTGAGGGCCAAACCTTGAGGGACGAAAGTCGCAATAAATTGTCAAACCTCAGGGACGAAAATGGCAAGATTTTGAAACCACGAGGACCCAAATGCGAAAAAGACAAACCTTTGGTTGAAAGTCGCAAAAGTGGCCAAACCTTAGGGACGAAAATGACTATTTACTCTTCTTTCTATATGTAGTAGAGTTGATATTTCCAACCCATTTACTTATGGATGATTTCATTGATTTGATTTAGGTTAGGCTTTATCTCTAACGGGTCAAACATGTAAAAAAATTAGCTGAAAGGACAAATAGTTTCAGGTCAACCCAACCTGTTGCGACCCGCGTAAAAAATGGCCCCAGTTTACCTGAATACCCAACCAGTACGACCCGGCGCCCATTAACGTTCCATATACTCATTAGTCATTACAGTTTTCTCATATAACAAAAAGACAATACCTTCAGGACTCATATCTACCACCACAGAAGATGGAGCATCTCCCATGCATGTATCAAGATTAACTTCATCACGAGCTTTCGGTTCCTCTTCAAGATTGACACTAACCATGCATGGTTGACTTTCTTTGACCGAATCACGATCATTTCCTTTCCTAGGACTAACAACAGGAGAAAGAGAGTTGTATTCCGAAAACGAGAGAATCTTCCCTAAAGTTTTCGGTACATTTTCCATCATCAAATCCGCATCTTCATCGCCACCAATTAGTATCTCCGATAAATGTTTCTTGGCTTCGGTGTAAATGTTAGATATATGAAGACTGGAACCAAGGTTTTCATCGTTTTCTCTTTGTTTTATTTCGGAATCTTTTAACTTTGAATCTATCCTTTTCGTAAACTTTTCGATGTAAAAATGGTTTCTATTCGGAGAACCCCATCCGTTACTTCCTTCACCCGCTGTTTTTTCGTTACCTCCCGGTTTTAAGTCTTTTCCAATAACGTTTCGAAGTCTTTTCTTAATTTCCATGAATGAAAAATGGGACGAAAATCTTTCACTATGAACTTCATTTTCCACTTTGAATTGATTTTCGAGAGAATTCGGCTTCAATATTACAATCCTACTTATTGGCATACTTTCCTGTGACTTGCTCCTTCTGAAGAAAAAGTTTCGGTGTTTTCGAGTCAAGGGTATGTCCCGTTTCGGCTTGTTTTCTGACCGGTTTGACTTATCCGTTGACTTTGACTTTTGGTCTTCATTTGCACTAAGTGAAGCTTGATCTTGAAGAAGTTTCAAGAACAGCTCTTTGTTAGAACTTAACATCTGAAATGTGTCGATGAGATCTTTCGAGTGTTTGGTTTCGTCTTGGTTTTTGTCACTTGATTTTTCGTTCATGAACACTTCGACCGCTGCACTCAGTTTCTCTTCGACAATGGTAAACGTATGATTTCGCCCTTCGTCAAGATCGTCATTGTTTTTTCTCAGATATATCAGCAAGATCTCTTTCATTAGAGCTTCAAGATCACTATATTGAGACGCTTTTTGAGATGAATTTTGACAGTTAATACAGAGTGTTTTTTCGACTTCATCGCCATTGGTTTGGTTTACGGAATCTTGCTCACTGACCATCTCTTCTTCCATGAGTTCCTTAACGCTTGTCTTAACCACCTCAGGTGTTGGTTTCTCACTTTCCGTAACATCCTGAAAACATAATGTTTAGGGCTGTAAACGAACCGAACGAACAAGTGTGTTCGTTTGTTAAGGAAACAAATGTGTTTGCGAACTGTTCATGAACACTTATCGAGCAAGATTTTTATGTTCGTTCGTTCGTTAAGGAAATGAACGTGTTCGCGGTTGTTTGTTAATTTTAGGTGATAAGCGCAAACGAACGTCCATGAACACAAACTAATGTTCATGAACACAATTGAAAACAAACGAACACAAACACACTGATACTTTTAAATATTTTATTTGTCGGAATTTTGAGGTATTTAAATAAAATATCAAAATAAAAAAAACACTAATGAACTATCGAACATAAACGAACACGTTACCGAACGTTCACGCCATATAAATGAACGGATGAGGTCTTTGATCGTGTTCGTTCCTTTAACTAAACGAACGAAATTTCGTGTTCGTGTTCATTCATTTATCAAACGAACAAACACAAATGAACTTCCATCCGAACGCTTAACGAACTATTCGCTGAATGTTCGCTTCGTATGCAGCCCTAATAATGCTATATACTTACCTCAGTGTTAACATGCCTTTCGTCAGAACTCATGAGCTTACTCACTTCCACAGAAGGATATCCAGAAGCTGCGAGAAACCTCAGAATGTAAGTAATAACACATGAAAGCGGTAAACACTTTACTGAATGCGAACGTGTTTTCGTATATAAACCAAACAAGATGCTTACCGTCAATATCTTTGGTCACTATGCTTCTATCCGAAAGCAGTCGTCTAGTGGTTTGACCATGTCGGAAGTCAAATATGCTAATCAATCCCCACATACAACCTGCATGATCCTTATTTTGTTGTCTTTGGCGCCTTTTCGATCTCTTTGCCATTGTGAAAGAAGAGTTTTTCAACTTTTATAAATGACACTAAGCCTGATAAAAAAGTTAACAACGACTATATTAGATTAAAAGACACTATATAATAAGACAACATATCTCTACAGTCCTTAGGTAACAAGTCGAAAATTGCGAAAAGTATGTTTTAATGTATAAAACCTCCTAAAACATATTCTTAATGTATAAGTACATAACAATATATTCTTTTAACAATTCAAGGTTCTATGGCATTTTCATAATTATTATAAATATTAACGTAGAATTTACATCGAGATAGGTGGTAAACGGGCAACAAGTTTCAATCATGCACATCTTTGTTTTTTCCTTTGATCACATAAACAAGATCAACCAAATTAAATAGTAAATGGCGAATAACGAAAACCGAAACACCATATATCAAGAAAAAAGCCAAATCATCACAAGCATCAATACACATATGTGAATAGATACATGATAAGATGACACTAAACTGATAGTTTGCTACTAACAGAACAGGACAAATAAAAGGATATAAACCTCAATTTACACAATGCAAAATCTCGATAAATCGGATGCAGACAGAAGAAAGTACCTAAGGTTTCGACGCCTTTGATGATATCAACAAGAGCCAAACAAGAACAAATGTGCAGCTGGCAAATGTTCTTTGGAGACAATCTATAACATTCCAATTCAAATTCTCAAGCTTTACAACAGAGTAAAGTTCAAGCAACTGTATAGCTCTTTGGTTGGCAAGGAATCAAAACTTTTTTCCTTTTTTTTTTATTTCTTCTTTTCACCCTAATAAAGATTCACATTCTTTGTTGACAATTTAACCTTATACCTTGAAACAATTACAAACTAATTACTTAAAGAATGTGATCATCAACACCTTAGAAGACATGCAATCTTGCCTTTCAAGATTTTGTAACCCCAAAACTTCACCCTATAAACAATCAAGATTTTAAAAAACCCACAAGATTCTAAACTTAACTCAACATGGGTATCTTAAAAATTCAATCTTTTTCCTCAAAAATCAATACCCAATTGAAATTTGCTAAGCAATAAAGATTTTACCAACATTTGTAAAAAAAGTAAAAAAACACACACACACACAAGATTCTAAACTTAACTCAACATGGGTATCTTAAAAATTCAATCTTTTTCCTCAAAAATCAATACCCAATTGAAATTTGCTAAGCAATCAAGATTTTACCAACATTTGTAAAAAAAGTAATAAACACACACACACACAAGATTCTAAACTTAACTCAACATGGGTATCTCAAAGTTCCAATCTTTTTCCTCAAAAATCAATACCCAATTGAAATTTGCTAAGCAATCAATATCTTACCAACATTTGTAAAAAAAAAAAAAGTAAAAAACACACACACACACACAAGATTCTAAACTTAACTCCACATGGGTATCTCAAAGTTTCAATCTTTTTTATAAAAAATCAACACCCAATTGAAATTTGCTACATATTTATCACTATCTTGAACAAAATCTCATAAAGACACAAACTTTATGCTTCAACAGCACAAAAGAAAGATACCCAGATGAAAAAAAAAATATAATCCAGTTAATATATAGAAGAAAACTGTATAAATTGGTTTGTGGTGATGATGAGTGTAGACAAAATACTGAAACGTTAGAAAGAAGCAAGAACAAATGGAGATGAAAATAGAATTGGAGTTTGGAAGAGGAAATTTGACACCTAGGTCTTCATTTATGGTGTGGGGCCAATCAGTTGATCACAAAACACACACTGAACACACAGCAGTTCATGAAAGAGAAAAGAAGCTTTGGAAAAAAAGTTTCCAATGCTATTTTTCTGGTTGTTTCTGCAGGTTTATCTGTCATACACAAAAACACAGACACCAAAGATTATATATCAAAAGGGGGGGGGGGGGGGGGGGGGGGGGTTAGTTGTGTAGTTTTGTGTGTGTTATGTATGTATTTTGATAGATTGACCAACATTGTTTTAGAGTTGGAAATATAACTTTTTGGTGAGGGTGGTGGGCCTTCAATGGGCCGTTGATGTTCTTTAATAAAATATTTTTTTATTTATTATGTATTTTTTTAAGTTTAAAAATTTTAGTTTAAAGTAAACTTTGTTTTTGCTTTGGTTTGACCGTTTTAATACTTTTGCCCCAATAGTTTAAAATAGCCATTTTTCTTCTTGAAGTTTCCACTTTATTATTAGTTTGGTTCATGACTCTAACTCAGTTAAAAATACATGTTAGTTAGAAGGATATTTTAGTAATTTTACATATAATCATAAGGGTATTTTAGTAAGTATACAAATAAGGATTTGATTATTCATTAATCACATTCTTTTATCCTTTAACACAAGAAACCTAAAACATCAAATACCACCACCTTCCCACCCACCAAGAAAGTAGCAGATGGCTACCCTTCCATCTTCTTCTCCGGTCAGTTTCCGGTGACACCAACTGCTTCTCCAAACAAATCTCCGACTAGCTCATCCTCCCCAAACGGATCTCCTACTTCTTCACCACCGCCTCCCACCTGTCTGCTTAGCCTCCTCCACCAAACTCTCAAATGAAGCCCAATGCGTTCGATTTGCAGGCGTTAATGGTGGACCTGCCACTGCACATCACTAATCATTGCTGAAGATGATTCAGATCTGCTTCTAACACCTTTCGAGCTCTAAACCCTAGCCGAAGTGTGGGATGGTTCAGATCTTGTTCTAACTTCGCCAGAGAAAACGATGGTGACAGACAATGGGGATGGTGTCTCTTGACGAAGAAGAAGAATGATAATGGAGATGGTGGTCTCTTGCTTTCGTTAGCGTTTAAAACTCGAAACCAAGAGGTGGTGGTTGCAGGAGACACAAAGACGGCGGTGGAGGTTGATTGATAAAATCAAATTGATACCGTCAATCTTTTATATGAATTTACAATATGCTAACCAACTTTGAATTTGTGGAGAAGTTATGCACCGATCTTGAATCTGCGTTCAATTTTGATTCGCACTTGAAGATGTATTTACATCAAATATATTCAATTTTAATTGCCAAAATTTGGTACAGACTTTGAAAATGGCAACTTTGAAGGTGGTTTGAAATTGATTTTTGAAGGGTTTGATTCTGATGAACTTACCTGGTAATTTGAAAGAGGAATGGTGTAGAGAGATGTGTGAAAATTAAAAAAGAGAAATTAATAAGTTTGACTGGAAAAGACTAAAATGCCTCTCATGTGAGAGGCATGTGCTCAGGATTTAACTGTTGAATTGGATGGCGTTAGAGACGGGGAGTCAAATAGAGATAAGCTTTATAGATCAGGAAGTAAAATAACTATTTTTAAAAGATTGGGGCAAAACCGTTAAAACGACCAAACCATAGAGAGCAAAATGAAAGTTTACTCTTTAGTTTATAGTAGATAGTCCAACAACCGGTTTATCTCATTCTTATTTGTTCTTACTCATTTATTTTTATATTTTATATTTGCTTATTCATTATAAATTAATTAATTAATGTACCAGCTTTTAACTTGTATTGAAATATATTTTAATGTTTTTTTGGTCTTTTTCTACTTATCTGTATTTGTTGGAGACATCGATGATTTTACCTTTGTTGAAACATACTCTAAACTTTTTAAAGCAATTTAATTAGTAGTTATGTTATTATGTAGAAACATACATCAACATTATATCATTATTGTAGAATGTTAACTTGAAGGAGAGGGAGTGTAGTATATTATTATACAAACTATTATTTATTGAATGATGTGTGTATATATATATAGATAGTATTATAGTAATGATTTGCCCATCATTGTTTATTGTTGCACTAATTTATGATCCAAAATTTATACTATGTTAAATTAGTTATTGTCGAAATTTAATACATATAACATCCTTAATATTTCTCTCATTTAACATCCTTAATTTTTCTCTCATTTTTCAACAAGAAAATGATTAGAAGATCTATTTCATTAATTTAAAAAAAAAAACCATAATATAATTTCCTATTTTTCACATCATATAGCAACCGATCCTAATTTTGAATCCAATTTGAATTTATAATTTTCGATTCAAATATTTGAATTTTAAATAGCATATATTATTTTTTATTATATAGGTAAACATAGGCGTAAATTCATTTTGTCGGACTTTTTCAATATGATGTTGCGACTCTTTCATCATTAATTAATTTATATGTCGGGAGTTGCAATTAGGATTTTTGTTCTTTAATATTTTATATATTTCTTTTTTTCCAAAGGAATTTTTAGTTTGAATATTTTCGAGTTGCAATTAGGATTTTATTTCTTTAATATTTTATTAATTATATATATATATTTTTTTTTTGAAGGAATTTTTAGTGCGAATATTTTCTAAATATATTAAGTTAGGAAGGTATTTTACGCTTAGTTTAATTCTGTTATTAATTCGGATCGTATTGAGTTAACTTGAACCCGAATATTCGATTTTTCCAAATATATTTTAAATTTGAATCCAACTTAAAAGTTTTAAAATCCAAATAACCTAATTAGAATAAACACTCCCCTAATTATTTCCATTAAAACTATTACTTTCAAAAGGTTGATTCACATAAAAACAAATAAAGTCACATTCTTCAAAGACTAACTTCTTGAGACTTTTAGAGGTTAATGAGAAAGTCTTTCTGATAACAGTTATGAACTTAATATAATACAAAAAGCCTTTTCACAATTTTCTAAATTTATGAACTTAATAATACAAAAAGCCTTTTCCTAGTTTTCTAAGGTTATAGATTTAACCATGCAGGTCGTAATTATAGTATAACTAACACAGACTTGAGTATAGAATCTCTAAAAAAGAGGGCTTACAATTAAAAAAATTATATGCTAACTATTAATATTAGTGTAAATTTATTGTTTTAGATTTGTTTGATTTCTTATACAAGCAAACCATTATGTGTTATAGTTGTGTTAGATTTTTTCTTGGTTCCAAACACGGATACAAAAGTACCGTTTATAATAATCAAAAAAAGAAAAATGACCCCAAAATTTCATTTCGGCTTAGACCTTCAAAAAGGTTGGGAACAACGTTGGAACCATGTATAAAACATAAGATATTGAATCCTTCAAAACATATTCTAGAGCAGAGGCGGGCCTATCTTGATGGTGGGTGTGCGGGCGCATCACTTGAAAAGAAATAACATTTAGTATTTTTAGGCAAAAAAAACCTAATCATAGCTCTTGAAAATATGATTGAATAATTGAATCCTTCACCCGCACCAACTGAAATTTTTTTTTTGGGTCCACTGATGTTCTAGAGGTTGATTATATGTTTTGCAAAGGTCAATAGGGCATATACATTCAAAGTTTTTAAAGAAAGACTTTAAAAACTCATGTATAAATGATTTTAATTAAAAATATATATGTATTAATTAATTGTGGCACTTATTTGCAAGATTTGCCGACGCTTGAAAGAGTACCGACGGTTCGAGGAATTTTGCCGACGGAACAGTAACAGTACCGTAGGTCGACCCACAACTCCTATAGACACAGGCCCACACTCTAAGCTTTAGAACTCCTGGGCCCACGCTCCACTTCCAATTTTTTTACTTTTTTGCATTTCATTTCTATTATTATTTTATTGTATTAATTTTTAAGTTGATGTATTATTATTTTATTGTATTAATTTTTAAGTTGATGTAGTCTAATTATTTTTATGTTATATTGTTGCCCTTAAATAACGCTTGAATATTATTATTTAGCTCTAATAACATAATAACACGTTATGCTAGATATAATGATCTTGCAAAACATATTAGACGTATAAAATAACATATCAGACTATGTGTTATGGTCTAACTCTCGGGTAAGGCGTTTGACCGACAATATGAGAGGGGGGGTTTGAGGAGCGTGAGGCCTTTCACGGGTGTAAAAGTGGAAAGAGTGAGCCCGCCATTAATCCCATCTCTCTCATCTTCTCTCTCAGGTGAGCGCTCAGCGCGTATACTTAATCACTACACTTGCCCAAGTGTTGACTGCTGATGTTACCGCGAGGTAAACTCACTTAGCCACCCCACTCCATGCACCATAACTATAACAACTTTTGATGTAAAATCTTGGTGTCTCTCAAGCTTAAAAGTTCATATATGAAACTAATTTTGTTATGGTCCTTATGGAGAGATAAATAATGTAAAAGCATAAAAGGACCCTTCTCAATATTAAATACAATTTATTTGGTAACTTATCATAAAGATTATCATAATAACTTATAAGTACTTGACATTAATTAAAATCTTTTAATCTAATGCTTTACAATTAATTAATGAAAACCTATTCTATTAAATAGTACTTTAAAGAATTAGTTAATAGTTAATGAAAACTGATTCTATTAAATAGTACTTTTAAATGTATTATATTAATATATATAGTTTATAAATATTCTGCTCGTATATTATATTTCCAACATGCTATTTATTACATAAAGACAAAAAAAACCCCAAATTATCATGTTGGATAAATTGTTTATTTATGGTATTATATTCAAAAACTGGTTCTGGTGACAGTTTGTATCAAGGATGATACTTCATGTCCAAAAGAAACAAACAGCTAGTTTTCCACTTCCAGTTTACCACTGTCAATATGCTAATGGTATAAAAATAGTAACCTTTTTTGTATGTAATTACCTATCAAGATATAGGTATGTTGTGTTTATTAGCAGAAATATATCTTTGTATTTATACCCATTTGATTAATGAGAAGGATCATCAAATTTCTCCAAACAACATGGTATCTAAACTGATAATACCAACACCTTAACACAATCGGTTTCCCTACATCTGGTTTATACTGTTACTGACATCACCAAGAAGGTTCGTGTCCTGGATGGCACTACGGTCACGTACTCCGCGTGGGTGAAACTTTTCCATCTTCATGCTCGCGGATACGAGGTCCTAGACCATATCACCACTGAACCGCCACCTAAAGACGACCCCACCTACACTCAATGGATCAAGATTGATGCTGTCGTACTTCAATGGATCTACAGCACTTTATCCGCTGACTATCTCCTTCGGGTCCTTGAAGAGCCATCTACGGCTCTCCAAGCATGGAATCGGGTCAAGAATATCTTCCATAACAACAAAGGTCCTCGTTGTGGCCCTTCAATCTCGGTTTGTGAATCTGAAACTTAGCTCTGTGTCTTCTTTGGAAGCCTACTGCCAAACCCTTCGGGATTTGGCAGCCCAGTTAGATGATGTGGGCAGCCCGGTTAACGAACAAACTATAGTTCTGCAGCTTGTTCGGGGTCTGCCTCGGGAATACGACACCATTGGCTCTATCATCAACCGTGAACTTCCTTCCTCGAACGAGGCATGTGAGATGCTTCGTGGTGACATGGAACGACAAGCTGCTCGCGACGGTACTGCTCCTAATTCTGAAGCACATGTTGTTGTTAACCCCACCCCCAGCCGTGATGGTCCTACTCGTGATACTCAGCCCACTCGCAACAGCTCTCGTCCCACCCGTTTTAATCAGACCCATGGCTCGAATCGTCGTGGTGGCCCACGTCGAGACAACCCTAACAACAACCAGAACCAAACCAACGGCTCCGGTAATTCTGGCCCAGCCCACTACCGATCGGGGTCTGGGTCTGGGTCCATCGGCCGTGGCCCCTCCACTCGCAACCCACTAAGAAATTCTTGGAACCAACCATTCTACCCACCCATGCCACCACCGTATTGGGCCAACTCTTTCTGGGCCAACCCACCACCCCCCTGCCCCTACTCAACCCAACCGGGCTGGGTCTCACCTTGGACCGTGCCACAGCAGCAACAGTCTTCGGTCACAAATCAGTCCGCCCCTGAAGCCCATGTGACTGATGTCAACCCCTTGGAACCTACTGAACTTGCAGAAGCTTTCAACACTATGGCTTTGGAACCCGATGCCTCTAGTTGGTTCATGGATACTGGAGCATCAGATCACCTCACTCGAGACTCAGGTATGATTTCTCACCCGTGTTATCATTCTATTAAAAATGTGTTGGTTGGAAATGGTCATCGGTTACCGGTTGTTAGATCAGGCCACACCAGTCTTCCCACCACCTCTAAACCACTCCAACTTAAACACATGCTTCACACACCCAATATCTTAAAGAACTTAATTTTTGTTTGAAAATTTACTCGTGACAATTGGGTGTCTGTCGATTTTGATCCTTTTGGTTTTTCTGTGAAGGATTATCCGAGTGGGACGATACTGAGTCGCCACGACAGTACCAGTAATCTCTACCCGCTCACAACTCTCAAAGTACCTGATGCTTCTGCTTTTGTTTCCACCTGTTCTCAAGGCTCCTGGCACAACCATCTTGGACCCTGGTTTACATGTCCTGGGTTTTTTGAATTCTAATAAGTTTATTTCTTGTGATAAACAAAGTCGTTCACTTTTTTGTGACTCTTGCCAAATTGCTAAACATAAACGTTTACCTTTCAATTTATCTACTTCTTGCATTGTTTGTCCATTTGATATTGTTCATTGTGATTTATGGACCTCTCCCATACTTAGCAAACAGGGATACAAGTATTATTTGGTTGTGATTGATGATTATACTCATTTTACTTGGGTATTTCCTTTGAAATTTAAGTCCGAAACATACACCAAATTTATTCAATTTCACAAATATATATCCACCCAATTTCATCACCAAATTAAGAGTTTCCAATGTGACACGGGCGGAGAATTTGATAACACCCAATTTAAACAATTCGCCTCTATCCATGGTTTACAATTTCGATTTTCGTGTCCTCACACCTCCCAACAAAATGGGACAGCTGAGCGCATGATTCGTCGTATTAATGAAATCATGCTTTCTCTCCTCATCCATGCCTCACTACCACCTCAATATTGGGTAGAAGCCTTACACACGTTCGTCTACCTTCATAACATCCTTCCTTGCAACCCCATTGGTCTTCGAACACCCACTGCAGCCCTATATCTCAAAAACCCTGATTATCAACACCTTCGGGTGTTTGGGTGTGCCTGTTATCCTAACCAATCTGACACTCGTCCTCACAAACTTGCTCCCCGATCCACTCCATGTGTCTTTCTCGGCTACCCTGCGGATCACCGCGGTTACCGATGCCTGGATTTATCCACTGGCAAAGTTAGCATTTCCCGTCACGTCACCTTTAACGAACTTGAGTTCCCACTATCTAAAACTTTTACACCCCAACCTATGTCATATACCTTTTCGGAGTCGGACCCTTCACCCATACTTTTCCAACAACCCATGGCCACCACTCCCTCACCAGCTTCCGTACCCTCTACCACCACCCCCTCCCCACATCCAATACCATCTACCTCACCACTCCTGTCTACACCATGATCCCCACCAACTTTTACCTATTCTCGCATACCACAACCCATCGACCATCCTCATACCTCAGCCCAGTTGAACCCAACCCCTGTCCCAAACACACAACCGGCTCCACTTAACCCCGAGCCTATGCCTCTTCCTTCGAATCCACCACCGACTTCAGTCCCCAACGCCCCTACCACTTCGACACACCCAATGATCACTAGGTCTCGTGACGGGACGTCCAAACCCAAGGCACCCCTTAACCTAAACGTTGAAACCATTTCCCCTTTACCCAAGTCACATATTGATGCCCAGTCTGATCCACATTGGTCCGATGCTATGAAAACAGAATACACTGCTTTAATAGATAATAATATGTGGGATCTCATGCCTCGGCCTCCCGATGCACATATTATCAGGTGAATGTGGTTGTTTCGCCACAAGCTTGACCTACCAGAAGAGCTCAACAGAATTCATCCCACATTCCACGTATCAAACTTGAAAAAGTGCCTTGCCGATGAAAACCTCCATATTCCTCTAGAAGACATTCAAGTCGATGAATCGATGCACTTCGTTGAAAGACCAGTAGAAATCATGGATTTCGGAGAGAAGCGTTTAAGGCGAAGTCGTATTCCGATTGTCAGGGTACGTTGGGAGTCAAAGCGAGGACCCGAGTTTACTTGGGAACGTGAAGACTCAATGCGCGAAAAATACCCGCATCTCTTTCCAGTTACCACTACTACTTAAATTTCGGGACGAAATTCCTAAAAGTAGGGATACTGTAACATTCGTCGAAAAACGGGTTTCAAAACACGCTTCGTTTAATAATCAAGTATTCAGTTATAAGTTCGTTGCGTATTTATTGTTCAGATTATTTTAAATAATACATAATTAATAAACATTTTAGAATTTAAAAACCATAATTAATAAATAATAATAATAAGTAAATAAAAAAAATAAAATAGAGTCGCCGGGTCTCGAACCCGGATTTCCCGCAAACACACACACACACCACACCACTCCGCCACACACTTCATTTGTGTTAAATACTGAAACAAATAACACTTATAGTAAAACAGGGTAAGTCAAAACCTGTAAATCAGCCGGCCCAGAACTCGCAGTCGCCAGAAAAACCGAAACTCCGCAAATGTTGCCATTTCCCTTGACTGAAACGCATAAACTGATTTCGACATCAGTTATAACCGTTGCCTGGCACTCAATTTCAGTCAAAACCGTTGGAAATCATTAACCGCGAATCTTGACCCCTAATTCGAACCCAATCGGCCGGTCCTCCTTATAAATACCCACTCAAACTCCTGGTAAACATTTCGCTCAGAACCGCACTCTCTTTCCGAAGCTTTATTCCTTCCAAAGCTCGTCGCTGGAGATCTTCACATTCGCCGGAATCATTGATCAGAAAACCGCAATTGTTCTTCAGACGGTATAATTGTCTAAACCTTCTTGCTATCTCTTGATTGATAATCTAATTGCTCAAATCAATAATCAAAACTGTTGAATCAGTTCATTCAGCCGGAAATCGCAAATCAGGGTCGACGAAACTTGCCGGAAATCTGAAGAAAACTCTCTGTTTTGGTATATCATATTCCTTAATCTTTATTCCATTTCAATCGAGTATAAGTTTGTTGGTCGATTAAGAAAAACAGTCGGGTTCACTGTTATGTGTTTTCTTAGTGAAGAAGACGAAGACTAAATTGTATATTAATGTAATTAAAATCGGGTATTTAACCGGGTTAGACACACAGTCCAGCGGTGGACTGTGTGCAAATATAAAACACACGTCCCGGGTTCGAATCACGCATGTTTCCGACTTTCTGAAATAAAACCAACATTTTTAAAACCTATTCAGATCAATTCACAGTATATATATAAGAGGAATATAATCCAGTAGTTAAGCAGATTAGACACACAGCCCAACTGGTTGGGCTGTGTGCACTCGAACCGAAGGTTCCGAGTTCGATTCCGGGTTTCTGTAACCGGTTCGGCCATATTAAATCATTTTTAATAAAAACTAAATAAGGTTAAAGTTAGTTAGTATATATATATAATTAAAACAGATAATATTTCGGGTTAGACACGTAGCTCAGTTGGTAGAGCTGCGTGCACGTATACGAGAGGTCCCGAGTTCGAACCTCACTCACCGCCTGAAATACATGCTGTCTGTCCGGCCAGACCCGGTCAAACCTGACAAAGTCAACCCATTTTTATTTATTTTTGTTTCTTTTTATTTATTTATTAAATTGAAAAATTATTTAAAAATACTTAAAAATAAGGTTTTTAAAGTTAAAAAAATTGCATTTAACTCACAAAAATAAATCTAAAAATCTCATTAAAGAGCACTAATTAAAAATAATAATCTCAAATAAAATTTATTTATTTAATCGAATCATGTCGTTATTATTTAGGTTAGTTTTCCCTCGTCGATTGAATCATAATATTCGTGCGCATTCATCGTCATCAAGAAACGCATCCACTGTGAGTGAATCTCTACCAATTCCCCGTTTTAATCATGTTTTGGGGTGTATCATGTGTCGTACTATTCTTATATTTTATTTAAACACTTGTGCATACATCATATCCGTGATCAAATGTGTATTGATTGTTGTATGAATTGTATGTAGATTGAATTTATCATTTCAGTGCACGCATTTCATTAGGCCCATCAGTTCCCCGTGGGATACGGGTTGAGCATCAGGAGCCTCATTAGATCGGCTCCGTTTGATTGAGGCTTGATCTCAAATACATCATCATTTCATATCATATACTCATCCAAAGTGGTTTGTGATTGTTTACATATATGTTTGCTCACATGTGATTAATGCACGAATTTTCTTTATTAAATAAAACAAGAAATTAGTTAAAATGTTTTATCAAGGTTCACTTGCCAACTTTTGTTGACCCAAAATCTCCACCGTTTTACACATGATACAGGTGATCCAGCCGAGACAGGAAACACTTAGGAAGGCCTAGAAGAATAAACAAGTTTATGCTTTGGAATAAATATATAGTTTCATTTTCTTTGTAATTGTATGAATTTTGTTTTGGATATTTAAGTTTGTAATTTGAATTTAATAAATATGAAACATCTTAGTAAATATCATGAGCTTTGGTGATAACCCAATTATGCCCCGACTTTTATTCCGCTGCGGGTCGGGGTGTGACAGCAGCCTTGCGGGTGCGTTACAATACCTTACTTTTACTCGGCCAAACATTTCATATGCAGTGCAGCAAATTTGCCTCTTCATGCATGCCCCACAGGAACCTCATTTTGCGTATCTAAAACGCATACTTTGCTACCTAAAGGGCACTGCCGATCACGGTCTACACATGTCCCCCTCCAAATCGACGAGTCTCACCGCCTACTCAGATGCTGACTGTGTGGGGGGGGGGGGTTGTCCTGATACACGCCGCTCAACATCCGGATATTGCGTTTTTCTTGGAGACAACTTGGTATCTTGGTCCTCCAAGCGACAGCCTACCATCTCACGCTCAAGCGCTGAAGCCGAATATAGGGGAGTTGCAAACACCACAGCTGAGTTATCTTGGATTCGCAACTTGTTGCTTGAGCTGCATCTTCCTGTTACACAGGCGTCCATCATTTACTGTGACAATATTTCTGCCATGTATCTGTCACAAAACCCGGTTCAGCATCAACGCACCAAACATGTCGAAATTGATATTCATTTTGTACGAGAGAAAGTTCGTCTTGGTGTTGTACGCGTCCTACATGTTCCTACTAAATACCAGTATACTGAATACCAATATGCTGACATCTTCACAAAAGGCCTTCACGTATCTTGTTTGATCGCTTTAAGTCCAGTCTTTGCATCAGAAATATATCATTGTATTTAAATGTATTTATTGTGCGCATATCTCTCCTTGATTTACGGAGATGTAGTTTCCTTATTGTGCCTCTGTATCTTTGTATTTATACCCATTTGATTAATGAGAAGGATCATCAAATTTCTCCAAATAACAGTGTTCAATCATATGCTGCACTAAAATTGCTTCTAGATGCTCATTTACATTTAGATCATGAAAAAAAATTAATAGCTGACTCTCTTACTATCGAATGTGAAGAAAACTACAATATGACGTCTAGTTGATTGAAAAGTTCTAGTTAACTACAATATGACGTCTAGTTGATTGAAAAGTTCTAGTTTCACAACTAGTAATACTGTGGAAAAAAATACGTTTTATACGTGACATATGTTATAGAAAATAATAATATGCAAGATTTTGACGCAAAGTGCGATATATTTTTGCTAACACTACATCACTATTTGTTGGTTTTAACTTGGTCTAAAAAGTTACGCAATTAATAATAGTAGATGTAAGTTAGTAACAACTATTGATCAGAGCTGTTAATATGTAATGGAAAACATATAAATATGATACATGTTACAATATTCAAGTAGCAGAGAATTAAGAGACATATGCAGCTATGGAGTTCGACATGTCAGTCAGCTTGATCTGGTTCCCGTTAAGAGCGTTTATGATTAATGGTAGTTCCGAGTTCTTAAGGGTGAAGAACCCGTGATTATGGAGAGAGAGGAGGTCGAGATAGGCGTGATGTTATTATAAGAATCTAACCTAAAACCCTCCCCAATCATCTCCTTAAATACACCCAAAGAGAAACTTATTAGCTAACAAGGGTAAATCTGCATTAACAATTACCAACTAATATTAATAAGGAATAATTATAATATAATCTAATATTATATAAATTATTATAATGAAAATATATTAACATTATAAATTATACTTAATCTCACATCAGCAACCCTATAAAGTATTTGACAAGAACTATATATGTAACTTAACTTTAAAGATGAAAAATAAATACTCTGTCCGTTATATTAAACCAAATATATTTCATTAATTAAATGGAGTTAGTCACATGGTCATATACCTGTTTAATCAGATTAGATGAAGTGTGCAAACTGAGCCTTCTGGTTAAGTGATAGCCTCCAGGTTTTTCAAATGGCAGGTCATAAGTTGAAGTCTTGTTTTAAATAGATTTTGTTTCAGGTTGAGCCGGAGGGTTTCCATGTTGATACTTTCCTCATGGGTGAGTGAGCTGAGTCATCACGTTCTGTTCTTCGGAGGGACGGATGATCCCAGATTCCCATGTATCCGGACTTCTGTTTTTAAAAGATAAAATGATAGAGTGTGAGATTTATCAATGTGGAGCATAGAGACACTTAGACCCCTACCTGACACTTTGTTTGATTGATGCAATCATGCATGCTATACAGTGACTTCATACACACGTAAAACAATGGTGGGGGTTGGGAAGGGTCATTCATTATTCACAACCAACATTTGTCTCCTAAGAAATCAAACCTAACATAGCTAAAAGCTCAAACACTTTATTAGTGCAATTTCACCAACCATTAACCAATTTCATACATATGTTTATCTTTAATTCCCAAAATTCTTAAGATAACATATTGTTTCGATAAAAAAATTGATGAATATGACACATATAGGTAGAGGTGATAGTGTCATATTGGTGGGTTAGTGGTATTGCATTGTCGGATTAAGGAATTGAATTTGTTGAACCGAAACATCATTAATAGATTTATTTGGATCAAATATATCTACTATAACCCAGACTCGACTCTTGTACCATTTTATCTGAGCATGTCAAACATGTTGGCAAGTTACAATGTGTCAATGAGCATGGGAGGCTTAGATGGTGTGTGGGGAGGACTTCCGCACTGGGCCTATGATTTCACGGGGCATATGTTATTAAAAGTCCGATATATATATATATATATATTAATTTTTTTTAAATAGTAAACACATACCAATTTCAAGTAAGGCTCATTTACAAATCAATTTTTTATATTTTAGACTTTAGAATTTAGCCCACTAGGTTAATTGAGTCCCTTACTAATTGAAAACGAAGTCTTAGATAATGTAAACAGTGAATAGTTGATCCACCAATTTGCTATGAAGAATGCAAGGAGGACTGCACGAATCATTGGTTATCTATTAGCTTATTAATTATTACGATATGTAACTCATTCGAATGCTATAATTTTCTCATTTTTTCGTAATTGCATTGTTTATCGAATACTACGATTTTGTCATTTTTTCGTAATTGCATTGTTTATCGTTAAGGTATAAGGCCACATGTTTCGAGCTCGTACTGGATACATGAATTCTAGAGACGCCACTGTCATTGAGTTACAAAGAAGCTGATAGATGAAAACACTAAACTATAAACATGCATATATATTCTAAATGTATTCTTATATTGAACAAGTTGGAAATCAACGTGTTCAGTTTTGGTACAACCTAAACCTACGTACGTACTACGTACCCTTCTTAAAATTGTTCAAGCAAACATAAAAATCACATGTTTATTAATTGAATGTAAAAAAGAAAAAAAAAAACTTGCCACATGGCAAGCTTTGAAGGAAAGAACCATTATTCATAAACTTTGTTTTTTAATATATAAGAAAATTAATTAAATGTAAAAACAAAAAAACTTGCCACGTGGTAAGCGTTAAAGGGAAGAACCACTATTCATAAACTTTGTTTTTTATTATATAGGAGAATTGGCTAAATGAGAGCATCTACAATGCATACTCTTACAAACGTCCATAAATTTGTGAATTTACCAATCACATCAACAAAACATCTTTCATTCGAGAAAAATCTAATTTATCTTTGTATACATCATCATTCACAAAGTCATTCGTTTTCACGTTATCATCATCGTTTACATTTATTTTTCGCAATAGGATAATTATTATTATAAACTATTTACCTTTTAACGTTGTATATTGAACTTAATAAGGTTTAAATATTACATGATTAAAACAAACAAAAAACAATATTTAAATATTATATAGTTGGGAAAATATAGTCTCTTCTGATTAATACAAATTATTAAAGTTTTTATACAGTGATATTATAGAAGTTTAATAAGTTGATATATTTGTAAACAGGATAAATTTCTAACCAATAATAAAAACAAATTTAATAGTGAAACAAAATGTTTTTTAAGAAGATCCACCATTTTTCATGCTTGGAGAAAATGTAAAATACAAATCCCCTTAACGTACAATACGTACGAGATGAAATTATAACATACGTAATTAGTTTTAGAGTTAAATGCTTGGTTGGTCCTTGTGGTTTGCAAAAATTGCAGATTTGATCCTAGTGGTTTACTAATTACACCCGTGGTACCAAAACTTGTCAAAAATGAACTCACTTGGTCCCCAGCCCTAACATCAGTTAAATTTCTTTGTTAAAACATCCCATGTGCTTGGCATGTGAGGGTAATTTGGTCCAACCCATTATAAAAAGAGTTAAATAACTGGTTGGTCCCACCCCACCCTTCTTCTTCTTCCCCAAACCACCACCACAATCTCATCTCCTCCACCAAATACCCACCACCACTGAACTCCCATTCACCATCGCCATTTCTGCCGGAAAAAACGAGGCCACCACCACACCGCCGCGAACATAGAGGAGAGTGTCTGTCTGCGCGAACAAAATCAAACCCAAATTTTCATCTCAAATCCACCAACAGATCGCTTACCATGCTCCTTAATGCCTAATCAAACCTGTAAATGCCACATTACCGTTATCAAATCCGTCAAACGATCCACAAAATCACAATTCAACGCACGCTAAAACCGATTCGTTGATGCCCTCGTGATTCGCATCTTGTCCGTACAAATTTCGTTGTTTTCTTCATCGCTCGATCGATTAACGACGAATTAGAAGCGGAAATGAACGATGGCGATGGAGATGTTGCGGCAGCTCCGGTGTAGAACAACAAAGAAGATATGTTGGTTCAAATTATAGATTAGACCCATTAGAAAAATACATCTATAAAGAAATCTTGTTATATTATATTATACCTTTTGTTTTACCTGCTAGAACAACACTTTCTTGCTATGAAGAACACCAGCAAGATGTAATGAAAGCTCTATGAAATTAATATAACAGAACTCCAGATGGGTGATGGAAATAGAGTGGCAAAAAGTTAATTTCTTTTTGAGATTTGCAAGACACATATATTTTTTCTTGATTATTTCCCTATTTTCTGTGTCTGTGTGTAAGTAAGTGTGTGTGCTTTATGGCTATGGGTATAGCTATACATATAGCTATGGGGGGTGTCTCTAGAGGTCTGTCTCAAATCTTGAAGATTGCAGAGGATAGATCAACAGGAAGGCGGCAGTGTGGTGGGTGGCTCGTTTTTCGGCAGAAATTGCGGTGGTGAGTGGGAGTTCAGTGGTGGTGGGTATTTGGTGGAGGAGATGAGATTGTGGTGGTGGTTTGGGGAAGAATAAGAAGGGGTGGGGTAGGACCAACCAGGTATTTAACTCTTTTTATAATGGGTTGGACCAAATTACCCTCACATGCCAAACACATGGGATGTTTTAACTAAGATATTTAACTGATGTTAGGGCTGGGGACCAAGCGAGTTCATTTTTTACAAGTTTTGGTACCACGGGTGTAATTAGTAAACCACTAGGACCAAGTCTGCAATTTTTGCAAACCACAGGGACCAACCAAGCATTTAACTCTTAGTTTTATAACATGCTTGATTAGGTTTTTATCCCATGCGTGATTTCTGATTATGTACATGCGTGATTATGGTTTTCAACATACGTGATTATGGTTTGTCAACATGCGTGATTAGGGTTTTTGAGTTTTATAATGTGCGTAATTTCATCTTGTACGCATCGTACGTTAAGGAACATTGTACGTTAACCAACCCCTTCATTCTTGAGCGTTTGTAGTTGCAACATTAACCTAGAAAGGCTTTATAATTGGGGGGTTGGGGGTTGTAGAAATGTGTGAATAGTTAACATATTAAATTGAAGTCATTATATTGAAATCTCATTATTAATTAAAAAGAAATTAGATTTATATGAAAACTTTGAATATATATTGAGAGCCAAAGTTGAGATACTTACGAAACTAAACTAAAAATTTGTGTTGGAGAAGATAAAGATGACACTTAAGAGATTCAAAGTGTTATTTATGTACTTTTGTTGATTGTAAATTAAATTTTCCTAGCCCGGGAACTTCATGGGTGATACTAGTTATACTATATGTAACCATCTTACAAAAAGTATTCCATGCATATAGATAAAACAAGCTTAAAGGTATATTATATGCAATATTATTCTTTTAATTATGTCATTAGATATGGTGCAGTTGTCAAAAGCTTGCATTATATCATTAATTAATAGCTAATTAATTTATATTATAAATATTTTGTAATCATCTACTTTTTCTAAATATAATACACAAATTAAACTTTTATGGGGTCACGAAATCAAGAAGGATTTCGTAATTATTATATATAGAATAACTTTATAGTAGTGAGTAACGAGTAGATTTAAGAAATTTGTAAGATACATGTTGTGGTGGTAAGGTGTTTTCTTTCTATTCTAGAGACTGAGTTCAACTCAAACATATTAGATATTGTATTAATGTTAATAGTAATAGATTAGGAGTATATTAGTTTATCGTCTAAAGAAAATGAAATTTCAACTTTTATATAATGTCTTCAATATTAGTTTTTTTTTAATCCTTTTTTTTAATTTAAACTATGGTATTGAAAAAACAATCTCAGAAGACTACTTAACATACAACAGAAAGTCTGATTCGATCAAAGATTATGATAACGAGTGTTTTTAAGCGTTTATTCAGATTTAAGAACTATAAAATATCTCTTACATAAAAACTTTAAAAATATATTCGGCATCGTATTAAAGACAAAGAAGAAAAGAAATCCATACAAACCCATCGACCATCAAAATCATCTACAAACACCTCCTAATAAGATATGACTTTTAGACTTCAGATTTCAACATTCAGAAGAATCAAAAGGTCCTTCAAAATTTATACATGGTCAAGTAGTGAGGGATAAAAAAAAATATTTTGGACATGGGAGTATCTTAATATTTTTCCAGGGGTATCAGATACATAAAATGAAGAAGAAAAAATTACACTAATTTTGCATTTTGCCGACAAAACCCTTCATAGATTTGTCTACGTGGTCGATATATGTTAAACATCTTTCAAGACCAAAGAAATTTAAGTTTGGGTTAAGAAAGTAATTCCTCAATGAAAATTTAACAAGTTAAACACTTTGTATATTTATGATAAATGTAAATAGTTGAGTGGTTATTAACGTTTCATAAAGTTATATGACATTTCATATATATGCCAGGTCGAGTAGGTTTCTATGAAACCAAACTACAAGACATACAAAAAATCCATATGATATGCGTGGCTTTATCATTGGTCGTAGATTTCTTTATGACAAATAAATTATATTATATACAAATCACCAAACAAGTCATTGTCGTTTTTTTAATTCTATCTATTTTTGTTCTTTTGCATACAACTATAAATAAAGAAATAAATAAAAAATCATAAAATTTGGAAGTTCAATGACTCATTGAGAAGTTTTAAACCACCCAAAGGAGTCCCAAACTATTATCTAAACGGCAAACCGACATTAAGTAGTAATCGTAAGACTATTTTTTTATTTTATGAATTGTTTTGCTTTTTTATTGCTTTAACTCTTTAAGTAAGTAGAAAATAATTGCTTTTCACAAATGTAATATTTTTATTTTTCTTGTCTTTAATTGGTTTTTAAAACTAATAAATTAAGCGCAAAATAAATTTTTGTTATCTATATATATATATAGATATATATTATTTACAGACAATTAACAAAATTTTAGACAATACACGTAAACATCAGATTTTAATTTTACAAGTTATATCTTATTGTACAACCACTCGAATATGATCATGTGTCTTTAGAAGCGATGTAAAAGACTCACAATAATCTAACAGCGAATAAACCCACAAATTTCGTTTTTTCTCACAAATAATGCTAATTCTACCATTAATATACATGATACAACTAAGTGGATATCAAAAATTTTGTCTCGTGTTCAGTGATAGACTCAGATTTTTTTTTGTGTGTGGATGAAGGGTTAAACCATAGTTTCAATGGTGCGATCGGGTTTTGCCTAAAAAAATACACTAATTTTTTGTTTCAAGAGGTACGCTCACTCACTCACCCGTCAAGGTAGGTCCACCCCTGCTCGTATTGGATTCTCCAATCTTTCCTCTATGACATTTACTGGATCAGTCAACTTAACACAAAATCAGCACAAATACAATCAAGACACAAACTCAACACGATTACAGTTAAAAGACACGAAAAGAAAAAAAGACACGAAAAGAAAACAGAAAAGTCTCTTTTATGCATATGATCAAATGTTCATACAAACAATTATAGTAGAAGTCAAAATAAGTTTGGGTTAACCACTCAACAACTTTATCTGTTTTATTTAGTTTTTATAAATCAACGCGTGCATTAAAAATGTATACTATCAAAATAGTGTTCTAGTATTTTAAAAAATAACTTAATGCGTCATAAACTTTTTAATACAATTAAATCAACTTTAAAAATCGTTGACCAATAGAACCCTTCAATATACTTTTTTTTTGTTAATTTTTAAATCTGCATATTTGACCTTTTAAAAAAGAATTATATTTTATAAAAAAGGCCAAATCTGTCACGTTAATGATGACCCATGTTATCTCTGTTCTAAAAATCGTATGATTAAAATTTTTTTTTTTTTTTTAATTTTGATGATTAAAGTACAATAAATATAAGTGCTAATAACTTTAATGATTGAAGGTATGAAAAATGGCATCACACGATGGGGATAATGACTTGTTAGTTTATCATGGAGTGGGTTTACCTGATCCGTCAACAAAGTGAAGCTTGCCACGTGTCAAATTATCAACCGTTTGATCATGGGACCATAGTTGTTAAGGTTTCATTACAAGAAAATCAAACAAACAAAGGATATATTAATATTAATAATTAATAGTATCCACATATAGACAAACCAAGTATCATTACATTTGCACTAATTTGCCTTTTAAAAAAGGAAATTTCACATAATAATAACCAAGTTTTAAAAGTGTTATAATTAGGTCACTCATATCGTTTTTGTTCCAATTAGATAATTTAACATTCAAATCGAGTCATGTCCTTTTTTCCATGGGTCAACAGAAAAATTGAGCATAAGATGTTATGGTCAGATTATTTTAATATATGAAATTTAATTTATTAAAAATAAAAACACTTTAGTTACATTAAAAATTAAAAAATAAGTTAAAATCCACGTCATCACTCGACGTTAGCATCAAATGAAAGGGAAAAAATAAACAAAAATTTGCATCACCACGGTTACCTATGAAATGGATGATAAAACCCTTAATTTTAATAAAAAATGAATGTTGAGTAACTTGATTGAAACACTTTTTAAACTTGAGTGACCTAATTAGAACACTTTTAAAACTTGGTTACTATTCTATAAAGTTACCCCTTAAAAAAGATATATTGCTTAGAAAGATTACGTTAATTATTGTTATCGAAACTGGGCTACTCGAATCGGCCTGTTTGATGACTTAAGGATTCAGTTTCGGCTGTTTGAAACTGAACCGTTTGGATCTTAAAACAGCGAACCCAACTAAACCGTTAAAAAAGTTTCCATTTATGTATGGTTTTCTAACTACTAGTTGACCGACTTATTAGATTTAAATGTTTCATTTATCTTCAAATAAAAATCTTATCAATGGAATGTGGACCAGTCGTCAAGCATGTCATGTATCAACGTTGTCAAACACATTAAAAAACCACTCGCTAAATACTGAGCAGATGCTCAGTATTTAGAATAAGCCCGTGTGGTCAATACGAGCATAGGCTACCCTATTCTGGAATAATTATCATCATCAGTACTCCAATAAATGTGACCTTAGATAGTTATGGGGGTAGTCCTCTACTCCTTTATTGTCCATTCAAAATTAACTCATAGAGACCCCCACATCAAGAGTCAATTTACACTCACTATCCTATGTAGTTGGTAACAAACTAACCATACTATTTATTTCAAGTTCTCAAAAATGGGATATTTGGGATCTAACATAAGAAATCAATAATCATAAAAAAGCCACAAATCGTTAATCTAAGGTTGTTCACGAGTCGAACCGACCCGAGCCAGGATCAGTTGGTGCTTGTATTGGGTTTTAAATGAGTCAGATAGAGTAAATGAGTTGTTCCGAGCTCGACTTGATTTATAAAACGATCTGAGCAGAGCTGACTGGATTTTTAAATGTGCTGATTTTGAGTGAGTTTTTTTTTTTTTTTTTTTGAGTGTACCATCACACATTACAATTTAAAGCCCGGATGATGATTATATCCTCTTATCACATGTTATAAGGTGCAAAAGGTGCAAACGACTCGTACAACAACTTATGTCAAGCTCATATTTTAAATAACAACTTATGTCAAACTCATATTTTAAAGCAAATAATTGCATTATGTAATTTGCATAACAACTTATGTCAAACTCATATTTTAAAGCAAATAATTGCATTATGTAATTTGCGTCCAGAAAAGATATGAACTATTAAAAGTACAATTGAAAATCAATCAATTTATTGCAAGATTAAAAACTTATAATTGTTCGCAAAATAGGCGTCTAAGCCGCTTAAAATTCATCATTGACATGTCGATTACAAGTTAGTCACTAACATTGGCATAACTTGAACAGATTTCGTCGAATCGTTTTGCATGTTTTACCATCATTTATTCACGGAACACAAGCAATTTTAATCATGAAAACACATAAATTACACATAATCGTATGCGTACAATTTGACGAACAGGAAAATTTGATTGATATATTGAACAAAACTGGACGGATATTGAATTGATATGACTAACCTTATGATCTCCATCTGCGTGATTCCGACCGATTATTGAACGATTTGACATCGACTATTGCGATTATCTAAGTGTGTTCTGGATTTTGGGGAAGATGTGTGAAACGTACGAAGTGAGGGAAGAATTACGCAACATATTATAATCACTAACAATTATACACATAAAAAGTGTAGCCTATATACATAATTACGCGCCCTTGTATACATAATTACACGCCCTTGTATACATAATTACACAACCTTTACATGCAACACAACACACTTTTCAAAATAAAGTATATTTTAAGCATGAGCAATATCATATATTCATATTAAAAGAGGAAAAGAAATTCGATTATGTTATAATTTTTTTTAAAGAATAACGAAGTATGTAAAAATTATGTGTGTTAAAAAACGTTGATGGAAATAAGATCAAAACGATTGTGAACATACCGAATTTGTCTTTTATACGTCGATTATAATTTTTTTCATGGTCTTCATCTTAACCATTGATTTGCCTTTATCAACGTTCGAGATTAATTTCATACATGATACACCTCTCACACACCTTTTGGATTTCGTATTTCATCCCATTTTAATTTGGCCCGACCTCTTGGGCTTTTGTGGGTGAAAAAAGCTTCAAAACTAGTGGACATTGTATTTGGGCTTTTTTTCCTATTTGTGAATTCTTTTTAGCTTGTTGGGCCTTCTCTTATTACATAAATGTGGGCCTTCTGCATCATGATAAATATCAACTTATTAACTCCTATCGTTTATTCGTTTTCATCACAAATATTGAAATTCAAAAAAAAAAAAAAACTTAAATTAAACGAAAACATCACTGTTGAAATTAAACCCAAAAAAAGAGTATGTGTATTGAAAAAGAAAATTAATTATGTGATGAATTTAATTATTTCTAGACTCGTCGGCTACTATCAAAGAGTGTGTATCAAAAAAGAAAATTAATGTTCTTAGAACCACATGCATAATTGTCCTATTTGAATTCATTTGTATTTTACCTCAACTTTATTTTTCAATAAAATACTTATTTTTTAGAACATAATTATATACAAGCGATTGGTGTTACTGCTACGTGATATGAATATGAAAACAAAATTTTTAATGTAAATATCATGCAATCTTCATCAAGTATGTTGCAAAGTACATTTTGGCTTCTTTAGGAATAAATATCGAAGTCAAAAAATTAGATGTCTTAGAGGATGTTTGAGATTACGTTTTGAAGTGATTATTTGATTATTGCGTTTGTAAAACATAAATAATCTAAAAAGGTGATTGGATGAAAAAATGATTATTTGCCTCCAAAACGCATTTTTGAAGTTTCACAAATCCATTATTTGCATTTAGGTTTGGGGGTCACGACTCTTCAATCTTATTTGAATCCCTCACTAGATCTTTCAAAAATGAACAAATAAATCATTGTACTTTATGATCAGTTTTGCCATCATACTTAATTAAACCATCTGATAAAAATGATAATTATATAGGCAATAATAAAACATGGTTATGCATGATCAAAACGATTGATGAGACAAAGAGCTTTAATGGTGACTTTACCCATGATTCGTCTCAGTTTAGTCGGTTTGATTTTACACAAGTTTTTGATGTATTGTTTAGGATTTACAGTTTATAGGTTAAGATGTATTTATATTTTAAAGTTTTCTATGTACAGGTCCTGTCAATGAATCAAGATATCAGCTCGCATATATTCTTTTTGTCATCCAGGTTTGTTTGTCTAATTTTCATTTCTTCTGAGTGCTTACGAGTAAACAAAAGTAGTTCTGTTCTAGCTTCGTATTTAATTATTTGTATGGTGGTTGTTCATTTGTTGTACATGTATGTCTTGAAGGAAAGATTTCAAAAGCTTCTGTCATAAAAAGTTTTGTGTTGGCCGGTCATCAGCCATCTAAAGACCAAACTCCATGGAACTTTGGTGAACGTTTCCAAGATAAAGGCTTCCCAAGTCTTTCTGGTGCCAAGATCGTAAGCATTGCTAGACATCCTAATGCAATGAAGGTATCTCAACCCACTTCACTTCCTTTATATCTTTTATGCTTTTTTTTGAAAATTTAGTTGCAACATTAATGATTGTGATCTCATTGTATTGCAGCTTGGATATGGTTCAGCGGCCATAGAGTTGCTTGCAAGGTAGAACTCTTTTGAAAAGATATTTATTTGCTTAAAGAGACCAAATAATCACATTTTGATTTTATCAATTCTTTATCTCTTGATCTTATAAAACTGATAGTATTTGTTAAAATATGGTCATAACATTCATCTCAAGGACTTATGTTATTGGAGTTAGTGTTATATTTGATGTTTTGATTGTTTTTTAATTGATGGTTTGTATTTGTAGGCTGAGGAAAGAATGATCTGCTTACGGGCTAAGGCGGGTGAGTCTAAGTTAGCTAAAATTGATCTTATGCGAAGATGGGCCAAAAGCGTGGAGCTGGGCTGAAGCCTTGAAGGCTGTGGCTCGATCTTTCTTCGGACTTCGACACTTACTTCGGCGGTTGGACTCCTAAAATAATTGTGTAGCTAATGCTACGTCGTTCTTCAGGTTTGTTTCCATACTTTTTTCTTGTGATTCTTGGTTTTTTGTTGTTTGTTTTGGCTTACATTTACCCTTTTTGAGACTGTATTCGAACGTTGTATTGGCTGGTACTTTGGTTTGGTTGCCTTTGTATCACCAGATTTTTGAACAAAACTCCGCATAGGAAGCGGAATTCAATATATATTTAGTCATATACCAACATTTTGTTATTCACTATGATTATCATAAATTTTATATGAGGTATGTTTATAGGGTTATGTTAGTTTTATACATTTGAAATTGAGTATATAAGCTTGGTGATCAACAGGTTGGACTAAATTTGTCAACACTAATTTTTTGACTACATCGGTAGCAATAAAGGCGGTGAGCTACATTGAGTGTTGGCTCGACTCAACACTGATGAAGGCTTCAAGCTACAGCAAGTGGCACATCTAGAAGAATAAAGGCAGTAATGAGTGTCTGTTCGGCAGTGGAAATGGGGAAGCTGGCGCACAGAAGACAACCGCATCAGTTGGCGACAACTGTTTAGTGTTCAACTATGTAATCTGGCAAGCAGGTAAGGTTCGATCATCATGTTCAGTATTTCCAAATTGCATATTATTGAAAAAGATATTTTCTAACATCTTATCACATTGTAAATTTTTAGCTGTTGCCTTATTGTTCAGGTGGTCTATGGGTGGTAACATGAACAAATTTCAATTTATGGCTGGAAAACAAGAACGAGGTGTTCGGAACATTTGATTGAGTGGATGCGAACTAGGTTTTAAAATCCAACATTTAACTACACGTTGAGTCAACAAATCCCTGTCAGAGCTTTCTGGGCTATCTTTCATCATCGAAGAAAGCATGAGAGAACGATGGAGGGTCTTTTGAATGGTAGTGTTTAAATGTTTTAGTAATTTATGTGTCACGTCTTGAATGGTAGTGTTTAAATGTTTGCTCTATATAGGAATTACAAAAGTTTAAATGAAGACGCAGAAAGTTATTGATCGAATCGGCATCGTTTCGTAACGCAAAGCAGACGTTAAAAGTTAAACTACTGGTATGATCTAAGCTTTATTTATGGCTTTTGTTGATTGTTTCACTTTTTTCGAAATGGGGGTATATTGTTTCTATTCCGTGATGTTTCTTTCATATTTGTACGAATCTATGTTGTCAAAGTTGCAAAGGCCTCGCCAAGTGCCCCTTTTCAACATGTAGTTGGGCATTATGATGCCCAAGTAGCTCTAGATCAGTTTTTCTTAATCTTTTATTAGTTAATACAGAGCTGAAAAATAAAGAGTCAATATTTGATTTCTCGCCAGCCCCATCGGTTTATTGTTCGGTTCTGGATCAGCCCCTGAAAAAACCGGTTTTAAAACCGGAATCGAAAAAAAAGTGTTTAAAAACCGGTTTGGTTAATATATATTAGCGGACGTTCTTGCGGCTAAAGAGTTTAAATTTATGTATCTTCTTTTTTATGTTTGGTGATTGTTAACGTTTAATGTTTTATCAATTATGTTTTAATGTTTTTGTTTTAACAAAATGTTTTGTTCATCTTATTTATAACATTTGACTTGGTTTCGAAAGGTTTATTTCAGCGAATAACAACAACAAAACAGAAGGGTTTTTTTTTTTAAGCAAAAACCCAAAAAACATGTTTTTCAGCAAATTAAAGCCAAAAACCTGCAGATTCTTCATAACAGAACCCCAAAAAATAGCAAGGTTTTTCAGCACCTGGTTCGGCAAAAAAAAACCCGCAGTTTCTTCAGCGTAAAAACCTCACAAAACGAAGATTTTTTCTCCGAAAAACCAAAAAAAACACAGTTCTTTCAGCGAAAAAACGCACCAGCAGCGTCGCTGCAGGTTTTTTCGACGAACGTTTTCGGCGGACAAAAATGCGTCGCTGCAGTTTTTTGTACTGGTTTTTCGACGAACGAAACGTTGTTTTTTTCAGTCATCTGCAGCCTGTAGGTTTTTTTTTGACGAACGATGCAGCGTGCAGGTTTTTCGACGAACGATGCAGTCTGCAAGTTTTCTCTGTGGAAAAACACAAAAAAAAACGCAAGTTTTTTCGGCGAAAAAGGCAACCAGCAGCAGCGTCGCTGTAGATTTTTCAAAGAAAGTTTTCAACGACCGATGCAACCTGCAGGTTTTTTTCAGCGATCTGCAGGTTTTGTCTGTTTTTGGCGAAAAACAACAGCATGACAACACGATTCTGCAGGTTCTGGCCTGTTTTTTGACTGGGTTTTGGGATCGGTTAAAAATAAACCATTTCTCAATAACGAGCTTTAAAACCGAACTGATTCGGTTGGGACCAGTTTGGGTTTTAGGTTTTGAAAACCGGTTAGTTACCGTCACCGGTTTTTATCTTTGTATAAAATAACTGATTCGGTCAAAAACCGGACAGGTTTATCCAGAAAAACCGATTTGTACACCTCTATATTCCACTGCGATAACCGATATCTCAAATATCGATCCTTGATCGATATCCGATATTTTACCGCATTAACTACTTAGGTATTATATTCATTCGTTAAACACATGATAAGATTTTTTAATATTCTAAGTTTTTTAATACATTTTCAGCTTAATGGAACATAGTACCCAAATGGGCCCAACAGGCAGCAAGTCATGATAACCAACCAATTTAGCGTCTTTCGGATTATTTTACTAGATGTAATACAGTATATTAGAAAACAAAGATTCTATTTTCTATTTTGAGCTTCATATTAAATTTTCTTTGTTTCTTATTTCTAATAGAGTGTTACGAAGGAGAAGAAGCAATACAAAAGCGATCTCACTCTATTACGTGAGTAAAAACTCATGTAGACTGGTATTCGAAGTGTGATCAAACATAAAGGTACATGACTTAAAATCACATTTTGTCGTTCGGTTGTTTTAATTGCAAGTCTTTAGTCATACTATAGTTTTATATTCAAAAAAAAATGTGATACAGAACAAAACACAACATGCCCAAGTCGTCCCAGAACAAAAAAAATGGGTCGAAATTACCACCACTACTGAAACATGTTTGTTTAATTGTTTTTTTAGCTTTTTTTTACTTCAGGTTTTTTTTTTCGTGCTACATCATGGCTTGGGCCGTTAGCATCTTGCAACATCAAAGACAAAGACAGATGCGCCTAAATATAATCTAGGTTTTAAAAAGCATGAGGCGCTCCGAGGCGATTAGGCCCTGAAAGCCGAGGCGCGTGACGCGAGGCGGAGCGTCACGTACATGACGCGTTTGGTTGTAAAAAAAATCCTATAAATAACTTTAGATGACATTTTCTATGTATTTATCTTTAAACAGCAATAAATAAGATTTTAAAAATCTTATATCTCAATTCTAGATATTTTATATTTATATACGACCAAATAAGTTATATGTTGGATGCTTTGTGGGTCTAAACGAACTTGGCTACTGGGCTCATGAATATTTGGAGCTGAACGCCCAAACCACATATTGCCTTCAAATTTTTCAACAAATAGTAATTCTTGAGTTATCTAAACTCTAATGACATGGCGAAAATTATTTCAGCTAACTTCAGGATGTGCAATCGATGAGCCAGAGTATCAAGTAATAAATTTTTGTACAAGATGTTCAAAGAGTGCAAACACTATATTGTCTTTGTTTGTCAAAGCAAACGTTGGGTGAAAAAAGCTCAAGATACATGCCATGCATCTTATATAATTCAATGTGTTTGATAAGATTATAAAAATATATTTTTAGGCATATGTTATTCAGTTTAGGAGGCACCAAAAAATAAGAAACACGTCGGGTGACTTTCGACCCGTTTGATCAAGAAAGAAGCTTTTCTTTTGACCTTAACGACATCATAGAAAGAAACAATTCCAACTCTACATGTTGTAGCAAAAAAATGTAGGCAAATTGAACACGTTATAAACTAAATTCCCGGGAGGATCCGAGTTCTTTTGAATGTGATAAAAGGAATAATCACAACATCAACAAATATGATTAGTATGAGTGCACCTCTGTCTTTGTTGGGTCTCTTCGTTTGATGAAAACAAGTATAAAATGACCTCATTTTACCTTTTATGTATTTTAAGATAAATAATAATAGTATATAAACAATATAATTAAGGATTAAAAGGCAGATGTAGGATTGTTAGATTGTTTATGTTCGGGAGTCGAATCTGAATTTTACATGAACCTCTGAACTTTGGCAAATCCTTTGGTAAATCTGGAAGTTTAATAGTTGAAAGCTTCATTTGTAGATGGTAGTAGATCTACCCTAATATATTCGTTTGTGTTTTAACGTGTATGAAATTACAATATTTATGTCGACGGTGATAATGAAGATATTTTCTTTTAGCAACCCGTGAAATTCACGGGTTCTTAAACTAGTATTACATCTTTATTACAAATACTTTAGTATTCCTTAAATTCTATTAAAACCTCAATACTAAATTAAATTTAATTCATTATTACTCTTTTAATACAAAATTCATGATTCCATTCTGCAAAGCTAGAATTAATACAACTAAATAACTTTATGACATTTATTGTTTGATTTAAAAATATAGAATTCATCATAATTCATGTATTTATTCTTACATAAACTTTGCATCCTCATACTTGAAACCTTTGTTTATCCAATTAAACGTTTTGGAGTAGCACAAAAATAATTTTAATGTGAAAGTACTTCACGATTCAAAGGTTACCTACGCAAACTACATATAAAAAACACATCATCATCATACTCAGTAAATCCCATCAATAGCAGAGCTAAGGTAGGGTCTGAGGAGGGTAAGATATAGACAGCCATACCTCTACCCCGTAGGAATAGAGAGACTGTTTCCAGTGAGACCCCCGACTCGAACACAATAAACTTTATCATACTAGTGACTTATTATTATTTAAGAGTATTTTTTAAAAGTTTGCTTAAAGTAATCTCTTGTAAAGTATCTAATTTGTTTCTAGTCCTTCAATGTTATCGTCCCTTCCAGTGAAGGTTCTTTGTATCTTTCTACAATTTCAACATCACACGTTTAATTGGTGTCATGCTAGGTAACCATGTCATTTCATTTCATTGACTTCAAACTACAACCAAAGTTTTATTTTATTTTATTTTATTTTATTTTAAAACCCGTGGAAATGAACAGTACTTTGTATATTTTTTTTTTCTAAGTTATAAACCTTTTATTACTATAATTGATTTTGAGCATATTTGATTTTTCTATTATAACTTTTCAGATACATTATTTTATATAACTCCAACTATGTCGTTTTAACGTGTCTTATTTTATCTTTGTCTTGATATAATTTTTTTTTTTAAATCGAGTTATTAGTAGTGATGTACAAGTGACGGAAACACAACTAACGTATTATATTCAAAGTTGAATCACATATAGTTTTTTTGGTAAGTTGACGTCTTTTTTTTAACCTTTTGGTTATTCAAATAATATAATATGTTTTCGAAAATTTCAAAATTACCATTGCGGCGTGGTTAATTTCGATAAAACTTTTATTCAAAATAGAACGAGCCAAATATATTTGATTTTTATTTTTGTTTTTTACGTACAAAACTGTTACCACTCAAACAACTTCTGTAGCAGTATCATTTTTTAATGATTTACAATATTCATTTTAAATAAAGTTGTAATCACATTAGAGTATTTTTTATATATGTAAGCTATATCGAGTGTTAGTACTGTAGGGGTACTATGACGAACTGAACTGATACCATCCCAACAATATCCGTACTATGTTGATTTCGACCAACAATATCGGTAGTATCGAAACCGTTAACGGTATTCGTTTTTATTGTGTTTGATCAATGTAATACACGTGTCTATATTTTTTAGGCATAACGCGACTTCATTTTTAGGGTTTTATCATTCAGTTATTCACTATACCGAGTGTCATTCAATACTATAACAAATCAAACCAATACTAACCGAATTCACGTGACAACGTACGGATAATATAGCATTTAACAATATTTTTCATTAACTTTACTTGCTATATTTAAGATATATTATTAGTAACTTATGATACTTATGCAATGAATTAAAATGTGTTTAGAATAAAGCTAAATTGAATAAAATACTAATGTTAAAATAAGATATTTGAATTTAAGCTTGAAAGGAGAATTTAAGTGAACATTTGTATTGTACCACATACGTGAACGAATAAAGCTCTGAGGAGTTTACACGTAAGGTGTAAAAATGTTTGGTAGGCTCATCGTAGTGGCTTTTACTCTCTTGTTTAAAAAAAGAAAAAAAATCTAAACACGCTTGGTTGGAAATTTTAAGTGTAATTTTCATGTTAATCGAAACAACTGATTGTCTCTTAGTTTGAGATAACAATTGTAAATTAAGGCAAATGTCAGTTTATTTAATTGTAACGTGGATGGTTCGGATCAAACGCATTTAAATCATTGTTGAACGGAAATGTGTTACTGAATAGAAACATGATGAAAGTGGATTGTGAAATGAGATATAGTGTTTATGTGAGAAAGAGTAGTCGTGTGTAAAATTAGAAAAGTGAATGGGTTTATATAGTTGGTAAAAATAAGGTTTTAGAATTATTATTATTATTATTATTATTATTATTATTATTATTATTATGTTTTTAACCGTTCGGCCCACATTTTTCAGCCATTGGAGCTCGTTATTGCGCTGGCGCGGGGGAGGGGGGGTTTCAATAGTGCCCCTCTAATGGGAAAAGTGGGATGTTATTATCACTTGTTTGCTTACTTGGATGAAACGCTAACCCATACTGATTAACCTTAGCTTAATCAGATATTAGCAATCATCTAACTCTAATTAAGAAATAAAAATCATTATAGCTGGTTTTGGTTTTACCTATATTAATTAACTTTTTCTTTATACTCAAAAATATAATGCAACTCTCAAAGAATGAGTAAAAGTTCATTTGACTATCAAAATAGAGAGGATAATTTTCTACATACTTATTCTAGAAGGAGCATGTGTTCTTTGGTCATGTTAGGAAACGCTTATCTTATTTTATGACTTGACTTTTGTTATTGTCTTTTGTATGCGTTTTTACATGTTTTATACAAACAATATCATTGTACAAACATTAATGTCTGAGAAAATAAGGAAATTTCCTAAACATTTCCTCGTTCCTTCTAACCGGTAGATTGATGTTTCAACTTTCAAGCATATATACAAATAATATTACTCAACAAACTAATTAACGTGCTTTTTGTTTAGCTCATAATGGTTTAGACCTCTTACTGGTTCAACACTTAATGGTTCAGATTGTTTGTTTCGTGAGCAGATGTCTGAATGGTTAAACATTATACTGAGTCTGAATGGTCAGTGGCGAAGCTTGAGATTTCCGGCCAGGAGGTTGGAAGTCACCGGACCTAAAATTATACCAAAAAATATTATAAAACCGGGGCCGAAAAGATACATACCTAAAAAATTATATATGAAACGTACATACATAACAATACTGAGCGAAAAGTTCGGGGGGTCGTGCGCCCCCGGCCCCTTCAAAGCTACGCCCCTGTGAATGATTAAGAGCTATAATCTGAATAGATAAGACATTTGCCTCTGAACGATTAAGTATTTTATTGACTCTTACTGATTCGACACTTAAGCGTTTAAACCTTTTATTAACTTATCACTTAACTGTTTAGAAGTTGTAAAAAGTCCCTAAATACATGTAGATTGATGTTTCAACTTTCAAGCATATATACAATATTACTTAAACTAAACATAATTACTGCCGTCCAAATACATGCATATATAGTTGATAGTTGCCCATTTCTATTAAAATAAACGTCACATTATTCCCTAACACATCAAAGCATTGTCCTCCCATGCAATATAATAATCATATATTCCAAATCATCATCATAAAAGACAAAAAATATCTTTTGTAAGGATCATCAACGATGACTAGTTCTCAAGGTCCAAGGTATCAAAAACCAGAATATTCCCCTCGTGACTTACTTCATTATTTCCATAAACCAGAATATTCCCCTCGTGACTTACTTCATCATTTCCATAATTTTAAACTTCACTCTCCGATAATAATATATACTCAAGACTCACGACGTAACTAATAACTAGGATGAGCAAATTAACCGTCATATGCTATTAATTGATAACCGATATAACAAATGGTTATGGTTATGAACCTTTGGTTTACTGAAATAACTGAAACCGAACCGAATTTGTAATGTTAACTAAACATAATGGATTTATGTTTTACGTTAACCATAAAGTTGTTTTTTACTAAGATAAAAGAATGTTAGTAACAAAGGGGTCTTTATGCACATACCCTTTGTTTTGGTAAAGAGCTAGTTGAGAATTACCTTACTAAAAACAATCACACATCGGTACTTTAACCAAAACGTGTAGTTTTTAGTTATCTTGTAAAAGAAAGCCCAAACCATGCATGCTCCTAACGCACACCCTATTTGTTTCAAAGCTTGTTTGGTTAATTAACCGAAATTAACCAAAACTGAATAACCATAACCGAAATTCGCTTACGGTTATAGTTATGGTTTATAGTAAAAAACCGAACCAAACCGACCTATACATATCCATACTAATCAAGGGCAATCCTATGCGGTTGGAAAAGTAACTATCTTTGCCCTTAATAAACAATTAGCTAATATTTATCCCAACAACAATGTTATAAATTGTTTTGAAACGATATAAATAAAAGTTAGAAAGATGTGGAGTTTTTCTATATTAGCAACGAAAGTAAAAGTCATTAGTACAAACTAATATCAACCAATTGATTAGAGTGTGAACTATTAATCCAATTTGCTTTTACTTTGTAGGTTCCGAACCCTTGACATATTAATTGAAGGAAAAGAGTTCCATCCACCCCACCATAAACCATTATTTATTTCATTTTCACCTAATTGTTTATACGCCATCGAAAAAAATAACTATTAGGTCACTGGAGTTTTAGTTGTATTATTGTTATATAAAAGTAAAAATATCCAATGGATCCCTAAACTCCATACGCACCTTCGTAGCTCTGCCCCTGATTATAAATAAATTATATATAAAGTTATTTACATCATTGGTTAAAGTTTTTTTTTTAATTTTTTTAGCACAAGTAAATAATGAAGAGTTAATAGTCAAAGTTAAAACTCATAGCATAAGTCAAATCTCAAAAGTTTGAATAAATTGTTAATGCTTTATCCAATGGTTAGATCAACATGTTTCTATTTGGATTTTTCAAGTTATCGTACTTCGTTGGTTCGTTATATTAAATAATAGTTAAATAAAATTTTTTTGTCACATCCTATTCGGCCCATTCAAAAGTCAAGACCCTACAAAAGCTTATGTTGTTGTGATTATCATTCTCATTTATTTAAATGTTAAAAAAAGTTAGACATCAGTAAAAAGTTATATGCTTTTCGTATGACTTCAAATTGCGTCGTTCTTTTCAAGAATCTTAGCTAGCTAGTCATGTTACAAACTAAAAACTAGTGTGATACCCCGCGTTTCGTGAGAGACATTCGGTCATCATTCGCTTAATTTGGGACGGTAGTGTTATTGAAAAGGAAAACCCAAAAAGTCGTGACAAACAAATAAATATTAAAAACAATAAAACAATTATGCTCCTTTTTTTATTTTATTTACTATCAATTTTAATTTGCAAATGTACTTGATTGTCTCTCAGCTCTTTGGATTAAGAACAAAACCAACCAAACATCGTTCAATCAGGTGGACCACTTGGTGCGGGTGCCCGGACAATTGTTTTCAGTAGCTTCGTGTTGTATTCTGTCTTTTTTCGTTTTTCTGTTATGTTGTACTCTTTTCCAGCTACGTGTTGGGTGTTCTAATATATCTTTGCTTCTTGTTGGTAAAAAAATGTACTTGATGATGAGTTATGGCAATCGAATTTTGGGCCAAATCCGAAAAAAAAAACCTGCGTATAACTAACTCTACGTCTTTGATTTTTTAAGATGCAAAAAATAGGTATCGAAAATGTAACATTTATAGTTGTTGGGGAGCAAAGAGTAGATAGCATAATTTTAGAAGGGTGAAAACGTACAAAACAAAAAGAACATTATTGCATTTTTAGTATCAAACTATAAAAGAAATATAGAAAAGATTCTACCCCTTTTATTACACTAACATCCAACACAACTCTTCACAATATATGATGGAATTACTGCAAGGTTTTAGAATTGTCAATTTTTTTAATTGCAAATTTTACATCTTTTAAATTACACTAAATTCTAAACTACAGCTTGCTCCCAAGACCTCCCACTAAAAAGCAAAAACTCTACCAAGTAAGCTACCCTTACATTTATTTATTTAATACTATACAAATGATAAATCCTCTACTTGTGTATCGATAACCTTAACAAAACCATAAGAAACACAAAAAATTATATTAGTAATTTTTTTCTTTAATAAAATATCAAATACAAAATAAAAATTAGTTTTCACTATTGTCGTATAGAATGACGATTTCTAGAAGCATAGAATGACGATTTCTAGAAGCTTGTGGCTAGTTGACCATAAACATATTTTAGTCAATGGTCGTATAACAAGTATACCAAGTCATTGCTTCAAACCCAAAATACAATTGAGAAGAGAGAACAAAATTTAGAGATCATGATAAAAAAATTTTTCCATTCAATTTAACATGTTTAATAATTAATTACGATTTTAGTCTATGTAGTTTGAACTACAAATCTATTTTAGTCCTTACGTTTATTTTCCTTAAAATACTTTATAAATTTCGTTCCTTGTCAATTTAGCTTCTGAGACTAACACCATTACATTAAGTTGTTAAATGAGAAACATTTTAGTCTTTTACCTTATGCATACATGTCAACTCAAGAAATTCTGTTGTCATACAATAAAACAATCAAAAGCTTTATATAACAACGTAATTAAAAGGTAAAAGACAAAAATGTCTGTCTGTTTAACAAGAGAATGTAACAACTTTTATGAAAAAACATCGGTTCTAATCTGCTTAGCTTAGAACCAACAAGGTAGTTTCGACAGGGGGTTAATCCTTAATCTCTTCAAAATTGACAATTGATGATGTTCCGAGAGTAAATCTGCAAAACAAGAACATCGTGAAGCTCGTTACGAGAAGGAGAGGCAGAGTGTTATTCTCATAACCATCATCCGGCGTGAGAATAAGTATGACTTTACGAAGAGTGAAGCCGTGTGTGTTAATTGTGAGAGAGGGAGACAACAAATCCTTAAACCCGTGGCTGAAGGTTGGTATTTATAGACGAAGAGTGTGAAGAAGGAAATGGGCTGGTGGGCCTTGGGCCGGATGTCACCAACAAAGAATATCCGGGTGGTCCCCTCTGACACGATATACAATGTTTGTAGAGGATGAGGGACGTTGGTGCATGGTGGTTGGGACCACGTGGCCTGCCGAGTGTACTTGTTGTCAAGCCTGTCACCAACCGTGAGTAAAGATATGTGCTTCTTTCACCACATGCTCTTGTCCCGTGTGTCTTCCAGTGATCTTCTTTGGAAGAAGTCGTGTCCGTCCCGGACATCTGCAATGCCCTTTTCGCTTTACTTTTTTAATCCAAGATGAACGAAAAAACTGACCCAATGGAGCAGTGAATGACGTACGCTGATTGGCTACACGACACTGTCATTTTGTACCATTTGTCCCCTGTACGATTGATTATCGTGAAAATTGTGTGAGGAGAGCTTGACGCACGGTAATTGGTTGCAGGCCCTAGCCATTTGTATTATTTATGAGTTATCACCTTAATCATGCACAGAGGATATCTGTGCAGGATTGCAATAAGAAACTGTCAGATGTGATTAAGTTTGGATATGATCCTTTGTACGCATAGTTGTGCATAACTTGTGCAAGATTTGAGACATACCTCTTCATTTTTATTGAAAAAAAAATATCATCAAATAAGACTCTATTTTAGACATCAAACTATTGGGTTTGGTAAGTAAACCATGGTATAAATACTGTAACTAACTCTATTTTTTAATATTATTTGACATACAGGTATAGGGTCAGGATAGAATAGAAAGTTTCTTTGGCTAGGAAGGTTAGGAAGTAATCTTGACCATCAATTGATTTGATCAAGGGCTAAGATTAAATAAGTGAAATTGAAGAAAAGAAAAGAGGCGCGTGGGTTTGTGTAAGGGCATTCTAGTCAATCCAGGACAATAGTTTCTCTCTCCTCCAATCCCCCCCATTTTTTAAATGTTGATAACTTTTTCATACGACATTATTTTTTTTATAAAAATTGCACCAAAAAACGAGCGTTTTTTTATCTTTAAAACGAGTATACTATTGCTATATTTTCGAAATTTTTTTTTTGAAAACCCAGTTGCGTAAAACGCAATGGAAAAAACTCAGTTGCGTAAAACGCAATGGAAAAAAAGTAAAAAACGATTTTTTTTAAAACGCAATGCACACAAAAAACAAAGAGGAACTGGATTTTGGGTTACTGTTGGCGTTAAGATCAGCAAACATATTTATATCAGAAACAAAAGCATGAGACTTTTGTTGATTATGATGATCAGAAGGTGAGAGATCTAGTGGCTGATCATCAAAGGGTATCATCTGATGCTGATAATATTTTGTCTTCTTGTGCTGTTTAAACAGTCACAAGAACCTTCAACAGCTGCAACTTCAAATTCACCTTCAGCATACAGAAGCAGAAGCATGAAACTATTGTTTATAAAGATGAAAAATAACTTCAATAACTGTTATTTTATGTGGGCATTGAAGAAATATATCAGACAGATTTATTAGCAACCAGATAGATATAACTATAAAACACAATAGCCAGAAAACACAAAGAAATGTCTTATTTCTAAAACGCAATAGCCTAAAAACACAAAAGAAAGTGTACTTTCTAAAACGCAATGAACTGAAAACACATAAAAATGTGTTTTACCTAAAAAGCAATGCCCAAAAAACATAAAGAAATGTCTTATTTCTAAAACGCAATGGCCAGAAAACACTTAAATTTTTTTTCTAAAACGTAATGGACTGAAAAGACAAAAGAAAGTGTTTTACCTAAAACGCAATGGACTGAAAACACGTAAAAATGTGTTTTACATAAAACGCAATACACAAAAAACACAAAGAAATGTCTTATTTCTAAAACGCAATGGCCAGAAAACAATTAAAAATGTTTTTTTTTTTCTAAAACGCAATGACTAAACCAGGAAGTAAGAGATAAAAAACTGTCTATGAAAATGAGGCAATTTCCAGAAAATTAAATTTTCTGATGCAGTTTTATTAAAGCAGACCCCAGCCAGGGCTCTGCCCCTTGGACCCCGCTAGGGGCTGCCGCCCCTTGGACCCTGCTCCCAGGGGCGCTGCCCCCGGACCCCCGCCAAGATCGTAAAACACAATGACTCAATTCAAAAACCCATAACGTAAAAATGCAAATTCAAAAATTTCTTACATAGATCGAAGCCGATTTCTTCACCGATTGACGAAAATTGAATGTTAGAAACACCTACCAGCGACCGAATCGAACGAATCGAGTGATTCGCTTCAAAATCACAGGGGAAAAATGAGATATTCTATGAAATTAAACTGGGTTTCTTCAAAAAAGTTGAAGAACACGTTGATTGGGTGTTTGAATCGTTGTTTGGTGACAAAAATCACACTATAATGTAGTGATTATTGAGATAAAAAGTGAGGAAAAGGTTGAAGATGGTGGGTTTTGAAGTTACTGGGAAGAAGAAAGAAGAAGATTGAATACGGTTGACTAAAATACCATTCCTCTTTATTTTAAATTTTTTGCCACATGTCATAATCATATTGCTTCCTATTCTTTCGAGCCAAAATAAAATTCCTATTTGATCCTCACCCTACATGCTACAGGTATATATAAAAGAAAATTGTATAACAAGTCGAGAAATAAGTTAGACGAAGTCGCCAAGAAATTGCAACCGTAATTTCACCAAACGGCAACTGTTTTTACAAATAGTAAAATATCTATATACCTATATATATATATATATATATATATATATACATAACAGTCAACGAAGTAATATACCATAAGCTCAAAACAAATTTCTCCCTTTTTGTAGGTGTAATCATCGCAACTTTTTCGATTTCTCTTTCGATAACATCGATTTCAGTAGTCTGTTTTCACCGTCATACACTTTTTGGAGTTCATTTAGGCTGAAAGTTAGGGTTTTCAACATTTCATGAAGCTTGAATGAAATTGAAGAAGGATATATGTATATATTCATCTCTGTAAGTACGTATATAGCTCGATTGTATGTTGTGTTTGATTGTTTCGATTGATTATTACATATGAGTTTGAATTTGTGAACATATTTATGCATATGTAAGTAGTTTGTGTATGTGTGTGTATATAATTGATTGATTTTCTTGATAATTGCTATTGATGTTCATCTGTGTATGTGTGTGTATATATATTTGATTTATAAACCACACATGAGTACACAACTACATACAAGTAATGTGTGTGAGACTGTGAGTGTGTTATTATTAATTTGTTGATGATTGCAATTGATATTTGTCTGTGTATGTGTGTGTGAATATAATTGATTTATAACCACACATAGGTATGAATATGTGGACAAACACATCCACATACAAGTAATGTGTGTGAGTGTGTCAGGCTGCTTTAAAAGCTGCTTTGGGAAAAGTGATCAGACACGAGAAAGCGTGCCTTGACAACCAGCACGTGTTAATCCCATTTGCCTTTGGTACTTTTGGGTTCTTTGCGCCAGAGGCTGTGGACCTACTTAGCTGAGTTCAAAGGGCCATGCACAGTAATGTTATGACCCCGAGATCTATGAATGTAGTTTTTGAAAGACTTAGTTTTGCTATTCAGAAAGGGGCAGCGGCACAGCTTGTTGCCCGTTTACCTTCTATCTCGATGTAATTATTATTGTTCAAAATTTATTTGCTGTGTGGTTATTTCAATTGATATTTGTCTGTGTATGTGTGTGTGTGTATTTTGATTGTTTCGATTGATAGTCACATATGAGTTTGTATTTGTGGAAAAAACATATGCACATACAAGTCATCTGTGTGAGTGTGTTATAATTGATTGATTCTGTTGAATATTCATCTGTGTATGTGTGTGTATATATATAGTTCTATTGTATTTTGTCTTTCATTGTTTCATGATAACCACATATGAGTTTGAATATGTGGACAAACATATGCACATACAAGTAATCTGTGTGAGTGTGTTCTAATTGATTGATTATGTTGATAATTTGCAGTTGATTCAGTAGAAATGAACATATGTAGGGTGGTTAGGATAAGAAAACCTAACGTGTGAGATGGCGGTGGGGGGGTGCACAAAGGATGAATGAGATAAGATATCCTGTTGTGGACACATCGGAGATAATGGAAATTAGGGGTGAAGTTGTTGAAGATAAGGTTTATGTGGCGGTTGGGAAGATTATGAAAGAGAGTCATTTAACTCTGCTATGGGCGCTACACAATTCAGGAGGTAGACAGATATGCATACTTCATGTTCACCGACCTGCAGAGAAGATCCCCATTAGTAATGTCTTTTGCCTTGGAATTCAATTAGTTTGGTTAATGTTTGATAGATGCTATTGTTTTGCAACTTAATTACTTGCCGGATTCGATAAGTTCGTTGTCAAGAATGATAAAAAACGATGATTTCAAGGAAGTGCATACGTGTTAAATAGGTTTTATGTACACGTTTGTTAATGTCTATTGACTCTATTTTAAATTTCAGTGGGCACAAGGTTTCCAATAGACCAACTTGATACACAGCAGGTAGCGACATACCATGAAACAGAGAGGAAAGACATGCGCCGGCTTCTTGACAAGTATAATCAGACATGTCGACAAACAGGGGTACTGTAACTGATTGTCGGGGAACTTTACTGTTGCTAAGGGGGTGTGGATCTGTGCTTTGTAAATGATTATCTGATTATTGCCTGTTGAAATCCGTTTTTAGTGTTTGGATGAAGAGATCTTGCCTCTGATCGTCTGATTATTGCGATTAACTAATCTGCTTCATACCAGTTGCTAAAAAAACTGATTATCTTTTTATCTTTTAGTATTTCTAAACAACTCATAAATTTTCAAACTTGTTTTTATCCGAGTATTGTAACTTTAGACAACAAAGATGTATCCAAACACTATTTCTACAACTAGTTTGGTTACAGCTGATCATCAGCATCTGATTACTTATTATCACATAATCATTTCCAATACACACACTCCAACTACCCCTTAAATCCATTACATCCCCAGCTTTTAACCCTGTTTGTGGAATCACGATTCTTTAAATTACTTAGGTGTGTGCCGAGTTGCACCATATTGAAACGGATTCTATTGAGAAAGGTATTGTTGAATTCATTGTTCAGCACAATGTTAAAAGGCTTGTTATGGGAGGAGCTGCGGATAAGCATTATTCAAAGTAAGTTGTAAGGAAGCTTCACAGCTTTCACAGCTTGCAGTTTCATTGCTTAATTCTATGAGTATCACATTTTCATGCTTTCCGTAACTTGAAAATATAGGAAAATGGTAGACTTGAAGTCCAAGAAAGCCATCTATGTACGTTTACTAGCACCTCCTTCCTGTCAGATTCAGTTTATATGCAAAGGAAACCTTATTTTTACTAGGTATGCCTCACTTTCTATTCTTGTCTGTTGCATGTTGTATGCTTGTACATATATGTATACGCAAAAAATACCAAGCTCCAAAACTATAAAACATGAAAGATGAAAGTAAGGTCCAAATTAAAAGGAAAGCACATTTATGACATTTTGTTAGAGGTGGCAAAACGTGGGGTTGGGTAATGGATCAAAAACGGGTTTGGGTCTAAACAAGTTGCGGAAAAACCAGGTTGGGTTGACTATTTACAAGTTTTTGTATCTATAGAATTTAGAATAAAATGCCATATTCGTCCCTGAGGTTTGGCCAGTTTTGCAACTTTCGTCCAAAGGTTTGTTTTTCCGCATCTGGATCCAGAAGGTTTAAAATCTTGTCATTTTCATCCTGCTCGTTAACTCCATCCATTTTTCTCTGTTAAATCAGGGGTTATTTCGTCTTTTTTGCGAGCTTAAAGGGCATTTCGTCTTCTTCATTTTATGTGAAAGACCGAATACCCTTGAAAAGATAAAAAGACGAAAATACCTTTCACTTAACGGAGAAAAATGGATGGAGTTAACGAGCCGGATGAAAATGGCAAGATTTTAAACCTTTTCGATCCACATGCGGAAAAACAAACCTTTGAACGAAAGTCGCAAAACTGGCCAAACCTCAGGGACGAAATGGCATTTTACTCTAGAAATTTAAAGTTTACAATTTTTACAAGTTTTTTTGTTGTATTTATAGCATTTCTAATTTAAAGTTACTATGTCAATGCAGGCCGACCAGGTTGGATGGAGCTGGTGTCTCAATTTCATCTCCATCACGCTTACCAACTACAAACTCCACTTCTGTAGAGAGTTCCTTGAGGTCAAGATCCGTTACTGAAGGGCATAGTACTATATTACCGCTCACTAGTCCAACTCAAGACTACCGCCGAGTCATGTCTGACAACCGTGGGACCAGAATATCGCCCCCAACTCCTGCTGTCGAGTTAACTCCAATAACCAGGTTATCTTCAGGAAGGACCAATGATGAATGGGGTGGGATTTCACAAAGAAGTCCTTCAACTGGTTCACGATTGTCTACATGTTCTAGTGAAACGGTGGATGATTCTGGATTGATCCCATATGCAATCAGTGAGGCTGATTCATACTATGGTTCGGTGTCTATATTTAAAGACGATGTTCAAAATCCTTCCCCTCCCAGTGTCTTGGTATGTGAAATAAATAATGCGTCCTTTTTTAAAATCTCCACATATAAATAATGCGTTAGTTTTTATTAGAGAAACGTTATTATCACAGTAACAATCTACATCTTTGAATAAAATGATTTAGGAGGCTGAATGCATTATTATTGATCAAAATGGGTCACTTTTTGGTACGCGTCGAGTTTGTTGACCTGCAAATGTTTATTTGTCCATTTTCTATATTTTGTGCAAATGAATATTGCGCTAATTATGGTTACAAAAACTATATTATGGCACAAACAAAATATATCTTTAAGTAAAATGCTTTAGGATGTTTCATGTGTTTAAAATAGATTTTTGGCAACTTTTTACCTGTTCGACCAATTGATCCGTTCTCCTTTAGCCCCTTTGTTGACTTGTTTGAGAATTGAGATTAAATGCAACGTAAAGCTATCCATTTCTACATAAATGGGTTGTGACTGCCACCTGAAATCGAACATGTTAACACAACTTTTTCGTACACTTATAATTTATTTTTAAAGAAGAGTTTATTCTTCAGCAGGAAAGGAAAATGAATGACGAACTTTATGATCAGCTAATACAAGCCATGGCTGAGGCAGACAATTCTAAACGAGATGAATTTGACGAGTCTATCAAGCGCAGAAAAGCAGAAAAAGATGCCATTGAGGCTAAACGCAGGGTAAACTTTTAAGTCTTTGTCTCAAAATAGGGCTCCTTAATATTTTTTTACTTTCATTATTCTGTTGATCATGTTTACGGGAAATCTTCCAGGTTATTATATAAATGAAATGTAATAAAGGAAATCTTCCAAGTTGTTTGAGGGCTAAACATGGTATTATTAAGGTTGTTTTAGTTAAGGGGCTAAACATATCATTATTAAAGTTGAGGGGCTAAAGTTGGTTAATGCCAAAGTTTAGGGGCCAAAGTTGGTTGATGTGACAAAATAGCATATTTATAGTATATACAATATAATTAGTGTAGTAAGTATGATGAAAATGTTAATAGTTTTCTATGAATTTAAATAAAATATTTTTAGAAGGTTTTATGCTTTAAAAACATAATTAGGCGGTTTTTACCCGTATAGCGTTAGTTAAAATTTTCTCTTACCTGTTTGACTTGTTGACAAACATAACCCAGTTAGACCCATTTATAAGTAATGACGGGTTCAAAGAGTTAATTTGATTGCCATAATCTTACAGGTTAAAGCATCTGAAAACTTGTATGCCGAAGAATTGAGACGAAGGCTGGAGATCGATGAAGCCTTCAAAAAAACCAATGAAGAACATGAACATATTAAACGGGAGCTAGATAAAGTTTCAGAAGAACTCCGCATGGCGCTTGAACAAAAACAAGTTCTCGAAAGTCAAATTGCTGATTCTGTCCATACGGTGCAAGATCTGGAACGAAAAATGTTCGATGCTGTTGAGCTTTTGCATAAATACAAAAAGGAACGTGATGATTTGCAGGTAGAGTGTGATGATGCACTTAGATTATTAGAGGATATGAGGGAGAAACAAGAGGAAGAAGCCTCCTGCTCAAGTGCCTCTCAGTTCTACACTGAGTTCTCGTTCTCGGAAGTCAAAGATGCCACTCGCAACTTTGACCCGTCTCTCAAGATTGGAGAAGGGGGTTATGGAAGTATTTTTAGAGGTTTTATTCGGCATACGGAAGTTGCCATTAAGATGTTGAACTCGCATAGCCTGCAAGGGCCTACCGAGTTTCAGCAGGAGGTATGATGGTTACAAAAAAATACTACATAAATAATAATCTAGGTTTTTATTTTAAAGCATACTTTCATATCACTGAGTTTGATTGAGTATCATCAGAGTTGGTTACTTGTGTTATGCAAATCTGTAATATAGGCATTTATCTTGTTTCTTAATTCTTATAATTGTTTATTCTGTTTTTTTAATTCTATTTTTCAATTTCCACATAATTTCTGCCCGGTTGCTGTTAGTTTGACCAAGTTGACCAGTTTTGTTTCTAAGTTAGTATTTTAAGTTTGACCATTGTAGTGATCAAATTTAACATAAGAGTAAAGTACACGGATGGTCCTTGTAGGTAACCAAAATTTTGGATTTAGTCCCTACCTTTTTTAAAGTACATGGATGGTCCTTGTGGTTTGCACTTTGTGACGCTTTCAACTTTTGCCCAAAGTAGATGGATGGCCCCTGTGGTTTGCACTTTGTGACGCATTCAACTTTTGCCAAAAGTACATGGATGGTCCCTGTGCCGTTGGTATGCACTTTGTAACGCATTTAGTCAATAAACATTAGGGACTAAATGCGTTACAAAGTGCAAACCACAGGGGCCATCTGTGTACTTTGGGAAATAGTTGGGGACTAAATACGTTACAAAGTGTAAACCACAGGGACCATCCGTGTAGTTTTGAAAAACTAGGGACTAAATCTAAAATTTTGGTTAACTACAGGGACCATCCGTGTACTTTACTCATAACATAAATCCAAAAGGCAAAACTATCACCTCTAAGGCTCTAACGATACTATAGTCTGCTTATTATCTTTTTAGGCCTGCTATTTCAAAATTAATGTAGCTATGCTTGTTGACTTTTCAGGTCAATATTTTGAGCAGGCTGAGACACCCGAATCTTGTAACCTTAATAGGAGCCTGCACCGATGCATGGATAATCATCTACGAGTATCTTTCTGGTGGAAGCCTCGAAGACCGACTCAGCTGCAAAGGCAATACGCCCCCATTATCATGGCAAACTAGAATCCGGATAGCTGCTGAACTTTGTTCCGTTCTTATTTTTCTTCATTCTTGTGATATTGTTCACGGTGACTTAAAGCCCGCTAACATTCTTCTAGACAAAAACATGGTCACAAAGCTAAGCGACTTCGGAATATGTCGTGTGCTCTCCCAAAACGAGCTTTCAAGCAATAACACATCTTATTGTTGTCGAACCGACCCGAAGGGTACATTTGTGTACATGGACCCGGAATTCCTTTCTACCGGAGAGCTTACTTCAAAGTCGGATACATACTCTTTTGGTATTGTATTATTAAGGCTATTGACGGGTAGGCCCGCTTTGCGGTTACAAATGGAAGTGCAACGGGCAATTAATGAAGAAAATTTGAAGAATATATTGGATCCTACGGCTGGAGATTGGCCGTTTGTGCAGGCGCAACAATTGGCTCTTTTAGCAATGAATTGCTGTGATGTTAGGAAAAATCGGCCCGATCTTGCATCCGAGGCTTGGAGGGTGCTTGCACCCATGCGGGTTTCTTGTGGACTTCCATCGTTTGAATTCGGTTCGCGACAATGCCCGATTCCACATTACTTCATTTGTCCTATCTTTCAGGTTAGTTTTAACCTCTAGCATTGTCTAATTCTCCTTTCGCGATCAAACTAAACTTTTTTATCTGACCTGTTTGAATACAAAAGTCAACACACTCACAAATAAGATATGTGGTAGGGGTGTGCAAATGGCAGTTCTTTTACCTTTGACCATATCCGTAACCGCTAGCTTCGGTTATGGAATTTTCTTAACCATAACCAAATTTTGGTTCGGTTAATCAGTTATGAGACTCGGTTATGGTTCCATTTTGGTTAATTAACGATCTAAGTTTGAACTAAAAATTAAACTAAATGAACATATTAGACAATTATTGTCTAGGTTACAATCGTTTCATAAATACAAAAAAGACAAAAAAAAAAAGAAAAAAAAAACATACACATGCATAAAATTAGTCAAATTTTATACAATAATTATTTTTTAAACATTTTAAAACTAATTATATAACATAAAAATCTTTCCTATATGTTTTTTTATGTTTATAGAGTTTGATTCCTTGAAAATGTGTATTTTAAATATGGATATATTTTAAAAGCATGTCTTAATTCATTTTGGTTCGTTAAACGTTTGGTTATGGGACAAATAGCATTATCCACAACTGTCGGTTAATATCGGTAATCGGTTAGTTTGGGTTAACTGTTAAGGTTTGCTCACTATGTGGAATAACAAGACTGATCTCATTTGCAGGAAATCATGCAAGATCCGGTGGTTGCTGCAGATGGGTTTACTTACGAAGCGGAGGCTTTAAGAGGATGGTTAGACAGTGGTCGTAACACTTCACCGATGACCAATCTCGAGCTAGCCAATTCCAACCTTGTCCCGAACCATGCGCTTCGGTCTGCCATTCAAGAATGGCTCCAGCAAGCATGATATTATGATCTTTCACAACTAATTTAATATTATTACGTACATGTGTATAGGTGAGAAGATAGATGTTCGATACGACAGATGGTATATTTTGCATTCTTGTGTATATGAGTGACGTTATGCTTACTAGCTATTCTGTATTGAAAATACTTTCATGAACTGTTATAAAATGATATTTAGTAATATTGGAGTTTTGAAATTCCATAACCTTTGGTGTTGGTTAAAAATGGTTAGGTTCTTTTCTATGAGAATACGTAATTAGAATATTAATGCATTGTAATAATACGTTATTAAAATACGTAATATTACTTTTAAAGAGTAAAGTTTAGGTACAAATAAACTTAACATACAAAAAGTACAAACTGAAGAAAAAGACAAAAAAACGCGGTTGCATTTTCGTAAATATTTGGTCGTAGGGTAATTATCAAAATTACTCTACAGGATCATTTGTAGAGTGATTTTGGTCTTGTAGAGTAATTTTGTAAAATGTTATTGTATAGTAATTTTGATCTTGTAGAGTAATTTTGTAAAATATTCTTGTAGAGTAATTTTGATAAAAAAAACCTACCCCCTCCCAAAACTAAAAGCTAAAAACTAAACCATAAAGCTAAACCCCATAACTAAATGCTAACAAAATTACTCTACAGAATCATTTTACAAAATTACTCTACAAGAACAATTTACAAAATTACTTTACAAAAGATCAAAAATACTCTACAAGAACATTTTACAAAATTACTCTACAAGACCAAAATCACTCTACAAATAATCATGTAGAGTAATTTTGAAGACCAAATATTTACGAAAATGTCACCGCGTTTCTTGGCTTTTCCTTCAGTATTTACGTTTTGTATGTTAATTTTATTTGTATTTGATCTTTAGTCTAGTTTTAAATGTATTTACATATTTTCGAAAAAGTTAAATTTAAACCATATTAACCAACTAGTTTCATTCAACTTCAAATTTCATCTAAACTCACGTGTTGCGGCAGACATTCGGTTGGTGTCGGTTCACTTTATTACAGTCCCAGTATGATACTTGCAATCAGTATAACAACCTAACAACTGAAAGAGACATACGCAAGATGATATCGACATGTGTTTTATATAGATAGAAAACTATAAAAGCAAATGCTAGTTTAGGTTTCCAAGCCCAATAAGAAACAAAGTAACTAACAAGTTAATTAAACAAATTATTAACAACCAGGCCTAACATATTATTGGGTCTAAGTGACAATAAGAAAACTTTGAAAAACTGGTTGGGTATAGAGATGGGCATAATCGGGTTTTATTATTACCCGGAACCGGTTCCAACCCGGAATCGGTTCTGCTTGGATGTCATTGGAACCGGGTATGGTGTGGAACCGGGTCCGGTTCCTACCCGAGTTCACACCCAAGAATATGGAACCGTGTAGAACCGGGTACGGGTATTATGGAACCGGGTATGGTGTGGAACCGAGTATGGTGCGGAACCGGTTCCTGATAGTGTTCAGAACCGGTTCCTGACAGTAAAAACCTGACTTTTACTGTTCAGAACCGGTTCCTGACAGTAAAAACCTGACTTTTACTGTTCAGAACCGGTTCCTGATAAAATGTTACCGTTGGAACCGGTTCCTGATTTAAAAAATCGTTTTTTTTGTATATAAACCCTTCCTACTTACCGGTTCCTGATAAATGTTATCGTTGGTGTTTTAAGAAAGTTTGTGTAATGTTTCTTTCTATTGTGTTTGTTATGTTTGATTTTTATTATTAGTTACATTGATAAATAAAAATAGTAACAATAATCGGTTAAAATTAAAAAACAAATTAATCGATTACAATATATAAAAAAATTAACCGGTTACAAAAAAAAATAAAAAATTACTCAAAACCGGTTCTAGTAAGATTTTATTTCTTTGATCGTTTACTAGCGGCAGGTGCAACACTTTCCGATGAGTTTCTCTTAGGTGCGGGTACCTCGGTACAATCGTCGTCCGAATCGTTAGTCTCCACTTCTTCGTCCTCCTCTTCGTCAACAATTTTATGCTCTAACTCAACTTCATCTTCTAGACTAGTTTTATGTTGAACACGATCAACGGCATCCAAATGGTCCTTTAAGCATATTGCCATCTCTAGCGATTCCGGAGTTAGTCTTGTTCTTCTAATTGACAAAACCCTGCCACTAAGAGAAAACACACTTTCCGAAGCTACCGTGGAAGCTTGGACCGTTAGTATATCACGAGCCATGGTGGCTAGAATCGGGTATTCGGATTCTTTCGATTTCCACCATGCCAAAACATCAAATTTCTTATACTCCTCGGTGGTCATAGTAAGCGAATACTGATTTTTTTTATATCTCCCAAGTTCACTTGTTGGTTCACTACCCCTTTGTTGTCTAGCGGTCTCGTCTCGTCATATTCCTTAACATGTCACTAGAATTTTCAAACTTTGTAAAATTAGTTGTTATCAAATACAATTGGTCCACAACTTTAGAACAAGTAGGATAATAAACACCGGAAATCAAAGTCGTTGTAGTTTTAAAAACTTGTAAAAAAGTACTTAGGTTATTAATATTTTCCCAAGCCGTGTCGGGAAAGGGGACGACAAGGTACTCATCACTTAAAGTTGTATGAAAAGATTTTAAAGTGCCCATTTGCTTTATAGCCATTTCAAACATATGACAAGTTGAATTCCAACGAGTCGGTATATCCCAATTCGGTCCAATAATTTTTTGGTTGACATCTTTACAAAGTTTTTTATATTCTTGATATCTTTCTTTTCCACTTTTGAAAACATCTTGGAGCATAGCTCTAAATGCTATAATAAAATCCGATACAAATTGATCTTTTAAACCGGTTTGCACTACTAAGTTAATAATATGTGCAACACATCGTGTGTGAAAAAAAACACCATCAAGTATTGGTTTGTACTTCAACTTTAATTTTTCAATCGCCGTTCTGTTGTTTGAAGCGTTATCAAAGGATATTGAAAAATTTTTATCTTCTAAACCATATTTAATTATTGTGCCATTTATATTTTTATAAATATTTTCTCCCGTATGAGGAGAAGGAAACTCGTCAAACGCAATCGTACGCTTCATCATTTGCCATGTATCGGGATCAACCCAATAAGCGGTGACACATATGTACGATTCCGGTAAACCATGTGGAGCCGACCACACATCACTAGTTAGGTTTACACTAGTTTTTAAATTCTAAAAAAAAACAATTAAATCTTTTTTTGCATTTTCCCATAAACTTAAACAAAGACGGTTCCAACGGTAACATTTTAACGGCTATAACCGGTTCCAACGGTAAAATTTTAACGGCTATAACCGGTTCAAACGGTAACATTATAACGGTCAGGAACCGGTTTCACGGTACCGGTTACTACCCGATTCAAATGGTAAAATTGTGGAACCGGGTTGGAACCAACGGGTATTTTGAACCCGGAACCGGTTCTACTTAATGTCGGGTAGGAACTGGAACCGGTTCCAGTTCGGTTCTACCGGTTCGGGTTCGGAACCGGTTTTTATGCCCATCTCTAGTTGGGTATGTGTTAGGTAATTACTTATTGGGATTCCCTACATACATAATTTTTTTTTTATCACTGTTCTAGTTTTTATACCATTTTATGTTTTATAATTACATGCATATCATCATCACTATATAAAAAGCTTAATATATGTAAAATTTATGATGACATAAATCCCAAAAGATAAGTCAATACTTCACATCACAAAAAATACAAATAATATTTATCAAATACATATCTCAAAAGAAAAGTAAATATCACATAATGAAACTACTGTAATGGACCGTCATTCGACTAAGCATTAATGAAAAAAAAAATAAAAAAATTGGTTCGAGTAAACGTTGTACATATTTCAGGTAATTAGATCAGGTATCACCTAATCTCATACCCACAAAAATTTCAAAACTAATCACATACACCTCATACCCAAATACCAGTCATAAATGTTTTAAAATCCAGGTACCCATAAAACTTTCAAAACTAATCGCATACACACTCAATGCCCAAATGCACGTCATAAATGTTTGAAGTTTCAAAGCGACCATGAACTAATAACACTTAAACCGCCGGCGGACCTACCCACAATGGTGGGTGGGCGGCCACACCCATTGAAAAAAAAGTTTTAGTGCTAATATTCGTTGAAAATGCTAACCGCATCCCTTGGATTTTTTCAACCGCACCCCTTGATAATTTTCAACCGCCCCCTTAGAAAAAAAATATTATGAATTTATAAAAAAATATATATAAATAAACACTGATTATTATGAATATATAAGTATATAACACAATTTATATAATTATTCTTTAGCCACTTATTTACTTTAATCTACAATCTAATTTTACTAACCCAACTACTCAAGCCCAAAGATTTTGAACTAAATAAATTAACCAAAACCAACCCACCCATGACCTATTCGAATTCCAATTCTCGCTCTCAAAAAGATGCCCAACGACGACAGTCTACAGCGACTCATGGTGGAACGAGTTTTTGGCAGGAAAATTAAAAATTCTGGTTGTTCCGAACATTATTACGCCGGAATTCTGACTTAGAACGGATATCCTTTCTTTATTAATTCTTTTTTGTTGTTTTATGTGGTGTAGGAGAAAAAATAAATGTATAAGGTTTGATCTTTTTATATTTTTTAATGTTTTTTTTAGTTGTTCTAGACTTGTAGTTAATGATTTTGTTGTTTTATTTTAAGTTTTGTTTGTTTAAATGATTATTAACCAACATTTAAAACTAGGGTTTAAAAGTTTGAAAATCATGACTATGGTATTGGTTCAACGTGATTGTTTATTTTGTTTAAGTGTTTAGTGTTGTTTGATGAACTTATGTTGTGATTTATATGTGCTAAGAACCATGAGTAGAAATACGGTTTGATTGTTTGAACTGAAATGTTTGAAATAGGGTTTGATTGTTTGAAACGCTCTGAAACTTTGTTTGTTTATGTTTACTTGTTTTACATGACCCGACCCGAGCCGACCCGCTATAAATCAAAATTCTTTTATATAGTTAGGGGACTATGCGTTATTGAGTTTCATTTAAGGAAGAAAAAGAAAGAAAATGACAGGAAAACTAGGCTAAATTCTTTAGTTTTTCTATCCCTCCAATTTAAAAGAAAATAAGAGAAAAGATATCTTTTTGTTTCTTTTCTCATCCTTTTCTTTAATACATTTACTTTCTATTATTTTCCTTGTTAAGTCGGGAAGAGAGCGTAAAACACTACCACATTGTTAAAACATTGATGCTCATTTAATACTACAAATATTGTACACATGGCACAATCCTATTGGTGAAGCCACGCAAGTAAAATAAACCGTGAACCTTGACGACCTCTATCCTTCAAACCTTTCAACCAAATTCATAACAAAAATTCCTACACAAAAAATGGCAGAAGAAATTCAAAATCACACAACAACAAAGCCTCCGAATCCATCTTCATCTTCATCTTCTTCTTCTTCTTCACAACAACCCGATCCTAAACAGGTATGTTAAGCTCGATCTCTTTCACTTTTTGCGTATTTTTCCAGATTTAACTTTGCAAACTTCACTTAAGATCGGTTTTTAGGGTTACGAGTGTGTGATTGGTTTAGAATTCATGTTTGTGTATGGATTATGGATACGTAGCATGATTTTGATGAGGATGATGATCTGTTGTTGAATTGTTGATCTGGTTTTAGTTAATTTGAGAAATATTGGGGTTTCTGGTGCGATTGAAAGTTTGAAACCCTAGAGGTTGAATTGATGTGATGTTTTGTCGTGAAATATAATGTTATATACAGCTTTGCAGATGTTATGTCAGGTTGTTAACTTGTTATTACAATTTTGGTAGTTACCAGGAGTGACTGTTGTGTATGAAATATAATATTATATTATATACAGTTTTGTAGATTTTATGCCAGGTTGTTATAACTTATAATAAGTTTGATAGTTACCGGAGACACGTGACAGCGCCAGTTAGGGTAGTGGAAACCCTCACCGTTGGAGGGAAGAGAGGTAGGGGCAGACCCAAATTGACTTGGGATGAGCGGATTAGGCATGATTTACTAGAGTAGCACCTTTCTGAGGACATGGTCCATGATAGGAGTTCGTGGAGGTGTAGGATTAAGGTTAGAGTCTTCTAGGGGTGGGTATAGTAGTACCTTAGGGTGTCTTAGGGGCTTAGATTTTACTACACTTTAGTAGGCTTTGCAAGTGATTGACTTCGTGTATTTATGCCTATATGCTTGTGTATGATGTTATGTATGTTTCTTTCTTTACTATGCTAATCTCTTACCACTTCTATTGTGTTATGTTGGTAACTACCTGTTTCTATGATTTCTACTTGGTGTGTCACATGATGGTTTTTGAGTCGGGAGTCTCTTTGGAAGCAGCCTCTCTATCCCTAGTGATAGAGGTAAGGTTTGCCTACATCCCACCCTCCCCAGACCCTGTCGATAGCTCTGCTATTTGTGGGATTTATTGGGTATGGTTGTTGTTGATGTTGTATAGTTACCGGTTTAATTTTGGTAGTACTTGTTATAGAGTTGATAAGGAGTGATTGTTGTATATGAAATATATGGAGAGCACAGTAGTTGAAAGCTTGGTGTGGTTGTATGATTGAGATGTTGTTTTCATCTTATTGGTTGTTAATTGCAAGTGATTGGGTTTGGGTTGATACCGGTAATTAGTAGGGGCTTAATGGAGTTTTGATATTTTAATGCATTGGCTGGTTGGGATTGTAATGATCTTAGCTCCATGGAATTGTTTTGTTGAAGAATGTAGAGATTATGAGTTGTCATGTTAAGAATGTAATACTTTGTCTTTAGGTTATCTGCGATTTTTGATTTTGACGTGTTAGGGCTTGTGATATACTGATGTCTTCACTAGATTATGGGAATTGGGTGACTTTTACATATATTTTTAATGACGGTTTGGATGACAAGTTTAATATGAAGTAACGATCTGTGTGTTTTGGTGCCCCTTATCCATGTTGATGCATTATGTAAATTTTCTGTCTGTTTTGCTGCTGTTTCTGGTTGTACAAAATTTGCCTTCTTTGTCATGGTTATCTTTCATATATTATTTATACTTTATCTTTCCGAAAGGATTTCTTTGCACTCTACGTTTTCTGTTACATTCAATGAAGTAGAACCTCTAGGTCCGGACATAAATGCTATTATCTAACAACTATTTTATCAATATTTATAGGCTACCCAACTACTACTGAGCTAGCTTTATTGGCCACCCAAATATGTTTCTAGTTTCGTATATACCAAATCCATCAAAAAAAGAGGTTGAATGACGAATATAACCATAGTAATTTTAGAACATTATGTTTGATTACCTTTTATGTTCTGTAAAGCAAAAACTTATTATACGATTGTAAAAATGATGATCGTATCATCATTAAGCCCGTCATTGTTGGCTGTCTATTGTCTTCATGAAAGTCTTTTTAACCCTTTATTTCTAACTTGATCTTTCTAAAAAGAATAAAAACAATCAAAATAATGATAATAGCGGAGTCAAAAGCCTTTGATGGGGTGTGCAACTTTTGGCATATCCATTTTTCATTGTCATTTTAGTTACTTAATAATCCATTTAACTTTGTTGCAGTTACCTCCATTCTACGGCTTCACAGCACCAAATGACGAACTCCCGAAGTTTCCAGTCATGTACCCGGTTCTTGTTCCTGGTTTAGCCCCTTCACAAGAGGGTCAGGAACCAACGGACCATGGTCCTGGCTTATATGCGGTTCCCACTTTCCCGAATACGTTTGGGGGACCAATTGCTGGATTTCTATCCGACACTCTCATTCCTTTTACTTACAATGTGCCTACGTAAGTCATTCATCGTTCCATAAGTTTCAAATTGTTTTTTTGTTTATAGATGTTTTATTCATCTATAATATATACTGCTAAGTAATCTGTCTTTTGTAATGAATGCATGTATCTCACTGTTAGATTCCAGATAGCCTTTTTAATTATATTAAATTCACCCCTTGAGAGAGAGAGAGAGAGTTCTTAGTTCTCACAACCTGTTAATATAAGTATATTATATATAACTGGAAAAACCTTTGTTTCCGTAATTATTAAGGACTGACAGATGAGTAAAATTGATGAGAGTTATAGTTGTGGAATACATTAAAGATGTGTTTGTTGTATTAAATGTCAAGAGACTGATATGTTTACCTTCCCCTACCTCTTTGGCTCTGATAAAGAAGAAAAAAATCATGGATATGTTTTCAGTAGGGCTGTAAACAAACGAACATTCAGCAAACAGTTCGTGAACCGTTTGGCGGTTCGTTTAATAAATGAACAAACACGAACAAGAAATTTTGTTTGATATATTAAACAAACGAACGTGAACAGAGGCTGCGTTCTTTCGTTTGTTTATGTTTGCTCCTTTATGTCCATTTGTGTTGTTCGTTCATTTAAAGGTTTTTTATATTATATATTTATTATATTGGTTTTAGTTTTCAAAAAGTCTAAACCATAGTTATACTACATTTAATCATTTCAATTTCAGTTTGTGTTAAAGCTTGACAAACTTCTTAATTTTGGTGTTAATTATGTTTATGATAATTATGTCAACTATGTTCGGATAGTTATGTTAAGTTTGGTGGATCCTTATTTTAAAATGAATATATAACGTTTATTTGTGTTCATTTATGTTCATGAGCATTTGTTTGCGTTCGGTAAGTGTTCATAAACATGTTCATTTCCTTAAGCTATGCAGTTATAGCGGCCCAAAATCATATAGCGGTCAAGGTCCGCTATATGATATATAGTTTATAGCGGTGGTATAGCGGCGTTATAGCGGTAATTTTTATACTATGCATAATTTATGTATTTATATATAAATATAAATATATATTTGAAAATATTGATAGTGGTATCAAAATTCATAGTAATATCATGCAAAATGTTAGTAGTAATATCAAAAAATGAAAACATGAAAGTGGAAGTCCAACAATTTCTAGATTTAGGTTTAATTTTGTTGAACGATGAAGAACCAACGTCAAACGAATCCAGCAAATGAAGACTTTAGACCTTGATTTAGGTTTAGTTTTACGTTTGGGCCTTTACTTTTAGGTTTATTTCAAACAAAAAGTTGATTTGGGTTTTTGGGTTGAAATATAAAAAACCCGCGAAAAGCAGTGCTACGACCGCTATACGGGTTTCAGAATAGCGGTCAAATAGCGCCATTTAGCACCGCTATAGCGGACCGCTATTTGAACCGCTATGAGATCGAATGTCCGCTAAGCGCTATAGCCGTGCTATAGCACGCTATTGACTGCATAGTCCTTAAGGAACGAACACGAACAAGAAATTTCGTTCAGTAAGTGTTTGTTAACTGTTCATGAACATGTTCATTCCTCCTTAAGAAAGAACACGAACAAGGCCTAGTTTTCAGTAAACAAAAAACCTAGGTTGGCCAATAAAGTTACATATGTAAAGTATTAAATAATATATATATTTGATTGATAGTATTTAATGAGAAAAACTGATATCAATAAGTAGTGGGCCAAGTCCTTCTGAAGCCGGAACACAAGGTGAGGAGCAAGGGCAAGCGGGACAGCAGGCAGGACAACAGAGACAAGTTGTCGTCAGGAGATTCCAAATCGCAATTCATGTCGATTTAATGCTTCTATTTAAGCTTGCAGCTGTTATCTTTTTGTTCAATCAAGATGGCTCAAGAAAAAGGCTTGTCCTACTCATATTCGTTGCTTCACTCATTTATCTGTAAGTCATAAACAGCCATTGTTAATCGTGCATTTTAACTAGATAATAATTTAGTAGTTATGGGAAATAGTATATAATTACATAAAGTGTTAAAAGAGTTGCTAATTGGAATGGGCCATTTTCAGTACGGTGGTCAAAACGGGCTGGGTCAGGTCGATACGTGAAATATTTTTTTGTCAAAATTTTGAAATCTGTGTAAACAAAAATAATATTGCAGTAGTAATCTAGATCTTTGAATAAAACCGACTTAGGAAAGTGTATAAATTTAAAGTAGGGCTGTAATCGATCCAAACCAGGTTGAGCCCGAACTTAAACGAGCAAGCTCGGCTTGGCTCGTTTATTTTAACGAGCTGAAAATTCAAGCTTGAGCTCGACTCGTAAATTGTTCGAGCCAGCTCGAGCCAAAATTTTACTTTTTTGTAATTTTTTCTAATTTTTTCACAAATATTGATAAAATAGAAAACGAAAAAAATAAAATAAAAAATAACACATATATCTATATGTATTATTTTCTATAATATTTTAAGACCGTAAGGTATATCAAAAGTATTATATGTATCACTTTTGTTTGTTTTTCCAAATTTTTATACGTTATTGATTAATTAAACTTTAAATGTTAACACTTCAACCCCCTCCACATATTTTTTGTTTTACAAAATTTTCTATATAAAAATATAATAATTCGAGCTGGCTCACGAGCTCACGAGCCGAGCCATCTCGTTTACAATGAGCTTTTTTCGAGCGAGCTGCAAAGCTTTTGGAACGTCCTTAATTTAAAATAGACTTGGGTCAACTTTTAACCCATTTGACTTGTCTCATTTTTAAAGCAAACCTTTTTGTGATACGTGTTAGGTATCAAACGGGAGCTCTTGCACCGTTGATACGGTGGCTGTCACAAGGAATGCAGAGGGCGGGTGCCCCACCCCAACAACCAAGACCGCCTGCTGTTAGGGCAGATAACGTCCCTGCAGCCGCTAGACAAGAAAACGAGAACGCTCCTTTGTTAGGTATTTTCTCCATTCTTCTGACTAGCCACATTCAAATATTTTTATGGAGTAAAATGCCATTTTTGTCCCTGAGGTTTGGTCAGTTCTGCGACTTTCATCCAAAGGTTTGTTTTTTCGATGCTAGATCCAAAAGGTTTGAAATCTTGCCATTTTCATATGGCTGGTTAACTCCATCTACTTTCTCCGTTAAGTCAGGGGTATTAACATATTTTTTGTTAACTTAAAGGGCAATTTGGTCTTTTTCACGTTATGTAAAAAGACCGAATACCCCTGGAAAAGACCAAATTGCTCTTTAAGTTAACAAAAAAGACGGAAATACCCCTGACTTAACGGAGAAAAATGGATGGAGTTAATAAGTCGGATGAAAATGGCAAGATTTCACCTTTTGGATCCAGATTTAAAAAAAAAAAACCTTTGGACGAAAGTCGCAAATTTGGCCAAACCTTAGGGACGAAAATGACATATTACTCTATTTTTATGTAAGTATTGTTTACAAATACAAAATCTGTTATTAGATGGGCAAGCAGGGGTGAAAACGATAACCGGGCTGCAAATGAAGGTGATGTGAATGAAGAAAACGGAAACAACAACAGATGGTGGGCGCGGGGGATCGTAAAGGAGATACAGTTGATTGTTTTTGGCTTCATTACGTCGCTCCTTCCCCGCTTTCACAACATCGATTGAGCTCATGGTGTATACACCATTATCTAGTGACAGGGTAAAAAACCGACATACGACTTAATGTTTTTTGTTTCTTTATTTTCTCCCCTTATATTATAAGTCACTTATAGATGCTTGTTTAAGATAGTTTGGTCATATGTATTCAATTGTTTGCATGTCATACAGACTAAAAAAATGGAAAAAAGTTATGGTGTTGCTAAATGAACGCCTGTATTTTCAGTTTTTACTGGTTACACTCTCCTCTTTATGTTTTTAAATAATTACAATCAAACCTTTTAGCTCATTTGACAATAACATTCATATCTGAATTCAATTAACATTAATCAACTAAGATCAATGCTATCAAATAACACCCGCGAAAGCATCATTGGACAATAGTAATGCAAACCACATTGATAACCATCATCACCCATTGAATGATCGTTTCGCACATAGAGAAAATCATTAAAAAGTTGGAAGGTGTAGATACAAGTCCACAACGATACAGTCACACAGAATAAAGATGAGAGGAGCAAAATAGGAAGGCATATGATAAGAGGCATAGTTCTTGTTTTGTAAATCAAAACACCTAACACGATAAAATATATTGGTTATCAAGTGAAATTTTGAAATTTAATTCTCCATCATTCTAACCTAAAGACGGACCACCTCATTCCCTTCAATTTAGCGATTTTAAAGGAGTTTAAGACATTTTAAAATTGATTGAACAATTGTCGTTTTCAACTCAACATTTACTGAATTGTTGGGTAAATAGTATTTTACAATATTGTATATTTTTTAACAAGTTACTTTTTGAGTTCCTGTATTTTAGTGGTTTTAACCATTTGAGTCCAAAATCAAAAAGTTTAATGCCCTTTTATAACATTTTGAGTCCTTAACACATGTACTTTTGATTTTGTACACAAATAGTTAAAACATCTAAAACACAGGGACTTAAAATATTAAAAAATGAACGGTTAAGACTCAGAGCGTTAAACTTTTTAATTTTGGACTAAAGTGGTTAAAACCACTAAAACAAAAGCCTTAAAATATTAAAAAATGAACGATTAAGACTCAGAGCACCATTTCGAAGTAAGTTTTACATCAATGGACGCGTATCATCGTTCTGATCAAAAGCCCTAAAAATCTGTTTGTAATTTGGAAAAAAGCTTAACTCCATTAAGTTTTTTTAACGGGGGACCATTGAAAAAAAATAGGTGAAAGGTGGGACTGGTGGAGAGAATATTCTGAGCTGGGATTATTAATGGCCAATAAGGTCTAGGTGAGATATTACAGGCCAATTCCCCTTTCCTTTTATGTTTTTATATAAAAATACAAGTAAATACTAATAAGTATAATAATATATATTTTATTTATTCGAGTTATAACAATTTAGCATTATTTAAACTTTAGACAAAAGATTAAATACAAATAATTTTAACGTACAAAACGTACGAACTGAAGGTTTTGCTGAAAAACGCGGTGACATTTTCGTAATTATTTGTAATTATCAAAATTACTCTACAAATGATCTTGTATCGTAATTTTGATCTTGTAGAGTAATTTTATAAAATGTTCTTGTAGAGTAATTTTGATTTTGTAGGGTAATTATCAAAATTACTTTAAAAGTGTATCAAAATTACTCTGCAGGTTTATCAAACAACATACAATTCAAAATTACTCAAGAAAATCATTTGTAGAGTAATTATGATACTCTATAAAATTACCTTACAAGATCAAAATTACCATACAAGATCATTTGTAGAGTAATTATAATACTATACAAAATTACTCTACATGATCAAATTACTCTACAAGAACTTTTTACAAAATTACTCTATAAGAACATTTTATAAAATTACTCTACAAGATCATTTGTAGAGTAATTTTGACAATTACCTTATGACCAAATAATTAAGAAAATGTCACCGTATTTTTTTTTCTTTTTGTTTTTTTCATGCCTTTCGTACGTATAATACGTTAAGGTTATTTGTACCAGAACTTTCGTGTTAAACGTTAAACTAAACTAGAAGGTTTGTTTTGTAAGTTGCCTAACATTCTACGGGTAGATATGAATACGAATTAAATTATTAGACTTTTTCATGCACTTCATCATCTTCCTTTACAATTTCAAACGTTCGCATTTTTCTTTCATTGTTGCATTTTCAAGTTTTCGTAACTGCCCTATTTAGTTGACAATTATGAGTGAAGATAAAACCGATGAAGTTATAAAGATTTCATACGTCTATTAATCCTTTCATTGGTCCCACCTTTGAATATTCCTATTTACAGTCATACTTTTTAAATATTTTGTTATCACCTTAATGTATATTCAGACTTTTATAAAACGTTATATACTTATATTATATTAATATTAAAAAATGAAAAGGGTAAATGGTGACATTTTATATAAGAAATAAAAACAAACCAATGTTATACGGTATCTGTATCGTTGTTGTTCGAATGGCATGATTTTAGTTTGCCATGGTAAAAAACCAAAGAAGTAAACTACACTTGACCTGTTCGAGTAGAAACTTTTATTGTATCGAAGATAAAAATAAGCGCATTGCAACGATATGTTCAAAATTTGTAAAACACTATATTACATTACAAAAAATAGAACTTTTATCGAATCGTGGATAAAAATAGGCTCGTCGCAACGGTATATTTACAATTTTATAAACGTTATATTACATTACGAAAATATAACACTACATAATTTTGTATCTGCTACTTAAAAAATAGTAGTTGTTAGCTCAGTTTCTGATATATAATTCGTTTCTTTCAAGATCAAAAATCTGTACTTCATTTATCCATAATTCTGTGTTTAGAGAGCAAATTATTTTGAGATGTCGAAAAAAGTTCAAGTAGCTGCGATTGCCGATTGGTATTGATCTTGGAACAACATACTCCTGTGTTGCTGCATGGTTTGATCAACACAACCGTGTCGAAATCCTTCCTAACGAACAGGGTAACAACATTACCCCATCGTGTGTGGCTTGTTACGAAGAGGAGCTTTTAGTAGGTGAGGGCGCAAGAAATCAAATAACCAGGAATCCTACCAACACCGTTTTTGGTATGTTCAGTTAATCAACCAATCACATACTAATCCAATTTGTCAAATTATAAAATCTTTATGTATATATTTTTTTTGCGATTCTCAGATGTTAAGTGTTTAATGGGAAGCAGATTCAGTGATAACAGATTGCAGCAACACATGGAATCATGGCCTTTAAAGGTAAAAGAAGGGTCTACGGATAAGCCAATCATTGTCCTTGAACACAATTTCGCCTGAAGAAATATCTTCTATGATTCTCAAGAATTTGAAAAAGGCTGCTGAAGCATTCCTTGGAACGACGGTCACAGACGCAGTGATTACAGTATCTGCATATTTCAGTGACCAGCAACGTAAGGCAACAAGTACACTGGCTGGCCTCAATGTCTAGCGCTTGATTAATGAGCCCACAGCAGCAGCGATAGCCTATGGTCTAGACAAGCTGGCAGACAAAAACCACAAGCAGCACAAAAATGTCTTCATATTTGATTTGGGTAGGGGGACGTTCGATGTTTCTCTTCTCACAATCAGCAAGAAGGGCACGGTTGAAGTTAAAGCAGTCGGGGTGACACTCATTTGGGTGGAGAATTCAAGAAAAGACAAGAAAAATATAGTGGTTGCAGATAGTGGAAATCTGTCTAAAGAGGACATCGAGAAGATGCTGAAAAAGGTTGGGTTGTAAAAGGTATTGTTAGCGTATGAAGATTAAAACGAGAGCATCGTTAATGTTTCTATTTTCAAGATGTTTGTATTATTTCGTATGAACTCCAAGTTCTAATAAGTGTGTTTATGTATTTAATATTTGAAGGTCTTCTATAAGATATGTTTTTTATTGTTTGAAGGTCTTTCTAGCCATACGATCGAAACACGTAAACTACACATTCTTATCTCTTTCCTACTGATCGGATTGCAAGTTCTTTGATGTTATGTTTTATGGTGAAGGCAACTCTAACCTGCTTGAAATGAATGAGGTACTACAGATGAAGAGAACAATAAATTGAAAAATAAGTTGGCTGGAAAGTTTATTTCAAGGAGAACATATATTGTTGCAGCACTAGCGATCAATTTTTTTAATATAGAAAATTCTAAAAGATTGCAAATGGTATGTCAAAGTTGAACAGGTTCCATTCGTCCTGAGCCACAATAGCCATCATTCTTTGATGTCTTCGAAATATCAATAACTAGAGTAAAAGATAAAATCTCGTACGAACAACTGTTGGTATTTTTTTTAATTCGTAAAAAAACATCTTATTTGTATTACGTGTTTTTAAATTTGTCATGATGATATTTTTTTCATTATTGTATCGTATTTTTATTATGTGATGAACTTACCCGACCCGAACCGTCAAACCGAGCCGTTTTGTTATGTTCGGATATATGATATTGGAACACTTAAAAAAGTGAACCCCTCTGAAAAAATTCTTGAATTCGTCACTGGCCAGTTATAACCATATAAAACTATTATCATATTATAGGATTTGAACCTGCACCACTTGATAGAATAAACACCTGAACCATCACTATATCACTCGGCACCAGTTTTTTATTTTATGTATAATTGACCGTTGACCGTTAAATCGAATATAGGGGAAGAATTATAAACATGTTACTGTAACTTTTCCTCAAATTGACAAATTGTTGGTCAAAATTTTACTTGTGAAAGTTTGTTGAAAGTTATGGGCCTCCAAGAAAGAATGTAAAGGCCCACTAGTTGAGTACCGGGATCACGGATTTACGGGCCATTAATTTATATTGATCCACAACTACAAAAGTTGGTGACCGATAAACCTTAAAGAATAAAATAATAATGTGTAAACTTTATTGATGAATAAACTAATTTGACTTAAGTCGATACTAAAATCTGGAAACTAGGAAATATAGTTGATTGAAAAACATTTTGAAATTAACATTTCGTATACGCTATAAAACATTAGACAAAGTAACAAATGAGTTTATCCAAAAGAAAAATCTAGCTCTTCCTTTCATTCTTTTTGACATATGCCCAAATTCATAAACATCATTTAGAAGATTCAAACAATGTTTAAAAAAACGATGGAATGAACTTTTGTCAAGCATTTGGTTGGAAAAATGGGATGAAATTCTTTTGACTTTTATGGTTAATAAACAAACATGTCAGAGATTTCGTGAGCCAAAATGGCCTTATTATAACCATACTACCTACCGATACGACTAGTTAAAACGAGATCATCGGAACCGTAAGTTTGGTTATTGCGAAAATAAACCGGTCATTTAAAGATAATTATAGTGGAAAATTGTCGTGCTTGTTTCCACATTTTATTGACAGGCGTTGAACTAAGGATGCATATGAGACAAGCCCAGCCCAAGCTCGATCTTGAGCTTGGCTTGGTTTGAGCTTTATTTTTAAGCTCGAGCTTAACTTGTCTGTAGTTTCTCAAGCTCGAGTTCCGCTCGTTTACTATTAATTGATTAATTTGTGTTAATTATAGTTATTATTCTTTTTAATTCATATATATAACACATACATACATACATACATACATACATACATACATACATACATAAAACACACACACATACAACACATACACACATACGTACATACGTACATACGTGCATAGGTACATAGGTACATACACACATACACACATACACACATACGTACACACGTACACACGTACACACATACACACGTACACACATACATACATACACACATACATACATACATACATACATACATACATACATACATACATGCATGCATACGTGTGTTTATATATAATAATTTAGTTATTTATCATAACTAGTGGAATCCCCCGCGCTACGCGGCGAGAATTCTATTTTTATTTGTTTGGAGCGTCAAAGCGCCCGAAAATATCAATAATGCCCGAAAGATAAACTCGATTCTTTTGTCATGTAGATGATCCAACATCTTTACATTATTCTACTAAGCTATATATATATATATATATATATATATATAGAGAGAGAGAGAGAGAGAGAGAGAGAGTATATTGTACAAAATGGCTTAACTTACATTACGTACGACATGTGAATTCGTACCCTATAGTGCAAAATCGCATGGTATATATGCATGTATGAAATCGCATGGATGTTGCAATTTCGCATAGTTTGGGGTTGAATTTGATGAATTCGCATGGAGGAGAGTGAATTCGCATGGGATCGGGCGGCTGTCATTGTCGCATACATTTTGTATGATAAGCCATTTTGTACAATAACCTACTCCTATATATATGTGTGTAGAAACAAAATAAAACGAAAAAAACGAAAAGGTCTGATTCAAGAATCAGCCTATTTACATTGTTCTACTAAGAGAGTAAGATATCATAAGATATCAAATTTTTAAAGAATCCAACCTATTTTTACATTATTCTACTAAGATATTATAAGATATCAAAATTTTAAAATATCATAATCCGTCTATCGAATAAATTCACAAATGAATGGAATTAAATAATCTTCTAAAATGAAAGTATTTATATATAGCTTTCGTTAGTGTTTTGACTTTAATGTATGAAGATTGAAATTACAAAAATACCCAGAATACTGTAGCAAACCTATGTTATCATTTGATATATATAATAATTTTATAAAAAATCATTATTACTATATGTATATATAGTTAAATATTAACTACATTTAGGCTCGTAAATCTGCTTGAGATTAAAAAGTGAAACTCGGACTCGTTCACTAAACAAGTTAATTTATAGACTCAGGCTCAAGCTAGTTTAAAATGCGCTCGTTTTGAGCGTTTTCCGAGTTGATCTCGAATATCTCGACTCGTTTATACTTTAAGTTGAAATGATAAAACGATAGCCCTACCGATCCATATATCACTTAACTACTAGTCTGATTTTCAGAATTTTGTATTTTATTTCTTAGGCACCCGATCATCCATACCAGCCAATTATTATTATACATATTATACATATCGATTTGAATTGCTGATGAATAGTGATAAAAAAATTTTAAGTATTCTTTTTAATTTTTTTAACAATATGTTATTCATTCTTTAATTTGATTTTTTAATAACTTTCTTATGTTTACGTTTTCTTTTAAATTTAACTCCGCAGCTATGTTCATTTTTTTAATTCAAAACAATGTATTTTTCGTATTGTAAACTATACGAGTGTCCATAACAACATTAAAAACGTATTTTTTTTTATTGTAAACTATATAAGTTTCGATACGTGACGAATCTAACCGGTTTCGATTGAACAACATTGTACCGATATTGGTAGTATCAGAATCGGTGTTCGTTTTTATGTCTGTTTTATTGGTGTAAAACATGTGTTGATATCCTTTTGAGCATATCATGACTTTATTTTTTTAGTTTTCTTTTTCAGTTACTAAAGCGACTGCCGATATCGAAATAAATAAACCGATGCCGACTGAATTCCCGCCGTATAACGCAGGAGAAAACCCACTCTTATATCATTAACTTTTACTTAACTATCTGATATATGGTAGTGAGACTATACAAGCCTATACATTTGTTGTGTTTTAAAGATCAGGATGGACCGGCCGACATACTCAACAAAAGTAATAACTTTCCACTTATTGAGATACTTTAAATTTACAACATTTGTGTTGTAAATTTACTTATAACATCAAAATTTTCATCTTTTGCAATTTAACCTTACAACTTTTTACTTTCAACTTTAGTCCCCTATACTTTACATCTTAAGTAACTTTTTTCGTTTTACGTTCCGTTCTAAATTTTGCGAGTTAACACGACGCAACGTGTGTATGGTTCAACGTTTTTACGTCGTCTATTTTTTTTCCTATTTGACAGGTTCGTCGTCACGCACGGGTCATAGATCAACTTAGTTATTTTTTTTCTATGCTTTACGTTTCGGGTCTCAGTTATTCGCATTAACACGCCGTAAATTCAGTGTTAGTGGCCCCGCCGCAACACGAATGTGCTTAATACTAGTTTGATATAAAAGTGGGATTATTCAGCCCATATAGTGGTCAAAACTCAAAAACCTGCACGCTACTATTTAGGTTTATTAACTTTTTTAAATATGTATTGTAGTAAATTTCACATGTATATTAATTTGATTTCATTAAAAATGATGAGGAATTATTAACTTTTTTAAATATGTCTTGTATTAAATTTCACATGCATATTAACTTTAGTTCATTCCATTAAATGATGATGAATTAGTGTCACATGAATAGCTAGCCGAGTTAGGAAGGACTTGGTTCTAGAAAATTCAATACCTTTTAATTACTTACTTCTTTTTGAAGAAAGACGATTTTATTATACCTTTTAATTTATTTATTTTTGAGGTAAATTTGAATCAATAACGGACCACTGGAGTATCATCTTACCACGAGTGGAACCACCCGCTCATATACATCTCCACTAGGCATAATGCTTATACACAAATTCATGAGAAAACCCAATAAATATGAGAAAACCCTTCTTGTGGGAAGCGAACCCAGGACCTCTTGGTCCTAAAGTCTTATCCCACCCCAGGATGCCACTAAGCAATAAAGTCATTTAATTATTTACTTCTGTATGAAGAAAAGACGATTTTACTAGAAACAAGAGAGTAAATTATATTTTTCATCCTTTATGTTTGGATGAAGAGTTAATTACGTCGTTAGTCCCTATAGTTTGTTAAAAGTAACAATTTAGGGTTCTAGTAATTTAAAGTAATTTTTTAAAGTATTAACCTTTTAATTTGTAACATTGTGATTTAAATAATTTAGTCTATGGATGTTAATTTACATTTGCTTGCAACTTAACAGCTTGAGATTCTTCAAATTGTAATTTAATTTTTGTCTATTGCTTTGATTTATGCAAATTCATTTTTAGTTATGTGAACAATTTAAAAATTAGCGATCCTTGTTCATCTGGTCATGCTTAAAATGCACCTGCACGCTTCATCTAGTTGAATGGAATTGAATTTATTAAAAATTTTGTATCTTTTTTATTGGGTGATGAAAAGGATGAAATTGCCCACACGTCCTTCAAACAAGAAAATATAAATAGATTAAGGCAAAATGACACCGCTGTAGAAATGTTAAAACATGAAGGACAACCGTTATAATTTCTATAGTTAAAGAACGTCTGCAATTTTACTAAAACATAAAGTGCAATTTACGATACAGAAAATAGAAAGATACTGAATTACATAGGGAAGTTGCTGAAGTTCACTCTTGAACCTAATCTTGTATATATATAGGATTCGGTTTAAATGAAAACCACCATGAGTTGCGAGAACCGTGGGAACTTTTTGATCAAGTTGAGCCAAATTTTTTTGCACAAACGTAGATGAAAATATAATAACACATCTGTAAAAAGAATTTTAAAAAATTGTCGAGTCGGTAGTTTTTACCACCACAGGTTTTTTTTACGCCAGATGTAAAAAAAACTTGCATCAGTCAAAACTACCGACTCGACAATTTTTTTAATTTTTTATATAGATGTGTTTATAATATATTCATCTACGTTTGTGCAAAAAAAAATTGGCCCAACTCCCCCGGATTAAAAAGTTTTTGCGGTTCTCGCAACTCGTGGTGGTTTTCATTTTAACCCATCTCTCTCTATATATATATGGAACAAGTCGGTGCCACTGAAAAAACCTAGGCACATGTATTGGTACTATTAGAACTGTTACTTGTATTAGTTTACTATGGTTATTGACTGATGTAAACATGGTGCCGGTGTTGTATTGACTGATGTAGAACTGTTACTTGTATTAGTTTACTAGTCACTCGGATTCTTGCTATTAACGTTATTTTTACCAGTGTTTCTACGTATCCAGGGGCGAACACCATGAAAAAAATAGTGTATTTAATCAAGGGCATAGCATAGTGGGGGCCGGGGGAGGGGGTTAAACTTTTCGCTCAGTAGTGTCCGGTATATAGTTTTTATATAGAATTTTAGGTATCAACCCTTCCTCTGTCAAAAATCTCAAGCTTCGTTCGTACTCGTGAAAAATATTTTCTGAATTCGCCAGTTACGATACGTATCTACTTAAAATTTAATAAAAAGCTCAGGTCGTCTCTGTCACGGTTCGAGGGTAAGTAGTTACATAACCCACATTAAAAAAGGACAATCATTATGGGCCACAACCCACCAGCATGAGTTGCATAAGTCAACTTTCTTTCCAATGCATTAAATCCTCTCATCTACGTAAAGCCCATTTCCGTCATTTCACTTCCTGCCCACCACATTTAAAACCCAATCTTCTTGTCGTAATGCTCATTTCCTTTTCTTTTGTTTTGGTCCTCCTCACTTTCCAGCTGCTTACTGACTCTTTATATATACCACGTTTAGCGTTTTTCGTTTAAGAAAGAAACCCAACCTACACTCTCCTCCCTCCCTCCCTCTCTCTCTCACTTCACAACCATGTCGTTACCGAAGCCGGAAACCGCAGAAAAAACCTTCCCGCCGCTCTCCAAATGCGAATTCTCCACCATAAGCCACCGCTCAATCGTGGCGGACCTCGACGGAACCCTACTAAACTCCACCTCCGCCTTCCCATACTACATGCTCGTCGCAATCGAAGCCGGGAGCCTCCTCCGGGGCCTCATTCTCCTCCTCTCATTTCCAATGATCGCAATCGTGTACATCTTTGTTTCCGAATCTCTCGCGATCAAAATGCTAATATTCATCTCATTCGCCGGTGTCAAGGCCCGTGAGATCGAGCTGGTCTCACGCGCCGTGCTACCGCGGTTTTACGCTGTGGATGTGAGGAGTGATAGTTTTGAGGTGTTTGATAGGTGTCAAAGGAAGGTTGTTGTGACGGCGAACCCGACGGTGATGGTGGAGGCGTTTGTGAAGGAGTATTTGGGCGCGGATAAGGTGATTGGGACGGAGATTGAGGTGGATCCGAAGACGAATAAGGCGACTGGGTTTGTGAAGGAGCCTGGTGTGTTGGTTGGGAGGTTGAAGAGGGTGGCGGTGGTTAAGGAGTTTGGTGGTGAGTTGCCGGGTATTGGGATCGGTGACCGGAAATCGGATCATGAGTTTATGTCTGTTTGTAAGGTCAGTTTGGTTATGTTCAATATATTTTTATGTTCGTGTTTGTTTGTTAAGAAATATACGTATTTATGAACAGTTCATGAATGTTCGTTTGTGTTTTTTTGTTAATTTTAGGCAACGAAGTTGATGAACAGAAACTAATGTTCATCAACACAAATGTAAACAAACGAACATAAACAAGTGTTCATGAACAGAATATATAATACACTAACAGTTATTAAATATTTCATTAGGCAGATTTTTGAAGTATTAAATAAAATATAAAAATTAAAAACATTAACGAACTATTGAACATGTTACCGAACGTTCACATACATAAATGAACGAACGCAGCTTGTGTTCATGTTCGTTCATTTAACCAAACGAACGAAATTTCTTGTTCGTGTTCGTTTGTTTAGTTAACGAACACAAATGAATTGCTCGCCGAACGGTTCATGAACTGTTCGTTGAATGTTTGGTTATTTTGCAGCCCTAGTAACTGGTAATCTTTAATAGCGGTTACTAAAAGTAGACATAAAATTGTGGTGTATTTATTTTAAAAAAATATTAGGAATTGTTTTTAGAAGAATTTAGTTAATTAAGTTAAAATGAATTCTGGATTTGATTAGATGTACATGAAATTAGGCATGTTTTTTAAGTGATTTTGTTATTAACTGAACAATGTAAGAATATTTTGACTGTGAAATGTATTGGTATTACAATCCTGATTTTGTTAATAAGGCTATTCGGTGTGGAGGATAGTCTTCAAATGATGCTTCATCATGTAAGATGGGTGTGAGGATGGACCGGATGGACCTATATATATGTGTGTGAATGTGTGTTGTATGTATATGTGTGTGTGAGAAGAAGGGGCACGACAAGAACGTCTACAGGAGGATGTTGAGGACGTGACGGGGCGAGGGGGTGGTGTTCTGGGACGGCGCCGGGGCTCGACGGGGCGGAACGTCCCCCATACCGAGTGGCTAAGTGAACAAGATAATATATAGATCTCTACTTTGAAATACACAGTTCATAAAAGTTAGTGGTTTTAGTCAAATGTTAAACCGGAACCAAGTGACCTAGGGATCTAGCGGTATGGTGTTTGACCATCATAAAAATATGGTTAGTTCAAATTCCAGTCGATGATCTTCTGGTGCATTGGTAACCTTATTATCTTCGAAAGTGGAGGTCATGGGTTCAAGTCTCGCCCGGAAAAAAAATGCTATGGGTTGAGCCAGAGGTTTTACCACAATGCGCCTTCGGACCTTGAGTTTCCTCTGAAATGTTAGCAGACCGGTCACTAACATCGTTTGCATTTGCGGGTATGAATGACCTTTTGCCTTTTGGTTTATCAGGATAGTCAGACCTTGTTAGTCTTTAAAAAAGTTTAAATTCCACATGCAAGTTTAGATGATATTTACGTGTGGAAAACTGCTTTGAAAAAAAAAGTCTCTTCATAAGTGAATTTGCATTAAATGTCAGTTTGAGTGGGTTTTCTCATTTATTGCATCTTCACATATCAATTATGTCCTGATCGGGTTTTGGTAGTTAAAGTCTCATACTCGGTTAAAAAATTGTGTCTCATTCTCATTAGATACCTGTTACTTCTTATCTATTTGGTTTACGGGTTTTTTGGGCATTTGATATACCCTTTTATGATATTATGTGGTTAAAGTTACCCAATTGGTTTTTTTCTATCATTATTGTTGTAGTGACATGTTTACCAGATAAGTTGTTCGGATAAAATAGATTAACCAAAATTGTGTTTAAATTTAATTAATAAAAAAGTCACATCTTATCTAGTAATTTTAATTTTTTTATGTTGCAAACGAATCTACAAGACACGAAACTCTCTATAGTAGTATATATGCCCAATTGTCCATTATGTTTAATACCACAAGATTTAAACTCTAGTTATTTTTTGTTTTCTTCTGTAATACATTTTACGTCATAATAAATTATTAAAACAAATTTAATAAAATAAATAGATAAATTTCATGGAAAATAAAAACAAATTTTAACTTGATAAGTTTTGTGGTTTATATTCCTGTTAGTCCAGTGATTGATGAAGAAAAACAGCTGGTACACTCGTAAATTAATGGGCCTACATACATATTTAAGAGTTTTTTCCTAAAATAGTATTGAAAGAAAAACTATTTAACATTTTAGTGTTCTCTATAAACTATTTACCAAAATAGTGTTTTCATTGTTTTTTTATTTACTTTTTCATTTTCTCATTTATTTATTAGATTAATAAATTTAATAGAAGGTACATTCCCTCTCAGGTTTCAGTTGGTTCAATTTTTTTACTTTTTATTAAATTATAATCATTTATTTATTTATTATTTTTTCATCATCGCATGTACTATTTCTTATCTTTATTTATTTTCTTACAAACTCATTGTATTTCGTTTTCTTTTTCTTACAGCTAAACTTATTATATTTCATTTTTTTAATCAACCGATTGATTTTTATTTTATTTTCTTAGCAACAAATTATATTTCAACTTTTTTTCAGATCAACCGATGTCTCATCTCCAATAAATTTGAAGAATGAAACACGAATCATAACAAAGATAATTGAACATTAAAAATGTCAAATACAAATGAAAATAAAAATGTCAAATAAAGTCGAGTCACTTTTGATCTCAATGCCAAAGCCAACAAATTAAAAGAAAACATGTCAAAAAAATCAACCCGCTTAATGATCAATATTCATTCTTCTAGATATTGCTTAAGGCATTTTATCAACAACTTTAATGATAAGTTTCGCAAGTCGCAACTAAAAGCTTTAGCTTATCGTGTTAGGGTCACTAAGTGGGTTGATTTTTTTACATGTTTTCTTTTAATTTGTTTGGCATTGAGATCAATAGTGATTCGAATTTTGACATTTTTTTTTTCATTTGTATTTGACATTTGTAATGTTTGATTATGGAAAAAGTAAATAAAAAATAAAAATAACTGTAATGCGTTGATGGAAAAAATAAATAAAAAAGTATATGAGTAATTGAATAAAATTAATTTGAACCAACCCTAAATTTGAGAGAATGTGTCTTTTTTTAATTAATTAATCCAATAAATAATTTTCTTTGGAACGACAATCTAATAAATAAATGAGACAATGAATATGTTAATAAAAATTAATGAAAATACTATTTTGGTAAATAATTTACAGAGAACACCAAAATGGTAAATAGTTTTTCCCTCAACACCATTTTAAGAAAAAACTCCATATTTAATCAGTAATCCACTTGAATTAAAGTCTGCCTTTAATAGGGTTTCTTTATGACATTGGTTGATGGTAGTTGGCCCAAATTTAAGGTTGAAAGAGACACTTGATGAGTTGATGCCATACTTATCAATATCGAATAGTGGAAAATAGCGAAAAACTATCGCGCAGTGATAATCATGTTTAAAGATACGCTAGAATAAAATTATAAAAATATTTTACATGTAAAGTTTATCAAAATTCCTGTAAATATAGAAGAAATACGTTTTTTTTTTCATTCCTAAAATAAAAACCAGAAATACTCTTCTTTTATTCATTCCTAAAATAAAAAACCGAGAAATACGCTTTTGTTTTTCATTCCTAAAATTAAAAAAAAAAAACCCTAAATACACCTCTATTTTCAATCTCTGCCCGCTATTTATAAAAAAAACCCTAATCCGCTATTTTCACATTATTTGGACGCTAAAAATTAGTTACCGGAAAAATCACGCTTCGCTATTCGCTTTGGCGAGCGCTATACTCACTATTAACAAGTGTGGTTGATGCCGACTAATGTTATTCACAATTCTAATCTAGCATTAAGTAGATGTACTAGTAGCAATAGTACTAATGTCCTTTTTTGTTACTTATGTACAGGAGGGCTACATGGTGCACAAAGATAACTCAGCTACCATAGTGTCGCCGGACCGCCTAAAAACCCGCCTCATCTTCCACGACGGCCGCTTAGTCCAACGCCCAACGCCACTAAACGCGCTGATCACCTACATCTGGCTTCCATTTGGATTCTCTCTTGCTCTTAACCGAGTTTACTTAAATCTCCCGCTACCAGAACGAATTGTTAGATACACCTATGGCATGCTTGGGATCAAGCTCGTGATTCGTGGCAACCCACCTCCACCGCCGTCACCTGGGACCCCTGGAAACCTCTATGTGTGCAACCACCGAACCGCCCTGGACCCAATCGTTATAGCCATTGCACTTGGCCGGAAACCATTTTGCGTGACATACAGTGTAAGCAAACTATCAAGGTTCCTATCACCGATCCCCGCCATTGCCCTAACTCGTGACCGTGAAGCCGATGCTGCCCGGATCAAAGAACTGCTCCAAAAAGGCGATCTAGTGGTCTGCCCAGAAGGAACCACTTGTCGTGAACCGTTCTTGTTACGGTTCAGTGCATTGTTTGCTGAACTAAGCGATAGAATAGTCCCTGTTGCCGTGAACGTAAAACAGAACATGTTTCATGGGACAACGGTTCGTGGGGTCAAATTTTGGGACGCGTATTTCTATTTTATGAACCCAAGACCAACATATGAAGTGACGTTTTTGGAACGACTGCCGGAGGAAATGACGGTGAAAGGAGGTGGTTGGTCGGCTATTGAGGTGGCGAACCATGTTCAGGAGGTTTTGGGTGCGGTGTTGGGGTTCGAGTGCACCAATTTGACAAGGAAAGATAAGTATCAGTTGCTCGGAGGGAACGACGGGAAAGTAGAGTCGATGTATGGCAAGAAGTGAATATAATCAATCCTTCATTGCTAGCAATATTGTGAAATGTTTATTTGTGTTAAATTACTAGTATTCTACATGTAATGTTATAAGAATATTGAAGTAATGATAAAAAAGTAATATGGATTGAATTCAACAACTAAGCAAACAAATAAAATTTATTATCTGAAAACAGAATTCATATTCATAAAAGCATAAAATATGACACAAACAAGCAACTATAGCTTCTTGCATGATTTTGGTTTTCTTACAAATAGGTCAGCTGATGCTTAAAACAGAACCTGCTATTCACACCGACAAAACCACATTTTTCGTCATCATCTCGTCACCTTTAACTTCAAAGCTCTCTTGATCTAATAGAGAAACCTCGTCGGTTGCCACCTACGATTGCATCTTTAAATCGAGAAATTGGTCCCACAATCCTTCCAAATTTCTGTCAACAGTAAAAACTACTTTAATCATAAAAAATAAGATGTAATTTCACCCTAGGCCTTTATGCAACAATGATTTCAATCTGCATGACCATAGGTGGAAATTCCAACTCGTTTACCTTATGAGTGGGTTGTTTGGGTTATGTTTTATATTTGACGGGTCAAAACAGGGGAAACAAAACAATGTCTAATTAGAAGACATGTCGAAAGTCTCCTGAACGCTCTTCAACGCATAAAGCCTTCTAATTTTTTTTATTCTAAAATTTGATTTTATTAAAAATTCTAAAAAAATATAAACGTTGTATGATATCTCACACTTGCTGTTTAAAAATACAACAGAAGTGTTTGACCCGCACAAAAAAAGCCCATCACCAAACCCACCCATGTTACCACTTTCAAATATAAGGTTGTATAATGTTCCGTTACATGTCATCACCAATTTCCTGAATCACTTCCTTGTGGGAGTGATGCTCAAGGGTCTTAAGCATTGCTGATTCAAACTTTCAAATAATTTATTTATAAATAGACACTATCAACTGTAACGTCCAATTTTGGCTCCATTTAGGGGGGATGGAGATTTCTGTATGAACATGATTGACGATTAAAGAACTCGTAAGCCTACTCCTAAAGATAAGGTTTCCATACAAATTAGTTCAAGTAAAATGGTAAAGATCTTATACATCTAAACAGATTTGTGCATTATTAACACCTACAACATGGAAACCGCTTTTATCAGCCAAAATATTTTCTTGTATGCAATTCTGTACCAAGGGAATACTAATATACTATAATAGCCATGCATATATATGGAAAAAACTTAAGCTGGTTGATATACAAAATATTAGGTCCCTACAACATAAGCAAGCAAAAAGATCAAATTTTTATCTGAATGAAGTTGCGTACCTCATCATACACCCCAGAATGCCACCTATGATGCAAAACTTGCCATCTTTCTTGTTGCCATTGCTGGCCAATAATCACAAGGCCCATCACTGCAGCAGCAATGAAGATGGACCAAAACGTATTGGCCTCTTTTGCATGAGCATATAAAGCAGCAGCGTGTTTCTTCCACCATGTTGTGTATGGCAGGCCCGATCCATCATAGTTATCTTCTTCGGTATGTTTAGGAACATTTGAACCTACGGACGAGTTAGAAGATTCTATAGATTCCGCCAACACTCTGTCTTCATCATCTATGTTTGACTCGCCCGTAATCGGTTCACTATGAAGTGAATGAAACTTGGCAGAATTGTAAATACTCTCCTCTTTTCCCGCCAAATTTAAACCTGGCAAGGTTCTGCTGTCTGCAAAGTCCACGTCATTAATCGTCAATACGTTACCTTTTTCGTCAAAAAATGGGATTCCACGAAAATCATCAGACTCGGTTAATTTCTCAATATTCCAATTATCTTGATCCTTAGCAAACGATTTTTCACCTTTTTCGTTAGTAGATTCTGAAACACGATCTTCTCCTCCCTGTTCACCAACAATCACTGTGTTTTCGGGTTCCAGTGGCAAATTTTCATGCTGACTTGGCGGGAAGACAAAATGACCCGACATGAACAATGCGTTTGAAGTTTCGGTTTTATCTGTATCAACTAAGTCACTCTTTTCACCACTTTTGTCGTCTCCCGTATCTGGACCAGGAGCAGCAGCATATGTAGAAGCTGTTAGTGATACAACCTCCCAGTCAGCTCCTCGAGGCTCGGTTTCATTCCCTTCCTCTTTATCTGCCATCTACCATTAGAATAAAATCCAGCGATTACAGACCAATATTCAACGTTAATGAAAAGAACGAAATTGCAACGGATACTTTAACCAAATTGCATTCCTAATCAAACATAATGAAAACAAACCGCACCACGAGTTTCCATACAATATGTAAATCCGTGTCGTTTCAACTTCCAATAATCTCTCTATTCAAAGATAGCAATGCGATTAACTATGATTACTTTGAGAAAGCAAGTTTAGAGGAACAAAGGGGGAGGCTAAGCACACACTTAAAGGATAAAACACGCCCAAGGGGTTTAGAGAGATTCGGCCTCTCGTACCACCAATATTGTCCGTTTTCCCACGATGGGTTGCCCATCCAGGAACTCACGGATTTGTTTTCGGTTGCCCTGGTGGAGACTTCTCGGGAGGCCAGAACACGCTTAACGGTGGAGTTTTTCATCTGCTCCACAGCTAATGCGCCCAAAACGCGTTGGTGATTTAAGAGGCAACGCATTTCTTATGAACTAAGAACCTCTCCTGGCCACGGCCAATGTGGATTTGTCTACGGAGCTACAATAGGTCATGTTAATCTTCTCTGTATCGTTACAATGCGTTATTAACACCGAAATATCTCTTCTAAATGTTCGATTGTTTGTGATAATCCCTAACATTATAAAGTAAACATCTATAAACATGCAATCCAACCCTATTGTCAGCTCAAATGACACCAACAACTTACCAGCACCCTAATTTAGGTACATATATGTTATCATGCTAATCATATATCTTCTTTCTCATCATTCAAAAAATCAGCAGCAAAATTCTAACTCAAAAACCGTCAATTTCTACCTCAACACATCAAATTGATGCAAATATAATCAATAACAGATTCTTCTTCATAGGGCGAACAAATATAATTAATTAACCTAAACGATTATACACAAAAAAACTATGATTAAAAGCACATATCTACAAATGGAAGAAAACCTAGATCGAATAATAATATGATCATGGTTACAATTCGAAATAATAATAATAATAATAATAATAATAATAATAATAATAATAATAATAATAATAAATAATAATAATAATAATACGGTTGATGAAAAGGTGAATAATTAACAAAATAATGATCAGATCGGAGCTTACAGTTGAGTGATTCAGATAGGGAGATCGGAAACTGTACGGAAGAAACTCCGGTGACCGGAAAATGATTGAAAGGGCGTAATCGGGATAATATATAATAGTGATGATGTAAAGGAGTAAAGAGATAAAGGAAACCGGGTGTAGCAGGTAATGAAGAGATGATAAGGTTGCGAGGGAGTACGGTTTACCGGCGACTGTAGGTTAATAACGTCGTCTACTTCAAATCAAATCAAATCAAATAATAGAGTGAGTTACAATTTACAAAAGCAGTCCCTTGATTTATAAGTAGATGTGCGATTTTCGCCCCTTGGATTTGGCTATCTATTTTGTATTGAATATCAATGTTGTAAAAATCACGACCAGTTGGCGATTAATCGTTAGTCGTTCAGTAACTGAGTAATTTTTGGTTAATCAGTTCATTAATCGCTAGTTGTTTCTAGTCGGCCGGCCAAAAATCGGCGATTCTGGTGAAAAACCTGTATATTCCTATTAAAACCTTTAAATTCTGGTCAGTTTATAACCAAACCATGTGAATTCCAACTGTTAATCTTGTATGCTTAAAAAATGAGTTGAGTAAGAGTTAAAACCTAGCTACTTAAAATATTTACCTATAAAAATGTGTATACGTATACATAAAACTGAAAATTACATATAAAAATCCGATCCGATTAATCCCGAGTAATCCTAAGTAGTCGCTAGTCCCCACCTCACTGGCCGACTAGCGACTAGCGAGTTCTCCAACCTTGATGAATATACATCATGAGACAATAACGTGGTGGTAACCAGCATGGGTGTCTATCGTGTCGGGTTGATGAATTAACGGGTTAACAGGTTAAAATGAATGATACTTTCTTTCACCATTTTGGTAATTCATAAGGAAAACATAACAATCTAGTTATTGAAATGGGTGGGGCCAAAATAGGTTATAAAATCGTGCCAAACTGAATAACCTTAAGCGGCTAAGCCTAATGATCCAAAGAGTGGTTTAAGAATTATTTTGTAAGGCCATAAGTTATTTTTAATCCATAAATTTGTTATAATCCTATTTGTTCTACATTTCTTTTTAATCTTATTTGTTGATTCAAGAAACTTGACTGTATTTTAATCCCTTTTTATTCAACCTAGCAATTTTTTTTCTTAAAGTAAACAAATAACTTATAACTTACAATCAATTTCATAGCTTCCAAAGTTAGGGATTATGATTAAAACTTAAGATTTTAGACGAAGTCAAACATAAAAATATTCTCTTTGTGGTGTGGTTTTGGTTTAGTGGAGGGCACACACTTCACCTTTCAATTTTTCTATGTCCCTACACTTCATATGTGACTTAAAACTATTTTTCTAAATAATGGAGTACACTGGCGGAGCTTGACCAAAAGTTTCGAGGGACGTAAAGTAATGGGACCCAAATTTTTTTTCCTATCGTTATGTTTTTGGTCAGGGCGGCTATCGATTCGGGTCAGGTCAAATAATAATAGTTCCAAATAAACTAAAAAATTTCATTAATTCAAATGACTCGTTCTTACACATAAAAACTTGCGATTAAGTTTATTGTGTGGTGGGTAATCTAGGGTTAAACAAATAAGAGGTTACATATATTTACCAAACTTACCATCACTTATATACAAAGTGGCACCAAACTTTACTTTAATTTATATATTGTATAAATATTTAGGATACATAAAGTGGTAACAAACTTTACTTAATTTATATATTGTATAAATATTTAAGGAAAATAATCGGGGGGGGGGGGGCGATCCTATATAAGTTTTAAAATTTTCGGACGAAAAATCGAAACCTATACACTTCTAACCGAAATATTGGGGTGGGCGGGCGCACCCCTGAGCACCAAGTATCCTCCGCTCCTGATGGAGCATATTTCATATGATTCATAACAACAAAAAATAAATAAAAATAAAAAACGATCACGACCCACCGTCAAGATCGTAACACCTTTTCTCATGATCAAGATCGTAACACCTTTTTTTTTTTACCCAAAAAAAAAGATCATTAAGAAGGAAACATTGAGGTTAGTGTAAGTATATTTTGAGATTTGCGGTAACTTTTAAATTTGACTATAGTTGAGGGACTGATTTTCATAATTTGGTTATGTATAGAGATAAGATGAGTAGAAGAAGCATTGCGTGTGTATGGAGAGAAGGTATTTATGTGACGCGTTGCTTTTTGCATTTTGGTGCCATGAGTTGAGTACAAGTATGAGATAAATACTATCAAGACATGCAATTTATTATTACATGCGTACTTAACGCAACTTCTTATGTTATGGGAAAAAAAATAATACATGATACGGTGTATTCAGTAAAAAGTTAATATTATAAAAAAAAAACTAACATACTTTCTCATCAAAGTCTATTAACAATTTATTGCATATGAAAAACTAACATACTTTCTCTTTTATTTCACAAAGTCTCTCAACAATTTTTTATAAACATTAAAGTCAGGGCCGGCCCTGAGAATTAAGGTGCCCTATCCGAACTTGAAAATATATGCCCCTTAGGCCTTAACAAATGTCAAGTAACAAGACTATTAGCAAATATACTCCCAAATTAACAAGACTATTAGCAAAAATGCAAAACCCTCAATTTCTAACAAAGTTTCTAACAATTAACGGCTAAATAATCGACAAACAATGCATACATACTAAACATCAAATTAAATAGTCATAAATTAATAAGGTATTATATCATAGTATTCTAATATTACTATCATTATCATTATCTTTGTATTATTTTGAAGTACTTAAATTCCGTTTAGCTTAGTTTGATTTTGTTTTAACCCACAAAAATTCAAACCGAACAAAAAGAACAAAATAATCAAAAAAACCGAAAAAGAACTGATGGACACCTCTAACGGTTCCAAGTTATTTAAATTAGTTTTGTCATAATTTTGTTCGAATTTAATACGTGAAGAGAAACTTTTGTGAGACAATACAGAAAGTATGAAGGGGGCCCGCCAATAATATTAAAATTTGAATTCAAATCATGTGCAGATTATTTACGGTCAAAGTTGTAGAATTATTTGTTAAACCTCCTAAGACCAGACGGTATGGGGGCCGGCCCATGCCTGGCCATGCCCGGCGCCGGACCCCCATACCGCCCCCTTGGCCCGGTTGCGGCACACCCGGCCTTTCCCTCCTGCCTTGCCGCTCCAATTTTTGGCACATTTTTCGAAAAAGGCAGTTACCCAACGGCTATTTTAATAAAAAATTGTTTTTTAATTTAAATACATTCAACCTCCCATTTTTTATACCACATTCATCCTAAATCCACCCACTCTTCTCATCCACTTTAAAATTTTCTTATCTTTTTTATAAAAAAAAACATGAATCCTTTCAACCCGAACAACCCGAACCCGTTCAACCCAAACAACCCGAACCCGAATCCGTTTTTCACGCCCGGTTACACACCGCCTATTGACCCCTCTTGAGCGACACCACAATTTACCTTTTCGGGATTCCAACAAACACTGAACGCCTTCCATTCCATGTCTCAAGTACAACAAATGCAAACGATATCAAGCTCTTCATCAAATGATGCTCCGAAACCCATTAGAATCTCAACCAACGTTCGAATCTCAACCACCGTTCGAATCTCAACCTCGATCATCTCCGGTTCGACTCGACGATGACGTCGAAGTCGTCCCTGAATCACCACCGCAAAGGAAAGGACGCAAAAATAACAAGGGGAAAGCGGCTCAAGACGATTCGAACACCAAACCAAAGCCAAGACCTTTTTAGGAATCGTAATTTTTTTTAGGAATCGTAATTTTTATTTTTTAGGAATAATTATCTTGTTTCAAGTTTTATTTTTATTTAATATATGTAGTGTTTTTATAAAACTAAAGTAATAAAAACTAAAAATTAATTTAATTTTAGGTGGACCATGTCCATCCCTCCACCCCCTCATTTTGTTAGGATAATCATCCTCCAAAAGATGAGAATATGACATCTTACGTGACACCTCATACTTTAGGATGACCCTCCACGTACCCTTTAGCCTAATAGTTCTCCTAGATTTATGTACTTCCATGCATATCCATAGCCTATATAATGGCAGATTGTAATCATCGTAAATTCAAGATTCAATAATATCTTCTTTCCATAGCAATTGTTTTGTGCCTCTTCAAAAGTATGTAAGTTTCTCATATGCAAAAAATTGTTAAAAGACTTTAATAAAATAAAATTATTAAAAGATTTTAATAAAATAATAAAAAAAATATGTTGGTTTTTATGATATTTCTCTTTAATAAGATTGTTTTATGTGTGTTTCATTCTTATGCACTTCGTAAAATCACTATGATATGACTATAAAACGGGTGTTCACTATTGGATGTGTGGACTTTTTTCTACTATCGATTAAAAAACTTGTTTATCGACTGATGTGTTATAATAATCAAAATTTTTAGAAAATCATTAAATATTAGCTATCGTGTCAACTTTGGTTTTATGTGGTTTTCGGTGTATTTATTTGTGTAAAGAATGAATCGCTTATATGATGTATATGTCCTGTAACTAATAACTTCTTTTGTTACTAATATACATTACAACAATGAGGTGAGCTAACCTTCAAAGAGTACGAAGGCACTAGAGCGCCACCATAACTACGCACAACTGTACATAATTACATATCATATTTGATTACGCACATTACATTTCATAATTACGCACATCATATTCTATAATTACGTATGTGTCACGCACAACAAATCAACTTTAAAAAAATATGTTTTTAAAGGTTTAGCAATAAGGTACTCAAATTAAAGGTAATACAATGTTTGTTTTTATAATGTATTTTTAATGATATAGTATGAAAATTTTGTGAACATTTATAAAATAGGGGAAAACTTCAAAAAAATCAACAATCAAAGGCTATACTTATTTTACCTTTGGCAAACCCCTTTGAGGGTTTTTCAAGCTTAAAAGTTCCTTCCATTTTTCCATCTATCATCTCCTCCCTTGATTTATTGTTCCAAGGGTCCAAAAGTTAATGACCCTTTGTATTTAATATTTTATCTACATTACTGTATCCATAAAAAATGGGGCCTATGACTTTCATTTCTTTTTTATACCAGGAGGGTGTGCGATGCGGTGAGAAAACATACACTATCAATGTGTGTATTGTTCAGTTGGTTCGTTTCTTATCCTCAATTAAAACTGAAGTTATTGGTTAATCTATTTTATTAACTAATCAGTTTTCGATTAATCAATTTGGTTTAATTGGTTAGATTGACGGTTTTTGGTTTGATTTGTTTAGTTTTGGTTAATAGCCAAAATCAAACTAAGGCTAAACTTTTTTCTTGGAAGATACGTGAATTTGAGGTATAAATACATGAAATGGGAGTATAACTAATAAAAAGAAGGTATAAAATATGAAATACATGAACTAAATGTATAAAAGTTAGAAATATATGAAAATATGAATGATTTGGTTCGGTTAATTTTGGTTAACCAAGGGTACAAAAAAATCGAGACCGATTTTGGTTACTTCAGGTTTCGGTTAATCAATTTTCAATTTTTAATTGATTTCAGTTCGGTTTTGTTTGTTTTTGTTCGGTTTCCATTAACGATTTAGTTATTGCTCACCCTTAGAAAATGTTAATCACGTAACATATTATTTTTTTTAATTAAAAAAATATAGCAGCACTATACTCAAATTAAAGAGAATAAAATACCATTTTTAGTTTTATGGTGTATTCATACAAAAAAGTTATGATTATTTAAAAATCGTGAGAGTAGTTAGTGTTTAAAAGACTAATTACCTATAGTTTTGTTAAAGACGAAAGAATTAAAGTGTAATTAAAATAAGAGGAATGAGAGGATTAAAGTGCAATCATTTTTGAAAGACTAATTTATCATTATTTTAGGTTGTACCTTATGCATTAAATAATTTTTTTTTAATTTAGGCATCTTAAAATGCCCTTTATTATGCATTTTATATAGTATCATATATGGGGGGAAGTGAATACGGTGTTGTCAGACACTTAAGCTTAGGTGCGAAACCACTTAAAACTACGTTGTTTTGATTAAAATTCCTAAAATAAAAACAAAACACACCTTTTTTTACTCTTCCTTTTCGATTGTTGTAGCCACTGTTACGTCTTTTCACAAGATCAATCAAAATCGTTGCCCTTTCTTTGATGCAAAACACTACTAAAATTAAATCCTTTGTTTTTTTATCATTTATTCTCACTCAATCTAGCCAAACTCCATCTTCCGCTATAGGAATGATTTTTCTCATCTACTGTTTTAAATTCAATGTTATAGATGGGTCATCGCAAAGCTAATCCTCACGTACACCTCACTAGAATGATTCATATAAAGTATTTTTAATAGTTATAATTCAATTCCAAATCTAATATGTTTTTATCGAATGGTATGCATGTGGTGATTGAATTTTCATTGAGTAAGAAAGATAAACTAGTAAGAACACTGATTAATTGAATGGACAAAGGAAGGAGTAAATGTGTATATTGTTTCTATTTTAGGGTTTTTAATCAAAACGACGTAGTTTTGAGTGGTTTCACACCTAATCTTAGGTGTGTGACAGCACCATATTCACTTTCCCCATCACATATAGTATAGATTATTATTATTTTACTATTATTATATTATTACAATTAACTTGTAGCATATTTAGTATTTTATTATAACTTTTGAGATACGATTTTTTTTTAATTTCGAATATGTCATTGTGACGTGTCTATTTTTATCGACGATCTCAATATAGACAAAAACTTTGAAACCAAGTTGTGAGCTGGAATGTACAAGTAATCAAAGCTAGAGGTGTAAACAAGCCGACAAGCCTGAACTCGAGCTTGTTGAAGTTATCAGAGCTTGAGCTCGGTTCGAGCTCTGCTTCTAAAGCTTGAGCTCGACTCATTTATAACTTATTAATTAAGTTGTATTATTGGTAATGTAAGTCTAATTCATGTCTCATACCACTAGGATACCCATAACTCAATATATCACATGTATACTCATTCTCGATTATGAGCTTATGTGATTAAGGGGCTATTTGTTTACCTCTTAATGAGGCTCTGAATGGTTCAGACCTCTTACTGGTTCAGCACTTAATGATTCAGACTGTTTGTTTCGCGAGCAAATGTCTGAATGGTTAAGACATTTGCCTCTGAATGGTTAAGCATTATACTAAGTCTGAATGGTTAAGACCTCTAATCTAAATTGGTCAAACATTTGCCTCTTAGTGGTTAAACATTATACTGACTCTTAATGGTTCAGACCTCTTACTGGTTCAGCACTTAATGGTTCAGACCTTTTAATGGTTCAGCACTTAACCATTCAGAAGTTGTCAAACAGCCCCTAAAACCTACTAGTTAAAATGTCTATTACCAAAAGCCATCTTAAACTAGCCTAAAAATCGATCTAATTAAGTACCAAATACCCAACTATACTTAAAACATTTTTGTAGTTTGAAGTTACAAGCAATTCAATACTATTTATTATACTTTTACGAGTACTTAAGACTATCGGGTGTGGGGAACAACAGAGAGCCGTTGAGACACATTCAGCCTCGTCCACACCGCCCCGCGAGGCACCCCGCCCGGCCTGTTCTCATTGTCTTCCCTTGCCGCTCTCGACGGATCAATTCCAAAAAGTTCACGGCTAACGGCTACATTATAAAAAAAAATAATTTAATTATTTTCTATATTAATAACACAAATCTCACCTATTTTTAATCCAATCTCAACCAACTTTCTCCTACTTTCATATATTCTCAACTTATTTTTTTTAAAACCTCTCAAAATTTTATACAATCTCAACCTCTCTCAAAAAAAAAAAAATACACAACAAGATTTGAACATGTTCTTGTTACATAACGAGTACATACACGAAAACCTTAAGGCGGACTTGGTAGAATACATTTGGAAAACAATGAAACAAACGATGACGAAAATGACGACTATTATTTTTTATTTAACTTTTTTTTTAAATTTAGATTTTATTTTTTTAGTAAAATGTAAGCTTTATTATTAATTTTAATATTTAATTTAATTTAATTTTACTTTTATATATATTGCATATAAAAAAGAGACTCATCCCACACTAATCTTCAATGTTTTAAATACTGGTATGAACCGACCGGTTTATACCGGTTAAACCGGATATCGGACACGAGTCCGGTATGATAAGAGCTGGTATAACCCGAATACAGTATGTTTTATGTACGGACGGTAAATCAGGTAAAACCGGTTTAACCCGTTGAACCGGTTTGCTTATCTTACGATTTGATTCCTTTATTTTATTTAAAAATTTCGATATTAAGGTATTATGACCTTCCATATTTCCTGTAATTAATCTAGTGCCTTCTATTTCAATATTTCATTGTTGTTGAGACTGCTACCTACGTCGTACAATGCAATATTGTTTATAACTAATAAAAATACTTTTAAAATGCTTAATATTATACAATAAAATAGTTGTTTTTAGATAAAACTATCGGCAGTTACATAAATTCTAATTGAGATTGAGTGTTCTTTAGATGAATTTGTATTTTATAGAATTATAGGGTTAATTAGTAACCCGGTTCAACCGCTCGGTACAACCTGGTTCAAGCGGTTGAACCATTTCAAAACCCAACCCGACATGACTTAAAAACCGGTTTTTAAAACATTGCTAATCCTATATTCAGTCTTATACTTCTTTTAGATTTGGGTATCGAGTCTTATATGAATATATGCCAGGTAGTTTGGCATTATCCTCCCTACCATACTAATATTGATTTACATTCTTTAACAAATTAAAATCAAATGCAAGAAAAAGATGCAACACAAACAAAAAAAAAATCCATATTTTTTTACCAACAACCAAGTTGTTATAGTTTTCAACAACTCAGAATCATTATTTCTAGACTTCAAAAATCAAAATTTATTTGCTAGTTGAAACGGATAATCATTTTGGGCTTTGTACAACACCAATGTACAAACCACATGAACTAACATAATGCAATGGGCTACGGGTTGACAGGACCTAGAGCCGCAGACGTTCCAGCATCATCTCCAGAGTCTTTACCACCTCCATTAACCTCCTTGTCACTTGTTTTCTCAACTTCAGCTGCACCAACATCCTCTGGCTTTGCATATCGTTCACAACACTCTTTGGTACATACATGATCACGCAAGTAGATTAAAACTAAGTATATATGATAACCTTTATTAGTGTCATGAATATATTTTGATAAGAGTAATCACAATATTTTGAGTACCTTTGACTCTTTTTTCATAAGTTTCTTTGTCATTTAATATAAGAGCTGCCGCTTCTATGTTCAATGGATCGTCAACAGCATTTGGATACAACAAGAGTCGGGGAAGAAATGTCTCAAACACATTCACCAAGTCTACAAAACCATTAAATTGTCACTATATTTAAGAAGATGTTGAAAATATCATTTAATTTAATTAGATGTAAAAATTATTTATCTTACCAGACATGGGGCTCCATGTCCGGTTAAGCACATCGACGCAAATTGTGCCGGACCTGAAAAAAATTGATAAAACTAATTAATGTCATATATATTTTCCTTGCATCCTGATAAAGTCACAATAAAAGATTGGCTTACACTTCATCAACATTTGGATGGTAAATCTTGTTAACAAAGTTGATTAATGGAGGCGAATATGGGTAATCATCTGGAAGCTCAACTCGTACCTTCCACAAACCTCCAACGTAAGAACCTGTGTGATGTGTGTGTATTCATGATGGAAAATTATAACTATGCTACAAATAATCACATATGGATACACAAGTAAGAAGTTTAAGGAGTAAAGGTGTGAAATAAAATGTTTCAAAGAGGACTTCCAGAGGCATTAATCATTCAAATCCATTTCTAAAATAAGATACACATTTAACCAATTTAAAATAAAAAACAACGTGTATTTGAAATAAAAATCAACATCATAACTACAACTAATATTAACATATATCAACATTTAATTTCAATCTAAACATAAGCTTCCTTCAAGATACAAAAAAAAAGTTCATTATAACCATAAAAGTCGAAATATCACCACATGCTTAATACAATCAATAATCATACCCAAAAGAAGAGTAAAATTGTACAAGAATTAATCACATCAAACTCTTTGATTCTTAATCAGAAACTAAAATTTAAAGAAACGAAACGCAAGATAAATTCTTGTTTATCAAACATATAAATGCCCAGTTTGACAATAAAAGTCAAAGCCATAGATGATGTCATAAATGATCTAAACTTTTATATATATATAGAGTTCCTCTTCATCACTTTATCATCAGAACTTCAATTTATTTATTAGTAGTTAATGTTTTAAGCATAAATGCATATTAACAACAAAAAAAACTATATAATAATAATAATAATAATAATAATAATAATAATAATAATAATAATAATAATAGTAATAATAGTAATAATAATCTAAGTTTAGCTAAAACATTCTGGCCCATTATTATAAACACATTCCAAGCTAACCCTTTCATAAGTAAATACATCAAAATTACCACCTCTTTCTATTCTTTACCACACTTGGATCATGATTTAATTTTTTTTTAAATTTATTGAAACAAAACCGAAAACACGATGCTTTGTCATGAGAAACTACATTTAGGGACTGTTTGTTTACCTCTTAATGGTTGAGACCTCTTACTGGTTTAGCACTTAATGGTTCAGACCTCTTACTGGTTTAGCACTTAATGGTTCAGACCTCTTACTGGTTAAGCACTTAATGGTTCAGACTGTTTGTTTCGTGAGCAGATGTCTGAATGGTTCAGACATTTGCCTCTGAATGGTTAAGCATTATACAAAGTCTGAATGGTTAAGACCTCTAATCTGAATTGGTCAAACATTTTCCTTTGAACGGTTAAACGTTATATTGGCTCTTAATAGTTCAGACCTCTTACTGATTCAACAATTAATGGTTCAAACCTCTTACTGGTTCAGCGCGTAACAATTCAGAAGTTGTTAAACAGCCCCTTACTTTAAGAAGTAACAATGTGTTTAAAATGTTTTAATGATGATTACTATTTATGAAATACAAATATGATCTAACATCAAGAAGCATAAAGCTGATTAAGGGTTTAGAAAAATTACTGTTAGGAGGTCCATTCATAAACACAAAGAATTTATGCATGCTATCATCAATAATTTCCACCTTGTAATCTGACATAATTCTGAAATAAAAATTAAATCAGTAAAATAACAATAATTTAAGTAAAATCATAGAAAAACATAATGTTAACAGTTGTAATATTGATAATTAGAAAGATGGAAGTTGAGAACTAACAGTTTCATGAGGTCATTCTTCTTGCGTTTAGTTGTAGAAGACATGATTTTCTTTTAGAATGCTAATAAATTTGTGCTGGGAGAGAAGATTGAAATGGGAATAAATACAAAAATACACACCTTCGAATTTTATGACAACTATTTTTTTACTTAAATCTTTTACTTATTTTTATTTTTTGTTGTATATTATAAACGAATAATATATACGTGTCTAGAAAACTATATATGGACCAAACAAATGACTTCAAAATTTTTTTTTTAAACAAGGACTAGATTTATAAGATTGATTAGTTAAAAATGTAGAGAATAGAGTTAGAATGTTATTTGGATTATAGCTATAAAATAGAAAATTGTTTTAATTTCTATTTTCATTGATTAAAAATAAACCTATTTGGCTGTGTAGAATATAAAAAAAGGAGTAGATTAATGATTTAAGTAAAGATGTATTAAATTAAAGTATGTGAATATAATTTTTTATTGTAATGGTTTAAACTCGTTAAATTTAATATTCCAACGGCTTCCTTTTCGTGTTTCGAGTCATTGTATTCGTATTAAAAGCATGGGTTAAGAAAATGAGATACGGCAATATAAGATATGATTATATCCATTACTCGCATTCAACAGTTATTGTATGGTACATAATTTACGGATGCGGGTTTATTCATGCTTGTAGTGGAGAAATCTAAGCGGAAACAAATTATCGTGAAAACAAAAATGAGCCACTATTTTTTCAATTTTATAAAATTTAAAAATAAAAGAAGATTGTATGAAGATAATGGTCATTATTTGTCATTCATCACGTTAAAATGAAAACAAAATTGGATTATTATAATTTCAACTTTAACTTATCGGTTGGGACTTTTTTGCCACATTAGCCAGTACGCGTAAGCAAGAGAGATCGATGAGGAAAAATATGTTAAAAGTTGAGACTAGCATATAAATCCAACATTTTTCGTGTCCACTATCAATATGAAATTACTCAAACTCAATAAATAGTAAATACAATGAGTTAAAAAAATGGAACCCCTAATGATCGCTTAGAAAAATCCAACTTTAGCTATCTAATACTTAACTATACTTTTAACAATTTTATAATTTTAATAAAGAATATATATTATTTTAATATATTTATTTTTTATGTGGGTAAATTAGTTCTGGTAATCAGAACTGTTAGGTTTTCGTGGTGATCTTGTTATTTTTTATCAAAATGGGTTTGATATATATATAGGATTAGGGTAAAATAAAAAATTATACTAGTTAATTTAGAGAACTCGGTCTTACGAAAGATTTTTTCGAATTTCATTTTTACAAAAAATCCTAAAAAAATCAACTTTCCAAAAAAACTATTTTTTTTCATTTACAGTAGCGGTAAATGCTGTATAAAGTGATGTCATACTTATTTCATCACCTTTTTACAGTTGTTGTAAGGGGACGGAAAACACTACTTCGGAATTTTTATTTTTTTACGGCAGTCTTTCTAAATATTTTAATCTAGGGATGTGAAAAAAAATGGAGGCAAAACTCGCACGGGAAGGCCAAGTTCTCTAAGTTCTTACAATTCGGAGTGGTTTTTCCTTGATCTTCCTATATATATAATCAATAAAACGCAATGGAATATTGTATTAATAATCACTAAAAATGAACCAAACAGGATCATGATTACAAACATGCAAATATAGTGCACATATTAATCTACCAATGAGATAGATATACCTAAGTGGTTAAATAATAACCGTTTAAGACACTAAGGTACAGAGAACATGCGCTAGATAAACGAACATGAACGAAGACTAGATGCGACTTACAAAGGTGGTTGGGGTGTCGGATGGTCTAGCAAGGCCAAAGGGTCGGCTCCTTTTCACCTTTTTGTGGCGGTTGTTGATATGAAGAAAAGTGCACATGTTTTTATATCAATTTACACCTAGCTTTTATTAAGTTTTGTAAAAAAATATTTAAAACACGCTTATTGTGGTTTATATTTTTTTATTTCAAAACAAAACAAACCTAAGATGAACAAAGGAAGTAAATCCGGATGAAAAACTAAAGAAAACATGAAAAATTATCGAGTCACGCCCCGTGCCTCGCCAGACACGCCCTATATCTCGGATCCGGAAACTACCAGACACCTCCAGAAGACCATAGTGCGAAGCCCAAACAAGAAAAGTCCAGGCACTCCTCGTGCCCTGAAGGCACGCCCCGTGTCTCGACAATAAATGACAAAAGTTGACTTCTGAAAGATTTGGAAGATCCGGGGAACCCACAAAGTTGACCATGGCCCGTGTCTCACGAACCGGCTACAGTAGTCATCTGGAAAGGCACGACCCATGCCATTTAGGTAGCCCCGTGCGACGTGCCTAGGCTCCTAGCAACTTATAAATAGAGGTCATTTCCACAATTTTTACTTGCTCAATTCTCTCCTCACTTTCCATAACACATTTTTTTTCTACCCACTATCTCTAATCATTGTAATTATTAAAAAACTCAAAAATCATTTGTGTAATCAAGCTTTTTGATGATTAATATAATCTTTTCAAGTTTGGTAAAATACTAGTTCCATAGCCATTCTTGGCTAGATTCTTGAGGGTGTTTGGGGAAACTTAGTTGTCCTAAACCGGTGGAAAATTCTATATAGTAATCTCATACTCGATCTTATACCTGTTTTAAATATTTGAGATCTATGTATTATGTCGCGTATGAGTCTTCGCTAGGTAGTTTGGCCTTGTCTTCCCTGTTATACCAATATTTATATTCTTCAACAGATAAAATTAAATTGCAAGAAAAGGATGCAACATATAAAAACCACATTAAGTTTGGCTGACAACCAAGCCGTTATAGTTTTTCAAACACCGCAGAATCCTGATTTCTAAGATTCAAATTTATTTGCTAGTTGAAACGGATGATCATTCAGCTTGATTTCACTACTATGGGCTTTGTACAACACCAATGTACAAACCATAGGAGCTAACATGATGCAATTGGCTACGGGGCGACAGGGCCAGCAGCCGCAGACGTTCCAACATCATCTCCAGAGTCTTTACCATCATCACTAACTTCCTCATCACTTGTTTTCTCATCTTCAGCTACACCAACATCCCTTGGCTTCGCGTATCGTTCACGGTACTCTTTGGTACATACATGATCATGCAAGCAGATTAAAAAATGAAAAAATTGGTATGATAAACTTTATTATCATGCGAATATATTGACAACAATCAATAAAATATTATGAGTACCTTTCACTCGTTTTTCATAAGTTTCTTTGTCATTTAAGATAAGAGCAGCGGCTTCTGTGTTCAATGGATCATCAGCATTTGGGTCCATCAAGAGTTGGGGAAGAAAGGTGTCAAACACATTCACCAAGTCTACAAAACCATTAAACATTTTTATGATAACTAAGAAGATTTTGAAAAATACCATTTAATTTAATTAGATCTAAAAATAAAGTATCCTACCAAACATGGGGCTCCAAGTCTGATTAAGCACATCTACGCAAACTGTGCCTGACCTGAAAATATTTGATAATGAATTAATTAATTAACTAATGTCATCTTTTTTTTTTTTTTTTTTTTTTGCATTTCATCATAAAGTCACAACAAAAAAATGACTTACGCTTCATCAACATTTGGATGGTAAATCTTGTTAACAAAGCCAATTGATGGAGAGGAATACGGGTAATCATTTGGAAGCTCAACTCGTACCTTCCAAAAACCTCCAGCGTAAGAACCTGTGTCATGTGTGCGTATTCATGATGAAAAATTAAAACAATCAGATTTGGAGACACAAGTAAGAAGTTGATAACATATGCAACATTTCCTAGTAGTTTCTACTCAACTGATTTTTTGGTTTAGAACATACATCTTAACATGAGAAGGCCTGTAGTCATTTCAGAACTCAAAAACACTATTTCAAAACTCAAAGAACAACCTTGCCATTATAGGATCCATATTTTGACTTTTACAGTCAACTCAAGTGGGTCATTTTCAAAATCCAAAATTAATATATGATATCATGTATATCATGAAGATAAAGAAATAAAGACATGTAATATTTATCATATGGTATAGACGTCAAATTACCCACCTCTATCTATTCTTTACCACACTTAGACTATGATATGAATGATATAAAAATAATAATACAAACAAAAACATCATGTTTTGATCATGACAAACTACATTAACTTTAAGAAGTAACGGTGTGTAAAAAATGTTTTAGGAGGATTTCAAGGGGCACTAATTATTCAATCAATTTCTGAAATAATATACATATTTAACCTATTAAAAATCTAATGATGCATATTTTGAATCAAAATTCAACATTATGTTATACATCATTTGAAGATTGAAAAAAATAATAATTAGAAGTAATTTTTCTAGTGATTTAACATATATTAACACATAATTCTAATCCAAACACAACTAGATCTTTCAAGATCTAAAAGAAGTTTCATCGAACCATAAAAGCCATAATTATCACCAATCTCATAACATAATCAATAATCATACCCAAAAGAAGAATGAAATTGTCCAAGAATTAAACACATAAAACTCTTTGATCCCTAATCAGAAACTAAAATTTAAAGAAATAAATTTTGAGATAAATTCTTGTTCATTAAACATACAAATGCTCGGTTTGACTATAAAAGTCAAAAGCCATAGATGATAACTATAAAAGTCCTTCTTCACCATTTTTTCATCAAAACTTTAAATTACATATCAGTAATTGATGTCTTTAAGCATATACAAAAACTATATAATAATAATAATAATAATAATAATAATAATAATAATAACAACAACAACAACAACAATAATAATAATAATAATCTAAGTTTTATATAATAATTATAATAATAACAACAACAGTAATAATAATAATCTAAGTTTTAGCTAAAACATTTTGCCCCGTAGATATAAATACATCTCAAGCTTACCCGCTGATAAATAAATACGCCAAAACAACCACCTCTATTTATTCTTTACCACGCGTTGATCATGATACGAAAAAAATATGAAAAAATTAATAAAAACAAAACCGAAAGCATCATGCTTTGATCATGAAAAAATTCATTTACATTAAGTAGTAACGACGCGTAAAAATGTTTTAAGGAGTATTTCCAGAGACATTAATCATTCAAATCAATTTCTGAAATAAGATACACATGTAACTGATTTAAATCTAGTGATACATATTCTGAATCAAGAATCATCGTTATCTATACATCACTTGAAGATTAAAAACATCATAATTATAACTAATTTTTCTAGTAATCTAACATATATCAACATTTAATTCAATCCAAACACAACTAGATCTTTCAAGATCAAAAGAGAAGTTCCATTTGACCATAAAAGTCAAAATTATTAACAACATTAGAACATAACCAATAATCATACCCAAAAGAAGAATAAATTTGTGCAAGAATTAAACACATAAAACTCTTTAACCCTAATCAAAAACTAAAAATTTAAAGAAATAAAATCAAAGATAAATTATTGTTCCTTAAACATACAAATGTTCGGTTTGTCTATAAGACCATAGGTAATGATTAATGCCCACTAAAGAGCATTTTTCACCACATCATCATAATGCTCCTTTAAAAAAGGTGTCATGGTTAATGTCAATTTCATTTATTACTTTCCGTGATTTTTATTTTCTTTGAGCATTATTATAAAAATGTCTCACCCTCTTCATGCCCCTATAATGCCTAAGGAGGTGGTGTTGAGGGCATTATCAAACCTTTTCATACCCTTATAATACCCCATAACACATGAGCTAAAAGAAAAGGCCATAGATGATGCCATAAATGCTCTAAACCGAATACATATATAGTCCCTCTTCACCACTTTTTCATCGAAACTTTAAATTATTTTATAAATAGTTAATGTCTTTAAGCATATACCAAAACTATATAACTAGAATCATATTAATCTAAACTTTAGCTAAAACATTTTGGCCCATAGATATAAACACATCCCAAGCTGACCTATTCCTAAGTAAATACGTCAAAATTACCACCTCTACCTACTCTTTACCGCACATGAACCATGATACAGAAAATATATATGAATTAATAAAACCAAAAAGACCATGCTTTGGTCACGACAAATTGCATTTACTTTAACACCATGTGTAACGGGCATTACAGGGCGTGAAGGGGCTTGATAACGCCCCAATGCTGCCTCCCTGGACGTTATAGGGATATGAAGAGGAAAAAGCGTTTCTAGTATAACACCAAATGAAGAGAAAAAAAAACTGGAAGGTAATGATTGAAATGACATTAAGAGACGTAACCATTACACGTTCTTTGAAGAGGCATTATGATGTTGATTTGGTGAAAAATGCCCCTTAGGATCATTAACCATTACCGGTGGTATAAGAAGTAACGGTGAGTAAAAAATGTTTTAAGGAGGATTTCCAGGGCCATTAATCATTCAAATCAATTTCCGAAACAAGATACACATTTAACCGATTTAAAATCAAACAATGCTTTTTGAAAAGAAAAAAAATCAACATATGTTTTACATCGCTCGAAGATCAAAAACATCATAACTATAACTAATTTTTTTAGTGATTTAACATATATCAACATTTAATTTCAATCTAAACACATCTAGAACATAATCAGTTAAACATACCAAAAAAATTATGCTAGAACTAAACACAAAGAAATGTAATGACATAAATTCTTGTTAATTAATACACAATAACAATCGTTAGATGCAGGGCGCAGCTTAAGAGGGCCAGGGGGCGCCTGGCCCCCCGAATTTTTTGATCAGTAGTGTTTTATATGTAGTTTTCGTATAGAAAATTTTGAGTGTCTACGTTTTCGACCCCCTGGTTCTATAGAAATTTTTGGGTATATACGTTTTTGACCCCCTGGCGAAAACGTCAAGCTTCGCCACTGGTTAGATGGGTGTTTAGATGTATATTTAACCTAATGATTACTATTTGTGAAATACAAACATGATCTAACATCAAGAAACATAAAACTTTTTAAGGGTTTAGAGAATTTACTGTTAGGAGGTCCATTCATATACACAAAGAATTCATTCACGCTATCATCAATAGTTTCCACCTTGTAGTCTTCCATCATTCTGAAATAAAAATTCATTTAGTAAAATAACAACATTTAAACAAAGTTTTATGAAAACATAGTAATTTTGGTTTAAACATATGGAAGTAGAGAACTAACAGTTTCATGAGGTCAATCTCTTTACGTTTGGTTGTAGAAGACATGATTTTCTTTCAGAATTTCAGTAAATTGTTTGTTAGGAGAGAAGATTGAAGAAATGTGTTATAAAAGCCGGGGATTTATAGGCATTGATCAATGGGAACAAATACAAAAATTACACCTTTAGAGTTTATGACAACTATTTTTTACTTTAGTCTTTTCTTTTTTAAACTTTTATGTTTTATATTAAAATATAATATGTTCAGAAAAATATATATGGACCAAACACATGACCTTTTTAAAAAACAATTTAGAGGTGAACAATATCTCCTCTATCACTCATAACCATTTTTAAAAAATATTAAAAAAATTATAGAGGTAAACAGTATCTCCTCAAAGTTTGCTGATGAACAATAACTTTTTTCTGTTTTGCTCCTCCACTCACAACAATTTACAACCACTCTTACAAATATAGAGGTTACACTCACCTACATATAGAGGATCATTGTGATAGCTCTTAGAAAAATTATTTAAACGCGTTAAAGCTAATATTCTAACGACTTCCTTGTCGTGTTTTAAGTCATTATATTCGCATTAAAAGCATGAGTTAAGAAAATGAGATACGACCATATATGATATGATTGTATCACAATACTCACATTTGATGGTGCATGATTTATGAGTGTCCGGGATACCTCTCAACTTTCTTGATAAGGTGTAAAAAATTTTTTTCAATTTATGAATTAGATACATCTAGCAAATATTAGGATACCCTTAAACTTTCTTGGCAAAGTGCAAAATATGTTTTCTCTTTCGTTTTATGTATTAGATACACTGACAAATATTAGGATACATGACAAAATATATGGGATACCCTTTAAAATACAATACAAAAATCTATGAGAACCATTTATTTTTCAAACTTAAAGATTAAAAAAAGCATTATAAGAATGTAATGGTGGAATTTAAAATTTAGAGTAAGATGCAATTTGTGTCTCTGAGATTTCTCAGGGAGTCAACTTGAGTCCCCGTAGCGAGTTTTTGGATGCATGGGCCTTTATACTCTAAAAAGTTATACACTCTGAATCTCTACGTTAAGATTATGTTAGGTTGACTGTTAAATCAAGTGGTATTTTGATAATCTCACAATACAAAAAAAAATCAAGAATAAACCCCCAATTTCATGTTTTTGATTCCCTAAATTCCCTAAATTCCTTGTTTCTTTAACAAATACACTTTCACATTTTAAATCAATAAACACAAATGCTTACCACATGCAACTAATTTATTATATTATATTATATTATATAATCTTACAATTTGAAGTTGGGTAACCAGTGTCATGCTCCTGCATGGCACTTGGTCATTGGCAATTTTTTTATATTTCCTTTGGTTTTTAATAAGTTTTTATTTTTTATTATTTTATCCTTACAATTTGAAGTTGGGTGACCAGTGCCATGTAGGATTGATCATTTTTTTTAATGTTTTCTTTGGTTTTTAATAAGTTTATTTTTTTATTATTTTACCCTTTAATATTTATTATTAGCACTTATAACCCCTTAATTTTCTAAAAGCTTTTTATTTTTTACGTGTTTATATTTTAGCGCCACCGCAACCCGTGGTACCATTTTTAACTTAAAAAAAACTTGTTTCCCTTATTTTTATATACGTGTCGGTATAAGTTCAGATTTTTTTATTTTTTACGTTTTTAGTTAATCTACGTTTTGGCATATATTTGTTTTACAACAAATGGGGTCAAAGATAATATGTTTTCATTAGACTTTATAAATTGGGCTTACTTTACGTTTTGGTGCCACCGCAACTTGCGATATCGTTTTTAACTTAAAAAACATAATTTTTTTCCTTTATTTTTTTTGTACATGTCGGTATAGGTTCATGTTGGTGTTCGACGTAAATTTCTTTCGCAAATAAGTGAGGTTATATATAATGCATTTCCGTGCTTATTTTTATGTACATCTTCAGTTTATCTACGTTTTAACGTAACTTTTGTTTTGAAACGATTCGGATTTTTACTATACAAATCCGACTTACTTTAGATTTGTACCAACCGCAACGCGCGGGGAGATGTACTAGTTGTTATTACAACACAAGATTGTGTGAAACCCAGTTAATCCAAATTAAATGATATGTCTTTTTTAATCGTGTACGCATCGTACGCTAATGTCAATTGTATGTTAACTGGCCCTATAGATATATAGGGGCTGGTTATTGTACAAAATGCCTTATCCCACAAAATGTACGCAATAATCTCAGCCGCCCGATCCCATGCGAAATCACTCTATTCCATGCGAATTCATCTCCTCTCATGCGAAATTAGTGTGCGAATTCACTCTACTTCATGCGAATTAATCACTAAAGGGTGCGAAATCACATGTCGTACGTAATGTACGTTAAGCCATTTTGTACAATATACTTTCTCTCTCTATCTATATCTATATATATATATACACACGTAAATTATATTAGCTACAATAACTTAATGATACACAATTAAAATATACATGAACAAGTTATTTAAAGGACAGAATTAAAAAATATGACCCAATATTTCATGTTCTATAATGATTAACTTTCATTTCTTGTAGTTTCAATATGTAGTTAAATACTTTATTATAAGAACATAATCTATGTTTGATATGAATGAAGTGAATGAGGTAATGGAATGGACGAGTGAATGAAATGAACCATTATCATTTCATGTCTTGTTTGGTTACTACGTGTGAATAAAATAAATTCTTACTGTGTATTGTTTGGTATGCAATAAAAGACGAAAAAAATAAAATCGGCGGTGAATGATGGTGGTGGATGGTGTTCAGAGGCAGTGATTATGTGTGGTGATAGGTGGCGGTGACGGCGGTGGTTGGTGGCGGCGGTGGGTAGTAACAGCAGTGTGTGGGTGGCGGCGGCAATGGAGGTTGGCTGTGGGGGGTGGCAGGTTGCGGGCGGCAAGGTGGTGGTTGGTGGCGATGGTGGGTGGCAACGATGACAAGTTGATGGTGGCGGTGGCCGTCGTGGTGGTGGGTTATAAGTGGCGACAACTAGTGGGTGGCAGTGGCGGTGGCGGTCGGGGTCAGTGGTGGCAACTGTGGTAGGTTGTGGTTTTGTTAGTGAAGGGTGCAAAAGGGGATTGAATAAAAAAATATAAGGGGTAGATGAAATGATTTTGAGGGAATATAATACATCATATGATGGATGATTCTATTTCATTGTCCAACCAAACACTATTTTCTTTATTCCCTTGTAATGATCCATTCCATTCCATCTCTCATTCTTCCAATCAAAAAATTGTAAAATAAAAAATAAAGCAAATAAATAACCCTAGCTATTATTATCACAAATAAATATGTATGGTATCAGTGTATGTTAGAGTATCAACAATAGCCATTTTTTCATGTTTTTTAATGATGATGTGGCATTTTTTCTCATTCTTATCTCTTGTGGGTTTGAGTTCCATTTTTAAGGTTTCAATCTTGTGCATGAATGAGAAGAAATAAGGAGTGATTGGGTAGTTGGGGCTTTGGGAAAAGATGTTCAAATATCTCTATCTTCTCTATATAAATATATAGAGAAAAGATGTTCAAGCGGCGGACCTACCTTGTGATAAGGGGTAGCCTTCGCTACCCCTTAGCGCTCCGGTGGTGGTGTAAATTTTGAAAAAAATTTACCTTTTTGTTTTTTTTTGTTACCTTTTTTTTAAAACGTTACCCCTACAAAGATTTTCTAAATCCACCATTGTCATGACCGGTTTGATGAAGTGACACATGCCACCTTACAAGGCTTGTTTTCGGCAACAAAAAATGTTTAAAGTTCTATTATATATTCTGTATATATAATTGTTTAGAAATTATACAGTTTAAACCAAGTATTTTAATACCTAACTAGTTTAAGAACCCGTGATTTTCACGGTTGCTAAAAAAAATATTTTCATTATCACCATTGACATAAATATTATGATTTTATACACGTTAAAACACAAACGAATATATTAGAGGACAACGAAAAATTGAAATACATGAATATGCAACGCTCATAGTTTGCTGAAAATCTCTTTATAAACCACATTAGTTGTTTTATCTGTAAGATTGCCGATGTTGTCAAGTATTAGTAGTTTAACTCAATCTCGTGTTTTTACTCTTGATAAAGCTATATACAATTGACCAGAAAAGACAAGTTGTTTCAAGTACAAACCAACTCTAGAAAGTGAGTGCCTTTGACTTTTGTTTATTGTCATTACACGGGTTACCCAAAGTAAATTATATAATATTTAACAATGTTGACATAAAACTTGAAATGAAATAAATGTTCCATTCTTACCATTCCTCACCAATATCCCTGGAAAGTGCCCATTGGAATTTGGAAGGGAGATCTACCGTAACACCAGCCAACATTTTGGTCTTTGGATGGACACGAGGAAAATATGCTTGTATGATTTGGTCTTTGGATGGATGGATACGAGGAAAATATGCTTGTATGAATCTAACTGGGTTTCCTCCCCTGGTGGGCTTGGGGAGTAGTGGGTTCATAGCGGGTCAGGCTGCTTTAAAAGTTGTTTTGGGCAAAGTGATGTTTATCTCATTTGCTTTTGATAAGGTTTTCTTGCGCCAGAGGTTGTGGACCTACTTAGTTGAGTCTAAAGGGTCATGCATAATTGCATAGTAATGTTATGACCCTGAGATCTATGAATGTAGTTTTTAAAAGATTTGGTTTTGCTATTCAAAAAGGGATAGTGACACATCTTGTTGATTGTTTACCTTCTTTTCGATGTAATTTATTGATTGTTTGATTCGGATGGGCGATTTTATCACTTAATCATTAATGGAATTGGGTGACATTGTGTTCATTACTTCATCTAAATTCTCATTCTTATATGATTAATTGAAAATAGTTGCATACTTAATCAGTAATGAAGACGATTATCGTCGTATTATTGATTTTTTCTATATAGTTAGGTTTATATTTTAGGGGTCATTTTTTCCTAGTCGCATAGGGAACCCGAATTTTCAGGGACAACCATGCTCTTTGTAACATCACCAAATCGTTTTCTCAACCATGAACTCACGACGTTGGCTTTTGAAATATGAGGGAAAACAATCCGGTGGTTACAATTCTTTTCAACTTAGACACACACAACTTGGAGTTCTTCTTTCATACATAATTTAACTGCACGAAGTGAATTATTGATATTTGAAGACACATTCTTTATGATCCCTATAAGATTTCCTTACTTCTTGCGCTCACCGGCTACAGACACATAATCTTCGATAAGGCTTATCATAGAGGTAGAGGTGCACAAATCGGGTTTTTGTTAATACCGGTTCCGGGTATGGAACAGATTCCGGGTATGATCGGGTATTGGAAATTCGGGTATTAAGAGAAACTGGGTCAGGTTCGGGTACGGGTATTGAAGAGAAAAGTCATACCCTATGTACCGGGTATGGTGTAATCGGGTTCGGGTATAACCGGGTATGAATCCGGGAATTAATACCCGATTTTAATAAAAAAATATTTTTTTTATTTTACATAAAGATAAATTCGTTTAGAAATTAAATTTGGTTTGTAATTTGTAAAAGTAATTAAAAACAAATTACAATAACATAATTCACTCAAATACAAATTATTTATTTTATAATATGCATTTTTTAAAACTTAAATATAAAAGTTGCAAAGTAAACATAAAAATATACCATAAAATTCGGATATTCTATCGGGTATTAAAAAACTGGTATCAAGTATAGGGTATAACCGGGTACAGGTATAGGGTATGATCGGCTCCGGGAATTTTCGGGTATAAATCGAGTACGGTTTTCGGTTACGGGTATACAATACCCAGGTATAAAAATAACCGGTTTTGGGTATTCTTATTGGGTCCGGTTCCTGATACGGGTTTTTTTGTGCACCTCTACATAGAGGTGCACAGATAGGATATTTTTAATGACCGGTTCCAAGTATGAACCAGTTTCAGGTATGCTTGGGTATTGGAAAACTATGTAGGGTTCGGGTATGGGTATTGAGGAGAAAAACCATATCCCTTTGTAGGAAGGTAGGGTATGATCGGGTTCGAGTAAAACTGGCTATTGGAACCGGGTATCCGGTTTAAAAAAATAAGATATTTTTTATTATTTCACACAAAAAATCTTTTAAAAATTAAATTTGATTTTTAATTCAAAAAATAATTAAAATAAATTACAATAGCATCAATTCACTTAAGTACAAATTATTTACTATATAACGTGCATTTAAAAAAAAAACCTTAAATATAAAAATTGTAAAGTAAAAATAAAGTTATACTTCAAAAAAATCAGGTATTCTACAAACCATGGTTGCAAAAGTCGCTAGGCGCTCCCTAGTCGGATTTGAGAGTACTCGTGAGTACTCGGCCTAGGCGGAGATTACTCGGGGAGTAATTGGTAGTACTCAGGCCTCGGCAACCTACCTACTCGGAGCCTAGACGGGACTTTACAACCATGCTACAAACACAGCGTATGTTTGGCATGGAGCTTTTAAGAGCTTTTAAGAAAGACTTATCATGAAGTTTTTCTATCCCAAACACGTTTAGATACAATTTATCTTTAAATCTACAATCAAATCTTACAAAACGCTTCATAGCATTAGAGATCAGACACTGCATATAAACTCAACATCTTTCATGTCCACTATCAATATGAGATTTACATAAGCCATTACACTCACTAAAACCATCAGTTTTGATGTGGGTAAACAAGTTCAGGTAATCAGGCAGTTGTCATCTAATACTATAACTATCAATACCTATAAAACTGTTGAACTAACCTCAAACCAGTATTCTTGTCTCGTTACCCTTCCCAAATGTTTTGGGTTTTCAATTCCTCAGTAGATTCAGGTTATTTTGTCCTTTATAGGGTACCACAATATATCTACAGGCCCACAAAGCATACATGAGCTTCATGGGTCACAAACCATCCAACATATACAGGCCCACAAAGCATACATGAGCTTCTTGGGTCACAAAACATCTAACAAAAAAGACTACAAAAGCAGCAAAAACAGTAAAAACCACCATAATCTTCTCCATGTACATTATAACATAAAACTTCAACACTTAACCCCTGAGTTTTTTCCCGTTTCCGGTCAAACCTCGAGTCAACAATCACCTTAGCAAAACCGCATAGAATTATGAAAGAAAATAAAACAAGCAACATACAAGAAACACACTCCAATAACATCATCTACCATTTAAATGCACCTTCTTTGGGGAACAAAAGATGGATCCAGGATCATTGCTGCTTGCCTCATTTCCCTCTTTCTCAAGCTCATCGTCATCACTATCAATGTTGTTTGGATCAGATCGGTTTTGGTGGGCCCTACGCCTATTAAGATACACATTGAAATAGTAACTAACCAAAACCCTCTTGGTTTTGTACTTGAAATGGCTCGTTAGATCGTCCCAAAAGGTTATCCCTGAAGACGGAGGGTTCACCTTTATTATATCCTCAAACATCTTTTCTTCGTTAGAAGTCCACTTAAGTGCAACCGTCTCACCCATATCATCAAACTTCCATTTATAAAAAGCGGACCCCAGTTCATGGGTGACCCTGTTTCGTTTCTGGAAGATATGAAACCGAATGCATTCTACCGAACCCGGAAACTGGCAGCCACACGAATCTTGCCTTCCTTTTCCGATTCTTTCAAGTTCGATTAAACTACTTCTAGCTTCGATTTTTGCTAGTGGCCAGATTGGAGTGCCGAGCCATTTGGTGTCGGGGTTGTAAATCTGCTCGGTCCACTCGGGTACTGTGGCTTGAAAATGGCGCCCCAATGGCATCCGTTTTCGCTTTAACTTGTAACCCCAGAAAGAATCTTCATCCTCGCGGTCGCTCGGGCTCCCGGTGGATGATGACTCGGAGCAATCTTGAGGCTGGGGTTTGTTTGAAGGAGGACGTGAGACTTGGGTCTCTTTAGCGGTAATGAGCCTCTGGCTGCATCTTGATGTTGATTTCTCACTCAGATCATCATACATTGATGGATGCATCCGCTGAGTCTTCTGCAAAAGGATAAATCAAAACTTTAAAAGATAAATAATCAAATATTACTTCAAAAACTTGAGACCTTATAACAATGTCTATCAAAAACCTGTATATAAAATTTAGTTTAAAGGCAAATTGTTCAGTTTCGCCAATTTACTTGGTTTAGACTAGGGGTGTGCACGGTCCGGTTCATCCGATTTTGAAGAAAATTCTGAAACAAACCAGAAAGTACGGTTTTGTATTTAAAAAAAAAAGAAAAAAACTGGCCGGTTTCGATACTTTTGAACAGACTTTTTATAAGCATGACTTGGTGTAATTTGTTAAAAACGATAGGGATGGTTCATCCATAACTTCATCCTCCTTAAACGAAAAAAGGATAATAATAAGAAATAATGGATTTAAATAATCCCAACTATTGTTAATTGGCCGCCATCGGTCCCAACTACAAAAATCACCACTGGCAGCCTCAACTATTAACATAAGGACCCTGACTAACGGAACCCTAATGCCGTTAGTAGCCGGAAAAATGTTTTTGGCCAGAAAAAGGTTCTAAAGGTCCGATCTAAGTTTACAAAGAGGTTTGGGAAGAAAATGTTAAGTTTTCCAGCCAAAAAGGAGTTTTCCGGCCAAAAAGGAGTTTTCAGACGACCTTAATAATTGGGGCTTCTACTAGAAAAAGATTCCTAAAGGTCCGATCTAAGATTACAAAGAGGTTTGGGACAAAAAGGCTGAGTTTTATGGCCAAAAAGGAGTGTTCCATAAAAAAAAATGTTTTTCCGGCGACCTTAATAATTGGGGCTTTTACTAGAAAAGGGTTCTTAATGGTCCAATCTAAGGTTACAAAAAGGTTGGGGACGAAAAGGTTTGAGTTTTACGGCAAAAAAGGAATCTCCGGCCAAAAACGTTTTTCCGGCTACTAACGGCATTAAGGTTCCGTTAGTCAAGGTCCATTGGAGGCCAATATGTTGATAGTTGGGACTACTAGTGGTGATTTTTGTAGGTAGGACCGGTGGCGGCCAATTGATAATAGTTGAGATTATTCAAATCTATTATTCCTAATAATAATAATAAACGTTAAACAGCTTAAGAGGGTAGTCCACATATATATATATTTCAAACCAGCAGACTTGCTTCAGTTTGGGCAGTCCAGTCAATTTATAAAAATCCCTAGTATATATAATAAACTGGCCAAACATGATAGTATGATACCCCTAGATAAGACTAATCAAATACATAAGATAGCGCTTTTCGTTCCGGTTTAGGTTCAGTTTCAGCATACTCATAACATTTTGTCTATCCCTTACCATCAGAACAGTTTTCCTTTCCCTGTCGCCTTTGTAGTGCACTTCAACATTTAGAATTTCCTTTTTACATGATGCTTTGTTATACTAACTTGCTTTATTAATATATAGATAATTCGGTGCCGATTTGTGCTGTTTTTTGTACCAGGCTGGTGCCGTTTTTTACCTTCATGTATCTATACCGAACATGACCGCACAAGAAAAGAAAAAAGAAAAAAATTTGCCACATGACAGCCAATGAATAGCCCAAGTACTATTCATTAGCTTGCTTTATTAATATATAGATAATACTCAACAAAGTTTATTTTTTATGTTGAAAAGCAAGTCACTTATCAATCTTTCTTTTTGCAATAAAAATCTAAAACAATAAAAGTCAATGAGCAGTGGCAATTGGTGAATTTGGAAGGGTTAGTAGTGGTTTTACTTCAAAATTTCAGCATCAGCTTCTAAGACAATGAGCTGAGAATTTTCATCCCATTTTGAGTAATAACTAAAGGCAACTATTTCGCTTGATTACCTTAAAATGGGTCAGGTTTGGTTATATTTCTTTTATCAAGTCCAGCCCATTTTGACTAGTACTACATTTCTTATTTTGAACCGGCAATGACTTACGTCTTTCTTTTCTTAAAACTTAAATTATCTATAACAGTCATTGAGTATCCATTGCAAGCTAGTGTAGCTGTCACTTTAGGCATTTAATGGGGATTCAAATATTGTTATAAGCACATAACAATAAAAGTGCAAAATTCTCATGTAAGCATACGAGGACTAGATAAATTTTATATATATATAGAGATAGAGAAAAAGTATATCATACAATTGGGCTTAACTTACATTGGGTACGTTGGGTGATTTCGCATGTTATAAAACAGCATTGATGAAATCGCATGTTGGAAGTTTTAATGAAATCGCATGTTGTACAAAACAAACAATTTCGCAGGTTGATTTAAGGCACCAAAATCGCATGTTGATAAAGCCCAGCGTACGCAATGTACGTTAAGCCCAATTGTATGTTAACCTCTCCCTATATATATATACATATATAGGAGAAGGATCCATTAGGAACCACCCTTTATTGCGAAAACCGCGAAAAAAATTTTTTTGCTGTCGAAAATTAGCGATTTTTTATAAAAAAAAATGTTTAAAAAAAATTGTATGTTTTTTAGATTTTTTGAAGGGTTAAGTTTTTAGCATTTAGCTTGGGGTGGGGTAGGGGGGTGTGTTTAACTTTATGATTTAGTTTTTTAGCATTTAGCTTGGGTTGGGGGGTGTTAGATTTTTTAAGGTTTTGGGTGGTGATGTAGTGGGTTACCTTTGTGTTCACATTGGTTCTCGCGGTTCTCACAATTCACAATAAAGGTGGTTCTCGCATGAACCTTACCCTATATATGTAGGTTAAATTATCTAAATTAATGTAGACTACGTGTAGCTAAAAATACATGGTTTATTTATGTTTATGTAATACACATGAATGTAAGAAATATAAAATTAAAAAAATATAAACCTTTAATCCCAAAATTTAGTGATTTAGAGTTGTTCTTTTTGTTCTCGCAATAATTAGTGTTTTGTAATGATCCTCATCCTATATATATATATATACACACACACATTCCAAACTAAATACAAGTGCACATCAAGAAATAATGTATAAGCATGAGGTAATCATTTTTTATATCTAAAAAAGGGTAGATGCACAGTACCCCTGACCGCAGAAAGGGATCCCCCTTCCCAAGCTAGCGACCCGGCAACGCTGCCTGGCGGTGAATACCCTGCCAACTCGAGGGGAGCGAAGAGCCTGGGGTTGCCAGGATTCGAACCCGCGTCAGTGAAGTCCTCGAGCCGGTTTAAAGCGGTGGCCACTGGGCTACGCCCAAATGTTTCATTTTTTATATCTAGTTAGAACTTAGAAGGGATCATTGTGCTCCGCTCATCCATAGTCTCACGAGGATGGCAACAACTGACTCTACACCGTAGTTGTCAATAGTGAATAGCAGACGACAGCGACAACTACACAGCTATTGTGGTGAGCTATTTCATGTTTAGCGATACACTAGAAGAAAAGTTTAGAAATATTTTACATGTATATTTTATCAAAATTCCTGTAAATATAGAAGAAATACGCTTCTTTTTTTTAATCCCTATCCGCTATTTATAAATAAAACAAACAAACCCTAAATCCATGATTTTCACACTATTTAGGCGCTAAACATCATTTAGCGGGAAACTAACGCTTCACTACGCTATTTGCTATAGCGAGCGCTATGCTCGCTATTGATAACTATGTTCCACACATGGATTGATGGCATTAGTGTTGAATACTTGAATGACTAGTGAAATGATAACAAAGTATGCAGACTTCATGTACGTATACCAAAATCGATACCTTTAAGGGAGAGCTTAGACGTGTGTTTTTGACTAATCAATCATATTTTCAAACGTTTAAGGTAACCAACTTCTTCTTGTGATTATCTCATTGTTTAGAACTATGTTGTCAGGAGCCCCCTGGGCGCTCAAGCACAGCCTAGTGCATCAAGTGCGCTGCGCCCTGAAAGGCAAGCTTTCAGGTGCTGCCTCGGTATTTTCTGGCCAACATCCAGCCCAAAACGGTTAAAAAAAAAGAAAAAACCCTCCTAATAAGACTGGAACTAACCTACATAAGCATGGAATCAACCTAAAACAACCTAAACTAGCGCTAAACAAGCCTAAAACATGTCCTAACGCCCCTAAAATGGTACTTTATACTACGCGGCTAGCTTAGAAAACACATCCAAACACCATAAATGATAAGTCTTAACAATATATCTGGTTTTGATTATTCAATATAATATAAACCACTTTTAAAACACACGTCTTGTCACACCAAGGTAGATATAACTTGAAACTTGGTGGTAACTGAAAATGACATGCCCTAAAATATAAATCTTATCAATATTCATCGGACAAAAAGAATGCATCATTTAGAACATATTGGAATACCTAATTGCATAAAACAGTGAAGTTTCAGTAATTCATATATAAGCTATTGAGACAACAGAATATTTAGTAACTGAAAATACCTGCCATTTGAGTTTGACTAGTGGGTCAACATTAGTCGGCAAAAGCCTTGCCTCTCGAGCCGTAAGAACCTGCTTCCATACATGTTCACCTCCATAAATCTTCCATTTAGACCTTTCAGGCAACGACCCAATAGCAAGATCACACGGGTCTTTCGACACTCTTTTAATCCAATCCAACATCGGCAAATAACGTTCTCGTTTTCTCTTTCGACAAACCTCGTTTTCTTCTTTAGTGCCCAAACCCGATTCAATAACCACACCATCTTTAACATCTAACCCTTCAACCGACCCAACACAACTCTGCAAATCTTTAACATCCAAGTCCCCCTCCACAAACTCGTTGAAATCTTTCATCTCAACATCCGAAAAAGACTTTCTAGAATTATGAACTTTCATCTCAACATCACCAAAACTCGAGGATCCACTCATTAAATCTTTATCTTTAACAGTTTTCAAAAACCATTCATCCAACAAGTCTAGATACTTAACGTAAACCACCTTCAAGCTCGCCGAAGACTTCGAATCGCACCCTATTTCTTTCGCAACCAAATCCCAGATCCCGTTCTTTGAAACGCTCTCATACCCGCCTTTCTCCCTCACACACAAATAAAGCCTTAACAAATCAACAGGCTTACCATCTCCAAGCATTGGAGGAAAAGGCCTAAAACAATTATTATTACAATACTCTTTCAAAAACCTAGAAACAATCTGATTGAACACTTTCCCAAACTTGTTATCAATCTTTGAAATCTCCCCACATTTCAAAGAAACCCCATAACTGTGAATCTCTTCTAGGGTTCTAAAACAATCCAATGCAGACCCATCTGCAATCTTGGACCATCCTGCCATAAGTTTCAAACTTTTTCAAACCCTAAACAGATATAATCACAGATCGCATGAAAAAATATGAAATTAAACCAATTGAAGTCAAGAACAAAAAGGGTATTTTAGCATGTAACAGATCCTATAAAACTGAACAAAATTGTACAAAATAAATCAAGCCCAGATGCAAAAAGAAACAGTAAAGTGATCCAAGTGAGTTAATATACAAATCTGGTAAAGGGTTTTGTTGGTTATTGAAGTATGAGATGAAAAGAGGGGAAATTTTTTGAAACCCTTTTGAAATCCGCGCTCTTTCTCTCTCAAGAACACGAGGGGAAGAGAGAGAGTAAGGGTGGAAGAGACATTTCAAGTGGATTTTGTGAACAGAGGAAGAAAAAAGGGAAATTTCAAAGATTTTTGACGAATTTTGAAAGAAAAACGTTGTAATGTTACCTTGTGGGTGAGTAGAGAGGGGCCTCGTCTTTCTGTACTTCCGACTCTTTAGCCCCTTTGGGTTTTATTATTGTTGAAAGAGGGATTTTAGGGGGGGCGATTGAGGAGATGGGAAAACTAGGGTTTTTTATCTTCCATCAAAATAATATGTTTATATTTATAGTGGGGATGATGGATGGATCTAACCATGTTCTTTGTTGACTAAGATGGGGGGTATTTGGGTAATTTCACATCTTGTATTTGGGAAAACTAGATAGGGAGTGGAAAGAGGTTGTATAAAGCTTGTAAATACAGTGATTCATTTAATTTTGTGATTGTAGATCTCAAGTGATGAGTTTTATGGACTGCAATTCCTGCTTTGTTTGGTGTATAAGAGCACTTGGAATGGGGCTAGGATGATTTAGGATGTTCTCGTGGTGGGTGATGGATGGCGTATTGCGTTGGTCTGTTTGTAGCCGAAGGACAAGCGAAAATCTGTGACGACAGACAAGCTCATGACGTTTCAATTGTGGGACCCTCTTAAAAAAGTCGTGTTTACTTTATTAGAAACAACTTAACAAATATATACACATATTGTGTGTATGTAACAAGTTTTGTAAAATAAGTTAATTAATTTTTCACATCAAAGTTATCTAATTTATGTTTAACTTTTTCTTAATAAAATTAATAATTTGTGTATATTTATGCATAAACTTGTAAAAACTAAATACTTTATTATGCCAGCTGATTTGGTTATGAAAAATGAGTGTAAAAGGCTGTGATTATAGGGAAATGATATGGTTGTGTGAAGAGGTAGGGGTGGAACCCGGGATCAGATGGTTTCGTTAACCCCTCAACCATGAGAATATGTTAAACTTTTATATATAAATATGATAGTTTTCTAGAAAAAGGCATGAGTCAGGCCCTCTGGTTGTAGCCACTAGAGGAGAAAACCTTGTGATGACCTTTGGATGAAGTTCCGGTTCGCTATTTTGAAGTGATGAATTCTATAAAGGTGAAGGTGTTGATGACATGTCATACCAATATAACACATTCTTGAGTGAAGGATGACCACACACCATTAGTGATGATCTAAAGAGAACTAAGTTTCAATGAACTTCAAATTTTTGGTTATGGTATATAAGATTTTTCAAATTTTGCTAGTAATAGAAATAATTCACTCATATCAAGAGTGATGGATTATTTGAAGATGAAGGTGTTGTTAACTTGTCAAACTAATATAGCATATTCTTAAGGAAGACCATACATCACACAGATAATCTAAAGAGATTTATATGACCTTCAAATCTTAATTTATGGTTTATAAGATTTTTCATATTTTGCTAGTAATGGAAGATAATTCTACTCGTATCAAGAGCGGTTACAAACATTTATAACAAAAACTCCTGGTGGTTACACTTGTGGTATGATGAAGGATTTGTTGATCGTGTTGGCCATAGTTAGGGGTGTTATTCGGGTCGATTGCTTGGGTTTTTGACGGGAAAAAATGAACCAATGACCGACCAATTTAAAGTTCGGATTGGTCGGGTTTGGATTATTTGGGTTAGTTCGGGTTGAATTATTCGGTTTTCGGGTTTAGATGTAAAATAAATATAAATGTTTTTTTACAAATCATTATCAAAGTTTATATTGCTACTAAGATAATATATCATCAAAATTCGAATATTGTTTGACATTATGATATTATAATGTTCAAAAGTCACAATTTAATCTTCCAAACACTAGATATCCCAAACCAAAACACATCCTGGGTTTGTGTTTCGGGTTTTTCGGATCGGGTTGTTCGTTTTTTTGGTTGGGATTCTGGGAACAAGTGACCCGATAGCCGACCCTTAAGGTTCGGGTTAGTCAGGTTCAGGTTTTCGAGGATTCTCTAATTTAATTTGGGGTGACTTTGAATTCGAATCGGATTTCGGGTTTCAGATAAAAATGGACAGCCCCGGTGACATCGGAGTTTAACAAGAGATGTGACATCGGAGGTAGCAACACAGAAAGAAGAAAACAAACAAAACAAATTAGAGAGTAAGATGTGCTTGAAGTGTGGTTGTATGTGACTAAAATAGATTTTTAACCTATAGTCCTATACACAATACACATCCTTTTACAAGGCCACGAGTCCACAACTAGTCAACTACAACACAGAAATAATAATGATTGATTATTTGCACCTCGTGCATTAAAGTTTATACTTTCTTCACCACATATAATTGTTAGCAATACATAATTCAATACATGCACATGTTATGTAATGCACTTTTGCCAGTATGCCCTCAATTTCACCCAAGTATATCAATGTATTTATTAAAAATGGAAGACTTACCAATAGAGGTATTTAATGGTATGATTAAAATTTAGTAAACTATGATTATCCATTTATTATAGCCGACTAGCTACATCATAACTAGGGGTGCAAACGAGCAGAGCGGTTCGTGAGCTACTCGAGATCGGCTCGAAAAAAAACTCAAAACGAGTCAAGCTTTATCGAGCCCGAGCCGAGCTTGAGCCTAAAATAAGAGCATGTTTGCTTATCAAACCCGAGCTTGAGCCTGGAATGTGAAGCTCGTTAGGCTCGTCGAGCCTTATCGAGCCTTAGTGTAAACGAGCCGAGCTTATTTGAACTTGTTTACGAGCCGACCCCGAACCTAAAAATAAGCTTATTTAGTAAACATGCCCGAGCTCCACTTATCGAGCTCCCAAGCCTAAAAGGTCTATTATTTAAATTTTTTAAATATATTAATTAATAGATAATAAACGAGCCGAACCCGAGCCAAGCTTGAGCTTGAAAAAATACCAACGAGCCGAGCTCGAGCTCTCATAAGTTACTCGAGCTCGAGCCTGGTCGAGCTCGGGCTCGGCTCGGCTTGTTTGCACTCCTAATCGAAACTATGCCTTTATGTAAGTGATTAATTATTTTAGCTTAAGTTAAGTAATAATTTAAACATTTTTTGAAAGAAAAAATTTGATCAATTTTAACGTTGATTATTAGAAACATGTACCTAAAGACATATGGGCCATATGGTGGTTAAGGAATCCTTTTTGATCTTCACCATCATGACTTTGTTAGAATAACTTGTGATATTGACTTTTAAATCCATCAAAACCTATGCAATCGATGTTACACTTGACCATGCACCGATATCCCATTTCTCTTTAAAAGTTTACGAATTGTAATGGAGTAAAAACTTGTTCTAGTTGCAATACATATTTTCTTACAACAACAAATAACCTTTGATTTATCCTGAATAATTAATTAAGGCTCCCACTAATCGCACGCCTCTAAAATCTTATTTTCACATCTATACAAGTATACGACCGTATAAAATTATACGAGCCGTAGGCAAAATGGGTTTATTTTGGTGTGTTTTTAAAAGATTTTAGGATTTTTACACATGTATTCGGGTTGTATAATGTTTTACGGCCCGTATATAATTAAAATAATATTTTTTAACTTTATAAAACCGAAAAAACGTATAATAGGTTTTTATTGATATACGAGTATGTTAGAGATAAACGTAGTAGTGTTCAATAGGTTTCCTCTTTATTATGAAAAGCGACTCTATTACTTACAATAGCATTTGTTGTATTATTTAGAGTAAATAGAATATGTTACGAGTTTGTAATATATGTGGGATTATGCTACGAATTTTTTATTGTGTGGGCGCTAAGGATAAACTAACAATAAAACATGTGCATAAGATAACAATGTTCAAACAATACTAATTAAAGATAAACATGAGATAAATATTTAAAGATACATTTACAATGTTTTAAACCAAAACAACAAAAGCAAAATACAATAAGCTGCTACGGGTTACGGCGACGGTGGTGGTGGTTGTGGTGCAACATGTGCTCGTGGAGGTAGGGGCGCGTCGGCATACATAGCAATAATTGCCTCCACGATCCACTGTACTTCGGCCAGAATAGTAGATATGTTGACCCATACGGCGGCTACATCTGCCTCCACCTGAGCCAATCTCTCCTTTAACCCCAGTAGTGGCATCACTCGTGTTCTCACACTCCGACGCTCGTACGAGTGATCATGCGTTTAATGACTATGGTGTACCCGTTGTGGCGTCTGATTGCTCTACACCAGCCCACCAAATCATCCATGTTATCGAATTTCTAGCGAAACACTTTGGGTTATAAAACAGTTATATTAAACGTAGGACAAATTGTAACATCCGTCGAAAAACGGGTTTCCGAACCCGTTTCGTTTATTAATTGAATATCAAGTTATAAAATTTCGTTGCGTATTTATGGTTAATTTTAATTTTAAACAATACATAATTAATAAACTTTTTAGAATTTAAAAACTATAATTATTAAAAAGTAAAAATAAATTTAATAAAAAAGAAAAGGGGCTGCCAGGTTTCGAACCCGGGTCAGCCGGAAGACAACCAACAAAGACTTAACCACTCCGCCACTTGACTCCTTTGTGACATCTATCAAAACAAATAACATTTATTATAAAACTCGAAATCGAATTCAGTCAACAGCGCGCCCAAATCGCTCTCGCCGGAAATACCGACGATTTCGCCAATTAATCGACGGTTTCCTTTGACTTAACGCACGTATTAACATCGACATCGGTTATAACTGACGTCTAATCCCGCGACATCAGTCATAACCGCCGGAGAAAGGCTGACCACGAATCAAGACTAAATTCAGACCCAATTCATCTTGATTCTTCCCTATAAATACACACCCAAGTCTCTGGAAATCTTTTCGCTCAAAATCGCACAATTTCTCGAAGCAATTACACTCGCCGGAGATATTCTGCAATTGCCGGACATTCGCCGGAAAACCGAGACATACATTAAATCGGTAAATTTCTCGACCTTTTCGTTTTCAATCCATTGTTAGACTTATACTAACTGCAATCCATCAACCAGAACCAATTCCAGACGACGTTGCCGGATATTCTGCACTCGCCGGAAAGTTTCTGGAATTTTCCGAAATCACAATGTGAATCGGTACAATCATCTAAAGCTTCTGATAATCCTTGTTTAGTAACTCAATTTCACAACTAATCGATCAAAATTGTTAATTGATTCAATCAGACGGAATTCACAAATCAGAGCCGACGACCATTGCCGGAATTCTGAGAAATATAGTCTGATCGGTACATTCGATTCCTTAACTCATTTTAATCATTACATTTCAATCATTTATATGTTCGTTAATCGAGTTAAACCAGAATTGTCGAATAACGGTTTTCTGTGTCTTTGAACGAAGAAGATGAAGTCGAACCTTATGTATAAGTTTAATTAAAATAAGATATTAAACCGGGTTAGACACACAGTCCAGCGGTGGACTGTGTGCAAACACACAGCGCACGTCTCGAGTTCGATCCTTGACACGACCCTATCCTCTGAAATAAAAATGTTCTTTTTTTAAACCGAATCGTATTAATTCGCTGTAAGATGTTAAGTTTAATAAAAACCAGTATTTTAATCAGGTTAGACACACAGTCCAGCGGTGGATTGTGTGCAATGTTAAACAACGGGCCCCGGGTTCGAGACCTGTTATGTGCACCGGTTCGACATAATTAAAATTCTTTTTAAAATAAATGAATTCTGAATAAATTAAATAGTATATAAATATAATTAAAAACAGAAATATTTCGGGTTAGACACGTAGCTCAGTTGGTAGAGCTGCGTGCACGCATACGGGAGGTCATGAGTTCGAACCTCACTCAGCGCATATATACACAAAGTCCGAACCGGTCAACAGTCAAAGTCAACGGTCAACGGTCAACCCAAAAAGTCAACATTTTTTATATTTTTATTTATTTATTTAATTTAAAAATCAATTTAAAAATACTTAAAAATAATATTTTAAAGTTAGAAAATGACCTTAAACTCACAAAAATAAATCTAAAAACCCTATTAAATTGTTAATAAAATCCACTTATTTACCGTACCTCTCCGTTATTATTTAGGTTAGTTATTCCTCGTCGATCAACTCTCTAAACTCGTGCGCATTCAACATCATCAAACGAACGCACCCAATGTGAGTGAATCTTTACAAATTCCCCGTTTTAATCACATTTGGGGTGTATCATGTGTCGTTTATTATTTATTACATTTAAACACTTGTGCATCCATCATATCCATGATCAAACGTGTATCCAATATGTATCAATTGTTTGTGTGGTTAATGTCTAGATTAAATTTATCATTTTCAGTACATACACCATCACAGGCTCGTCTGTTCCCCATTACATATGAGCGGAACCGTTCCCCATTACCTATGAGCGGAACGTGGCGTTGCCAACATACGATCGGCTCCGTTTGATTGAGCCTTGATCGCACATATATCATCATAGGCCGTCCGTTCCCCATTACCTATGAGCGGAACGTAACGTTGCCAACATATACATTATCATTCATGTCATATACTCATGCAAGGTGGTTTGTTATTGTATGTTTATTTACGTTTGCTCACATATGATTATTGCACATGTAACACCCCAACCGATGGCGGAAACATCGGGATGAGACGAAAACGAGATTGCTCATTGCTCACAACATTATTAAGTGACAATAATTAATTAAACCATATTTCATTTCATAAGAATTGTCAAATACATCAATGTAACAAAACAAAGAACAACCTAACATTTGCAAAGTCATAACAAAATTGATACGTTGACATTAAACCTAACGTCTAATTTGTGTGTATCTAGTCCTTGCTATATTGTTTTCATAGCGTCATCTCCTTCAACCTGTAACATGTTTTAAAATAAAGTCAATGCAAAAGCAAAGGCGAGTACACAAGTTTAAGGATAGCATACGTATACGAATAAAGTTTTAACAATCCTCATGGCAACCAAATCTATACAAGAGCAATATCAAGGCATGCAATGCTAATAATCAAACCCGTAACGCAATCACGATGTTTTAACATGACCTCACGAATAACACGATGGAGGTGGATGCGTGAATTCCTATAGCGCTAAGCATGTCAAACAAGGCTAAAAATAGTTAATGACTAAAGCATAGCACAACGTTTATCCCCAGACAAGCAACAAGTATACGATTCAAGTAGTCATGTGTATAGGATTGTTTGTGCGTTTCATAAAGTTTAAGTGTTTGTGATTTTTGTATATGGAAACATGTTACACCCAAAAAGTGATATAAACAAATGTGGGTCGAGTGTACTCACAAAATTGCTAAGTCTTCTTTGGAAATACTGCGACGAGTTGATGAGTTGAAGAATGAGATGTCGAGGTCACCTTATATGGCAAACGAAGGTGTATGAATAATCGGGATTACAGTGAAGGATTTGAATTGAAGTTGAATGTACGAATACATATATATCATAGTTTATACAACGCTATGTTGTCAAAAATAATGATTGAATATATATATATATATATATATATATATATTCTAACGAAAGGTACGAGAGATATATACATATTGTCGAATGGTATAATTGATATATATTTATTTTGACACAAAACACAATAGAGACATATATATATATATATATTCTGACGGAAAAGTATAACAGTTATGCATATTTGTCGAAAGTACTATAGATATTTGTGTATTTTTTTGGCGAAAAGGTATAATCGTTGAGCATATTTGGTCGAAAAGTTTAGTAAATAAATATACACTTTGTCGAAAGGATTAATTAATAAATATACACTTTGTCGAAAGATTTAATAAATAAATATTGGTACGTTTTGACGAAAAACGGGCAGAGTTTCCCCTTGTTTTTGGACGATCCCGACAATCTAGTTGTCGATTAAATGTTTTCAAAACTCAACAATCAACGAAGCAATATATTTATACATATCTTTTCTTTTCTGAGCGATTACAATTTATATAATGTTCGGTTCGCGTTAAAATACATGAAACAATAGATAAATCAAAATAAAATAGAAATTGTGTCGTTAAAATATTTTACCAAGTCTCGGTTTTGCAGTTGACCAGCAGTTGACCGGTTGACTTTCGTTGACCAAGTTGACTGCTGTTGACTTGTGATGACTAAAACCGGAAGGTTGACCATGACTCGAGCTTTGACCAGCTTTGACCCTAGCCCGCTGACCGACACTAGACTTAAACTGAACCAAACATGAACCTGAAACAGCAAGATAATCTAACTTGGATCGAGACTTTAACAAAATAAAACCCGAATCAAAACTGAAGCAAAAGGAGCGAACCCGAACAGGAACTGTTGTTTATTGATGTTGTCTCGAACCCGCGACTGTTTGACCACAGTTGACCAGGTTTGACCTGGTTTGACCGAACGCCAAACTGAAACGAGACCCGAATTGACTGAGCCAGATCTGTCATTGACTCACTGCTGACCCGAACCTCTGCACCGAGACCCGAACCCGCTGAACATGAGCCATGAACTGAACCGAAACGAATCGTAACCTGCCGAAAGAAAAGAGTTAACGGGATTCGAAATAGAGGCAAAACCAAGACCCGAACCGAGATTAACCTTGACTGAACCGAGATTCGACCCGGAGCTGATCTGTGGGCTGTTTGACTGCTTGACCAGACCCGAGCTTTGACCAGGTCTAACCGGGTTGACCGAACCGAAGCTGACCCGAGTCTGGCACTTGAAACAAGATACCCGTGTTGTGGGAACCGCGCCAACTGGAACGACAAAACATTTGGTACACGACTTTAGACATGAAAGATTGACCAAATCGGAAACCAAATCAAACGAGAACTCAAACCTGAATCTGGAACTGATTGCGTCGCCGTCGAGTCCGCGGGAAACCGGCGACTCACACCGATACTCTGACAGAGACTCAAACCTGAACGTGAACCCGAATCAAGACCCGAAGTCTAAACTGAGACGAAACGCGAACTGCCCAAATGTAACCACCAGCGTCACTGCCGGCACGGCTCCGCCGTTGCTGCTGCTGCGGCTCCTGCCGCCACCCGCCGTCGCGGCTTGTGCCGCCGCCACCGATGTTGATGTTGTTGGCTGGCGACGTTGCCACCAATGGTGGTGGTGTTGCTACCGTGCTTTTGTCTGCGAGAGGGAGGAGTGAGAGCGCGGGAGAGGGGATGAGAGGGGTTGTGTGAAGGCAGGAAAGGAGAAGGGGGGAGCAGGGAGATGAGCGTGTGTGTGTATAGTGTGAGGGTGTGGTGTTTATTTAGTTGCAATTAGGTTTAGGGTTTAGTTAGGTTTAGGTGGTGTGTTGGGCCAAAGCCTGTTAACCCGTTCTAACGTTTTTGAGTGGTCCGAACGTACCGACGAGATCCGATTTCAAGTACAAGTTTCATGAAACGTCGAATTTATTTTGTTTATCATTATTATTATTATTATTATTATTATTATTATTATTATTATTATTATCTAGAAAAAAAAAATACGATGCGTTACAGCACAATTTTTCCATATTAAATACAACAAGAAATCAATAATAAATGTTTTCTAACAAGGTTCACTCGCCAACTTTTGTTGACCCAAAATCCCCCATTTTTACACATGATACAGGTGATCAAGTTGCAGCAGGAAACATATAGGACAGCCTAGAAGAATAAATCAGGTTAGGATTTGGATTATTTACTTAGTTACTTTTTCCTTGTAATTGTATGAACTTGTTTGGAATATTGAAGTTGTAATTTGAATTTAATAAATATGAAACATTTTAGTAAACATCATGAGCTTTGGTGATAACCCAATTATGCCCCGACTCTTATTCCGCTGCGGGTCGGGGTGTGACAGATTGGTATCAGAGCCATGACTATAGGGATATAGGATAGGTTATTAGACCCTTAGAGCCTATACTATAGTTGATTATAATTTTTAAATTGTTTGTGTGTTACATGCAAAATTCATGGTGTTTACATGGTTTATGTTTATTGTTACATTCAATGTTGTACAAGCATGTTCATAAGTACATACTATTATACAATGCTCGTCATGAATCATATCCTCATAACATACCATATCCATGTCCAACAACCCTTACTTCTACCACCTACACAACATACGGCCCAAACCTACTACCAACCCAATTACCCCATGATGCAACCCATGCGGGCTTGTTACAACTGTGGTGACCCAAACCACTATAGAAACATTTGTCCACGCTTGGTGAAAATCATTCATGCCCAAGCTCAAGCAAATCCGGTGAACCAAGATAACCAAGCTCCTCCACCTGCTAGAGGAAGAGCTTTCAACATCAACGCCAATCAAGCTAGGGCCGACAACAACGTGGTTAACGGTACGTTTCTCATCAATGGTAGTTATGCATCCATGTTATTTGATACTGGCGCGGATAAGAGTTTTGTGTCCTTAGAATTTGAACCCATCCTCAACCAAACTCGTGATAATCTCATGGAATCCATAACGGTGGAAGTTGCTGATGGGAAACCGGTCTCATTAAACTCTATTATACGAAATTGTACCCTCACTCTAAACGATCACGATTTTCCAGTTGACCTCATTCCTATGAAGTTGGGAAGTTTCGACATTATAATCGGTATGGACTGGCTCAGCCAACATCAGGCTGAAGTGGTATGCCGCGAAAAGTTCATTCGCATTCCTCTCGCAGACGGTCAAACCCTACGAATCTTTGGAGAAACCCCTTCGAAAGGACTCAAATCGATGTCCTGCCTTCAAGCCCGAAAGTATCTCCGCAAGAACTATGTCGCATTCTTAACTCACGTCGTCAAGAAGGGAGACAAGGAGAAGAAACTAGAAGATATACCTGTAGTGAAAGAATTCCCACAAGTCTTTCCCGACGACATCTCAGGACTTCCTCCCATGAGAGAAGTCGAATTCCGCATTGATCTTATTCCTGGCGCTACTCCAGTCGCAAAATCTCCTTATAGGTTAGCCCCATCCGAAATGCAAGAGCTGGCCAGTCAGCTGCAAGAACTAACTGACAAGGGATTCATACGTCCTAGCTCATCGCCTTGGGGTGCACCTGTTCTGTTTGTGAAGAAGAAAGATGGAACGTTTCGCATGTGTATCGACTACAGAGAACTCAACAAATTAACGGTTAAGAACCGCTATCCATTACCTCGCATCGATGATCTACTAGACCAACTTCAGGGTGCCACCTGTTTTTCAAAGATCGACCTTCGTTCTGGCTATCATCAACTCAGAGTACATGAAGAAGACGTCCCAAAGACCGCCTTCCGAACTCGTTATGGTCATTACGAATTCATGGTCATGCCATTTGGATTAACCAATGCCCCAGCTGTATTCATGGATCTAATGAATAGGGTATGCAAACCCTATCTCGACCGCTTTGTCATAGTCTTCATCGACGACATCCTCATCTACTCAAAGTCTAAATCTGATCATGAACGACACCTTCGACTCATCCTCACACTCTTAAGAACCGAAAAGCTCTACGCTAAATTCTCCAAATGCGAATTCTGGTTAAGAGAAGTACAATTCCTTGGACATGTCGTCATTGACAAGGGAATACATGTCGACCCCTCAAAGATCAAAGCAGTACAGGAATGGCAAGCGCCACATACCCCTACCGAAGTAAGATCATTTCTTGGTTTGGCGGGCTACTATTGCCGTTTCATTGCAAATTTCTCCCGTATTGCTGTACCACTCATGGCTTTGACACATAAAGGAAAACCCTTCATATGGGGACCTAAACAAGAAAAAGCCTTTCAAACCCTTAAGCAAAAGCTTTGTGACGCACCTATCCTCACTCTCCCCGAAGGTTGCGATGACTTTGTAGTATATTGCGACGCATCCGGGCAAGGACTAGGCTGTGTATTAATGCAAAGAGGAAAGGTGATAGCCTACGCTTCTAGACAACTCAAAGTTCATGAGAAGAACTACACTACCCACGACCTGGAACTTGGAGCCGTTGTTTTCGCCCTCAAGATATGGAGACATTACCTCTACGGTACCAAGTGTGAAATATACACTGACCACAAGAGCCTCCAACATATCTTTAACCAAAAGGAGTTGAATATGAGGCAACGAAGATAGGTCGAACTTCTTAACGACTACGACTGTGAAATTCGGTATCATCCGGGCAACGCAAACGTGGTGGCCGATGCGCTCAGTCTAAAAGGTTATGCGAACTCCATTCGTCTTCTATGTTCGCAAATCATAACCGACATCAAAGATCGAATCCGAGAAGCTCAACATGTTTCTGTGACAGAAAACGACGTACGCAAGGAGCTGTCTTGTGGAGCAGAACTTAAAATCGAAACCAAATCCGACGGTATTCTGTACTATCTAGATCGCATATGGATTCCTGACCACAATAACCTTCGTGATTTCCTTATGAATGAGGCGCACAAAACACGATACTCTGTACACCCAGGAGCCGACAAGATGTATCAAGACCTTCGATACACCTACTGGTGGCCTGGCATGAAAAAGGATATTGCTGTTTTTGTATCCAAGTGCCTTACCTGTTCTAAAGTAAAAGCTGAACATCAAAGACCTTCAGGACTTCTAACCCAACCTGAAATACCTGTATGGAAGTGGGAAAACACAACCATGGACTTCATTACCGGGTTACCTCGCACCTCCAGTGGGTATGACACTATATGGGTAATCATTGATCGTCTCACAAAATCAGCTCACTTCATTCCGATTCGCGAGGACTTCAAGAACGAGAAGTTAGCTCGTATCTACATCAGCGAGATCGTAAGCCGTCATGGTGTACCTTTAAGCATCATTTCAGACCGTGATGGTCGCTTCACTTCACGAACATGGTAAACCGTACAAGTCGCTTTGGGTACACGATTAGACCTCAGTACCGCTTATCATCCTCAAACTGATGGACAATCTGAACGCACCATCCAAACTCTTGAAGATATGCTTCGAGCATGTGTCATAGACTTCAAAGGGAATTGGGACGCTCATCTACCATTAGTTGAATTTTCATACAACAATAGTTACCACTCGAGTATTGGCATGGCTCCTTTCGAAGCGTTATATGGTCGTAAGTGCCGATCTCCAGTATGTTGGCACGAAATTGGGGAAGCTCAAATCACCGGTCCAAAATTGATTTAAGAAACGACAGACAAGATCCATCAAATACGAAACAATCTTCTAGCGGCACAAAGTCGTCAAAAGAGTTATGCAGACAAACGACGAAAGCCCTTGGAGTTTAACATTGGTGACCAAGTACTTTTAAAAGTATCACCGTGGAAGGGTGTGGTTCGTTTTGGCCAAAAAGGCAAGCTAGCACCACGCTACGTAGGACCTTTCAAGATACTCGAAAGAGTATGACCTGTAGCATACAAGCTTGACCTACCAGAAGAACTCAACAGAATTCATCCCACATTCCACGTATCGAACTTGAAGAAGTGCCTCGCCGATGAAAATCTCCATATTCCACTAGAAGACATTCAAGTCGATGAATCTATGCATTTCATAGAAAGACCAGTAGAAATTATGGACTTCGGAGAGAAACGTTTAAGACGAAGCCGTATTCCAATCGTCAGGGTACGCTGGGAGTCGAAACGAGGACCTGAGTTTACTTGGGAACGTGAAGACTCAATGCGCGAGAAATACCCACATCTTTTTCCTGTTACCACTACTACTTAAATTTCGGGACGAAATTTCTAAAAGTAGGGGATACTGTAACATCCGTCGAAAAACGGGTTTCCAAACCCGCTTCGTTTATTAATCGAATATCAAGTTATAAAATTTCGTAGCGTATTTATGGTTAATTTTAATTTTAAACAATACATAATTAATAAACATTTTAGAATTTAAAAACTATAATTATTAAAAAGTAAAATAAATTAAATAAAAAAGAAAAGGGGCTGCCGGGTTTCGAACCTGGGTCAGCCGGAAGACAACCAACAAAGACTTAACCACTCCGCCACTTGACTCCTTTGTGACATCTATCAAAACAAATAACATTTATTATAAAACTCGAAATCGAATTCAGTCAACAGCGCGCCCAAATCGCTCTCGCCAGAAATACCGACGATTTCGCCAATTAATCGACGGTTTCCTTTGACTTAACGCACGTATTAACATCGACATCGGTTATAACTGACGTCTAATCCCGCGACATCAGTCATAACCGCCGGAGAAAGGCTGACCACGAATCAAGACTAAATTCAGACCCAATTCATCTTGATTCTTCCCTATAAATACACACCCAAGTCTCTGGAAATCTTTTCGCTCAAAATCGCACAATTTCTCGAAGCAATTACACTCGCCGGAGATATTCTGCAATTGCCGGACATTCGCCGGAAAACCGAGACATACATCAAATCGGTAAATTTCTCGACCTTTTCGTTTTCAATCCATTGTTAGACTTATACTAATTGCAATCCATCAACCAGAACCAATCCCAGACGACGTTGCCGGATATTCCGCACTCGCCGGAAAGTTTATGGAATTTTCCGAAATCACACTGTGAATCGGTACAATCATCTAAACCTTCTGATAATCCTTGTTTAGTAACTCAATTTCACAACTAATCGATCAAAATTGTTAATTGATTCAATCAGACGGAATTCACAAATCAGAGCCGACGACCATTGCCGGAATTCTGAGAAATACAGTCTGATCGGTACATTCGATTCCTTAACTCATTTTAATCATCACATTTCAATCATTTATATGTTCGTTAATCGAGTTAAACCAAAACTGTAGAATAACGGTTGTCTGTGTCTTTGAACGAAGAAGATTAAGTCGAACCTTATGTATAAGTTTAATTAAAATAAGATATTAAACCGGGTTAGACACACAGTCCAGCGGTGGACTGTGTGCAAACACACAGCGCACGTCTCGAGTTCGATCCCTGACACGACCCTATCCTCTGAAATAAAAATGTTCTTTTTTTAAACCGAATCGTATTAATTCGCTATAAGATGTTAAGTTTAATAAAAACCAGTATTTTAACCAGGTTAGACACACAGTCCAGCGGTGGACTGTGTGCAATGTTAAACAACGGGCCCCGGGTTCGAGACCTGTTATGTGCACCGGTTCGACATAATTAAAATTCTTTTTAAAATAAATAAATTCTGAATAAATTAAATAGTATATAAATATAATTAAAAACAGAAATATTTCGGGTTAGACACGTAGCTCAGTTGGTAGAGCTGCGTGCACGCGTACGAGAGGTCATGAGTTCGAACCTCACTCAGCGCATATATACATAAAGTCCGAACCGGTCAACAATCAAAGTCAACGGTCAACGGTCAATGGTCAACCCAAAAATTCAACATTTTTTATATTTTTATTTATTTATTTAATTTAAAAATCAATTTAAAAATACTTAAAAATAATATTTTTAAAGTTAGAAAATGACCTTAAACTCACAAAAATAAATCTAAAAACCCTATTAAGATTGTTAATAAAATCCACTTATTTACCGTACCTCTCCGTTATTATTTAGGTTAGTTATTCCTCGTCGATCAACTCTCTAAACTCGTGCGCATTCAACATCATCAAACGAACGCACCCAATGTGAGTGAATCTTTACAAATTCCCCGTTTTAATCACATTTTGGGGTGTATCATGTGTCGTTTATTATTTATTACATTTAAACACTTGTGGATCCATCATATCCATGATCAAACGTGTATCCAATATGTATCAATTGTTTGTGTGGTTAATGTCTATATTAAATTTATCATTTTCAGTACATACAGCATCATAGGCTCGTCTGTACCTCATTACCTATGAGCGGAACCGTTCCCCATTACCTATGAGCGGAACGTGGCGTTGCCAACATACGATCGGCTCCGTTTGATTGAGCCTTGATCGCACATATATCATCATAGGCCGTCCGTTCCCCATTACCTATGAGCGGAACGTCACGTTGCCAACATATACATTATCATTCATGTCATATACTCATGCAAGGTGGTTTGTTATTGTATGTTTATTACGTTTGCTCACATATGATTATTGCACAATTTTTCCATATTAAATACAACAAGAAATCAATAATAAATATTTTCTAACAAGGTTCACTCGCCAACTTTTGTTGACCCAAAATCCCCAATTTTTACACATGATACAGGTGATCCAGTTGCAGCAGGAAACATATAGGACGGCCTAGAAGAATAAATCAGGTTAGGCTTTGGGTTATTTACTTAGTTACTTTTTCCTTGTAATTGTATGAACTTGTTTGGAATATTGAAGTTGTAATTTGAATTTAATAAATATGAAACATTTTAGTAAACATCATGAGCTTTGGTGATAACCCAATTATGCCCCGACTCTTATTCCGCTGCGGGTCGGGGTGTGACAGATTGGTATCAGAGCCATGACTATAGGGATATAGGATAGGTTATTAGACCCTTAGAGCCTATACTATAGTTGATTAGAATTTTTAAATTGTTTGTGTGTTACATGCAAAATTCATGGTGTTTACATGGTTTATGTTTATTGTTACATTCAATGTTATACAAGCATGTTCATAAGTACATACTATTATACAATGCTCATCATCCTCATAACATACCATATCCATGAGAGCACACACCTCACCATTCCTATTATTTTTACAATGATTTTTGTATTTTCAAATCACATCAAAGTGAGTTCTCATGACGGGCATGTAGTAACTGGAAGGGTACGAGTACCGGTAGTCGGAACCTCCTGTCTAGGCTTGGCATTCGTATAAATCCAAAATAAAGGACCAGTTTGCCTACCTGGGGACTAACGATGAGAGTACGAAGGATCTATTAAGCCAAAGCATGCTATACCAAACGTCGTGTGAGCTAACCCCACTTTGAGTTGTCATTGTGTCTATACCTGGACACCCTCCTACCATACATCTCGCAAACATATTTCATGGTTTTTCATCCGGGTGATGCGAGTGTTAAACCGCCAACACCAATGTGAATCCTACTAAGCCAATAGTCATGGGGGCCCACATGACTATACAGACGATGGTATGGGGGACATTGGAGGCCCAAACATGAGCAGACCCAAGACATCCTATGGATGTAGTTGCATTATTGATGATTATGTTATTTTATTATTTTTTTTACGGTACATGACACCTAAAAACTCCTTAAACTCACAATCTTCATATGTATGTTCCTGTAGATGTCGGCTAGGCAGCTACGTGGAGGTAGAAAGTCAGGAAGGTCAAACGAACGCTTGGCCACCCAAATTGCAAAACAAATGGCCGCGGTGCTTCCTGACATCGTAATTCAAGTCCAACAAGCTCTCACCGCGAATCCCATCAACCCTCCCAACCAAGGAGACCAGAACGTCGACAACCCTCCCTCCAAAAAGTCCCTCCTAATTAGATACGTAAACACACCTCGCTTTTATCGTTTCATGATTCATCTCCTTTTATTAATCATTTAATCCACATCTCTTCCGTCTATATTCCTCCGGTACCGATCGGAATTAAACTCCGGCGACATATATTCTTCCAGATCCGTCAGATATCAAATAGTTTAACTAATTTGATCGATTTCATCACCTAACCTGCTTTAATCGAAACATCTGTCACCATTTTCTAATGTGCGGTACCGATTTGGTTCGCAGTGATGCTCAGAGTGGCGAGTGGATGGGTATGGACACCGTGGTGGACCAGAATCGTGTTCCTACGGTTTCGGTTGAAGCTATGAGGGTTTGTTTGGACCGTGGGATTTGGTGCTCGACAGTTGTGGCTAGCGTTTACGGCTCTATCTGCGTTTTTTTGGACATCGAATGTTGTCGAAGATACAAGACAGAGAAAGGGCGGAATGATGAGGATAAGCATGAGTTATCGCCTCCATGTGCGGTGGTGGTTTCGGAGTCAGCGCCCGTGGATAACTGTGGTGACGGAAGTGGCGTTGATGTTAAGTGAGGATTCAGTATTTGTGTTGTTGATTGTGATATATATAGTATGTGAAGTTTGTTTGTTTGTTTGTTTTTTTTCCTATTTGAGCAATGAAGCTTTCATTCAACAGAAACAAAGAGGATAACATCACAACAAGAAGCTGTGAAGCCCCCACAACAAACTTACAAACAAACAGAGAAGGTATTGAAGATTAATTGTGGTAGGTATTGTTCCTGTGTGTTGATTCAGTCCGGTGAAAATAATGACGTCAACGCGTTGTTCGGACGTTTAAGTTTAAAATGCGTGACCATTGTGATTGGGTGGAGACAACGTTTCTCCTTATGGTATTCTCGTCGGACGGGAACGTAGTTATTTATACCTAACCACGTTAATGCCACTAACGTAATGTTTGTAATAAAGTCCAAAACGCTTGACGTTGCCGTCGCAACGCGCGACACTGGTAAAGATCTAGCATATATAATAATAATAATAATAATAATAATAATATAATAAATAATAATAACAGGTTTGTTTACGTCGTGTGTTGCAGTGAAACGAAACAAATGATAATGTTAAACAGACGCTATTTAAAAATGAAGCATGTTGCTTAGAAACCCAAACTGTCTGAATCAGTTCAAATTATCATCATCAAGTATAACAATACCAAATAAATACTCTATTGTGAATACAACTTTATTTTAACACCACTTTATATCAGAATGTCCAGGGAAAAAAATAAGCGCAACTACGTACTTATGTTTTTAGAAAACAAATTAACGAACACAGGTTGTTAAAGAAAATTAAATTAATTGATAAAGGAAATATGATTATAATTTTTTTTTATTAAAAACAAAAAGTAAATGACAAAGGGTATATGGTTATAAAAAAAAGAAAGAAATATGTTAAAAGTTAAAGTAAATATAATAATACAATATTCTAATACTAGAATAATAAAATATTAAAAATACTCTATTTTATTACAAAATTAAAATTACTATTCATGGTCATCCATCAACAATATATATAAAAGGTTAAACAAACGTTATTTGAAAAATAAAGCATGTTGTTTAGAAACTTAAACCGTCAGTATCGGTCCAGATTATCATCATCATGTAAAACAATACCAATTAAATACTTTATTTTTAACAACACTTTATATCAGGATGTCAAAGGGAAAAAAAATAACCACAACTACATGCTTATGTTTAAAAAAAACAAATTAACGAACATGAATTATTAAAGAAAATTAAATTACTTGATAAAGGAAATATGATTTTAAAAAGAAAAAAATTTATTAAAAAAAAGTAAATGACAAAAGGGTATATAGTTATAAAAAAGAAAAAAAAGAGAAATACGTTAAAAGTTAAAGTAAATATAATAATAAAATATTATAATATTATTATAAAATTAAAATTACTATCCATGTTCTTTCATTAACAATATATAATAAAATAAAATAAATAAATAAATATTTTTTTACTATTCATCTTCCTTTAAAGATTAATATGTCTAATTAATATGTCTAATGTGTAATAATATGCGTTGTTTGGGATGGTGGGTGTCCAAGAGAATACCTTAGGCAAATCCACATCCCACATTGAATCGAACCTTATTGCCTTGTAGCCCATTGTCGCATGAACACCAATTGAATGTGATCGAACCTTGTGATTGAAAATTACCGATTGAATTCCGAAACACCTACTTAATACTTGAACATCGACTGAAATTCTTGAATGTATTGAATACCGACTAAACCAACCAAATGACCCACATGAATGGTAACTTAACAGGCAACCTACGTCGAGTAACAAGAACAACTAAAAATAATTGAGGTATTCAGGCTAATTCGAATCTCACTTAAAGTAACCAATTATCGATCCATAGTATACAAGTCCGGTTCGAGTCTATTAAATATCCGGGTTTAGTTGTTCGGCTAATACTCTAATAGGATTCGGGTTAGAATAGACTGTGTTCGGAAAAAAAAAAAAAAACAGACACCTACCTTAATCCTTGTTCAGTTTCCTTCTATATTTTAAGTTGTTATATATCAACCAAACACTTGATATTTGGAGAGTAAAGCTTAAAGCCCGATGTACTGCTTAAGTTGTTTGCAGTTGGAGGTTTAGTTTGTAAGGAGGTATAATTTACATAAGCTAACATTGGCAAATGATTTAGCAAAGAAAATTAGTCAAATAAGAGATTTAGACGCTAATGATTAGTTTAAGAGTCATACCGAAACGCTACAATGATTTTGAGTTTAAACAACAAAAAATATCATATAGTTTGTCTCTTGAATTGCATGTGTAGCAAAATGTACAATATTGTTTTGAATTTCCCTTTTAGTAACTCAACTAGTGGAATTTTCGTCAGCACGTGTAAAAGTTGTACGAACACAAAAATAAATTACGAACACAAAATTACAATACACACAAAAAGTGACGATGGTAATTAGAAAAGATACAAATTAAAAAACCAAAAGCATAAGAAAAATGGTAAAACAAAAATGTGTAAAAACGAGTAGTAAAAAATACTACTTGAGGTGTGTAGATATAAGAACACAAATTATAGAGAGAAAGAGAAAATGGATAATTTCAGAATTCTTTGCGTTTACAAGAGGCCTTTATTTATAGCTAAATAAATACAAACTTAGAATGAGGTTTTAGAGTGAACACCAGTGTATTTTTGAATTTGTGAACTGAGTAAACGAATTATAGCCATTGATTTACATCATCAAATCGTAAAATACAATAGTGTATTTTCATCATCAAATTCTGACCATCGAGTTACACTTATGTATTGATAATCAAGGGGGCTAAGAATAGTTCACTACTGTTTACAATCAAGAGGGTTGTTTACAAATAAACCTAACACTACAAACTTAATGGTATATGAGAGTTATGATATGGATACTCACCATTATATATTTTTTTATAAATTCCCCATTGACTATCCATGTGATAAAAGAAAATAATATATTATTTTTTTCTAATGTGCTTGGTGATTTTCTCTCGTTAAAAACATTGTTAGGAAAACCAAATGGAATATAAAACCGTAGGTAAGGTAAAAAAAAGTGCAACACGAATTTTCTCCCCCTAGATCACTAATGTTGCCTCGTTAAGAACCTTACTAATACTCGACCTCATTCTAGTAAGTATCTTTTAAGTGACATTGTAGATTATGAAAGATACTCAAAACTTTTGTCTTCAATAATTTGGTGCTTGATCTCATGATGTGCAAATCTTTAAGCTAAACAATGATTTATGATATTCATTACTGACTTCTAGTGCCTCATCTTGTATATACATATCACAAGATCAATAACCGTGTCGTGTTATATTCCCTACATGTACAAGATTACCCAAACCCTTTTTATGGATTATTAAAGTATAAACTCATAAATTCCGTACCGTGGGTGTATCTAAGTATTTGTTTTTGGCTAATTTCAATGTCTCCTTAACGGACACAAACTATATTTTTTTTCATAAATTAAAAAAAAAATGATATACCTTGTTGTGCAATGGTGGACCTAGGATTTTTTCCAGTAGGATCCACTTTTTTCGGTGTTGAAAATTTTCACCACAAAACATTAAAATTTCAAGTCGGACGTCATTCGGGTCGGGTTGGGGAGCATGTAACAAAATATATTAATCATTACTCATTAGAAAACATACAATAAAAATATAATGTAATTCAAAACGGAAAAAGAAACATTGTAATTTTTAAAGTTCAAATTCACAGCATACGAGGGTTGTGTTGCTAAATATAATGTAATTCGAAAGGGGAAAAGAAACATTGCAATTTTTTAAAGTTCATATTCATAGCTTATAAGGGTTGTGTTGGTGGTTGGGTTTGTTTTTTGGTGTTAAAAAAACCAACACATAAAAAATGAGCTATACAATGATTGGACCCGTGACTTCTTGTTTGTAAACAAAAGGCATTACCACCACACTAGCTTTCTGAAGAAACCCTAGATCAACTAGACCGGAATCTCAGTAGATCTATGGAACGGGCTCTGCATAAAGGGGTTAATCCTTCGTTTAGTTTCATGATGATGAATATAACAGTACTCCAACTGATCCTGCAAAACAGAACACCGTTAGCTCGCCACGGGGAGAAGGGGGTTCATTCCGTGACCACCCTCCAACGTGAGAATAAGTACAGGTAGTCGGAATTTTAAGAAGGTCTATGCACAGACCGAGCGCAACCTTAATTCAAACAGATCTCCTCTACCTCAGCATCGTCCTGAGGATCTGAGCAAAGGAGGTCGAAAGTTTAAGAAGGGTTCGAAAGACTCAAACCAAAGTTCTTATTCACCATACTCTCCAATGGACGCTCGCGCAACAATTAACAAGATAGCAACTCAGAAAGCCATCAAAAATGAGAATCGGGAGCGACAGTGGACTCCTCTCATTAAATCTCCCGCGGAAGTCTTGAGCACTGAGAATTATCAATTCAAACAACCCCAGCCCATGAAGAACACCACACTAGCTTTCTGAAGAAACCCTAGATTAACTAGACCGGAATCTCAGTAGATCTATGGAACGGGCTCTGCATAAAGGGGTTAATCCTTCGTTTGGTTTCATGATGATGAGTATAACAGTACTCCAACTGATCCAGCAAAACAGAACATCGTTAGCTCGCCACGGGGAGAAGGGGGGTTCTCTCCGTGTCCACCCTCCAACGTGAGAATAAGTACAGGTAGTCGGAAGTTTAAGAAGGTCTATGCGCAGACCGAGCGCAACCTTAATTCAAACAGACCTCCTCTACCTCAGCATCGTCCTGAGGATCTGAGCAAAGGAGGTCGAAAGTTTAAGAAGGGTTGGAAAGACTCAAACCAAAGTTCTTATTCACCATACTCTCCAATGGACGCTCGCGCAACAATTAACAAGATAGCAACCAGAAAGCCATCAAAAATGAGAATCGGGAGCGACATTGGACTCCTCTCATTAAATCTCCTGCGGAAGTCTTGAGCACTGAGAATTATCAATTCAAACAACCCCAGCCCATGAAGAACACCACACTAGCTTTCTGAAGAAACCCTAGATTAACTAGACCGGAATCTCAGTAGATCTATGGAACGGGCTCAACATAAAGGGGTTAATCCTTCGTTTGGTTTCATGATGATGACTATAACAGTACTCCAACTGATCCTGCAAAACAGAACACCGTTAGCTCGCCACGGGGAGAAGGGGGTTCTCTCCGTGACCATCCTCCAACGTGAGAATAAGTACAGGTAGTCGGAAGTTTAAGAAGGTCTATGCACAGACCGAGCGCAACCTTAATTCAAACAGACCTCCTCTACCTCAGCATCGTCCTGAGAATCTAAGCAAAGGAGGTCGAAAGTTTAAGAAGGATTGGAAAGACTCAAACCAAAGTTCTTATTCACCATACTCTCCAATGGACGCTCACGCAACAATTAACAAGATAGCAACTCAGAAAGCCATCAAAAATGAGAATCGGGAGCGACAGTGGACTCCTCTCATTAAATCTCCCGCGGAAGTCTTGAGCATTGAGAATTATCAATTCAAACAACCCCAGCCCATGAAGAACACCACACTAGCTTTCTGAAGAAACCCTAGATCAACTAGACCGGGATCTCAGTAGATCTATGGAACGGGCTCTGCATAAGGGGTTAATCCTTCGTTTGGTTCATGATGATGAATATAACAGTACTCCAACTGATCCTGCAAATCAGAACACCGTTAGCTCGCCACGGGGAGAAGGGGGTTCTCTCCGTGACCACCCTCCAACGTGAGAATAAATACAGGTAGTCGGAAGTAAAGTATAGTAAGAGAGAGAGTAGTTGAGAGTGAATACCTCCTTCTTGAAGTCCAAGTTACTTATTTATAGCCAGAGTTTGGGCGCCACAATGAGAGATGATAACTTAACGGAATCTTTCGTTATTCCGTTAAGTTTTGTGGGCAATTCGTTAGTGCACACAGATCGTGAGCTCATCAATGGTTAGGGAGGTGCCACGTGTCATCATGAGACCACTACAATTTATAAAAGTGATCATGCCATCACCGTGATCTTTCTCAGTCGTCCAGATGCTGCCATGTGGCAATTGGTTGTAACCGAAAAGATGCTTTGCATGATTGGGTAATAGTGGCTTCTAGAAGGTTTCACAGCTGTTATCCATCTGTTGCTTGCCACTTGTCCATTCTGTTACAACAGAAAAGATTTCCTTTGCCTCTGCACTAATTCAAGGATTTTGCTAAGGGAAAGTTTCTCCGGATTAATTGTTTCCTTACGCGAGAGGCGCATTAGTTAAGTGATCTTCTTTCCTCTTCCTGCTGCTTGGCGCAACGTTTTTGGTGAGTACTTTCTTTGATATAAATATCGGCCCAAGGTTTGTACATAAAGTGTTCTCCAAGGAATTTGATCAAGGTTAACTTTGAACCTTGCGCGAGCCCGTGCAAGGTGGTTAAGTGATCCTTTCCTTCTTTGGACCTTTGGCGCAGGATTTCAGTGACTTCCCTTGATAGAGAAGTCTGCGCAAGGTCTTCTTAGAAGTTAATAGTGGGTATGGTTCCCTGATTGGCGCAAGGTTCTTGGGACCATACCCCTTCAATCATTTAATTCACAACTAGCTCATAGATCACCGATCGATCGAAGTAAAACTATCGAAGCAATAAAACCCTAAAAATCTCACACTTTTCGAAACTCTAGGTACGTGATCTAACATGATTGTTGAAATCTGAGCTGCAAGTGTAGTTGTTCAGTTATCTGATCTGGATCTGCTCTTGTGAATTGGTTATTGATTGAGTTTTGATTTTGTTAGTTGACAATAAACCCTAATGGCTGATGAGAAAGAGGTGAAGAAAGTAGTTGAGAAGAAGAATGATGATGTGGTTGTAGGGGGAGGGCGGTGATGGCCGATAGGGGTAGGTGGTTGTGGCAGGTGGGTGGTAGCGGTTGTGGTTTATGGTGCTGGTGGTGTGAACAAAGAACCAGAGTGAGAGAGTTAAGAGAGATAAAGAGAAAGAGAGTTGAAAGAGAAAGACTGATTTATCTTTTTATATAGTTTTAATATTTCAAATTTCTTTTTTGTTTTTTTATATGATAATTTTAAATAAGGTTGATAGACTTGATTCTATTTGCACATAACTTTTTGCTATTTACACCAAGTGATATGGCATTAATAAACTTAAATTCGTGTTTTTCTTTTATAATTTCTGATATATAATGTTTTATTAAAAATGAATACGGTTTTGTGATATGCTTATTTTTATCTACATTTTGATATAAATTTTATAAAAAACGGAATACAAAATTTTATAACGACTTTATACGGCTCCGTTTTTTTTGTAAAATTTATAGCAAAACGTAGATAAAAATAAAGACGTCACTAAACCATATTCGTTTTTTATAAAACATTATATATCGGAAGTTATTAAAGGAAAACACAAATTTAAATTTATTAATGTCACATCACTTTATGCATATAACAAAAGGTTGAGTGTAAATAGTATGACCCTTTATATAAATGAGTAAAATAATCAATCTACCTTGATTTAACAATAAACACTAACTGAGATAGGGTTAAAAGACATAACGTGAAGTGGTTGGCAAACATCGAGTACGTTTTTGTACTTTTTGAAGACAAAAGACACACTTTGTAATCTAGTGTTAACATAAATGACGATTTTTGTAATTTACTCTTATTTCAATAGATCTCACTTATCCCTACTGCATAATCGTTGTAGCAACATATACAATGATCTATTTTGATCGCGCCATGGGGTGTTGCATTCTTCAGTTACTTTTGTTAAGCCAAAAAAAATCACATTTGCTAATAGCCCAAAAGGCCTGATGGACTCCTTGTTGCTGGATTGGGTTGCTTATAACAAGTAAAAAAGAAAGAAGTGCGGGATCCGAAATCACTGGTCCCAACTCCCAACCCGATCTACCGGTTTATAACGGTTTAAGATTATTTGTGTTGAAACCGCTTTTGATACTGAATAAATTTTGTATGCTTATTTGTCAACATATTCTGAAAATCATAGCACAAGTAATTCGATTTTAAGTAGAAAAACACGGAGGCAAATATATTAAATTGCAGCCAAATATCTTTTTTTTTAATCTTCATACCGGTTTTGATGCAATAGGTCTTGGGTTCGATTCCCACAAGGGGGGTTTTCCCATATTTATTGGGTTTCTTCCTGAATTGGTGTAACATCCGTCAAAAAAACGGATTTTACCAAACCCGCTCCGTTTATTAACCGAACAATCAGTTTAAAATTTCGTGGCGTATTTAATGCCCAAATTAATTTTAAAGGATACATAATTAATTATTATATTGAAATATATAATTTGTTTTTGAAAAATTGTTAAAAATAATGAAATAAAAATATAATGTTGCTGCCGGGTTTCGAACCCGGGTCAGTCAACCGGTTCAGCAGAGACTTAACACACACACACTCAACCACTGCGCCGCTTAGTTTTCTTGTTCACTATTGAAGACAATTAAATCATAACATGTTTATCGAATTCAAAATCGGCGCGCCCAAATTTCAGTCGTCGGAAATCCCGACTAACTCGCCAAGAATTTACGATTTCTTCAGTTATAACGTAACCCTTAATCACTACATCGGTTATAACCGACGCCTGAGTCCGCGACACAAGCTATAACCGCCGGAGAATTTCTAACCGACGAATCAAGTCGGAAATCGGACCAAATTCATCGATGACCTGCCCTATAAATACCTCCTCGAACCTCTGCAAGCTTTTTCGCTCAAAACCGCACCTTTACCCGACGTAATTCCACTCGCCGGAAAATTTCTGCACATCGCCGGAAAACCGAACCCTTCACTTCTGAGCCTTACTGAACCCCCAGAGCTTATACCGAAGTCACCCACATCCTTTTCAAGCTTGCTGAAGACTCTCTGCCGCAGGACACACGTCGCCGGAAGTTTCTGCTGTCACCGGAGTTTCGCCGGAGAAACAGAGGAGTCCAGTCGGTATACCTTACGCTTAAATCTTTCATTCTTTTTATATATCTCACCTGTAATTAACCTCAAAACACTAAAGAACATGATTAATACATCGAACCAGTCGGACTTCCGATTCTGGTTAAATTCAACGAAGAAGACGAAGTTTCAGTTGTGTATATGTATAATTAAAATCAAGTTATAACTCGGGTTAGACACACAGTCCAGCGGTGACTGTGTGCACATTAAACACGTAAACGTCTCGAGTTCGAATCACGTCCCATGCTCCCTCGCTTTAATAAAAATGTCCTTTTTTTTAACCGAACCGGAGTCACCGCTGTTACATGTTAAGTTTAATAATAACCGGAATAATAACCAAGTTAGACACACAGTCCAGTGGTGGACTGTGTGAATGTTTAATCACACGTCACGAGTTCGAATCCGGACTACCGCACCGGTCCGGACAACTATCCAACCTTTTTAAATAAGGCGGAACTGAAATTATTTAATTGTATATAAGTATAATAAAAATCAGGTTATATAACAAGTTAAACACACAGTCCAGCGGTGGACTGTGTGTTAACCTAAACCACAGGTCCCGGGTTCGAGACCTGTGGAGCGCACCGAGTCACTGATTAAAATCTTTTTAGAAATAAGTTGATTTTCGGATTAATCTAATTAATATATAAATATAATTAAAAACAGAAATATTTCGGGTTAGACACGTAGCTCAGTTGGTAGAGCTGCGTGCACGCGAACGGGAGGTCTCGGGTTCGAGCCTCACCCAGCGCACACATATACGCATACGAACCGGTCAACAGTCAAAGTCAACGGGCAACGGTCAACGGTCAAAAAAAAGTCAACATTTTTTATTATTTTTATTTATTTATTTTAATTAAAAATCAATTAAAAATATTTAAAAATAACATTTTTAAGGTTAGAAAATAGCCTTAAACTCACAAAAATACACCCAACAATCCTACTAAATGGATTAATAAAATCCGTTTACTTACCGAAACATTATGCCATTATCTAGGTTAATTTCACTCGTGGTTAAAACTACTTCGCGTGCATTCAACATCATCAACCGAACGCACCCACTGTGAGTGAATCTTACAACTCCCCTTTTTAATTACCCGTTTTGGGGTGTGTCATGTGTCATAAAATTAACTCGTTTATTTAAACTTGTGCCATACCATATTGTGATCTAAACTTAGATTGTATAAATTGCTTGTAGTTATGTATTTCATTTTGTCTATTTATATGCAATTCATTCATTAGGCCTATCAGTTCCTCGTGTGAGACGAGTTGAGCAACACGTGCCTCAAAACAAATCCCTTATTGTTCGTGTGTGTATTATTGAGTTTATATTGTTTGTAGTTATGTATTTCATATTGTCAAGTTTACGCAATTCATTCATTAGGCCCATCAGTTCCTCGTGAGAGACGAGTTGAGCAACGCGTGCCTCTAAACGATCCATTATTGTTCATGTGTGTATTGTTTAATATTAAATTGATTGGTGAATAAGTTTACATCTATTTTTACTCATGTGTGGTTGTGCACTTTATTTTATAATCAATTAAATAAACTTGTTCAAATGTTTTCCATAGGATTCACTCGCCAACTTTTTGTTGATCCAAAAACCCTTTTTACACATGATACATGTGAACAGGATGAAGCAAGGAAAACATAGGAAATGCCTTAGAAGAAAACAATGAAGCCTAGATTGATGTTTAGGACATGATGTAACATTGATTGTAATTTTCCATTAAAGTGTATTAATGAATATGAAACGTTCAAATAAATGTCATGAGCTTTGATGATAACCCAATCATGCCCCTATCACCTTTTCCGCTGCGGGTCGGGGTGTGACAATTGGTGTATAGGCATTATGCCTAGTGAAGATGGATATGATCAGGTGGTTCTGCTGGTGGCACGATGATACTCCAGTGGTCCGTCAGTGATCCAAATTTACCGTTCAAAAAAAGAGAACAAGATATATCATTGAAGGACTAAAACAATTACATAAAATTTCTTTTTATTGAGTTTTTTTAGCAATTTGTCATCAATGTGACAACTAAGAAATTAAATACGACAATCGAGCAAATTATTTTAACAAGTAATTATTCACATGAGTTGGTGACAACTTATGCTTTTCGAAAAGAAAAAAAAATCTCCACATTTGAACTTGAAGTCAAAATCAAATCCAAAAGGAGAAAAAATGTTTTTTTTTTACTTCTTTTCCGCACACCGTCCTATGTACGAGCGAGCCTACCATTTGAACAATCGGTCCCTTGAGAGTTTATATAATACCAATTTACGCAAGAGGGCTAAACCAAATTTCACCTTTTTAACTTTATAACAAAATAATATCGAATAAAATCATGATCGCTCTACCTTAGCATATCAACTTACTTTGAGTTTTCATCCATTGGCGAGTAAGTGAATTTGGTGGTCGAAGCAGAAAGCGACGGGGGATTGTGGGTTTGTCCATTTGAATCCGTTTTAAGCTTGTAATTTTTACAAGAGCGCCGCATATAATGGATACTGATCCGCTTTGTCCATCCATTTCTCACAACTTGTTTTTTTTCAAGTTTAATATATGTTGCTCAATTCTATGCCTTAGTCTTCACGACAGCAAAAACATCTAATTCCATTAATTAATGATTCGTGGTGGTGAAATTTAACTGACTTTTTTTAGAACAACTAACTCATACACCCTCTAATCATACCCTTAAATTTATATTTTTGTCTACCAATAACGACGAGTAACTCACGATAGTGGTTGATTTATATTATAGTTGAACTTTTTTAATTATTGATTCATGGACTGAATATAGCAAACAAAAATTACATCAATTTAAGTTCTTTTTTTTAAATAGATCATGATTGTAGGAATAGTTAAAACACAGTTTATATAAATTAATAATATTTAATCAAGAAAATTATATGAAAGGGAGATAAGCAATCTCAAACAGCTTGTAGGTGCATAATAATGCAATATGCAGGTAAAGCAGCAATGCCAAACACCCCTCGACCGGTATAAACAACCACACACGAATCTTCTTAGGGCCAAATGCTAGCAAAATTCATTGCCCAACTACGACTTCAATAATTTGTTTTTCAAAGTGGGTGAAGAATCATAGAGCTTCAAAGTGCATTTCCTGCAACAACAAGGTGACGTCTTTTCATTAGACCCGTTTGATGTTATATAATCAAAACTAGGTTATAATCCGTGCAATACACAGATTAAATAAAGAAAATGCCAAATAGTTAGTAACGAAGATTTAGGAATTTTAGAACTATTATTTGAGTTAAGATGTGGTTAGAATAATGTATATAAGTTACTAATTAATATATTATGTTTTATTAGTATTGTTTTTTTAATTAACTTATTTAAACTAAGAAAGAGAATATGAATGGGTAATAAGAGAAGCGGGAAAAAAATATTGGACTCACAGAACTGTAACACGTGATGCAGCCAGTTATATATTAGTATTAGCGGTGGCAACTAGCAAGAAAACAACATAAAGTGGAGGTCAAGGTATCAAATTCTGGTCCCATTAACTTTGCATGCGGTTTACATAATTTATACTTTGTCATATTGGTCATGGGACCAGCGGGGGATCCGGGGTGGGACACACAAACAAAAGTACATAAAAATACCTGACTGCAGATTGGGCAAGTGTTGCTTCGTTCCATCCACTCGAGAATGCATGAAAGGTGAAATTGATGGTTACATTTCGTTACTATTCTTGGATTCTCAGTATCATACTCTGCATGTGATCAATGTTTTGAGTTCAAATTCATTGATTAAACATAAAGTCTGCCTTTCAAAAGTCAAATTCTAGAAAGTCAAAAATGCATATTTAGCAATCAAATTACCTTCAAAACAAGTGGGACAAACATCTTCTTCCTCCATTGTTGAACAATCATGACTTTTCGATGTTTGAAGTCCAACCTCAACCTTCTTAGGGGACTCAACACTAGGGGTGTTACCCTCGGCTACATGGTCATATATCTTGACTTTAACAAGAGTCGGTTTTTGATAAGCTTGATCATCGGAGGACATGTTTGTTGATTGTGGAATTCCTAAAACCACATCAAATGGAATAGGGGTTGGGGGAGATCTGTAAGTGTCGGGTATTGATGTGTCAAGATTTACATCGATAAGTAATCTTGTGGAAAACGAACTCTCACGGGGTGTTGTTGATTCATGTTCCTCCAAAGCTGGTGGACACTGCAATTCGAGTTAGAAAAGATAAGTTAGCAGATCATATTCAATGAAAATCGTCAATTTGAGTAATATTTTCTTGCTAAAGGGTCAATTTGAGCTGTAAAAGATTTTAAAGTTTAGGACCTTAATTGATTTCACACATAAGTTTGTGTTGCATGATTTTGTCATGTTTTGCATCAATGTCTCTAAACTTACAGTTACTCAACAGATACATCCTTTTTGCATATTTTGGCCTCTATACTTTATAAAAAGGACCTTTGTTAAGTTTTTATAAGTTAAAGGACTAAATCATGCAAATAAAAGCTCATGCGTGATTAGGTCAACCCGACTTGTTTTGACCCGTTACCCAACTGACGAACCCGTCTCACCACCTCTAAGACCAGTCCTTAATAGCATTCAGTGTAAGAATGCTTAAAGAACAAAATCACGAATAGTCTAAATACCGTTGACTTTTGAGGTCAAGTTTTCGTATTGAAAATAATTATGAGAAAAAAAAATTTTCCTACGTGCAGAAATATCAACACCAACATGTTGATAGTCAAAAAATTGTGATGTATGGAAACAATATGTGTCTTGCAATTACCAAATTCATATCACACATGTTGGAAACCAGCAGTTTGACCTCAAAAAGTCAAACTATATGTACCTTGTTTCAAAGAATAGTTAACTGGCATCGGTAGTGTAATGTGTGAAAAATACGTACATAATTATACACTGGAGTTCCATGGAGCTGGAATTTTTGAGAAGAAGAGCAGCAACCTCCCATTATTGGTTATGCTTTCGTATATACTTTATAGTTTTGTAGACCCTTCAATGCTATTCAACACGAGCCAATTTAAGTGTCCTACAATACCCAACGAAAAATGATTTAATTTCACGATATGCATATATGTAAATCATACCTCACTTGAAAATAAAATCGCTACATAACAGGATTACCGGAGTTTTTTAAAGAATGACACTAAACCAATAATGGACGTAAAATGCATCGCTTTTTAGTTTTTATTGAATCGACTGTTTCAAAACCTACTAATATTTCACGGCAGAAATCATTGTATTTCATCACACAACAACTTAAAAAAACATATAACCGCATAGACACCAACAAAATTTGCCTAAAAGAATACCTTTACCAAGAATCAAACATAGAAGAACATAATCATCATCAAAAGTTCAAATTACACCCAAACAAATTATAACAAATTTCATTGGGCAGATAAATTAGAACACACAAACACACACCGCGTGCCCGAATGGTTAACCAAAGATTAAGAGCAAGATATTCAGAGAATAAGCATACAAGGAAACAAATCAGTCTTCAAGACAAATAATTTTCACAGCAAAATCATAAACCTAAACAGGAAAAATCATAAAATAGCACAAAAATGACACATTTAAAAGAAAACACATCAGAAAAACAACCATACTATTCAAAATCAGATCAACCATCCCAAGTACATAACCATGAGATTCATCCAAAAAATAATCATATTAAAACAAACATGTCTACAAAGGGAGATAATCCAACTTTGTCTAGCTTTAATCATATATGAACAAACAAGTCCATAAAGATCCTGATAAAAGTGAAATAATCCAACTTTTTTTAATTATCATTCTACAGGATTATAATCAAGACTGTAGAAGAGGTATTCAAATGTCAGGACTCAGGAACACTGCACTACAAAATCTTACAATAAAATTTCCTAAATCAAGCATAAGCATAAAGCACTTGTATCATTAAAAAATATTAAAAAAGAAACACACCCACCTCATATTTCAGTAAGATTTTCAAAACCCAAGAACAAGAACCAAAAAGATTATAACTTTCATGAGCAGAAAATCTTGATTCCAAAAAAGAAAACACACCCACCTCATATTTCAGTAAGATTTTCAAAACCCAAGAAGAAAACACAAAAAGATTAAAACTTTCATGAACAAAATTCTTGATTACAAAAAAGAAAACACACCCACCTCATATTTCAGTAAGATTTTCAAAACCCAAGAACAAAACACAAAAAGATTAAAACTTTCATGAACATAAATCCTTGATTACAAAAAAGAAAACACACCCACCTTGTAATTCAGTAAGATATTCAAAACCCAAGAACAAGATAGAAAAAAGATTATAACTTTGATGAACAGAAAATCTTGATTACCTTATAAAGAGTAGTGATGAAGAGGGTAGTGAAAGGGCTTTTGTTTAGGAATCCCACCACTACAATAAATTTTGAATAGTTTAGTTTTAAATAAAAAGGAATAATAATAATAATAATATAAGAATTTGGGTGGAGAAAAAAGAAGGAACAAATGAGTCAAAAACAAGGAATTTGATAGGCATGCTTCAAGGGGAATGTTAGCATCGTGTTGTACCCTACAACTTTAAAAGTATAGTAGTGGGTCCCACTGGCTGGCTGCTTTGCCATCAAGCAGCCAAAATTTGTTTAAATAAATGACAAAAGATGTCTATGAATCTATGATTTGATTTTTGAGCCGGTAGCTTTTAGATTAACGAAAAAAAGATGAGTTAAAAAATATGGCTTCGCCCGGGTTCGAACCGGAGACCTTCAGTGTGTTAGACTGACGTGATAACCAACTACACCACGAAACCGAAGATGTCATTTTTATAAAATGAAAGCTACTAAACTATGTATTAACATATGTGTAAACTTAAGACAGTTTTTTTTTTTTTTTGTAACATAGTGATTTGTTGATGTGCTAAATTATTAGAGTAAAAGGAAGAAATAGTTGATAATTTATGGCTGGAAGATAACACAGCATTCGTATAAAACAACAAAGTTTGTTTGAGACCCGTTTAATCCAACAAAGTTCCTAAGCGGAGGTGTGATTGGGTTGTCCGCTATCTCACTGATTTACGTATTAAAAGAATCCGCTCGATCTCCTACGCAGTTTGAACCGTCTTCACCTTGAGAAAACTTGTAGGTTGTCACCATTTGCTCCAAGATTGCGGCATCTAACCAAGTGTCTATTAGAAGGACGTTTTATCTCATTTGGCTACTTACCAAAAGAATAGACCCTTAAATGATATTCCTTTGTCTCGGAACTCCCTAGCCATTTTGACTACAATAGAGCACTTCCACTTCCTGCCATGATTTGTGTCCACAATGTTATGAATAGTGCTAATGCAATTATACCAAAACAAGTTCTTTTTAGTTCTCGTCCCCACCACCATTTAGCTAGGGGCGTTAAGTTGATGGTTCTTAAACATCACACACCTAGCTCACCGTGATACCTGGGTTTGATGGCTTTATTTCACGCAACCCAATGGATATCATGGTTGGTCCTGATCCCGCCATATCATGGTCGGAACTCCACGATCGGCTGTTCACCAGTCACCACCTTGATTCTATGGGATCTCCTATAGTCACACGAGCCTCGATCGATTTCTTTGCAATGAAAGGTAAACCTTTGAAATTTAATTTGTTTTTGATTGTCAACTACGATTTTAACCTTGTTATGGGACCACAAATACAAACATAAAATTCTGTATCGATTGTTCATTATGTTAGAATGATGCTAAGATTTCTGAATTTGGTAGCTGAGAAGGGCTTCGACACACTAGGAATACTCTTCCTGGCCCAGACCCATGTTTTATTTATTTCTCCAGCCCGTTTCCACTTCCCCATCTCATTCTTAGGCCCACTACTAATAAACCACGGCCCATATTGTGTCTTTATTATTAGATATTTTTTACATAATTTATAAATCTGAATTCTGATTAAATGTTTCACAAAACTTAAAGGTGTAATTTAAATTATAGATTGTTTTAGAAACAAATAAATTATTACGTTTATAATTAGAGATTTCGTTGGGTTGCGTGATGGGATGTTATCGTTGATGTGTAGGAACTTGAGTAGTGGTGTAGTTTGAACAAAAACTGAGGGCCAGACTCTTAAAAGCCTAACATTTTACAGTACAAATTTTATTTTTGGTAAAATTTATACTACGAGCGAAAAAATCGTTGGCGGGCGAGGGGATCCAATAAAGCTTCGCTCCTGCACTCGAGGTTAGACCGGATAATGAATGAGATTCTTAGGGAAAGGCCAAGAGTGGCTAGTATATCAGATAAAATAAAGGTGGGGAGATTAAGATGGTTTGGACATGTGAAGATTAGGTAAACAACGTCGCCAGTTAGAGTCGTGGAAACCCTTACTGTAAAGGGAGGAGGAGTAGGGGTAGACCTAAATAGACATGGGATGAGCGGATTAGGCAAGACTTAGTAGACTCGCACCTTTTTGAGGACATGGTCCGTGATAGGAGTTCATGGAGGCGTATGATTAAAGTTAACAATTGTTAGGGAGGGTATAGTAGTGCCTTAGTTGGGTTTTTATAGTTTCCTACATTTTAGGTGAACTTTGCATTTGCTTGTCTTTCTGTATAATTTTATGTTTGTGGCTTGTTTATGATATCTATGTTTCTTATCTATGTTACTCTCACCTTTTTTTTTTGTTATTTGGTAGTTCTCTGTTTATACCATTAAATTATGTTTGCTTGTTGTTTGTTTTATAGATGGGGTATCTCTGGAAGTAATCCCTCTATTATAAGGCAGAGAGACAAGGTTTGCCTATTATAACACCTTGCTATTTAAGGTTAACATCCGTACAAACCTTAAACCCTAGCATGCATTGAATCATACAAGATAATCTCAATTTTGTGTAATTAGGTCATTGTGTGCATAGCAAAGTCTAAATTGTCACGTGTCATGCATTAGTGATCCTCAGGGCCGGGTCACACGCTAGTTTGTCTCGCACACACAAACGTTGATGAAAATAGTCTGAATGTGTTGTTATATGTGTTATTGTGTAAATATCAAATGTGTATTCGCCATTCAGTGCTATATACGATTTTAACGTGTATAATACCCTTTATTTTTTTATTTACTCTTTTAAACTTTTTGCATTTAACTATATAACTATACCTTGAGCCATTGATTAATACGTGGAGTTGTCACTTCCTCTACGGGGTAGAAAAGCAAATATCATACATGATAATAATTAGGAAACATATGCTACATGATTTATTAAAACAAAAATTTGCTACAAGATTTAACATCATGGAAAAAAATGTACCAAATTATAGTAGTAAAAAGACACACCCCCATTGGAAGTCTAGTAATTAGGCCTCGATCATTCTGAACTCATATACCATTGATCTGTGAACGAACATCATCAGTTTTCCGGTGTAATATTGGTCGCGAGTAGCTCCTCTCCGGCGGAGTTGGACAATGATGCTAGCTTCTCTTGGTTGTATAGTTTACTTAACTCATGGTAATAAGGACAAGTTCTTGACTCCAAAGACCTCTTCTTGTTTGCATCCTTTGTTTTCCTAAAATACTTGTTTATATTCTCCCACTTCTCTTTACACCTCTTTGCACTTCTCTTGTAACCCAACTCTAACATTCCTTGTGATATCCTCTCCCATAAAGAACCTCTAGCATGTTCTTCACTACTACCACCAATGCCATTGTTCACATTGCTCCTTATGTTTATCAATGCCAACACTTCATCTCTTGGCCATCTCTTTCCAATGTCATCTTTTGCTATTGCCTGGTCGTGATTAGGGTACTTTCGATCGGTGATATTCTCTAAAGAGGGTATTTGGGTAATTTCACTTAGGGACATGGGCTTGTCAATATTTGTTGCCTCAACTTGAAGTTCTTGTAAGTTTATATCAAAAGGGATTTGAATCTTGTTGTCAAGAGATGTGATCTTGTTGAGGAACTCGGTGATCGTAGATTGCCTATCTCTTGCCATCTCTTGTTCATGTTCCCTAATTTGAATTTCCATTTGCATCCTTTCCATTTCTTCCCTCCTCCAAGCTTCTTCCCTTTTCCGTTTCTCTTCGTCGCGATTCGCCATGTCTTCTAGTAGCTTTTTGTGCATTTCTTCTTGTTGAGCCATCATCTTGTTCACCAAGTCAACACACAACCCTTTGACCATCTTGAATTTCTTGTGCTTTCTCTTTCTCTTCTGTGCATCATTTTGATCAGTTGGTTGTGTCATTATCTCACTTGGGTCCTTTTCAAAATGACCTTTTTGCCCCTGGGCCTCAAGATTTTGTACTTCTTTTTCTTGTAGTTGTGGTTGTTCTTGGTGATTGACATTTTCATGAGATTGATCAATGGTGACATGATGGTGAGTGTTTTGGCCAGAATTATTGCAGAAACTCCTGCATGTTTCTTCTTCAAACTTCTCTTTGCATTGTTCTGAACTCCTTTTGTACCCCATCTCTGCTAGCTTTCTGTACCTCCAACAATCATTATACAAAGTTAACAAACATCTAAATATATATATTGGGCACACATACATTTTTGTCTGCATCTTAAAATATCTCTACCTCTAGTGTAATATTGTCAAACATTTCAATTTAAAAAAAATATATATATATATAAATTTAATTTATTAAAAAAAATCATAATTTGATGGATAGAAAGGGTATATTAACATGTAATATAAATAGCCAATAATCTGTGTCACAAAGAAGAAATGATAATAATAACAATTATAAGCTTTGCTAATCAAGACTGCAATAATTTTTAATCAGTATTATAATTGTTGTTTTCTAGTTAAATAAGCATTAAATTTGTTAAAAGGCTTCATTATATAATCATGTAAAGAAAGCTACCAATATAAAAGATGACCAAGTGACCCACCAATAAAGTCATTGGGTTCAAGTGAGTAACGGAATATGAGTTTTTGCCTTTAACAAGTATATATAATAGATGATTTGAAAAGGAAATTCTAGTACACTAGTTATTATTAAATTGCTTCACTCATTTTGTAAAACAGAAGTGTCACATATAAAGTTGGAGATGATAATTAATAGAAAACAAAGTGGTTATCTTCCATATTTCAAGAATATACAGCATTCCTTACATATATATAGCAAATGGGTACAAATTAAAATATGTCAAAATAATAATAGTTACATCTTCTCTTCTTAAACAAAACATCAAACTCTCAATCTAAAACCCTAGTTCACATTAACATGATATATATATAAAATAAAAGTGAAACTATAATTGGGTTTTTTAATAATAGGATTAGTTTAGAAACATATTGATTTAGCTTCACATCCTAAACATGTGACCTTAATTACATCATCAAAGTTCAAATCTGTATGATCATTACAAAGATAAATATTTGTAGTTATTAATTTCTTTTGGAATTGATTGTCAATAATTAATTTGCTTAATTATTGCCAATTAGCTTAGAGTTAATTACTAGAATCCTCTAGAGGTTGATTATGTGGTATTTATGATTAAAAAAAACTAGAAATCAGCCAAAGTAACTATTAACTAATTAAAGAGAACATTTAAGCAACATCAGAAGAATAATTATTATACATCTGTACCTGGAAACATGGTCCCACGTCAAATCTTTGAACCAATTCTCAGAACTAGATTTGATCCTCAATAATTGAATAACTTCATCATCAGACCATGGCTCATTATTTACATCAAGATCCAGATCAATTTGTTGATCTACTTTGCCTTGAGTATCATTGTATTGATCGCGTGTTGGTGTTCGAACAAAGTGATTGGATTGAAAAATGTTTTGATGATGGTGATGAGTATTAAGAGGAGAGAACATGAGGGGATCAAAAGATAGAAAATTTAAGTTTGTTGAAGTTGAAATTGGTGTTGTTTGGATCAGAGAAGAATTTGGAGGAATTGTTGAAGCGGGTGTAGAGATGAACCTGTGAAAATGCTCAACTGGGACTCCATCAAACATAGTCTTAAACCCTAAATTGATTTGGTGGAACCACTATATACTCTCAACACACACACACACACACACACTTAGTTTTACTTACTTTACTGTCTGCAAAACCAATAATCTTGAAAAAAATAAAGAAAGAGTACCCTTTTCTTGAAAAGAAATGATATTGAAAAACACAAGAAAAAATATCCTTTTTCTTGCTTTGTAAACACTTACTTTAAGCACATAATTACACACTTACTTACTATGTGTAAAAGAAGTGACACTGAAGAACAAATAACACAGTAAAGACCTTGTCTTTTTCAATGCATCAAATGTTCATCTAACACACACTTATACACACAAACAAACAAACTTACTGTGTGTTAAAGAAATGATTTTGAAGACAACATAAACTATACACACACAAACACACAGAATCACACTACCAAGTGTCTAAAGATCTTTTGTGAAGTGAAACAGCAGAAACACACTTACTGTGTGTAAGATGAGTAGAAGTAAGCTTTGTTGAAGAAGCTGAAACACACACTAACTATGTTCTTGCTAGAGAATGAAAACAGCATAGCACAAGTTACCCTTTTCTCCCTCACTTTTTAACACACACACACACAACAGTCACTCACTGTGTGTAAAATGGTCTCTCTATCTTATCATTGTCATGGTTTCATTAAAGACATTTGTCTTATGTGACAGTAGAGAGAGAGAGTGTAGGCCATAGTCTTCTATCAAATATGAGGAGAGTGAGAGTGGGAATCAGTAGAAGCCAATTAGTGGATAGCACGTGCACGTGACCATACACGTGGGACTCAGTGTCTGCACATGGTAGTGTGTGAGTGTTTAAGAATCCTATGTAGATAGCAGGACAGAAGGGGTAGGGGGCCTTAGATTGATCATATGATGGTGTAATAAACGGCAAAGATATAACAGGAGCACGTGAATGCATGCAGAGACTTGGGTCCATTTATTTATAGACAAGAAGAGAAAAGTATTTGGTAGTGTCGAGTGTACCTTAACTCTTTAGACGAACAGTCGAGCCGACTGCTGGATTTTTATGAAATTTGCTCTTATTATTATTATTTTTTTAATTTTATAAAAGTGAGAGGTAAAAAGAAAGTGTCGGACCATGGGTTTAGTTTTGATATTGAAGTTATTTCTTTTCTATGTTAGCGTCACTTATATTTATATAATTTATAAATAATAGATATTAAGGGAGAGAAGCGAAGAGAGAGATAGAGAGGACGAGAGAGATTCAGGAAAGCATCGAGTAGAAGCCATTGTTCAAGGGAAGAATAATTTGGTACAGGGATCTCCCCAGTATCGGATCAACCCGATGTCCCTCCCGAGAACATATTGTGTACACTTGTCGCCTTGTTGGGTTAAAACTTATATTTTTGGTTTTAGTTTATATAAGCGATCGATTTGGTTATAAACAATTTGGTTGATTCAGTTATCGAAAATATAGTTCGATTAATTCAGTTAACAGTCCGCTTCGAAGGTAGGTGAATCCTAGCAGTTTCAATGAATAAATCCGGATATATCTCCAATCAAATAACATATTAGCAATTATTTTAATTAATTACATAGAATGAGTTGCAACTTATGTCTTATTTATAAAAAATAACATATAACATACGTTTTTCAAACATATAACATATTATTTATAAAACTAAAATATATAAAAGTTTACTTGTCGGTTCAGTTCAACTAATATTAGGTCTAATGTTATTTGCGAGACACATGAGTAGTACTCTAATCGTGCTCAAGTATAGAACTTGCTGATAAGCACTCTAATTGTGCTCAAGTATAGAACTTGCTGATAAAGTACTTACTGATAACGTACTTATGGATGATAATGATCAAAACCATGAGCGTGATTAGCGGATAAGTTCAAACGTTTTAAACATCTTTTGGATATAGTTTGACTTATATTTATTCAGATACTTGAGCTATAGGCCGACACATAATTTAGTCGTGTAAAGGTGTTACATTTCTTATGTGACTGTTGTGGTTTGGAAATGTGTTTCTTTAATATCTTCAGAGCATTGACGGTCAATATACTGTACTGTCTCTCATAGGTGGTTATAAATATGTAATAATTGTTTGGAAGTTAAAACCAATGTAAATGCTAATTATTCTCTATGTAGTAGTGTGTAGTAGTGTAAGCATATCATGATGTCTCGCTCTACTTGCCCCAAGAGTGCATAGTCCATTATCTATATCTATTTTAAAAGACGACCTAATGAATAGTAAATGTATTTGATTGGTGTATGAGGCTCGGTCTTGGGCTATGATTGAACTAAGTATTCCTTTATCTATTTTAAAAGACGACCTAATGAATAGTAAATGTATTTGATTGGTGTATGAGGCCCGGTCTTGGGCTATGATTGAACTAAGTATTCCTTTATCTATTTTAAAAGACGACCTAATGAATAGTAAATGTATTTGATTGGTGTATGAGGCCCGGTCTTGGGCTATGATTGAACTAAGTATTCCTTTGTTTTTTTTTGCCCGCTACACGTATAGACTCCCTTATGCGTCACCATTGTTCTCCTCAGCCACATATTTATTCCACATCCCACAGTTCCCATCCCCATTAAAGTGGCATCTCATCAAAGTGACATCGGATTTCACATGACGATCCATTATATTCATTAGGAGGTTTACCATGTATGGATCAGTCTCAAGTAGGGGTGTATATAAAATCCAATTAACCGAATAATCGAATTAACCAAACCAAAGTAACCAAACCGAAGCAATAACCGATGGTTCGGTTTTTTATTTTTGAATAACCGAATTTTCGGTTTCTGTTAATCATATATCTAAAACCGAAAATAACTGAACCGATTAACCAAACATACACATATATCTATATATATATATATATATATATATATATATATATATAATCAATTTACCAAACTCTCTATAATCTAATATTATTTATAAGTTCATGGCTCACTAGATTTTTAACCTTTTAGTCCAATTGAGGGTCCATTAGTGTTTGTTTTATTATAACATAGGGCGCATTACTAATATGCATGTGGTATCTATATAGTTTTGCAAGTTTTATATTCATGAGCTTATATTTTACAAGTTTTAGATATATCGGATAATTAACCAAAATTAACCAAAACCGATCCATAACCAGCGATTAACCGAACAACGGTTTAACCGACCATCGGTTATTATTATGGTTAATACTTTTCAATTAACCAAACCCTCAGTTAACCGACTTTGCACACCCATAGTCTCAAGATATATGAGCTCAAGTGGATGGTTGGCATGTATTGATGTATGCCCACAATCCACCACAATTTTATCTGTACGTGGGTCGACTACTCTATGTGCTTGTAAGTGGTTTAATGGTTCATTAATATTTGTCGATTGCGTGTGTATTTCATTACGATATGATATGTTATTTTACTTTTGATACGCATATGTGAGTGGGAATTGGCTACGTGTGGATTATTCTACAAAGTATAAGAATTCATAGATGGATGGCATGTGACATTTCTATTGTTTTGCAATAAGGGTATCATAGTAATTGTAAAACTAGATTAATTATGGAATTAATAAGTCAGTTTTAATTATGGTAGATTTTTATGAAACCCTGCTATAATACGATCCCAAAAACCCATAACAATCTTCCATTTGTTTTATCTTCATCGCAAAAACCTCATATGCGATTATCAAAAAATTGAAAATTCGCTAATTTTTTAACTTCAGATGTCTAGTATTTTATATGACGGTGTGTTTTGCGTTTGTTTACATGCAGTTTTGTATTAAAACTCCCTGTCTAACTGTATGTACCAGTGTTTATTTATTCGCATAGTGTTTATACAAATATTTGAACTAGAGGCTGATACATAATTTAGTCTTGTAAAGGTGTTACATTTCTTAAGTGTCTCTTGTGGTTTGACAACTTTTTCCTAGTTAAAGCCAATGTAAATGCTCATTATTCTCTATGTAGTAGTGTAAGCAGATGCTGAGGTCTCCCTATACGTGCCCCAAGAGCGCATAGTCCATTATTATCTATACATTTAAAAGACAACATAAAGAATGTTAAAGGTATTTGATTGGTGTATGGAGGCCGGTCTTGGGCTTTGATTAGCCTAGGGGGAACTGAGTATCCCTTTGGTTTTCTGCCTGCCACACATCTACAGTCCCTTTCGCATCACCATTGTTCTCCTCAGTAACGTATTTATTCCACATCCCACGGTTCACATCCCCATTAAAGTGACAGCTAATCAAAGTGCCATCGGATTCCACATGACGATTCATTATATTCATTAGAAGGTGCATCATGTATGGACCAGTCTTAAGACATATCAGCTTAAGTGGATGGTTGGCATGTATTGCTATATGCCTATAGGGGTCGACCACTCTATGTGCTTGTAAATGGTTTAAAGGCTCATTAATTTGTAAGTGGTTTAAAGGCTCATTAATATCTGTCAACTGCCTGTGTATTTCATTAAGATTTTGTGTTTTTTTCTATAATATCATGCCAAAAGAATATAAAATATCATGCCTAAAATTTAAAACACAATGCTTACATACGTTTCTCACACTTTTTAGGAGCTTTTAACTTTGTACCCAACTCCTAATCACATATAATATTCTTAGATATATACATATATTTGTGGCATACGGAATTGTTTTAACATGCGTAAAACAATTATACAATAAAATTTCTCATCTTTAAAACCTATAAATCCTATCAATTCTAATGAAAATTTTAAAGTAATTCAAACTATTGCAATTAAAAAAATAAGTATTGGTCAAGTGAAATTCAACCTAAATTTAATACTTAAAAGTTAAAACAGTAACAAATTTGGAAACATATATATTTAATTAACCTTTTAAACGGAAAAGGAAAAAAACCGATGACCAAAATGAACGATATGTGTTCCTCATGAGATTTATTTTACTGTATAATATAGATATAGATTAAACGTGTGTCATATATGGTTATACATATATACATATATATACATATATATATATAAATGTAAATACTCACTATTTAAAAGTTAAAACAATAATAAATTTGGAAACATATTTAATCAACCATTTAGACGGGAAAAGAAAAAAAAAACATGATGACCTAAATGAATAACATGTGTTCTACAAGATGTTTAGTTTACTATATAATATAGATATACATATAGATTAAACATGTCTCTCACATATGGTTATAAATATGTATCAATGGCCAATGTAAATACTCACTATTCTCTTTGTAGGAATGCAAGCACATTATGAAGTCTCCCTATATCAACCCTAAGAGTACATAGTCCATTACATTCGTTAGAACGTGTATCATGTACAGATAGGTCTCAAGATATATCAGCTTAAAGTGGATGGTTTGCGCGTATGGTTGTATTCCCACAATCCACCACAAATTTATAGGTATATGGGGTCGACTCTATGTGCTTGTAAGTGGTTTAGTGGGTCATTAATATTTGTCAACAGCCTGTGTATTTCTTTATGATATGATATGTTATTTTACTTTGAGAAAAATGCATACATAGTCTGTGGTTTGCTCAAATTTCACCTTTAGTCCCCAACTTTTAAAATTACATTCTTGACCCTATGGCTTGATTAGGGGTGCACACGAGTCGAGCGGCTCGCAAGTTACTCGAGATCGACTCGAGAAAAAGCTCGAAACGAGCCGAACATTATCGAGCCCGAATCGAGCTTGAGCCTAAAATAAGGCTCGTTTATTTATCGAGCTCGAGCCTAGCATGTGAAGCTTGTCGAGCCTTATCGAGCTTTAGTATGATATTACTTTTTATTAATGTTAATAACATTTACTCCTTATTTAATGTTGTCTAGTAATTGAGCCGAGCCGAGCCGAGCCTATTTAAACATGTTTACGATTCGAGCCCGAACCTAATAATAAGCTTGTTTTGTAAACGAGCCAGAGCTCAAGCTTCACTTATTAAGCTCGTGAGCCTAAACAAATATGTTATTTAAATTATTTTATTTTGTATATTGATTAATAAATAACAAACGAGCCGAGCCCGAGCCGTGCCAAGCTCGAGCATAAGAAACTACCAATGAGTTGAGCTCGAGCTTGAAAACGAAGTTCGAACAGAGCCAAGCTTGAGCTCTCATAAATTAATCGAGCCTGGTCGAGCTCGGGCTCGGTTCGGCTCGTTTGCATCCCTAGGTTTGATTAGTTGTTACTCAGATAGTCCCTAAAGTAGATGAAAGTTATTGTATCAGTTAAATGGGTATGATAGAAGAAAGTTGTCCTTACTAACAGAAAATGATAATTAAAACCTTACGAAAATAAATAAAGAAAATTGTGGCGCCTATTAATTATTTAATCTTAGACAAAACGGTAAACCCACCTTCCACTTCTTCTTCATCGAACATGGTTAATTAAGATTTGTAGGTTTTGATTTGGGTTTGATAGAGTTTTTTTTTACTTGGGTTATCAAGATTTTACTGTCAAGAGATGTGAAGAAAATGAAGAAGGATGGTGAAGCGTTTTGAGTTAGGGTTTTTCAATCAAGACCGGAGAAGAAGATGGGGGGCATCTTTATTTTTATAGTTAAATAATAATGGGCCTATTTGAAATTTTAAATAACTAATTCATATTTTTATAGAGTAAATTGCACAAAACGTCCTTTATGTTTCACCAATCTTGCTGGTTTCAGCCTTAATCTTTAAAAGTTGCCAAAAACAACCTTTACGTTTATTTTTGTTGCCGGTTCAGTCCTTTATTACTAACCAAGTTAATTATCTCAGTTTATTTCCCTCACATGCCTAACATGTGAGGGTATATTCGTAATTTTGTTTCCTCTTCTTATTCCTGATGACCCATCTCGTTCTAACAACAAACAATCTCATTTCATCTCTCCACCAACAATCTCACCTAACCCTCCCAAAATCCCAGCAACCCTCAAAATACCATCTCAAATGCTGCTGGATGCTCCTGGATGCTGCTGCCGTTGCCACTGCCACTATCAGGCGCCACCATCTATGGGTCGCCATTACCGCTATTTTCACTGCCGCTGCCTCCGCCTGCTGTTGCTATCGTAAAAACAAATACAGCAGGTGAACCCCCTACAAATCGCCAACACACGACCATCGTTACCACCGCCGCCTACACCTACCAGCTGCTGCCTGCCGCTGTTATGGGTTGGCAGTTGGCACCACCATTACCGCCGCTGCCGCCTGTGTCGTCACCATAAAAACAAATAAAGCTGGTGAACCCATTTTGATGCCTTTTATTCTCAAACAACCCGTTTAACCAAAGCCCATTTTTAGATGTTTTTTTGAAACGACCTATTTTGAACTATCATCTGACTTGACCCACATCGCCAAGCTTTAAGTCCAGAAAAGGGGGGTGTTGGTAAAACTACGTGTAGTTCGATTCTTGCGATTCTTTTGGCGTCTGTTAGATCCTCTGTTCTCATTATTTCAACTGACCGTGCTCATAATCTTAGCGATACGTTTCAACAGAGGTTCATCACCGTACAAATCACAGATCTGACGTGATACTTTTTGAAGATCTGTTTAAACTTCAATCCAACGCCTTTGTCATCGGTTGATGATGCGAGGTGGTGGTTGTTGTGGCAGATCTAGATGGAGGCGGAGGTGTTGTGTGACGATTCAGATGGAGGTGGTGGTGTGGCTGATCTGGATGGAGGTGATGTGTTGGTGTGGTGGATGTAGATGGAGGCGGTGATGAGTGGTGGATTTGGATGGTTCTGTTGTTGCAGACAATTCATAGAGGGAGAGAGATTGAGAGAGAGGGGGGCATGGATATATTAGAGTAAACTGAAATTTGAGTAAATTGCACAAAACGTCCTTTAAATATGAAATAGACGGTTTTACCCTCACATGGCTTGCATGTGATGCCATTTAACATGATTTAATAACTGGGTTAGTGATAAAGGATGAAACCTGCAACAAAATTAATCTTAAAGGATGGTTTTGGCAACTTTTAAAGATTAAGGCTGAAACCAGCAAGATTGGTGAAACTTAAAGGACGTTTTGTGCAATTTACTCTATTTTTATAAGGTTTTAAGATTCTTTTTAATTATTAAGGGTAATTTAGTATTTTACACCAACTTAACTGAGAGAACTACCCCATCCACTTTAGAGACATAGAGTAACAACCGAGCAAGCTGTAGACAAGGTGAAATGTTGACAAACTACAAGGATTATTGAGACATTTTTCTCTTTTGCTTTTGATATGTATATCAATCTAGTATTTTATTTGACATCGTTTTCTTTTGGTATTTGGTTTTAACTAGTATTTAGGACCCGCACTTTGCGGTGGGACCGTTAAACCGAACAAAAAATAAACATAAAAACATTAAACCACGCATGCGCGTTACGACGTGTTTATTTAACGATAGATTTGGATCACTGACGGACCACTGAAGTATTATCGTGCCACTGGCGGAACCACCCGATCATATCCATCTCCCAAAGGCATAATGCCTATATACCCATTCAGGAGGAAACCCAATAAATATGGAAAAAACCCCCTTGTAGGAATCAAACCCAGAACCTATTGGTCCCAAAGCTTATCCCACCCCCAAGATGCGTTACGACGTGTTAACTCACAAAAATTAGACCGAAAGTAAAACATAGAAAGGAATAATTACGTTGGCTGTTAAACCACATAAATAGACGTAAAATGTTGAACCACACACTCGCGTTGCAACGTGTCAACTCGCAAATCTAGACCAAAACGTTAAACGACAAACTTGTGAAATATGATAAGCATAGGAGAATAAGGTTGAAAGTAAAAAGTATTAGGATTAAAAGTGAAAAATATTTGTGACAAATTTATAGAAGATGAAAAGTAAAGGGATTAAAAGTAAAAAAAAGGTGACAAAATTATAGAAGATGAAAATTTAAGGGATTAAAAGTAAAAGAAAATGAACAGTGATCTTGTGAGGGGAGTAAATTTGCTAATTAATTTGACATTTTCCTTTTGGTATTTGGTTTAGTCATGTATTTTTTTTTAAATTTTTTGTGGCATGTTTTAAGGGTTAAAGGGGCTATTCGTTGAAGAGACTTAATTAACCTAATTGAAAGCATCAATTTAAAAAAGTTAGTAATATTCGAGATACCAATCTGGGCTAACTCACTTGGTAAAGTCATGTCTATTAAAGGGAATGTCTCATATTCAAACTTGGGCGAGGGTAGTTAAGATTGTTGGGTCTAAATTAGGGTAGGAGTCAAACTTGGGCAACGAGGATAGTTAAGATTATTTAGTCTAAAGTAGGATGGGAGGGTAACATTTGTCGTTAAAAAAAGTAATATTCAGGATTCTATCTTTTCTAACAATTTTGGATATTTATATAAACTATGTTGTTTTGTATTTAATTCTATAAAAGTCACACACCTTCCTATCAAGACTCAAGAAAGTAAAGACTCATTCAAAAGATTCAAAGACTCAAGAAACTAGAGAGAGACTAGACAGTGATGTATAAAAAAAAAGATTTAGATTTTATTTCAAGGGCCATCTTTTAGCCCGGTCCAATTACTTTCATTTTTTTTATCAAGTGTGTAGACCTTTCTGACTTCTCTTTGAGATCTTTGAGAATGGAGACTTATTTGAGTTATTTCTTGAAATCAGGCTTCAAATCCTTGATTCCTTGAACATTCAAATCTTTGAGAATGTTGTTTTATCTCTTCAGGCTGAATCTTTCATCAGCATCATCATCATATTCAGTAAATCCCACCAATAGCAAAGCTAAGGTAGGGTCTGAGGAGGGTAAGATGTAGACAGTCTAACCTCTGTCCCGTAGGAATAGAGAGGCTGCTTCCAGTGAAACCCCTGACTCCATAGTAGTTTTGCATCAAGCCTTGGACATAAGGCATATAACATTTAGCAATTGGGGCAAAAGCCGAGTAGTGCATGTACCCCTTGTCTTTCGGCTATCAACGCCACCACATGATGCATGATTAAGCGTCCCTCGCTTTTTAAAGTTATTTTCATGAAATTAGTAAAATAACGTTAAAATTAGTGCACTTTCACTTTTGCCCCCCGAGGGCCCAGACATATATACATTATATGTGCGTACCGCAAGCGGGGCGTGAACTAAACGTCCCTATAAGATTACTACGTTGGTTGGGATGTTATAAAAGTTGCTTCTCAAGTCAACATAGTAACTAGTGGATGGTAAACATCAAAATGTACTAAAAATAGGTAAACTTTCTGCAATGACAGAGATGAGACACAATACTACATAAAATATTGTTTATTGTGCATAATTAGACAATTACTACAATCACAACATAATTAGGTTCAATAATCCAACAAAACAAAAACTTATATACTGCATAAACAACAAATGTGCAGGAAAACATGTCCTAAACCAAGAGTATGACATTTTGAGCATCGTGATTGGAATTCATCGCAAAAGACCATCGTTCTTGAGAAAATAGTATCATGACATTAGACAAACATTGGCATGCTTGTAAAACATCATTCATATGGTAAGATATAATATATAATCTTTTGTTACTTCCGCAAGAACGATAGTTAATTTGTGATGAAAAGCCAAGTATGATAGTTCAGAAAATCAAAACACGTGTACTAAAAGTTTATAGACTTATGAAGTGTAGTTATATCCATACTTGAGTGTCCGCTTTCAATTTTCACCTTCGTGCATTTGAATGAACTTTTCAAACTAAACACTTACCACCCCAGCAGACTTCGGGTAACTAGATTTAAGATCAATTTCAGATACATCAACGGGTACTCGTGACCATCCAGCTAGATTTTTGGCCTCAGCCTTTCTTCTCATAACCAAAAACGCAATTGCCAATAAACATACTGCAGCTGTCAACGATAGTAAACGGCTCATCTGACCACCTGATTGGCTTTTGGACTCTAACTGGCCAACACACACTTCACCATCAAGACTACTCATCGAATTACTCATCTTCCATATCTCCACCCCGTTTAACATACCATCTACCGCATGTGGCATGCTCGACTTCGAAGGACCGATATCTACTCTTATAGCATCAGAAAACTTCTCAGAATCAACCACAAAATCAGCATAAAACGGTGAAGCTAGCATATAGTTCGTAAGACTCGAGAGATCTAGATTCTCGTAAACCAAATTCCCATTGATATACACATTGAAGTAAATCAACCCAATCGAAATACTTGCAATATCACAGAAATGCAGCCTTACAATATAGCTAAACCCCTTTTTCACAGGAAAAACCCAAGTCATATTCACTTTCGGGACCGAATCATTCACACCAAAATCAATCTTGCGCTGTTGTACATGTTATCCGGACCCACTTCACGGCTCGCACCACCTACCCGGTAATTAATCCGACCATCGAAGTGAATCTTTTTATAGCTTTCGACCGACCCATCACCCAATTTCAAAACCTCAACATCAGGAACCCAATTTCTCCACAAAGAATCATTAAAAGCTGTCACTTTAACACCACCAACACTAACCCTATAAACACTCTCATAAGCATATTTCATATTATGATCAAAACTCACATACTTGAAATTATCAATCAAATCTTTAGGAGCAGAAATCACCTCAATCGCATTAACAAAAGCAAAGCTAGTTTTATCAACCGGAATAAACCTAATCACAAGCTCATCTTCATCAACGGTGATCAAGAAATCCTTAATTCTAGGGTTTCCTTTCGAAACAGAGTAATTATGTAACAACACATACCCATTAGCAGAAACATGAAATTGATCATGACACGTGGTTCCAATATTCATAAAATCGAATTTATAGAAATGAATACGTACCAAGTGAGTCCCTTTTTCTTCAATTTTGAATTTGTAATGTGAGGGTTTCGTGAAAACCCTAGCTGTGTGATAAATTGGGGACAAATTGGGGTCTGGGTTTGAGTTCTTTAACGATAAAGATTTGGTTGATGAGAGGGTTGGTGAGGATCCGTCGCCGGTGAACGGCCGGTGGTAATGGTCAACCACCGTGGAGTCGATGGTGCCGCAGTCAATGAGGTGGTGATCGGCGGGGGAGAAAGCGGAGACAACGGCGATTGAAATTGCGAGTGGAAGGAGATGGAAGAAAATTGGAGTGTTCATTGTTAGGGTTTGATGATGAAACTGAATCAAGATTTGTGAAAGTGAGTTATTGTGGAGATGGAGAAGATGAAAGAAAATTGGGTGTATTTACGCGTGGTCACCTTTTGCTTCACTGGCGACTTTTTCAACATAAATTGGTCTTCTATTCTATGGTGGGGACACCACTGTTAATTAGCCCATTCACATCCTATCTATTAAATTCTGAGAGACTGATTTCAATATTTTACGGGTAGTGTAGGCGCTAAGTGATGATACGTTGTGGGTTGGTGACTTGGTTATGAGGTGGTGTAACTACGCCGTCATCCAAGGTGATCACGCATGGTGGTGACAACGCCTGAAGATTTCTTTCCAAACACTCCCTGCTTCCTTCTCCTTTACATGATATCATGGTAGTGGTGAGTGATAGACACCCCCGCTAAAATCCATCAGTAGTGATGGAACCAAGTTCGATGAGATGGCGTAACATGATTGAGTGTGGTGAGTGATGGAAAGTGCAGCACCCCTCCCTAAAAGTGGTTGTAAATGGTTGTGAGTGTATGAGAGAAAATGTTATTGTTCACCTGTATATCTGAGAGGACACTGTTTACCCTCTAGAATTTTTTAATATATTTTAAAAGTGGTTGTGAGTAGATGTGAGAGAAAAGGTATAAAAATATATTATTTAATTAGAAAGAAAGAGCAATTATAGTCGTTTTAGTGTATTTAGAAGGTAGAAAATGTTGGATAGGATGTGAATGCTCTTAGGGGTTGTGTTTGCGGGTTAGCGAGTTTAACCTGATTTGGACCTGAAAATTTTAGACGAACTCGAACCTGAAAATCGTATCATACATATAAACCCAAACACGGCCAAAATATCCACGAGTTAACCCAACACGACCCCTTCAACCCGAAATATTTTATTTTCTTATTTTTTCCCCGCAAATTAATATATAAAAATTAAATTTACTAAAAGAACACAAAGTATATAATACAAGTACATTTAAATTGTAAAGTGTTATGTCAATGTCTCTTTTTAAGTTATAATTATGACATAAAATAAATATCAGGTTTAATTTATAACATAAAACATATTGTGAAAAAAATATAATATAAGATAAATAGCTTAAATGGGCCAACCCGGTCGGGTTAACCCAAACCCGTGAATTTCGCGTTAGGTTTGTGCCGGATTTTCAGGTCTTCTCAACAAATTCGCGGATCAGCATTAGACGAGCCGTCGCCGATGGCCCAATGTGACGTCGGCGACGGGCTATGCATCTTCAAATTCTTCCGACTTACTAATCTACTGTTTACGAACAACTTTTGGGCGACGGGAGATAACACAGGGCGTCTCCGAGGCCTGTAATGGCGTCGGCGACGCCACCCCCATATTCTCTTTTCTGTTTTCTTCAAATCTTGGCTCCGGTGGACCCGGTTCGCGTCCTGGTGCTCCGTTTAGCTCCTTAAACTCCACAAAACCTGTAAAACACAAATCTTATTAAAGTAGGCTATTCGGGATTAAATGTCACACAACAACATAAACTTAAACATTAACAAGCACCAGTTTACGATCACACATCACATCCCCACACTTGTCTTTTGCTTGCCCTCAAGAAAATCTGTTTTTCACTTTCATGTGGGTCGAACTAGAAACACGCTTCTCATTCTTGAGACGTATGTTAAGGTCTAATGTCATACCCAGTTCTAGATTTTTACAAATTCCAAAAATATTTAGCGGTAAAGAACTAATAACATTAAAATGGTCATCCAAGACTAACCCACCCTTGAAAAACATAATTCATACATACCCCTTACAACGTTCTCTCCCCTCGATTTACAACTTAGCTAATTTAATTGTGTATTAGCACTTTTAAAGTGATCACTCAAAACCGAATAGAACAACGCGCAAGTCAAAAGGACTTTAAAGGGTTGTAATGGGGCTAGGCTAAGGGTATGGAATATGATATTTGAAAGTGGCTAAGGTGATGAAAATTCAACTTTAACAACTACACTAAATCGACTAACAAAAAGTCGACAAACTAATAGGCAAAAACGTTGACCTTTTATTCAACAACGACCACGCATCTTTTTGTGTTCTTCTCAACGATTTTTCTCATATTTTTCATAACATTTTCTGAATTTTTAATTTTTTTATTACAACCTTACAACCAACTAATGCTAAAATCGAATTTTCATCACTCGAGTTAACAGAGGTTCAAAGATTAAGGGCTAAGTTGGGTGATCCAATGAAAGGTTTAGGCTCAAATTTGGCAACTAGGGGATAGATTTCGGGTAAGGATAGATAAATGGTTTTAACGGAAAAGGTTCACCTACGTGCTTGTATTCGGTCTATGGTCTCAAACGTATCCAAAGATGCAAGTTCTACAATACATGCCTAATGGTCCACTCAAACAAAGAAACATATGTATATTTGATGTATAAAAGTGGCTCAAGACCTCACATATAGGGTATGATATGTAGTATGCATAACTTATAGGTTTCTTAGGCGAATTATTCCCAAATAACCACCCGCTAAATACACGTCATGCTATTAACTTGAACTTGACCATGACAAAAGACCAAATGGGTTGTGACATCCCTCATTCACTTAGTTACTTGTGCTTTTTAGATCGCTTAAAACAAAGACATTTTTGAAATTTTTTTGAAATTTTCCCCCATCCCCACACTTGAAGTCAACATTGTCCTCAATGTGTATTGTTTAAATGAACGGGTCAAAATCAAAAAACTTTTTCTCCCCCCATCCCCACACTTGATGTCAACATTGTCCTCAGTGTGTAAGAATAGAGCTTTTAAAACGCACAAGGGATGTGACACAACTAACTTCCCCAAAATTTCACCCTGGAAATAAAATACAATTTAAATTCCACTTATTACTAACTAAGAATCAAAGTAAAAAGAAACGTATGCACCTGATTTTCAAACTCATCCTTCGTGTGTTCTTCATCCTTCAACAAAATGGTCGTCTCGCGAACACAATATACCTACAAATCTCAACCCTTGTGTAGAAGCATGCTTCTCACAACCTTTAAAATTTGTTAGTTACCTAATTCTACCATTTTAATGAGAATATTACCAAGCCATACGTTATTTCACTTTGATTATTGTGGAAAAATAATTTACAACAACAACAAATCTAACTCACTTTCGTAGGAATCACGGTTACATTTAGCTTATGCAACAAGCCCTTTTAAACCTCTCGATAGCTCGGGAGGACGAGTAGGTCTCGTAAGGGTTATATTGGGAACACACCCACAAAGTTCATTTAACTAGGAAAGCAATAAAAACTAGCTACTACTAACAAAGGACTATAAAAATAAAAGAAAAATATACAAGAAGGAGAAGAAGAAGAAGAAGAAGAAGAAGAAGAAGAAGAAACATACCCCGCCTATCTCTGATAGCGTTCATTTGGATCGACTGGCGGGTATGGGTTGTAGGTGTACCCGGTGAGGGATAACATCACCTCCCTCCAATTGTCAAGGGGACCAGGTTCCCCTTTGGGCAATGTCGGTAGCTGCGGTGGGAGGAAACTAGAGCCCGGTGCCTCGAGCCAATGGGGAGATGGGTCGGAAGGACCTCGGGGCACGGGTAGGTTCTCCAAATTGGTCCATGGCGTGTGCTCGCTATATGGCAAGCTGGCCATGTAATCCCGTATATGCCGTTCTTGGTCATGGAGAGCCTTCGTATTATTGATCGCCAATTGTTGATCCGTACCTAGCGTCATCCACCGGCGATCCTCTAAAGCGTTTTGCTCCCTACGGAGACGATCCTGCTCTTATTCCCAAGCCCTTCTTTGGGCCATTTCCTGTGCCCTTTGCTGCTCCATCATCTCCAACCGAGATAGTTGTTGGGCTTGGAACAACTGTTGGTCCTCCCAATATTTCTCAACCTTAGCCCGGTGGGCGGCTTCCTCATCCCAATGTGTTTGGTGCTACGCTTGGAAGCTTTGCTCCCACGGGTGCCTCTGCTCGTGGTATTCGCGGTTTTCCCCAATACCCGCGGATACATTATCATAAACCCCTTGTTTTCTCCATTTATAATTAGTATGATCCGGCTTACGCCGGGATACAACAACCTGAGCTACCGCATTTGAAATTTCCCGATGTGCTCCGGCATACCTCTGTCTCGGCCCCCTCGGACTGGATGGTTCATCCTCAGCTTCTGTATCCATCATTTCATCTTCTCTCGCAGCCTCATGAGCCGCACTTGGTTCCTTAAACTGAAAACTGTGCCCGTGGTCATCTGTCACCGTGTACTGGCGACCAAAGACTTTGACGTGAATTTTTCAATGTCGCTTTATCGAAACGAAGCATATTTGATCGATCAGTTTGCTCACCCATAACGACTCCGCGGGCAAGGCATTTTGTTGTAGGATCATAGCACTGATCAACCGTACGTACGGTATCATCTTTCTTGAACACGACTCGCGCGTGTCCCATGTATTCATCATCACAATTTGCCATCATGACAATATTGGCGATCCAAACAAAAACGAGTACAACACCCTACAATCCGGTGCCTTCACCTTCCCACGGTCCCCAAACTGCACCAAAATGTTCTCTAGAGGAATCCCCTGAAGAATCCGCTCTTCCAATGACAGATCATTTCTTGACTCGGACAATCTGCCCGAACCCGGTAACACTTCAGCTAACATACCCTCTGGATCAGCAGTGTTTGCCTTGTTATCCAAGAAATATTCGATATTGTAATAATAATACGCATCTACCCCCAAAGAATCAAATCGAGCTATAGAATTCATATGCTCAAAAGACATAATCTTTTGATTCTTTCTAATATCTCCCACCAATTGCCACGTATTCGGTGGCCCATCCTTATTTACAAACCTCAACGTCAACAACCACTCACAAACTGCCGCCAGATAAACCCGTGGTGTGATGTCCTCACACCAATCTAACACATGCTCCCACCCGAGCCTCTCAAACTTTTGATCAATCTCAATTGCCCTAAACTATTCCACGTTGACCGACCTTTCCGGAACAATTCTTTCCGACACCGAAGTTGTAATATTTCTCGAGACCATCTTCCACTTCCACATCTTTGCCTCCAACTTTTTGTTATTAAACTTTGAAAGAGGTTTCTTTTTGTTATTATTCCATGCCGAGGCCGCTCGGCTATTCTTAAACTCCTTCCAATCCCAATCTTGCCTATACAATCTCCCATCGTTTTCCTCAACGTTACTCAATTGTTCTCACTTCTTATGAATATAACCCGAGCCCGAAGCATTTCCCGAAGATGAACCTTCTTCACCAGAGGTCTTGCTTCTCTTCCTGCTAAACATGGCTACAATCACATACAAAAAGAGCAATCAGTATAACCCAATTTCAACAATCTCAAACCTTGAACATAGCATTCAATGTTGAACCAAAATCATGTTTTAGATGTAAATTAGCTTGTTTAAACTTAAAAAGTAGCAAACTTTATCATCTAGTACTAATTCTTTCATGTTTACTCTTAAATTTATAAAAGTTCCATAAGGTTCAACATCATGCATATGTTCAATCACGCAAACAAACAAGTGTAATCACATCACTATAGTTGTTGCATGTCCAACACCCACCTAAATCACATATTCATCCTCAAATTCAAGCTATAACATCATAAATCACAATAAACAACCTACTCTAAACAAGAAGTTTAAATTTTTTTGAAGAAATCAAGTAACCATATGATAATCATGCTTGAATTTAAGTAAAAACCATACCTTTGATGTTAAGCAAGAGAAACTAGAAAAAGATGTATATCTTGAAGCTTGATGAACACTCTTTCAAAACCCGAATTTTAAAACTCAGAAATCTTGCAAACGAGCAAGAATTGATGAAAGATACGATAGGGGTTTTGTTCCTCTTGAAAAACTAAGCAAGTTAGGTTCAAGAATCAGTGGATTTGGTGTACAATAGAAATGTACAAAACTCTACACATTATGTTACCGGTTCTTAATTAACCTCATAATTTGGTACGCTTACCAATTCCGTGACCATTAACCGTTTGCTTCGACCCATCCTTCGGGTCCTCAATAGTAACGTCTCCCAATTTTCCGACCCGTGTGATCACGTATGGGCCCATCCACTCTTCTAGCTTACCCGGGAAGAATTTGAGTCGTGAGTTATAGAGCCACACCTTTTGCCCTATCACAAACTCCTTTGGCTTCAACTTGGCGTCATGTGCTCACTTCATTCCTTCCTTGTACTTTGAAGCACATTCATACACCTATCACATGTGGCAAATCAAAGAGATTTTGCAAAAGAACGTTCGACCGGACCGTAAGGATTGGTCAACGAAATTGAATGATGCTTTATGGTCCTATCGAACGGCACATAAAACACCTATTGGCACCACACCTTACCGCTTAGTTTACGGTAAAAATTTTCACTTGCCAGTTGAGCTTGTGCATCGTGCTTTTTGGGCTATTAAAGAAGTTAATCTTAAGTACGATGATGCAGGTAGAGAAGCAAGTTGAAATTATGTGAGTTGGAAGAGCTTCGGGAAGAGGCCTATGAATGTGCTTCAAAGTACAAGGATGGAATGAAGCGAGCACATGACGCCAAGTTGAAGCCAAAGGAGTTTGTGATAGGGAAAAAGGTGTGGCTCTATAACTCACGACTCATATTCTTCCCGGGTAAGCTAAAAAGTAAGTGGATGGGCCCATACGTGATCACACGGGTCGGAAAATTGGGAGACGTTACTATTGAGTACCCGAAGGATGGGTCGAAGCAAACGGTTAATGGTCACCGCCTTAAACCGTTCTTCGATGGTAATGAAGAAAAGAACAAGGTAAACACGGAATTGGTAAGCTTCTTGGTAAGCGTACCAAATTACGAGGTTAATTAAGAACCGGTAACAAAATGTGTAGAGTTTTGTACATTTCTATTGTACACCAAATCCACTGATTCTTGAGCCTAACTTGCTTAGTTTTTCAAGAGGAATAAAACCCTATCGTATCTTTCTTCAATTCTTGCTCGTTTGCAAGATTTCTGAGTTGTAAAATTCGGGTTTTTGAAAGAGTGTTCATCAAGCTTCAAGATATACATCTTTTTCTAGTTTCTCTTGCTTAACATCAAAGGTATGGTTTTTACTTAAATTCAAGCATGATTATCATATGGTTACTTGATTTCTTCAAAAAAATTTAAACTTCTTGTTTAGAGTAGGTTGTTTATTGTGATTTATGATGTTATAGCTTGAATTTGAGGATGAATATGTGATTTAGGTGGGTGTTGGACATGCAACAACTATAGTGATGTGATTACACTTGTTTGTTTGCGTGATTGAACATATGCATGATGTTGAACCTTATGGAACTTTTATAAATTTAAGAGTAAACATGAAAGAATTAGTACTAGATGATAAAGTTTGCTACTTTTTAAGTTTAAACAAGCTAATTTACATCTAAAACATGATTTTGGTTCAACACTGAATGCTATGTTCAAGGTTTGAGATTGTTGAAATTGGGTTATACTGATTGCTCTTTTTGTATGTGATTGTAGCCATGTTTAGCAGGAAGAGAAGCAAGACCTCTGGTGAAGAAGGTTCATCTTCGGGAAATGCTTCGGGCTCGGGTTATATTCATAAGAAGTGAGAACAATTGAGTAACGTTGAGGAAAACGATGGGAGATTGTATAGGCAAGATTGGGATTGGAAGGAGTTTAAGAATAGCCAAGCGGCCTCGGCATGGAATAATAACAAAAAGAAACCTCTTTCAAAGTTTAATAACAAAAAGTTGGAGGCAAAGATGTGGAAGTGGAAGATGGTCTCGAGAAATATTACAACTTCGGTGTCGGAAAGAATTGTTCCGGAAAGGTCGGTCAACGTGGAATAGTTTAGGGCAATTGAGATTGATCAAAAGTTTGAGAGGCTCGGGTGGGAGCATGTGTTAGATTGGTGTGAGGACATCACACCACGGGTTTATCTGGCGGCAGTTTGTGAGTGGTTGTCGACGTTGAGGTTTGTAAATAAGGATGGGCCACCGAATACGTGGCAATTGGTGGGAGATATTAGAAAGAATCAAAAGATTATGTCTTTTGAGCATATGAATTCTATAGCTCGATTTGATTCTTTGGGGTAGATGCGTATTATTATTACAATATCGAATATTTCTTGGATAACAAGGCAAACACTGCTGATCCAGAGGGTATGTTAGCTGAAGTGTTACCGGGTTCGGGCAGATTGTCCGAGTCAAGAAATGATCTGTCATTGGAAGAGCGGATTCTTCAGGGGATTCCTCTAGAGAACATTTTGGTGCGGTTTGGGGACCGCGGGAAGGTGAAGGCACCGGATTGTAGGGTGTTGTACTCGTTGTTGTTTGGGTCGCCAATATTGTCATGGCGGCAAATTGTGATGATGAATACATGGGACACGCGCGAGTCGTGTTCAAGAAAGATGATACTGTACGTACGGTTAATCAGTGCTATGATCCTACAACAGAATGCCCTGCCCGCGGAGTCCTTATGGGTGAGCAAACCGATCGATCAAATCTGCTTCGCTTTGATAAAGCAATATTGGAAAATTCACGTCAAAGTCTTTGGTCACCAGTACACGGTGACAGATGACCACGGGGACAGTTTTCAGTTCGAGGAACCAAGTGCGGCTCATGAGGCCGCGAGAGAAGAAGAAATGATGGATGCAGAAGCTGAGGATGAACCATCCGGTCCGAGGGGCCGAGAAAGAGGTATGCCCGAGCACATCGGGAAATTTCAAATGCGGTAGCTCAGGTTGTTGTCTTCCGGTGTAAGCCAGATCATACTAATTATAACCGGGGACAACAAAGGATTTATGATAATGTATCCGCGGGTATTGGGAAAACCGCGAATACCACGAGCAGAGGCACCAGTGGGAGCAAAGCTTCCAAGCGCGGCACCAAACACACTGGGAAGAGGAAGCCGCCCACCGGGCTAAGGTTGAGAAGTATTGGGAGGACCAACAGTTGTTCCAAGCCTAACAGCTATCTCGGTTGGAGATGATGGAGCAGCAAAGGGCATAGGAAATGGCCCAAAGAAGGGCTTGGGAACAAGAGCAGGATAGTCTCCGTAGGGAGCAAAACGCTTTGGAGGATCACTGGTGGATGACGCTAGATACGGATCAATAATTGGCGATCAATAATACAAAGGCTCTCCATGACCAAGAACGGCATATACGGGATTACATGGTCGGCTTTCCATATAGCAAGCACACGCCATGGACCAATTTCGAGAACCTACCCGCGCCCCGAGGTCCTTCCAACCCATCTCCCCATTGACCCGAGGCACCGGGCTCTAGTTTCCTCCCACCACAGCTACCGACACTGCCCGAACGGGAACTTGGTTCCCTTGACAATTGGAGGGAGGTGATGTCATCCTCACCGGGTACACCTACAACCTATACCCGCCAGTCGATCAAATGAACGCTATCAGAGATAGGCGGGGTATGTTTCTTGTTGTTGTTGTATATTTTTCTTTTGTTTTTATAGTCCTTTGTTAGTATTAGCTAGTTTTTATTGCTTTCCTATTTAAATGAACTTTGTGGGTGTGTTCCCTATATAACCCTCACGAGACCTACTCATCCTCCCGAGCTATCGGGTGGTTTAAAAGGGCTTGTTGCATAAGCTAAATGCAACCGTGATTCCTACGAAAATGAGTTAGGTTTGTTGTTGTTGTAAATTATTTTTCCACAATAATCAAAGTGAAATAACGTATGGCTTGGTAATATTCTCATAAAAATGGTAGAACTAGGTAACTAACAAATTTTGATGGTTGTGAGAAGCATGCTTCTACAAAAGGGTTGAGATTTGTACGTACATTATGTTCGCGAGACGACCATTTTGTTTAAGGATGAAGAACGCACAAAGGACGAGTTCAAAAATCAGGTGCATACGTTTCTTTTTTACTTTGATTCTTAGTTAGTAATAAGTGGAATGTAAATTGTATTTTATTTCCGGAGTGAAATTTCGGGGAAGTTAGTTGTGTCACATCCCTTCTGCGTTTTAAAAGCTCTATTCTTACACACTGAGGACAATGTTGACCTCAAGTGTGGGGATGGGGGAGAAAAAGTTTTTTTTATTTTGACACGTTCATTTAAACAATACACATTGAGGACATTGTTGACTTCAAGTGTGGGGATGGGGGAAAATTTCAAAATTTTTTAAAAAATGTCTTTGTTTTAAGCGATCTAAAAAGCACAAGTAACTAAGTGAATGAGGGATGGCACAACCCATTATCATAGTCAAGTTCAAGTTAATAGCATGACGTGTATTTAGCGGGTGGTTATTTGGGAATAATTCGCCTAAGAAACCTATAAGTTATGCATACTACATATCATACCCTATATGTGAGGTCTTGAGCCACTTTTATACATCAAATATACATATGTTGCTTTGTTTGAGTGGACCATTAGGCATGTATTGTAGAACTTGCATCTTTGGATACGTTTGAAACCATAGACCGAATACAAGCACGAGAATGATTAATGCATTAGGTGAACCTTTTCCATTAAAACCATTTATCTATCCTTACCCGAAATCTATCCCCTAGTTGCTAACTTTGAGCCTAAACCTTTCATTTGATCACCCCACCTAGCCCTTAACCTTTGAACCTCTTTTAACCCGAGTGATGAAAATCCGATTTTAGCATTAGTTGTTTGTAAAGTTCTAATAAAAAATCAAAAATTCAAAAAATGTTATGAAAAATATGAGAAAAATCGTTGAGAAAAACACAAAAAGATGCGTGGTCGTTGTTGAATAAAAGGCGTTTTTGCCTATTAGTTTGTCGACTTTTTGTTAGTCGATTTAGTGTAGTTGTTTGTAATAAAAGTTGAATTTTCATCACCTTAGCCACTTTCAAATATCCTATTCCATACCCTTAACCTAGCCCCATTACAACCCTTAGCCACTTTCAAATATCCTATTCCATAACCTTAGCCTAGCCCCATTACAACCCTTTAAAGTCCTTTTGACTTGTGCGTAGTATTCGTGTTGCAAGCCTATGCGGGTAGTTGTTCTATTCGGTTTTGAGTGATCACTTTAAAAGTGCTAATACACCATTAAATTAGCCAAGTTGTAAACCGAGGGGAGAGAACATTATGAGGGGTATGCATGAATTATGTTTTTCAAGGGCGGGTTAATCTTGGATAACCATTTTAATGTTATTAGTTCTTTACCGCTAAATATTTTTGGAAATTGTAAAAATCTAGAATCGGGTATGACATTAGACCTTAACTTACGTCTCAAGAATGAGAAATGTGTTTCTCGTTCAACCCACGTGAAAGTTAAAAACAGATTTTCTTGAGGGCAAGCAAAAGACAAGTGTGGGGATGTGATGGAGCAGCAAAGGGCACAGGAAATGGCCCAAAGATGTCGCAACCCCCGACCCCACCCCGGGAGCTGGGGCCGCGAGACACAGAGCTGGTGGTACCGGTGTTTGTTAATTTGGCAGCGGAATTACGACATCAGGATCGTAGTTAGAAAATAAATATCAGAGTTTCAAAACACCAGACTTTTATATTAAACAAATGGGGTAAAACCCATGTTTCCATTACAATACATATTTTTAGGGACAGACCCTAATTTATGGAAAACAGAAACTCCTTTTTATTTAGGTAACTTTTATAGCCACTTTTCTAAGCCATTCGTGCTCTCCAGCTGGCTTCTGTTAGCTTCACATTAAGTTACCTGAAACGCGTTTTAAAAACATTTTATCAGCAAGAAATACTGGCGAATATCTCAGTTTTATCAAAACAAGTAATTATACTTTACAGTTATTGAGGAGCATTCGCATTTACAATGTTTATATCTACACAATTACTCAATCAGTACTGTTAATCCTGACTTGTGGGTCATATTACTTTGGGCCCTGTCACCCAACAGTAACGGTTCCTGTCACCCTCCCGTGACTTTGGACTAGCAATGTATACAAAACCCCAACATACCGGCAGTAATTGTAGAATACATATACTCAATCACTGTTAAGCATAACTAAAACATTTGAGGTTTTGGTAACACATTTTGACTCACAAAAAGATTTACAAAAAGAGAATGTACTCGCCTTGAACACTTTAAATATTCCTACGGAATTCCTGGTGATAGTTCTTGATTACTTCCTGGGATTTCTATTAAATGCACATGTGTTAGTAAGTTAACCCAAGTCACTTTAACCATACAGCACTCGACAGAACTCCAACGAACGTAGTCGGGCAGAGCCTAGACATGCGTTGGCGATTCTAGATCGATTGGGTAGGGTGTCCATACAACACTCGACAGAAATCCAACGAACGTAGTCGGGCAGAGCCTAGACATGCGTTGGCGATTCTAGATCGATTGGGTAGGATAGAGAATTAGTGATCGGGGGTTAAGTTACTTATAGCGGACAGCGCTTTGCAGGTTTAGGGGTTTAGGGGGTGTTTATCAGAAAAGTGGGGATACGAGAGAGTACGATCAGAGAATTTCGATCGAATGTGAGCACTGGACTTCGTCCCAGACTGCTCAATTTATACCCGAATTTGACCTCCCCCGCGCGTCGCGCGGGGATCTGGATTCCCTCTCGCGTGGCGCCGGAGGTGCCTAGCTAGGCTAGGTTAGCCTGGTCACAGTGTAGGGTTGCTAGATGGCGCGAAAAGGTGACACGTCACCTTGACACTTCTCGCGCGTCGCGACAGAGACTGGTGTCTCTAGCGCGTCGCGCCTGGACTGTCCAGGTAGACCTGTCTCGTTTTGCGTGCCGCGTCTCGATTTACGTGTCCGGTTTTATGTTTCGGCTAAATTTTGGGGGTGTTTTGGAGATTTGTCACATCCTCCCCACCTTGTTTTAAATCTCGTCCTCGAGATTCACTTGAATAGGTGTGGATACTTTCTTTGCATTTCTGACTCTAGCTCCCATGTATATTCTGGTCCTCTTTTTGAATCCCATTTTACTTTTACCAGAACTAATCTCTTGCGCTTGAGATTCTTGATCTTTTTATCTTCAATCTGAATGGGTTTCTCAACGAACTTTAGTTTCTCATTTACTTCTACATCTTGAAGAGGTATCACCAATGATTCGTCTGGTAGACATTTCTTGAGATTGCATACATGAAATACATCATGTATTCCTGCCATTTCCTCTGGCAATTGTAGCTGATAGGCTACTGGCCCTATTCGTTTGACAATCTTAAAAGGTCCAACATACCTTGGGCTTAGTTTTCCTTTCTTGTCGAATCTTACAACTCCTTTCCAGGGTGAGACTTTTAATAGCACTTTATCTCCGACTTGAAATTCCAAGGGTTTACGTCTGTTATCTGCATAACTCTTTTGGCGATCTTGAGCCGCTTTCAGTCTTTCCTTGACTTGAATGATCTTGTGAGTTGTTTCTTGCACAGTTTTAGGACCTGATAGTTGCTTTTCTCCAATCTCTGCCCAGCATACTGGAGTTCGACATTTCCGCCCATAGAGGGCTTCAAATGGTGCAGCATTGATGCTGGTATGATAGCTGTTGTTGTAGGAAATTCTATCAAAGGCAAATGTTCATCCCAATTTCCTCCGAAATCAATTACACAAGCTCTAAGCATATCTTCCATTGTTTGAATTGTTCTTTCACTTTGACCGTCTGTTTGAGGATGATATGCCGTACTCAGATTTAGTCTTGTTCCCATTGCTTTTTGGAAACTTTTCCAAAAATGAGAGGTAAAACGGTTGTCCCTGTCAGATACAATGGATAAAGGAATTCCATGCAATGAAACTATTTCATTTACATATAATTTAGCTAACTGTTCCATACTAAACGTTTCCTTCATTGGTAAGAAATGAGCAGATTTGGTTAACCGGTCTACAATCACCCAGATAGTATCATTACATTTTCGTGTCCTGGGTAGTTTGGTAACAAAGTCCATGGTTATCATTTCCCATTTCCAAATTGGCATTTCCAATTGTTGCAACAGGCCTGAAGGTTTCTGATATTCAGCTTTAACCTGTGAACATGTTAGGCATTTGGAGTCACACCCCGACCCGCAGCGGAATAAGAGTCGGGGCATAATTGGGTTATCACCAAAGCTCATGATGTTTACTAATATGTTTCATATTTATTAAATTCAAAATTACAACTTCAATATTCCAAACAAGTTCATACAATTACAAGGAAAAAGTAACTAAATAAACATCCAAAGCCTAAACCGATTTCTTCTAAGCCGTCCTATATGTTTCTTGTTGCAGCTGGATCACCTGTATCATGTGTAAAAATGGGGGTTTTTGGGTCAACAAAAGTTGGCGAGTGAACCTTTTTAGAAAACATTTATAATTGATTTCTTGTTGTATTTAATATGGAAAAATTGTGCAATAATCATATGTGAGCAAACGTAAATAATCATACAATAACATACAATAACAAACCACATTGCATGAATATATGACATGAATGATAATGTAAATTTTGGCAACGTCACGTTCCACTCATAGGTAAATGGGAATGGACGGCCTATGATGATGTATGTGCGATCAAGGCTCAATCAAACGGAGCCGATCGTATGTTGGCAACGCCTCGTTCACGCTCATAGGTAATGGGGAACGGTTCCGCTCATAGGTAATGGGGAACAGACGGCCTATGATGATGTATGTACTAAAAATGATAAATTTAATCTAAACATTAACCACACAAACAGTTGATACATATTGAATACACATTTGATCATTGATATGATGGATGCACAAGTGTTTAAATGTAATAAATAATAAGCCACATGATACACCCAAAAAGTGATTAAAACGGGGAATTTGTAGAGATTCACTCACATTGGGTGCGTTCGTTTGATGATGTTGAATGCGCACGAGTTTAGAGGGTTGATCGACCAGGAATAACTAACCTAAATAATAACGAAAAGGTACGGTAAATAAGTGGATTTTATTAACAATTTTAATAGAATTTTTAGATATATTTTTGTGAGTTTAAGGTCATTTTCTAACTTAAAAATATTATTTTTAAGTGTTTTTAATTGATTTTTAAATTAAATAAATAAATAAAAATATAAAAAAATTGTTGACTTTTTGGGTTGACCGTTGACCGTTGACTTTGACTGTTGACCGGTTAGGACCTTGTATTTGTTTGCGCTGAGTGAGGTTCGAACTTGTGACCTCTCGTACGCGTGCACGCAGCTCTACCAACTGAGCTACGTGTCTAACCCGAAATATTTCTGTTTTTAATTATATTTATATACTATTTAATTTATTCCGAATTCATTTATTTTAAAAAGAATTTTAATTATGTCGAACCGGTGCACATAACAGGTCTCGAACCCGGGACCCGTTGTTTAACATTGCACACAGTCCACCGCTGGACTGTGTGTCTAACCTGGTTAAAATACTGGTTTTTGTTAAACTTAACATCTTACAGCGAATTAATACGATTCAGTTTAAAAAGAAGATTTTTATTTCAGAGGATAGGGTCGTGTCAGGGATCGAACTCGAGACGTGTGCTGTGTGTTTGCACACAGTCCACCGCTGGACTGTGTGTCTAACCCGGTTTAATATCTCGTTTTAGTTAAACTTATACATTAGGTTCGACTTCATCTTCTTCGTTCAATAGATAATTCTGATTGAAGGTTTTGAGTTAGTATAAGTCTAACAATAGATAGAAGATGAAAGAATTGAGAACTTTACCGTTTCGATGAATGTCACGGTTTTCCGGCGAAAGTCCGGCGATTTCAGAAAGCGTTTCCGACGAACAGAAAAATAGAGCGAAAGTGAAATTGGAGGTTCTGTGAGTGTTTCTGAGTTGCGAGATAATGATATTGATAGAGTAAATCAGGAAGTAAATGATTTCGGTTTTCAACTCCCAAAATCATATGAATCGAAACAATAAAGACTGAATTTGATTAAAAACGTGGGTCGTAATGGTTTCATCGGTTATAATCAGTAATAGCGATCACTCAAACGTCTGGAAAGTTGAAAGCCGATGATCGGTTTCAGTTTTGGCGCAAAAAGATAGATTCACGGGTGAACTTAAGGTTTTATTTGTTTCCTTGATTACACAAAAGAACTAAGTGGCGGAGTGGTTAAATGTTTGCTGATTAAATCTTCCGGCTGACCCGGGTTCGAAACCCGGCAGCCTGATTTCTTTTTTATTCACTTTATTTTTACTTTTTAACAATTTAAGTTTCCATATTCTAATATGTTTATTAGTTATGTATTGTTTAAAATTAAAATGGGCATTAAATAAGCAACGAAAAATTTAAACTGATTATTCGATTAATAAACGAAGCGGGTTTTGAAACCCGTTTTTTCGACGGATGTTACAATATCCCCTACTTTTAGAAATTTCGTCCCGAAATTTAAGTAGTAGTGGTTACACGAAAAAGATGCGGGTATTTTTCGCGCATTGAGTCTTCACGTTCCCAAGTAAACTTAGGTCCTCGTTTCGACTCCCAGCGTACCCTAACAATTGGAATACGACTCCGTCTTAAACGTTTTTCTCCAAAGTCCATGATCTCTATTGGTCTTTCAATGAAATGCATAGATTCATCGATCTGAATATCTTCCAGGGGAATATGGAGGTTTTCATCGGCGAGACACTTCTTTAAGTTTGATACGTGGAATGTGGGGTGAATTCTGTTGAGTTCTTCTGGTAGGTCAAGCTTGTATGCTACAGGTCCTACTCTTTCGAGTATCTTGAAAGGTCCTACGTAGCTTGGTGCTAGCTTGCCCTTCTGGCCAAAACGAACTACTCCCGTCCACGGTGATACTTTTAAAAGTACATGATCACCAATGTTAAACTCCAAAGGCTTTCGTCGTTTGTCTGCATAACTCTTTTGACGACTTTGTGCCGCTAGAAGATTGTTTCGAATTTGATGGATCTTGTCTGTGGTTTCTTGAATCAATTCTGGACCGGTGATTTGAGCTTCTCCAATTTCGTGCCAACATACTGGAGATCGGCACTTACGACCATATAAAGCTTCGAAAGGTGCCATGCCGATACTTGAATGATAGCTGTTGTTGTACGAAAATTCAACTAATGGTAGATGAGCGTCCTAATTTCCCTTGAAGTCTATGACACATGCTCGGAGCATATCTTCAAGAGTTTGGATGGTGCGTTCAGATTGTCCATCAGTTTGAGGATGATAAGCGGTACTGAGGTCTAATCGTGTACCCAAAGCGGCTTGTACGGCTTGCCATGTTCGTGAAGTGAAACGACCATCACGATCTGAAATAATGCTTAACGGTACACCATGACGGCTTACGATCTCGCTGATGTAGATGCGAGCTAACTTCTCATTCTTGAAGTCCTCGCGAATCGGAATGAAGTGGGCTGATTTTGTAAGACGATCAATGATTACCCATATAGTGTCATACCCACCGGAGGTGCGAGCTAACCCGGTAATGAAGTCCATGGTTATGTTTTCCCACTTCCATACAGGTATTTCAGGTTGGACTAGAAGTCCTGAGGGTCTTTGATGTTCAGCTTTTACTTTGGAACATGTAAGGCACTTGGAAACAAAAACTGCAATATCCTTTTTCATTCCAGGCCACCAGTAGGTGTATCGAAGGTCTTGATACATCTTGTCGGCTCCTGGGTGTATAGAGTATCGTGTTTTGTACGCCTCATTCATAAGGAAATCACGAAGGTTATTGTGATCAGGAATCCATATGCGATCTAGATAGTACAGAATACCATCGGATTTCGTTTCAATTTTAAGTTCAGCTCCACAAGACAGCTCCTTGCGTACGTCGTTTTCCGTTACTGAAACATGTTGGGCTTCTCGGATTTGATCTTTGATGTCGGTTATGATTTGCGAACATAGAAGACGAATGGAGTTCGCATAACCCTTTAGACTGAGCGCATCGGCCACCACGTTTGCCTTGCCAGGATGGTACCGAATTTCACAGTCGTAGTCATTAAGAAGTTCGACCCATCTTCGTTGCCTCATGTTCAACTCCTTTTGGTTGAAGATATGTTGAAGACTCTTGTGGTCAGTGTATATTTCACACTTAGTACCGTAGAGGTAATGTCTCCATATCTTAAGAGCGAACACAACGGCTCCAAGTTCCAGGTCGTGGGTGGTGTAGTTCTTCTCATGAATTTTGAGTTGTCTGGAAGCATAAGCTATCTTTTCCTCTTTGCATCAGTACGCAGCCTAGTCCCTGCCCTGACGCGTCGCAATAAACTACGAAGTCATCACTACCCTCAGGAAGTGTGAGGATAGGTGCGTCACAGAGTTTTTGCTTTAGAGTTTGGAAGGCTTCTTCTTGTTTGGGTCCCCATATGAAGGGTTTTCCTTTATGTGTTTAAGCCGTAAGTGGTACAGCGATACGGGAGAAATTTGCAATGGAACGGCGATAATAACCAGCCAAACCAAGAAATGATCTTACTTCGGTAGGTGTACGTGGCGCTTGCCATTCCTGTACTGCCTTGATTTTTGAGGGATCAACATGAATTCCCTTGTCATTGACGACGTGTCCAAGGAATTGTACTTCCCTTAACCAGAATTCACATTTCGAAAACTTAGCGTACAGCTTTTCTGTCCTTAAGAGTGTAAGGATGAGTCGAAGGTGCCGTTCATGATCAGACTTAGACTTTGAGTAGATGAGGATGTCGTCAATGAAGACTATAACAAAACGGTCGAGATAAGGTTTGCAGACTCTGTTCATTAGATCCATGAAGACAGCTGGGGCGTTGGTTAAACCAAATGGCATGACCATGAATTCATAATGACCATAACGAGTTCGGAAGGCGGTCTTTGGGACGTCTTCTTCATGTACTCTGAGTTGATGATAACCAGAACGAAGGTCTATTTTTGAAAAACAGGTGGCGCCTTGAAGTTGGTCTACAAGATCATCGATGCGAGGTAATGGGTAGCGATTCTTAACTGTTGACTTGTTGAGTTCTCTGTAGTCGATACACATGCGAAACGTTCCATTTTTCTTCTTCACAAAAAGGACAGGTGCACCCCAAGGCGATGAGCTAGGACGTATGAATCCTTTGTCAGTCAGCTCTTGCAGTTGACTGGCTAGCTCTTGCATTTCGGATGGGGCTAACCTATAAGGAGATTTTGCAACAGGTGTAGCTCCAGGTATAAGATCAATGCGGAATTCGACTTCTCTCACGGGAGGAAGTCCTGAAATGTCGTCAGGAAAAACTTACGGAAAATCTTTTACTACTGGGATGTCTTCGAGTTTCTTCTCCTTGATTCCCTTTTTGACGACATGAGTTAGGAATGCGACATAATTCTTGCGGAGATATTTTCGGGCTTGAAGACAGGACATTAATTTGAGTCCTTTCGAAGGGGTTTCTCCAAAGATTCGTAGAGTCTGACCGTTTGTAAGAGGGATGCGAATAAACTTTTCGCGGCATACAACTTCAGCATGATGTTGGCTGAGCCAGTCCATACCAATTATAATGTCGAAACTTCCCAACTTCATAGGAATGAGGTCAACTGGAAAAATCGTGATCGTTTAGGGTGAGAGTACAATTGCGTATAATAGAGTTTAATGAGACCGGTTCCATGAGTTTATCTCGAGTTTGGTTGAGGATGGGTTCAAATTCTAAGGACACAAAACTCTTATCCGCGCCAGTATCAAATAACATGGATGCATAACTACCATTGATGAGAAACGTACCGTTAACCACATTGTTGTCCGCCCTAGCTTGATTAGCGTTGATGTTGAAAGCTCTTCCTCTTGCAGGTGGAGGAGCTTGATTAGCCTGGTTTACTGGATTAGATTGAGCTTGGGCATGAATGATATTCACCAGGCGTGGACAGGTGTTCCTGAAGTGGTTCGGGTCTCCACAGTTGTAACAAGCCCACATAGGTTGCACCATGGGATAGTTGGGTTGGTAGTAGGATTGGGCTACATGTTGGGCAGGTGGTAGGAGTAAAGGTTGTTGGGCTTGACCCACTATCTGATGGTGGGTTTGGGTTGAGGGCTGATGGCGGTTCGTTCGCTGAAGCGCGCGACAGGTTTGAATGGTGTGACCTGTGCGGCCACAGCCGGTGCAATGTTGGCAGGGATGATCAGGAAAGTGATGGTATTGGCAACGGTTGCATTTTGGGTATGGGCCGGAGTATGGCTTCTTATATGGTGCAGGTGAGGGGGCAACTTGAGTGATGGGTGCAGCAGGGATAGGGAAATTTGTTTGTGTGACAGCAAAGTTTCTGGTGTTTCGTTTCCTCTTACTAGCAAACTTTGAGGAGGAGGTGGAATGGTTTGAAGTTTGGCCCTCAATGGGGGCTTTCTTTTTCTCGTCCTTAAATTTGCCGTTGCGAATACGATTCTCGGTAAGCTCGGTAGCTAGTTCCATAGCAGCTTCAAGTGTAGCAGGCGAAGTGCTTAGAACTGAGTCTTGAATTTCAAGGGGAGGCCTCGAATATAGTGTTCGACTAAGCGGTATACTGGGGTGAACAAGTTGGGGATCATTTGGTTCAACTCTAGAAACCTTTTGTTGTAGGATGTATGATCTCCTTCCTTCTGCTTTAACAAGTGGAATTCATCATCTAACTTTTTGATCTCGCTTCTTGGACAGAAGCGTCTCGTCATGATTTCCCTTAACTCCTCCCACGTTAAGGCCATTGCATCTTCGATCCCTCTCTTACCTTTTTCTGTATTCCACCAGGTAAGAGCTACTCCAAATAGTCTCCCGGTTGCATAACGTACCTTGCGATCCTCGGGACAATCGCAATTGAGGAAGGTGTTTTCCATTTCCTCAAACCAGTGGAGGAGAGCAGTGACACCTTCGGTCCCTTCAAATTTCGGGGGATCGCAAGACTTGAAGTGTTTGTATGAGCACTTTTTGGAGGGAGGGTTGTCGACGTTCTGGTCTTCTTGCTGGGGAGTATTGTTGGGATTTGCGGCGAGAGCATGTTGGACTTGAATTACGATGTCAGGAAGCACCGCGGCCATTTGTTTTGCGATTTGGGTGGCCAAGCGTTCGTTTGACCTTCCTGACCTTCTACCTCCTCGTTGCTGCCTAGCCGACATCTACAGGAACATTCATAAGAAGATTGTGAGTTTAAGGAGTCTTTTTAGGTGTCATGTGTCGTAAAAAAATAAAATAACATAAACATCAATAATGCAACTACATCCATAGGATGTCTTGGGTTTGCTCATGTTTGGGCCTCCAATTTCCCCATACCATTACCTGTATAGTCATGTGGGCCCCTATGACTATTGGCTTAGTAGGATTCACATTGGTGTTGGCGGTTTAACACTCACATCACCCGAATGAAAACCAAGAAATATGTTTGCGAGATGTATGGTCGGAGGGTGTCCAGGTGTAGACACAATGACAACTCAAAGTGGGGTTAGCTCACACGACGTTTGGTATAGCATGCTTTGGCCTAATAGGTCCTTCGTACTCTTATCGTTAGTCCCCAGGTAGGCAAACTGGTCCTTTATTTTGGATTTATACGAATGCCAAGCCTAGACAGGACGTTCCGACTACCGGTACTTGTACCCTTCCAGTTACTACATGCCCGTCATGAGAACTCACTTTGATGTGATTTGAAAATACAAAAATCGTTGCAAAAATCATGGAAATGGTGTGGTGTGTGCTCTCATTAATATGATATGTTATGAGGATATGATTCATGATAGGCATTGTATAATAATATGTACTTATGAACATTGCATAACATTGAATGTAACAATAAACATAAAGCATATAAACATCATGAATTTTGCATGTAACACACAAACAATTTAAAAATTCTAATCAACTATAGTATAGGCTCTAAGGGTCTAATAACCTATCCTATATCCCTATAGTCATGGCTCTGCTACCAATCTGTCACACCCCGACCCACAGCGGAATAAGAGTCGGGGCATAATTGGGTTATCACCAAAGCTCATGATGTTTACTAATATGTTTCATATTTATTAAATTCAAAATTACAACTTCAATATTCCAAACAAGTTCATACAATTACAAGGAAAAAGTAACTAAATAAACATCCAAAGCCTAAACCGATTTCTTCTAAGCCGTCCTATATGTTTCTTGTTGCAGCTGGATCACCTGTATCATGTGTAAAAATGGGGGTTTTTGGGTCAACAAAAGTTGGCGAGTGAACCTTTTTAGAAAACATTTATAATTGATTTCTTGTTGTATTTAATATGGAAAAATTGTGCAATAATCATATGTGAGCAAACGTAAATAATCATACAATAACATACAATAACAAACCACCTTGCATGAATATATGACATGAATGATAATGTAAATTTTGGCAACGTCACGTTCCACTCATAGGTAAATGGGAATGGACGGCCTATGATGATGTATGTGCGATCAAGGCTCAATCAAACGGAGCCGATCGTATGTTGGCAACGCCTCGTTCACGCTCATAGGTAATGGGGAACGGTTCCGCTCATAGGTAATGGGGAACAGACGGCCTATGATGATGTATGTACTAAAAATGATAAATTTAATCTAAACATTAACCACACAAACAGTTGATACATATTGAATACACATTTGATCATTGATATGATGGATGCACAAGTGTTTAAATGTAATAAATAATAAGCCACATGATACACCCCAAAAAATGATTAAAACGGGGAATTTGTAGAGATTCACTCACATTGGGTGCGTTCGTTTGATGATGTTGAATGCGCACGAGTTTAGAGGGTTGATCGACCAGGAATAACTAACCTAAATAATAACGAAAAGGTACGGTAAATAAGTGGATTTTATTAACAATTTTAATAGAATTTTTAGATATATTTTTGTGAGTTTAAGGTCATTTTCTAACTTAAAAATATTATTTTTAAGTGTTTTTAATTGATTTTTAAATTAAATAAATAAATAAAAATATAAAAAATTGTTGACTTTTTGGGTTGACCGTTGACTTTGACTGTTGACCGGTTAGGACCTTGTATTTGTTTGCGCTGAGTGAGGTTCGAACTTGTGACCTCTCGTACGCGTGCACGCAGCTCTACCAACTGAGCTACGTGTCTAACCCGAAATATTTCTGTTTTTAATTATATTTATATACTATTTAATTTATTCCGAATTCATTTATTTTAAAAAGAATTTTAATTATGTCGAACCGGTGCACATAACAGGTCTCGAACCCGGGACCCGTTGTTTAACATTGCACACAGTCCACCGCTGGACTGTGTGTCTAACCTGGTTAAAATACTGGTTTTTATTAAACTTAACATCTTACAGCGAATTAATACGATTCGGTTTAAAAAGAAGATTTTTATTTCAGAGGATAGGGTCGTGTCAGGGATCGAACTCGAGACGTGTGCTGTGTGTTTGCACACAGTCCACCGCTGGACTGTGTGTCTAACCCGGTTTAATATCTCGTTTTAATTAAACTTATACATTAGGTTCGACTTCATCTTATTCGTTCAAAGACACAGACAACGATATTCGACAGTTCTTGATTAATTCGATTAACGAATATATAAATGATTAAAATGTAATGGACAAAGAAGGTTTTGGAAATGAATGTACCGGAAAGATGGTTTTTCTCAGAACTCCGGCAAAGTCGTCGGCTCCGTTTTATGAACTCCGTCTGAGCGGACCAATTAACAGTTTTTATTAACTAATTATGAAATTGAATGACTAAACAAGAGTTATCAGAGAGTTTAGATGCTCATACGATTCACATCGTGATTTCGGAATTTTCAGAAATTTTCCGGCGGTTGCAGATTATCCGGTATCGTCGCCTGGAACCGATTCTGATTGAAGGTTTTGAGTTAGTATAAGTCTAACAATAGATAGAAGATGAAAGAATTGAGAACTTTACCGTTTCGATGAATGTCACGGTTTTCCGGCGAAAGTCCGGCGATTTCAGAAAGCGTTTCCGACGAACAGAAAAATAGAGCGAAAGTGAAATTGGAGGTTCTGTGAGTGTTTCTGAGTTGCGAGATAATGATATTGATAGAGTAAATCAGGAAGTAAATGATTTCGGTTTTCAACTCCCACAATCATATGAATCGAAACAATAAAGACTGAATTTGATTAAGAACGTGGGTCGTAATGGTTTCATCGGTTATAATCAGTAATAGCGATCACTCAAACGTCTGGAAAGTTGAAAGCCGATGATCGGTTTCAGTTTTGGCGCAAACAGATAGATTCACGGGTGAACTTAAGGTTTTATTTGTTTCCTTGATTACACAAAAGAACTAAATGGCGGAGTGGTTACATGTTTGCTGATTAAATCTTCCGGCTGACCCGGGTTCGAAACCCGGCAGCCTGATTTCTTTTTTATTCACTTTATTTTTACTTTTTAACAATTTAAGTTTCCATATTCTAATATGTTTATTAGTTATGTATTGTTTAAAATTAAAATGGGCATTAAATAAGCAACGAAAAATTGAAACTGATTATTCGATTAATAAACGAAGCGGGTTTTGAAAACCCGTTTTTCGAGGATGTTACATTTGGCAACGTAGCTTGCTACATCCTTTTTCATTCCTATCCACCAGAAATTCTTTCTCAAGTCTTTATACATCTTATCACTTCCAGGGTGCATTGTATACTTAGTCTTATGGGCTTCCTCTAGTATTCGCTTTCGTAGATCTCCTTCGATAGGGATCCGAATTCTGTTTTTATGGAATCTCCAAATTCCATCTGTTCCGTTTTCTAATTCTTTAATCATTCCTTTTAATCCTTCAGTATCGTCCTTGATTGTTGTTTCCTGTTTTTGTTTAATTTGCTCATTTAAATCTATTTGCAGGTTTAGTCTAAGAGAGTGTACTCCTTTTGGCTTCTCATGATACTTTCGACTTAAGGCATCAGCTACTACGTTAGCTTTTCCTGCATGATACTGGATACCGCAATCATAATCACTAAGGATTTCCATCCATCGCCTCTGTCTCATGTTTAATTCCCTTTGTCCAAAGACATATCTTAAACTCTTATGATCTGTGAATACTACAAACTTACTACCGTAAAGATAGTGTCTCCAAATCTTAAGGGCAAAAATTATTGCTCCTAACTCTAGATCATAGGTTGTATAATTCTCTTCATGCTTCTTAAGTTGTCTAGAGGCATAAGCAATAACCTTTTGACGTTGCATTAGCACACATCCATAACCTAACTTAGACGCATCACAATAAACTACGAAGTCTTCAGTTCCTTCTGGCAAAGCGAGTATTGGTGCGTTGATTAACTTTTGCTTCAAAATCCTGAATGCTTCTTCCTGCTTTGGTCCCTATTCAAACTTAACCGATTTGCAAGTTAGCTTAGTTAACGGGATGGCTATTCTAGAAAAATCTTGAATAAAACGTCTACAATATCTTGCCAATCCAAGAAAACTTCTTACTTCCGTGGGTGATTCTGGAACCTTCCATTTGGTAATCGCTTCGATCTTTGTGGGATCCACATGAATTCATTCGTGATTCACCAGATGTCCAAGTAATTGTACTTCTTGTAACCAAAATTCGCATTTTGAGAATTTTGCGTAAAGCTTTTCCTTCCTTAGCAATGACAGGAGTATATGCAAATGCTCTGCGTGATCTTCCTTACTCTTAGAGTAAATTAGAATATCAACTATAAAGACAATTACGAATTTATCCAGGTATGGTTTACTTATCCTGTTCATCATGTCCATAAATGCAGCTGGGGCATTGGTTAAACCAAATGGCATGACAGTAAATTCATAATGGCCGTACCTAGTTCGAAAAGTTGTTTTAGGGATGTCCTCTTCCTGTACTTTCAACTGATGATATCCTGAGCGTAAGTCGATCTTAGAAAAGAATCGGGCTCCTTGGAGTTGGTCGAACAAATCGTCAATTCTTGGTAACGGGTACCGATTTTTAATTGTAACTTTGTTCAATTCTCGGTAGCCAATGCACATACGCATTGATCCGTCTTCTTCTTGACAAATAACACTGGTGCTCCCCATGGCGATGAGCTGGGTTGTATGAAACCTTTCTCTAGTAATTCCTCTAGTTGTTTCTTCAGTTCATGCATCTCCGTCGGTGCTAGGCGATAGGGTGCTTTGGCAATCCGTGCCGTTCCTGGTATTAGGTGAATTCTAAATTCAACATCTCGATCTAGCGGTAATCCAGGCAACTCTTCCGGAAAGACATCTGAGAAATTAGATATTGCAGGAATATCTTTTAATTCTTTTCCTTTAGTGTTAATGATTAAGGAAATCATATACACTATTTCTCCTTTCCGTGCATAGCTTGCAGTTTTCATCACAGAGATGAACTTTGTTGATTTTGTCGACTTATCTCCTTTAATTGTGATTCTTTCACCAGATGACACATTTACTTCTACAGACTTTTGATCACATATTATTCGTGCCTGATTGGCTACCAACCAATCCATTCTTAACACGACATCAAATCTGGCAAGATCCATTGGAAAAAAGTTAGCAGAAATATTATGATTTAAAATTCCTATCTTTGCTCCTTGTAGGATTTTGCTTATTTGAATAGAAGATCCATTTGTCTTCTCCACCAGACAATTTGGTGAAGTTTAGTTAATGGTTGATTAAGAAAATTGAAAAAGGAAGTAATAATGAAACTTTTGTTTGCACCAGAGTCAAACAATATTTTTGCATAAACATCATTAACTAAAAACGTACCGGCAATCACATCCGGAATCATCTTTGCTTCTTCAGCGGTCAGCACGAACGCTCTGGCAGTCTTCTTGGGTCCTTCGGCTGTCTTTGCTTTATTGGTTGCTACTAGAGCTAGTTTCGGGCAGTTAGTTCTAATATGACCAGCTTCCCCGCAATGGTAGCATAGCCCATTGCTAACTTTCTTTCTGCAGTCTTTTTCCTTATGCCGTGGGAATTTGCAAAAATTGCAGTATGTAGAGCATTTTCCCGAATGTCTCCTTTTGCAGTACTTACATGGGGGTGAAGAAGAACTTGCCCCTTTTCCACGGTTGGAATTTCCATAGCGTAGTTCCTGGGTGATCTTTTGAGCTAGGTTCCTTTTCTAGTTTTCTTCTTGCGTACGTACCAGTTCATCTGTCAAAGTGTTTGCTAGCTCTACTGCTTCTTCTATGGTTTGTGGTCTAGCTGCTCTGACTACATGTCTGATCTCACCGATTAATCCCCAGATGTAACGGGAGATTAATACTGGTTCTGGTGAGGCCAGGGTTGGTACAATCCTTGCATATTCAAAGAATGTTGTAGTATATTCCCTGGAATTTACCCTATTATATCCTACCCTTCTTTTCAATTAAATAATTATTTCTTATAACTATGCATTTTTCTTTATTTCTTTTTTATTTTGCCTGTATTAAGCAACTAATTACCGGAAATAATTATTAAATAACCCTACTTCGTGCAATTTGCCATTAGAACTGAAGTCTTAAAAGAATAATAAAAAGAAAAAGAAAATATAAATAACATAGAAAACTTTGTTTACATATAAATAGATATCAGATTTCTTATATACATATATTAAAAAATAAAGAAATTAAAAAAAATTAAAAAAAAACCTCACATCTCCGACAACAATTTGAGAGGTTCTTACAATCATTCGCTCCCCGGTTAAGAATTCATAAAATATAAATAATAAATAAATTTTATACATTTCGACAACAATTTGAGAGGTTCTTACAATCATTCAATCCCCGGTTAAGAATTTATAAAACATAAATAATAAATAAAGTTTTATATTTTACCAACAACTACCATGTTATGTGTTTTGGACAAGGGAGGATTTTAGTTGGGGCTTAAAACGTAAATTTTTATATGTATTGAATCCGTTCCCCCAATATTTATTTTAACTTTCTACCCTTTATTTAAAAGTTGAAGATATGCTAATGGACTTTGGACATTCAAAAAATCACACATTTGTAACAAGATAAGGTATGATTAAGCATAGAAGTTAAAAGATGTAATTTGAATAATATCAGGCACGAATTTATGCTGTGGTTCTCCACTTTTTCTACTAAAATTGGTTTTGTAACAACTAACTAACAATTACAAACAGCTTAACTCCTAATGCTATGCTATGCTATAACATAAAGATATAACAGTTGGTTTCGATGACCTCAAAACTGAATATCATTAGGGCCCGAGGCTTTTGGGTACCCGTTATCCTCCAACTTCACATTCAGTGTTGCGCAAATAGCCCGAAACTTCAACCTTAATGACCCCATGATATCCGTTACAGACTCGTTTTCCGGCTCCCAAATCGGATACTTTGACAACAACTCGTCCATCTCTTTGATTTTCTTTTGAACTCTTGAAGAAAAGCAAGTTGGCTCGACTCGAATCACAGCGTTCCACACATCAATGCAGCCTCTGTAAAAGCCTAACTCTTCACCGGTTGTGAACCCAGTTTTTAATCCAACTTCACGCCCATCATCTTTTCCAGAGGCGAAACCGTTTTCATAGCCTTCTTGATAGCCTTCGTTCAAGTGGGTGTCTTCTAAATTTAGCGACTCGCCAAATATGTCGCCGGGAATATCCATACAGCCAACTATGGAAAGGAATTAAGAAAAGAGAACCAAATGAGCAAAAACAGATTTGACATTAATCCAACTTTATTAATGATAACTGTAGAGGTGTCAAGACAAAACATGTAACTTTTTAAGTGTGGGTCAAAATGGGTTGGGCTAACCCACACACACATTTTTATCCATCTTATAAAACTGTATGCGCGGATATGATAGGTTGAATAAGATCAAAATAAATGTAACCTTTCTAATAGAGCGACTTTAGAGGTTTTTATGCATTTTTATACACTTTGGATGAAATTTAACCCACTAGACACGTTTCCTTTTAGTTAAATCCTTTAGCTCGAACGTGGTCAAATGCATATAGTTTTGAAAACAAAGCCAGAGTCAAATGGCACGAGTTGACCCGTTAACCGCCTCTTTGTCCAATAATCAAACTACAACAAGAATACACACAAAAACACTATCCATAATTCTTAGTGTGGCTCTTACTTTAATCTGATTATCCGATTGTGATTCCGACTTTCAAGGCACAATAATCAAATTAAAAACGCACATCCAAAGGCGGATCCAAGAATTTTTCCAAGGGGTTCACTTTTTTAAATGTTCCAGTTTCATATGTCCGAACATAAAAAGTTCGGGTTGGTTCGACGGTTCGGGTTGGGTGAGGTCCATCACATAATAAAGATACAATACATTAATGAAAAAAACATGGTCTTTACGAATAAAAAAACGTACGGGACATCTAATCTTTTTTATTTATTTATCATTTAATTTTTCGAGTATACAATTACATATGTTGCTATGTATAATTATCATATTCATTAAAATCTGAAAGGAAAAAAGAACCGGTTTAAGCTACGGGTGAATTCAACGGCGAGTTGCCGTGGCAATGGCGTATTTGGGAACAAAGGGTGATTAAAAGGGTGAAAGATATTGTGGTTTTTGTGCACCTTTCGAAGACAAGGGGGTATCACTATTTATACACGCATTCGAGTTTTGGTAAGTTCTTTGATTTGGGCGATTAACTAAACTCGAATAGGCATGATTTACAGCTGTAAAATATTCACGGATTTACAAGTTTAAAATGTGTGATTACGGCTGTATGTGTATAAATGAATTTAAGTATATAAATGGGTTTAACCATTTAAGTATATAAATAAATTTAAGTATACATAAACGGATGTAGGTGTATATTGACCTCAAGTTTCAAAAGATCACAAAGTTACTAATCAACGACCATGAACCGAAACATACACAAACAAGCATCATTTTGTTGAAACTTCAAGGCTCAAAAACAAGTTACTGAATTAAACATCATATCTATATCACAATATCAGATTCACACACATTTAACAGTAACATTATGAATCAAAGTATCAAAACTCATAGATTCAGCAATTAATTGAACAAAAAAAGCACAAGTTTTTAATAAAAACAAACATGAAAGAATTCAGCAATCAATTCTTTCAATCTAAACCCTAGGTTTCACAACCAATTTGACATAGAATAAGATATTCATCAATCGAACAATGCAACACAGAATTGGAGTATGTAATTACTAAACTATAACATATCCAAAAGCAAACAAAACCTCTAATCGATAGATACAGACAAGCAGACTTGGAGTATGTAATTACCAGTAAATTCGTGTGATCGAAATGAAGAACGGTGTGGAGTGGCTTCGGTGGGCTGGTGGCTGGAGAGTGGAGACCCGGGTGGTGGCTGGTAGCGTGTTCTAATATGTTTAGTCTGAGAGTAATCAGGAAAGGGTGACAACAGGGGCTGACAACTAAACCCTAATCGCGTAATTCGTTTTTGATTAAAGAAAACGCAAAAAAACGTCTCTACCCAGACTAGAACACAGGACCTCATGTATAACAAGAGCGCATACTTTCCGGATTCCAAACATCCCCTTGTTTATATTAAGGATTTGTGCCTTAAACTAGGGGTAGCAAATCCTGACACAACCCGAAACCCAACATGAAAAAAAAAAAAACAGGTTCAGGTTGACCTGTTTTAGAAAAAAAAGATCGGGTTCGGGTTGACCCACATAAAAACGAGTTGACCCGTTAACCCGTTTAAGTATCTAAAATACTTTTATAAACTTTTTTTCCTGTTTTCCATTTTTCTGAAGATACACTTGCAATTTCCAATCCATTTTCAAAATTTTCCGGAAAAAATCATATTACTCACTTTACAATCCAACAACCCACTAAGTTATAACTCGCAACATGTAATGTGTAACTCACTTAAAATGGGTTAACAGGTTTAGGTTGACCCGAATTCATGTGTGTGCGGGTTAGGGTTGAGATCTTTGACACGAATAATATTATGGGTTGGGTTCGGGTTGCACATTTCAACCCAACACAATTGACACCCTACGTCCCTACCTTAAACTATACAAGTCAAAGTGAAAAAATAAAAACCCACGAGTTAATACAAAACAGTGGCCACTGTAGACACCAAAATGGAAAGCTTTCTAATTATTTTTTCTTTGTTTTAGGGCAACATTAATACTAGAGCAAACGACCAGCAATGATATCTCTAAACTGGAAACCAACAACCGTAGCACACCAGAATATCACCCCAATCAAACGTAAGAGGGTGTTTAGATAGTCGATTAGTCGGATCACTTTATATTTAACTCATTACTCATTATCAGTTTTCCAACATTTTCCTATAGCACTTCTCCTTAGATATCCAAACTTAACCAAATCAACTCTACATAATCTAATATTTAATAATCAAGTCACAGTGATCAGTTTAACTGCAGGTCAATACCCCTAATTCGAAGGTAAAGCCAAGGAATTCCTGAAAGAAAAAACTAACAAAAAACAAATAATTTTCCAGATTGACCCACAAGTGTGTGGTCATGGTGAACAGATAGCTCAATGGCAGCTTTAATAAGCATAGACAACATCGACGAATACCAGTTAAGAACCGGGGTGACGCTAAAATACAACAAGTGTCACAGGTAGCAGAAAAACGTCGACTTTTTGCAATATAAAGGTACAGAACCATCTTTAAAGCTTGTGTAAATACATTTGAAACCGATTTTCAGTCCAATACATCTGAATTCTAGCATTGTGAATTCCTACAAACCAAAAGCTTAAACTTTCCACAAAACCTAATTTTCTTAAAAGGAAACTAAACAGATACTTTTGCCGTAAGAAGAACCTGTTATTAAGTCTACTTGGTGTAAACGATGATTATTAGGGTTATGGAGGAACAACAAAGTAGCAATAGGACAATTCGAGAATCATCAGATAACAGTAGAAGCAGATCGATGTACCTACCTGATCCTTGTGCAAAAGAATCAACTGTTGAGCGGCAATCGGAGGAGGAGAAGATAGATGATACTTTCACACGCCTATACAACCTAATTGTTCCCTGAGTGAGTTTAATGGGAAGTAAAGTAGAAGAGAAGAAATCGATAACAATTTCTCTCCCATTGATTTTGATTTTGATTTAGGAGGATAAATATAATTACAAATTCTCTCCCTTTCTCCTCTCCTTTTATCCTTAAAAAATCTCAGTTTTTTCATATTTTATCTCTTTTCTTTTCCCTCCCCTTGTTAAATGAGACTCGGAAACAGAGTAAGCGATGGTAATGGTATTGGTTTACGTTTACCCCACACTTTTAGATAAGCTTGTCTCTGATTCGTCGGGTTTCTATCGGGTATATTCGAGAACATGTCAACTTTACAAAACCTGTTAACCTAACCGGTTGGGAAAAATCGACCCGACCTGAACCGAAACTGTAGGAACTTGTTTGGTTCGGTATACAAACCGTAGGTTTGGGATACCAAAACCGAACCAAACTGGTTTGGGGAAAAAATGGTTTCGAATTGTTAAGAAAAACCGGTCCATTTGTTTAATAAAATGTTATTTAATATAAAATTTGAAAAAACAGTTATTAAAAAAATTATAAATTAGTATTTTATGTTTTTTTTTTTTACTTTTATGTCATAAAAGCGGTTAAAGAGGTGCACCCAAGAACCGGTTTAAAACCCAAACCCAATGTTAAAAATTGGCCAAAAAACTAGCCAAACCAGGTTAGAATTGAACCGAAACTAGTTTGGCCAAGAAGCGGCCAAAGAAAACAGTTTGGAGCCGGTCTCGGTTCCTAAAAAACTGATACGTTCATCTCTACTCTCTTAGTCTTAGTTTGTGAAGAAGAGCCTTCTAAATGCAGTAAGCATGTGGAGTTAACCTTAATGGGCCAACTATAAATTAGGCATGCTAAAATTGGGCTCATTTGGATCAGGCATAGCACATTAGGTTTTGTTCCAATCAGGAAGGTATCTCTACAAGTTCCTCGATCAGCATATGATGTAATGTTAGCTATTTTATGTTAGGTGCTCTTTGTTTTTCAGACATAAATTGTCTGCAAACTGATTCATCTGTTTTCATGTCTGTAACTGAAGATATGGTCTGAACCTCTGCAAGCTGAAAATATAAGATTGTTTGTTGTCGATGAGTAACCCTACACAAGTTGTTAGTATTTTAACAAAACTGAGGTACAACATTATTAAATTAAAATACCAACAAGTTATGCACAACTACTCATTGATTATCACAGGTTGTATTAGTCTAACATGAGCTAGTTAATACTACTCATGCTAGAATGATGAGACTTGTAAATACATCCTTCTAGTTGGACCAAAACCCTTTTGGTTGTTGAAAAAACGGACCCAAACCCAATGTGTTAGACACAATCTGGCATGACCCTAGCCAGGTGTGTTGCCCCTTAGACCCCACAGGGGTGATCCCTCGGGCGTCATCAAGGGAACGGTTCACCCTTGGAAACCTGATGGTTTAGAGGGTTTGCACCTTACAACCTTTAGGGTCCCATGTGAAATTGTAATAGTCTTCCTAAATTGTGGAAGTGTTTATTATGAATATTTTCTCCTAATGATTTCCTTTTCAGTGATTAGTGAGCTTAACTTTTATTATTGTAAATACCCCAGTTTGGTTTAATTAATACAATACAATGTAGGTGTGGATAGAGGACAAAACATTATCAAAGAAGTCAACAAACAACATCTTTTTTTAATACCCCAACCATGACGGTTTAACTACGCACCACGTATGATAATTTAATATAAAAAACACGGTTGCAATTAATTTAGTTTGGGTATAAAGTTTGAGAAATCTAACAACTCCTCTTATATTAATCCAAAGACTTGTTCTTTTGAAACGACATCGACTAAGAAAAGTTGGCCCATTTTCCCAACAAACATAAATGAAAACTTTGACTTCAATATTAGAAATGGAACTTCTTACATTCAAAAGCTATAATAATTGACCGTAGAAAATATCATCTTCTTCAAACAAAATTGTATTCTAGACTTGCATGAAGGAACCACCACCTAGCCGCCAAAATTTACCTTTGAAAAGGATGAAAGTTGGAATATTTTTTGTATTTTATGTTTTTTTTTTTATCAAAATCACAAGAGTTAATTACATGGATGATCAATATGGTATATTAGTTTTACGTTTTTGGTTCTTAATTATGAGAAATTACGAACTATCATATGTTAACTCGTAACACATATGGTTCCTGACGTCAAACACTTAGGTCAAAATTATCGTAAAAATACATTATCTACCAATAAATAAAAAATAAAAAACATAATGGTAGAACCCACTAAGCATAAAAACAAAAGAAAAAAAGCAACCCCTCCCCTCCTCTTCTTTGCCATGAACTTGCCACCCTTCTTCTCTTCAACACCCTTTCTTCAATGGATTCCAAACAAAAACATAAATTATCATCGAAGGGTAAAATCAGGCTATTTTTTTGCTTAGAAGGGTAAAATCGGGATGGGAAAGAATGAGAGAAGCGGGGTCAACAAGAAATTTAACGGTGATAAATGTGACTCCGCCAAAGAATTTTAAGTGTGGTGGAACCAAGGTAACCATTATCGGCATCTTCACATAATCTGGTCAAAACAATACCCAGTTTAGTTAACTGTGATTTTTCATACTTAGGAACCAAAATAATAAAACAGACATACAACATCTACCATCAATCCATCATATAACTATTGTAAAAAAAAAAAAAAAGAGTTTGTTAAAAGAATTATGACAAGATGATAATTAAGGAAAGAATTATAATTCTTGAATCTAACAACTTAACAAAGTAGGAAAAAGACATCCATGGGTATGTTTGGCAAAAGTAGCTGTTGTTGGTAGCTGAAAGCTGGTGGTTGGAAGCTGGTAGCTGTAGTGGTAGCTTTTTAGATATATTTAGGTGTTTGAAAGAGTAGCTGGAGCTTTTAATAAAATGTATAAAATGACCAAAATAGACATTAAAAAGGTCATTATTTTTAGAGGTTAAAATAGTCATTTTTTCCTAAAAGCTTGTAGCTCCTTCTAAACGCTACTAGTAGGAGCGTTTAGCCAAAAGCTTCAAGCTCCTAACCTAAAAGCTTTAAGTTCGTTCAACCGAACAAGACTTTTTATTAAGTTTGAGTTTTTTCTTAAAAGTTTAAAGCGAAAGATACCCTAATCCGTAAAGTTACAATATTTTTTTAACACAGAAACAGTTGAAGAAAATCATCCACAATTTAACAGGTGTGAAGTCTGAGACCACACACATTTATAAATTCAACAAAAACATATAAAAAGGTAAAATCTTTCACGGGTTTTACACGTTGTTCCAGTTCAAAAGTTTCTCTCTCTTCTTCATAAGTCATAAACCCTCTTTCAATCTAGTCAAAGAAACCTCACCTCAAATCTAGGTTTTATCTAGAGAGAGAGATGTCTGCTATGGAGACAAATACAGGGGGGGATCAGGGTAATATTAAAGGGGCGGCTACACATGGTGGTCGTTATGTTCAGTATAATGTGTACGGTAATCTTTTTGAGGTTTCTAGGAAGTATGTTCCTCCGATCCGCCCGGTTGGTAGAGGAGCTTATGGTATTGTATGGTAAGAACCCTAATCTTTTTATTATGTTTTGGGTTGAAGTTGTTTTGATCTGTTTTTTGTTTGGGGAAATGTGTATTTTTGTGATTTAGTGATGATTGATTTGTGTATTTGTGTATTTGTGATCCTTTTGATGATTGTGATAACAAGTTATTTGTAAAAGATCACTAGGGTCTTATGTGTAATGATTGATCTAGTTCGGGTTATTTGGTCTTGATTTTGAAAAACTTGAGCTAGCTCATGAGATTCTTTTGTGATTGCTGATTGGTTTGATGATGTTTGTTTAGATTCATGGGATGATTTTGTTTCGTGTGTGTTTGTTTGGGCCGGAAATGCTGAATATAGTATTGTAAATTGCGATGAATTTGTTAATTGAGATGTGGTCTAGGACTCTAGGGATAAGTAGGGGGGGATGGCATTGGAAGTTTTTATAACGGTATATGTGAAATTAGTGTCAAATAAGTATGCATCCTTGAGTTAAGTTTGATAACTTTATGGTTCCGAGGTGTAGTGATTTATCTTCTCATTGAATCGTCGAGATTTTGAAAATGTTTGGATCATACTTCTTTGTGTTTGGTTTGATTTGTTAATTTAGCTACATTTTGTCTCATGAGTATGCCCTTGAAACTTTGAGGTAGAATTTGTTGGATTTAGAGTGTGGTTGGATGCGCGTTTTTTAAGCGACTTAAGTGACTATTGTGACTTGAATAATCAGTCGATTAGAGTTGAAAAGACATTTTTCTTTATAGTTAGTATACTTAAAGTTACTACTTACATGCTTCTCTGATTATGATAATATTTTGACCTAAATAATTTTTCTTGACTTGCTATATAGTGCTGCGACGAATGCGGAGACACGTGAAGAAGTTGCCATCAAGAAAATTGGGAATGCATTTGATAACCGGATAGATGCCAAAAGGACTCTAAGAGAGATTAAGCTTCTTAGACACATGGATCATGAAAATGTGAGTTTCGTTTAATGAACTTTCTCAAGTTGACTTTGTATAAAATATTGATTGAACTCTCGTGTGTGCATAATAGCATCCTACCTCTATCGAAAAACATAATACTAGCCATATGCCAATTTGAGAAAATAAACGAAATGATATATTGGTGCGGAATTGTTTATCTATCATGCCATAAAGCTAATGTGTGCCATCAAAACTTTGCAAACTATTGTTTCTTGCTTTAATAGTTGTCTATTATATACATTGTTATGTCATAACGTGTTTATATATGAGTAATTCTTTTATTTTGTTTGATAGTCCATCCCATAAAAACTACAGTTCTTTTCATGGATGTCTTTAAAAAAACAACATATACGTTTTTGATAAGTTTCAAGGTAAAGTGTGTTTAAGATTTTGAATAGTCAAGCAATACAACTTGCATGTTACATGTAGATTGGTCAACTATTAAAGTCGATTGATACTTCAAAGATAATTTGTTTAGTTTATTATGCTGCTTATTGCGCCTTTGATCCTCTGAATTATTATGATTTTGATGCTTGGTGTTGTGGTCGATTTTGCGATTAACCTTCAACTTTTACAGGTGATTGCGATCAAAGATATAATACGGCCTCCACAAAAGGAAAATTTCAATGATGTTTACATCGTTTATGAGTTAATGGACACCGATCTTCATCAGATTATACGTTCTAACCAACCTCTGGCTGATGATCACTGTCGGGTTTGACTTCACTCTCTTAACCTAAACTTCTCATATCTTTTGAGTTAGTCTCAACAGTTTAATTTCTTCAAAACTCAAATTTTTTCTTAATCATCATTCTTGATTTCTTGTTACAAATAAACTATCGTTCTTGAGAAATAGAAGAAAAAAACACACACATGCATACTACAAATTGCATATTTTTGAGTCATATTGGACAGTCGAGTATGATTGTTTAAAACCGTTCATTGTTGCATAGTGTAGTGTCTCTTTTGATTCTATGAAGTATTTTCTTTACTAAATTGGCTCGTTAGTAAGTAAATGGACGAAAATTACCATCTATTACTTAGTTTCTATGATGGGATCTTTGATTCTATGCAGTATTTTCTTTACCAAATACTACGAGGACTCAAATATGTTCATTCAGCGCACGTCTTGCATCGTGATCTAAAACCAAGCAATTTGCTTCTCAACGCAAATTGTGACTTAAAAATCGGGGATTTTGGACTTGCAAGAACAACTTCTGAAACAGACTTCATGACTGAATATGTTGTTACTCGCTGGTACCGAGCCCCTGAGTTGCTCTTAAATTGTTCAGAGTACACTGCAGCTATTGACATCTGGTCGGTTGGTTGCATTCTTGGTGAAATCATGACTCGACAACCACTTTTTCCAGGCAAAGATTATGTTCATCAGCTCAGACTTATCACAGAGGTAACTGTTTTTTGTTGCGCTTAGCATTACAACATGATTTATTTAGGGGTCTGTACAAATTGATCCAAACTGACGAAAATAACAAATCTAATTGTGTTGGAACTAGGGACGGGATTGGTACAATACTCGTACCAAAAATACTGATACTGAATTTGAACAAAACTGGGACCAAATACCGTACCGAATATATTGGTACTGGTACGGGTATTTCGGTACGGTACCAACTTTGGTACCACTTTGTTTTTATTTTAGTTTTTGAGCAGTGGTACCGGTAAAGCGGCACGAATACCAATATAGTACACCAGTACGAGTACCAATACGATACGTGTTCCAAATAGGTAAAATCAATGCGCGTACCGTAATACGAAATAAGACATAATATAAAAAAAGTTTTAAATTTCTATATAAAATTTGGTAGCAGTACCCTTGTTTACCCGTACCTGTACGAATACCGAAATCAATAAAACTGGGTACCAATACATGTACCGAATACCTAAAATCGGTACGGGTACAGGTACAATACGGGTACGGGTATTTGGGAAAAAATGTCCATTCTTAGTTGGAACCGACAAAACACTGTTTTGTTTTTGGTTCCATTGGTTTAGAAGATCGGGTTCTGGGTTTGATCCTGAAACAGTTAAAATTAAATATTGGGAAAAATAATAATTTCAGACTGCTGCAGCCTTGAAGACTTTATATGAGAAATGATGATTTTGTAGGAAAAATATAAACGTTCTTACAGTAACACTTTACATGCTTCTCAATATTTGGTTATTTTGACCCTAAATAGTAAATAGTCATAATCAGATTTTGCCAACTGATTAGCTTTGAGGCTTTATTTTTAAATTAAAATTGGGGTTTGACCGTCTGTTTGTTACTGTTACTTTGTTTAGCTCATAGGCTCACCAGACGACGCAAGTCTTGGATTTCTTAGAAGTGATAACGCACGAAGATACGTTAGACAACTTCCTCAGTATCCAAGGCAACAATTCGCTGCTAGATTCCCTAATACATCTCCTGGAGCTGTAGATTTACTGGAAAAAATGCTCGTATTTGACCCAAATAGGCGTATTACAGGTATCGTGTTTTAACCATACATGTTATTTTCGAACCGCAAATTTGTTCTTTTTATGACTTGTGAAGTCAAAAGATGCTATTTTTAAACTTTAAAATTGATGTCAGTATCGTAAGTCAGATGCGACTCAGTATATACATGTGCATTGAAATGACAAACGCCAACAATTTTTGGTAAAATTAGCAAATGGTTACCTGCCAATAGTTGTTAATGGCGAATAGCGACAAATAGCGATAAGGTGCCTATATGCTCGCTATTTTATAAATAGCGATACACTAGAAAAAAAAATTAAAAATTATATGTATATTATATCAAAATACCCTGGTATATACGCTATTTTACATGTGTATTTAACAAAAACCTAAAATCCAGTTATTTTATGGCTATCTTTAATCGCTATTTATATTTGAAAAAATAAACTGAAATCCTGCTATTTATGGCTACATACCCTGTAGCGACCTTCGACCTATATGCCACGCTATTCGCTATAGCGACCGCTATTGACAACTGTGCATCTGCTGAATATCGTTCGTTGCTAGATGTGTGATACTTGTTTTGCACCTTACTTGAAATCGGTTACTAAAGTCTGAGTTTGTCCTATGTTTTTACTCTCAGTGAATTTGATCTGTCTGCATAATATACATATAGATATGTCATGAATTTACTTTTATTGTTGAACTGCAGTTGAGGAGGCACTGAGTCACCCATACTTAGCACCCCTACACGAGATTAACGAGGAGCCAGTATGCCCGCAGCCTTTTAATTTCGACTTTGAGCAGCCATCATGCACCGAAGAACATATCAAAGAGTTGATTTGGAGGGAGTCTGTAAAATTCAATCCAGACCCCGCTCATTGAGGAGGTATGTATGTGTGTGTAGTTGATGTATACATACAATTTAGAGATTGTGACATGGTCCTAGAATTTCCTCCTATTATGTTCTTTCAATACAAAATAAAGTCAAAGGGCATATTGGGTTTTTACTTGCATCATTTGTGACATTTCTTTTCTTGTAATATTCAAATGATCTTTGAAGAGAATTTATTACCATCACTGCTTCTATTCTCGAATTTAACTGCCAGTTACTTGTTGGGTTACTTCTTCTCTCATGTGTAAACGCTACTTGGTGGTTGATTTATTCGTTTGTTACTACCTTTTGTTGCCTATAAATGAACATGCTTGATCAGCAAATTTGCAGTCATCTTCGAGTGTAAGAGTATGTGAAATGTATAAATAAGACCGGATAGATTTACATATAACGACCGAGAAAAGAACCATAATCAATTCGAAGGGTTGTCACTTAAAAATAAATTCGAAAATGTAAAACTAAGCACATATAAACATAGTGTTGTTCAAAATGCAAAAAATGAAACTTCACACAGGAATTGCAAATAAAGACTGAATTACACGTGGTAAACTTCTAACTTGTAATGAAGTTAAACAATGATAATCCCCTTTGGTAGTTTCACCAACAATTGAGCGGTCGATTACGCAAACTTCAACAAAAAGCTCAGAGCCGCAACTAGCGGTAGGTTTCAAGGCTAGCTTTGATGAATGAATCCATACTTTCGCTGAGTTATCTGTTCCTCCAATGCACCTTGTGAAATTCAGATGCGAATTGATCGGAAAAGCTTGAAGGGGGGTTGGTTATAATGGTGATGGGTTTACAACTCAATGAAATGTTGACTCTCTATGGCCGTTATTGCTTTGCTAATGATATCATGTTGTAGAAGAAAATCTCAAACAAGTTTCTATTAGTAGATTTGACAAACTTAATGTAAAATTAAACATCTGAGTGATTGTACCAAAATAAAATTTGATGGTTGAATGCTAGACTTTTAACGCTTAACGAAAAGATATATTATTTATAAAAAGAAAACCATCAGAAAGAATGACTTGAACTGTGATGAAACATAGTATACTAAAACCATACAAATACAAGATTGAATAAATATTACACTAAATTTCCACATATGTAAACGGCACAGTTTGACGATACATAAAGAGACCTGCCTACTCAACATAATACAAAATTGGATCCACCATAATGAAAATTTTGGATTACCAGATCAGTATGTAGAGTAGAGCGCCAAAAAGGGTTGCAGCCACCCATGTTATTGCTAAGTCTTCCTTCAGCAACTGGAGCATTTATTATAATTGCATTTTTACAGATATCAAAATACAAATCAAACATACATACATAGTCTCCATGAAAAAATAAATACTTCTAACCTAGAAAACAATTTTACCAGTGTCGGTTGAGATTGCTAGCTAATCAACAAAGTCCTCTTTCATCTGACCAAAAATGAAGGGATATCGAAATACTTTTGGCTTCAGCAAATCATGCTGATGACAGAGGGCAGAATAGAGAATTTTCTTGGAAGGAATCCTAGATGTTCTCCGTCAGATTGAACAAAAATGCTGTTGCTGCCCACAACCTCCTCTACTTCGATCGAGAATGCACTGCAATCAATGCAAACGCCAATTATAACAACAATTCACCCTCCAACCGCGTATCATGTACTACATAGTACATACACATCATGAAAATCACAACAACTAATGCATAAAGCTTCCCAATTGTTTTATCACAAGAAATTTAATTTATTGTGTGATAACATTGTTTTTATAATCATAACAATCACAAATTAGTTATTTTACAGAAAGTGTTTTGTGGATCAAACATGTTCAACCCAATAAAACATAAACAGTTTTGACTCACTGATAAACCCACAGCCCACCCATTTTGACACCTCTAGTAGCAACCGGCTGTAAACGAACCAAACGTTCAGCAAATAGTACGTGAACCATTCGGCAGGAAGTTCGTTTATGTTCGTTTATTAATTAATGAACAAACACGAACAAGAAATTTCGTTCGATTAACTAAATAAACGAACATGAACAAAGGTCTCGTTCGTTCGACTGCGTTCGTGAACGTTTGGTAATATGTTTGTTTATGTTCGTTTTGTGGTTATACTAGACTACTTGTGTCTTGATTGTATCATTTCGTGGTTGTATTGACTACGTGTGCCTTGCATTTAATGTTAACAATGTTTTAATTTTTAATTTTCATGTTAAACGTGTGTTTGTGTTTGTGAACAGTGTTCACAAACTGTTCGCGAACAACTGAATTTTCTTAACAAACGAACACTAACATAAACTTCGGTTTGTCATGTGTTCACAAACTGTTCGTGAACAACTTTTTTCCTTTAACAAACGAACACAAACATGGCCTTGTTCGTGTTCGTTCGGTTCCTTTACAACCCTAAGTAACCCTATCACCATTACAGGTATATTAATGCCATTACATGAGTCCGTAACATTTCTTCTAATTTATCTCTATGGATGGGTATTTTAAACTAACAATAATGTGCAATCAATGATGCTTTGATTTTGAAAGAGAAGGTACCTCCTTGACAATACATTATTAACTGACAGATGTGTTCCGTTGTACAGCCTATGTAGTTTCAGAATAAAGTCGTACCATTTGAAATCCTGAAGTGTCACCACCTGATAGGAGAAAAGATAAGCAGAATTTACTGCATAATTAAGGCTATTCCAGATTTGACGAGCAATTTTTTCAAAAGTATTAAGGTTATTGCACCTCAAAGTTTCCACTTGAAGGGTGGGCATTGGGAGTGATCCTCATTCCACCGCCAAAGAATTGTGCATTTCCGATGCACAGAGCAGTTACTTTGGGATATAGTTCCCACTCGCCGACATTGACCTAAAACAAAGCATAACATACTTGTTTATAAGAACAAGAATACGTAGTAATTAAGTATAGAAAGTGCTCACTCTAATCTTTAAATCATGGTTTTGATGCCCAAAAAATGCTTGCAATGCACCGATAACATAACACAGGTTCCCAAATCTTTTGTATTTTGATGCATGATAGCCTGCTTTTGCACTCCTGAAATGTTACATAACAACATTTTTATAAATAAATAAAAAAAGCCTTCCCCCAGTTCTTTGACTTCTGATATTATTAATGTGGCAATTTTTATGATTATGAAAACGATATTATTACAAAGATAATATAATTTCTCTTACAAAAATGATTTAGAACGCATTTGAATACACTTTGAATGACTTCTGAAACTACTAATGCGGCAATTTATGATTATGAAAACTATATTATTACAAATACAAACATGATTAAGTTTCTCTTAATAAAGTTACTTAGGAGCTTCTTACGCATTTGAATACACTTCAGATTACTTTCAACCAAAGTTGACTTTTTTATGTTAATCCTTTAAATTAACTCATTTGACAAGCTAGTGACAAAGCATCACCCCACTTACAGATGAATATCAGCGACATTTATGAAGTAATGCAAATCTCCACCTTCTTTAGTGATTACTCCTACATCAATTCGTGACCTAGACCCTGCAAAGGGATTCCATTTGAACAATCAGGAAAAAATGTATATGGTGGCAACAATTTACACCCTTCAAAAAGCAATTAGTAGTTCCAAAAAGGAAATCACAACCTTTGACTAAGCGTTCAACTGCGTCAACAAGATCGTTCAACCTAGAAAAGCAGGATTAAAAGTTGTTCAAGAATATATAATAATTTGTGTTATATACACTCACTTTGAAATAATTGGTGAATAACACAGATAACTCTTTTATCTTATTATTGAGATGGTGTTACATAAAAGTATGTTTAGTCTTTTGTTGTCATGAGTAAACATATATTCAATGTGAAAAATGTATAGATCCAGCACGTTTCTGTTGCGAAGTCTCTTCCTCATCTTCTTCTACGATACCTTTCACCATAGTCGCGATCGGATGATGACGATTTGTGGAAATATTTCTGCGCCGTTGTCGGATGATGACGATTCACTCGAACTTGAATAATTCATTGTGTTTTATGACTTTGAAAATTTTGTGAGAAAATTGTTATTTTTTAGTGTATTTATAAGAATTTTTTTTTTATATTCACACCAACGGCTAGTGCTCTCCGCCACTTGCCTGTCGCCATGTCATCTTGGTAGTCATGCCCAACGCCCGGCCTAAATCATCCGCCAAAGGGGCCACGCCAAATCTCAAGCCCACCCGGGGTGGTGAAGCGGGCGTTTCTACCAAACCCCCTCCCCATACCCCATAGCCTCAGAAACTTTGAGAAGCATGTAGTCCACTGCAAAGAGTAACCGGGTTTTAAATACAAACATGACTTGGTTAGATATATCGTATATGATTTCCTTAAACAGGAAGAAATCTTCACCAAATGTAGTCTTCGGTCAACAGATGTTGTTATGTTAAAACAGGATGTGGATTTTACCAGAGTATGACATCTTATTTGGCCAAAGAAATTTGTTTCATGGCTAGTTGTGTTAAATAATTGCAAATTTTGAAATTTTTCTAATTAGGTAATCTAATATCCTTATGCTTGAAGATAATTAATTTAGTCCTCACATGGAAAAGAAAATGTTCCATGGATTTGGGTCCTTAACCATCGGTTCCAATGAACGAGCCATTCAAACCTTCAAGTCACCTCAGCTTTGAGAGCGCTAGATAGGAGTTATAATGCATCCGAATTTCTAATCACATTCTACATAGAACCCTGGTTTAGCTTTTTAAGCTTATGTAAATTAGCTTATATAAGCTAATTTGAATAAGCATATTTGAAGATGGTTTTTTAGCTTATTTGACAAATAAAGGTATAATGAAAGAAAAAAAATATATAAGCTAATCCAAACACTTCAAAAGATCTTATCAAATGATTGAAAATAAGCTATAAACTAGTTTAAAATATAAGCACAAGTCAAAAAAAAAAAAAGCTAGGCCAAACACCCCGATAATTGGATTTCGTATTCAAAAGTATGTTTCGGCACATTTTTACTTGTAAGTAAACTTTTTACTTTAATTAAAAAGCAATGTTTGCTCATGTTTCTAGTCATATGCATTTGCATCTGTGTTTATTTTCGAACAAAATTATGAAAATATTGCCGAGATTTCAAGACAAGACAAAACAAAGCAATTTGCACATCCTACGATTCGGCAAAATCAATATCCGAAGATAAAAACAAAGTGTTAGAGAGGACTCTTTTAGAGTTAATCAACCTCCCTGCTGGGACCTTCGTTATAATATTAAACAACAATACAAAATGTGTGAACGACCAGATCTGAAAAAATAAAACCGAACCGGACATGAAATGAATCCGGCTCGCCGATCTGTATTCAACTAATTCAATATTCGAAGGCAAACTTGGCCGAAAGCGCATTCAACAGCACTCCCTCCATAGGTCCTTCGTTTTGAATAAATAAATAAAGTGGTCACAACACCTTTTGTTGAATATGAGTAGAGGTCAATTTGCTCAGTGAATACGAACCAGATTGAGAAAAAAGTGAATCATCTTGCGAAAGGGATCCGCAATCATCGACAGTTTTCCTCGTTTCTCTTCATCGCAAAAATTGATTATTTACAAGGTTAACCTACCAGTAACGAACCCTCCTCCCTGAAGGAGATCTGGTTGATTCAATGTGTGTAGTGTGTGATAATATATATATATATATAGGGTTTAAGAATGCCCTAAAACCCGATGGTTGTTGGTAAAGTGGCTAGTTGGGCTAAGCCCAATACGTTTCATGTTTTTTATGGCCAACCCAGATTAACGTGACCGTTTGTATAAACATTTATAATCTACTTGCTTCAATCTCAAAAATCATTAACTTTGATTAGAAATAATAATCTTAAAATGTACCAAATTTATTTATATATAAACAAGCCTAAAGGCGGCTTGAGAGCTGCTCGTGTTCGACTCAATTAAAAGGTCAAACGAGTTGAGCCTTAAAAAGCCCGAGCTTTAAATACAATTCGTTTAGTTATCGAGCCCAAGCTCGAGCCTGAAATACAAGGCTTGTTTAGGCTCGCGAGCATAAACGAGCCCAAACAAAATTTTAGTACTTTTTATATATATTACAGTGATAATGATGATTATATAACTCAATCGTAAAAAACCAAGTTTGGTTGCAACTTAGGTCGATATGATTTAAACTAATAATATGGTGACCCAAGCTTTGGCTCATTTAAGCAATATCAAAGTTGACCTTGAACTTTGGGTTTTACGAGAGAGCCAAGCTCGAGCTTAAATGAGTAGACTCGAACTGAGCCAAGCTCAAGCCCGAGCTTGATAAAAACATGACGAACCAAGCTCGAGCCTAGTCGGGCTAGGCCCGGCCCGGCTCATTTACACCCTAATTATATATAAAAAAAAGGTAAAGTGTGACTACAAAGTCACAGGTAATTAGACATTAATGTTGAAATATGACTAACCTTGTATATACCTTATAATGATAATGATTATTTAGATGTAGTTTGGTTTTTTAATATCGGATGGAGCTAATATTTCAAAATATTCCATCAAAAATGTGCTAAGTTGGTTAGTAATGAAATTTAATTTGGATATATATATTGCTTTGCATTTATCGCCTTCTTTGATTGCACTTGCAATAGAATTCTACATGAACCATAAAAATTTAAAGACAAAGATAAAATCAAACTAATTAAGTTATTCATTACATTTTGTCCCATCAAGGGGAAGCACACTATACAATGAAGATTGAAATCATAAGTTGGTACAGAGTCCATCTTTACTCGTTATATGTATAACATGTTAATTTTGTCATCATCAAAAAGGAAAAATTGTTAGTACATAATTGACCACAATTATAAATGCGCCATTTTTTTATGATGACAAAGATAAGAAGTTAAAGAACATGTGACTTACAATGCTTGTGATTATATGTTCCAACATTCCCATATTGGTAATATGCAATAAGATGCACAAGTGGTGTTAAGACGACCAAATATCAAGCCAAAGAATCACGGATTGTTACACATATCAACCTTACTAAGATATGCATCAAACACAAAGACACAACAATGGAAGCATCATCGTTGAGGACATAGGCAAACCATACATCATATGTGCCAAGGATGATGCACATAATCAAAAGTCCAAGCCATATAAGCTCCAACGGTTAGTACACGATGCGACCATGAATCACCCATAGGAAATTGATGTCTTTTGTAAGTCAACATTTAAGGACGACGAAGTATTAAGTAATTAAATTCAAGATTGAAGAACGAGATATGGTGATTGATACAAATATTGCTTGTAAGTTGTAAGCCTTATAAAAATAAAACATTTTTTTATAAAAATTAAAAAGATTATAAAACAAAGTCTTGCAAACTTAAATGAAAATTATTATGACATAAATACTCGCATAAATATCTAAGACTTTGAACAATTTTATAAAACCAAAATTTGTTATTTAAAAAACTTTGAACTTTTGATAGGTAATTAAAGTTATTATAAATAGTGTAATCTTTATGAGTCAATGATTGTAGAAGGATATTTTTGGATTAAGGAATTCAAATCAAAACAAGTTAAAGATAAATGTTTTAAGCAAATAAGGAAGTGGTTAACAATGGGATGAATGAGATAAAAGAAGAGTCTATCTTATAAGCAAATGTACTTGTTAAATAACATTTTAAGATGGACTAAATGACAATGGTTAATGTCTGGCTACTGGACAACCATTGTGTTTTAACTTTCTCATTATCCATTTAATCAAATGAAGGGACCTTCTAGATCCACGGTGAAAGGGACATTCAATTTATTGATAATCTTGACAAGATTGATAACCTAATCAAGATTGCAGAATCCTCTTAATCAGAAAAACACAGAAACTAGTAAGCCTATAAACATGAATTCACAAATTGATTTTCTATGATTATCGAACACATGGTTTACAACCAACTCAAGATCTCCAAATACTCTCTCTCTCTCCCTCTAACTCGTCTCACTTTCTCCTTGTACGAATTATCCCTCTGTCTTTGTATTCTCCAAGTGTCTAATTTACGCCTTAATGCAATAACATGTTTATATACCACATGTATCACATATTAGACCAAGTCCAAGCCCAAGCCCACCACTAAACCCGTGAATACTCTAGCAACACATGTGGGTTTATAGTTGCTCATACAACGTTATGCACACTATACATTACTAAGCCCACTGATGTTAGTCGTTTTACTATTTATAAGATATCCAAAGATCAAATTATGATATTGTTATCACAACATGCATCAACAGATTTCCCTTTGACAATGTGCACCAATTTTCAAGATATGTCTTTAAAAATTTGAATATTAACGTGACAGTTATGTATTTGGTTAAGCTAGTTTTTTAAATATTATTTCTTTCAATGGGGTATTAATTTTGATTATTTAATACCACCTATTTGTATTATTAATTAACATATTATATTTTATCATTCTTACCATCCAGTTATATGAAGGCTCTATTTGGTATAGGGTAATAGAATGGACGAGATAATATAATGGACAAATGAATAAAATTGATCATTTGCATTTCATGGCCGGTGCCGACAGTGGTGGGTGGCGGTGGTAGTGGGTGTTCGTGGCGGTGATGAGCGGTGGCGGTGGTGTGGGGGGTGATGGATGTTACGTAGGGTGAAAGAGAGAATAAAATAAAAAAACTAGGAAGGTGAATAAAATGAATTTGAGGTGGTTTAGTTATAGGGAATAAAACGGAGGAGATAACAGGTAATTTCATTACATTTGTCACACCCCAAACGATGGCGGAAACATTGGGGTGAGATGAAAACGAGATTGCAAGAGGCTTCATAACGCTATTTGTGTCGAGTGTTTAATAATTACATTTTACATCGCTTTAAAACAGATAATACGAAATTAGATCACGTCACATTTAAAAGAAATACATTTCATTTCATTAATAACAGTTTAATACAAGGTTACAAAACGAAATACAGCATGTATGAAATAAGATACGATACAACAAGAATATGTTTAAATACGTTTCTAGGCAATCCTATTAGATTCCTTGCATCATCATAACTCCTGCAACATGTATTAACAGGCGTGGATCAATACAAAAGTATTGGCGAGCATACAAGTTTGAAAATAAATATGAGTGTAAAAGTTGGTTTCAATCACGACAAGTATATATTCGAGTTGAATTGCACATATATGTAGGCAACTTTCGCATAACAAGAGCATATACTTGAATTCTTTAACTAGCATGCATAACAATCCTAGGCATAACAATATCATGAGAAAACAAGTTGAAACTAATAAGCATAAACAAACTCAAGCATAACAAATAGCATATATAGATCAGTTTAAACTAACACGTATAACCCAGATAAGCATAACTGATAACACGTTTGGTAATTTGAATACTTTTAATTTCGTTTAAGATTTTGTTAAGTGATACATGTTGCACCCCAAAAATGCGTTAAAGTGTAAAAAGCGGGTCGAGTATGCTCACAGTTTCGCAACGCGTTCTGTGGTAACCCGGTGAAGAGTTGGCTGAGAGGTGGTCGAAGTCATTACACATGTGCAAACGAAGGTACATAAATGTTATAGATTGCCAAAGTATTATAAAAAAAGAATACAATTATTTTCTAAAAGCATTAAGTTCGATGGGTTCCGATTCATAAGTTAACATATCTTGGTTTTACAGATTTTACGAAAAACGGACAGAGTTTCCTCTATTTTTGAACGATCCCGACAACATGAGTTGTTGATTTAATGTTTCCAAACCACCACAACTTCAATATTAAAACACATAACTTCAAATTTAATTCAAAACACCACTTTCGTTTTGTGAATTTAGTACTTAGACATATATATAAAGTTTTATTCTCGTTTAGTAATCGGTTCGGTTTTATTACCTTTAAGTCAATATATATATATATAAACGATGATATGACGGTTCGAGCTCCATTCTACGCTAAGTGATATATGTGTAAACTAGTGTAACTAACCTCGTGTCGGTTTTGGCTTGATTTTGTGTTAAATATAAAGATATACAAGTAACATAATAATATTTGTGTTCTTAAAATTCGGCCCGATACTTGACCAAGTTTGACCCGAGACACCAAAAATGATCCATTAAAACGTTGACCAGCTTTGACCGGTCAACCCGAGCTAAAACTGTACCGGTACTGAACTACGTCTCGGACCGACTAAAACAAAGACTCGATTACCAAGCTGCAACTCAAGTTATAACCTGACCCGACACTTATTCTGTACCAAACCCGAATTGAGCCCTGTAACTAAATTGGATGGATTCAAACTCATACCTGAACACTGACAATCTGTTGAACCGAGGATGAGTCGAGACACGAGCCACCTGCACCATCATCGATGTCGCAGTTGTGGTGCCGTAAACCCGAATCCGTTGACCATATGTTGATTGACCTGTATCGGAACGAGGCTCACCCGAAGCGACCCAGACCCCAAAACTAAGACGAGCACAAGACCCGTCGCCGCTGTCTGCGGCGTCCGCCGTCGCCGCCTCCTTTCTTTCTCTATCTCTTCGTCTGTACACGCGCCGTCGTACGCCACCACCGAAATGGTGGTGGTCGGCGGTTCAATCGAACAAGGTGGAGGGTTTGTGAGGTGAGGGATGGGGAGGTGTAAGGAGAGGTTGTGGTTGTGCGGTGTTTTCCAGAGAAGGATGGGTTGTGTGGACTATGTTGCCGGCGCCATCGTACTCGTCGGAGTGACTCCGGTGACCGGAGAAATCGCGAGGGAGAGAGGGACAGGAAGAGTGTGTCGGCTGGTGTTGTAGTGTGAGTGTGTGTGTAGGGTGTTTTATTTAGGTTAGGGTCTAGATAGGGTTTGTGTATTCGGCCTAAGGCCCATGAGTCCGGTTCTAAGGTTTTTAAGTGGCCCGAACACGTTTTTAAAATCGTTATCGCACACGAACTCTTAAAACTTCACGTAATCTTGCATATATTATTTTAAAATTAACGGGTGGCAAAAAGGGGTGGTAATTATATATATATGTGTGTGTGTGTGTGTGTATATTTTGAATAACGCCTCGACTTCTCATACTTTTATAAAATTTTGAAAATATGGATACTAAATTACGAGGCGTTACAGTCTCCCCTACTTTAGGAAATTTCATCCCGAAATTTATTTAAGAGGAAGACTTTAGAAAATATGGCATTTCGTAGTACGTTCACGTATAATCGAGAATTAGGTGGTGAGTGATTAAAGTTTGTATTTAAATAGAGTAGTGAAACACCGAATTCCTCATGACACGTTTTACGAAACCTTAGCAATATGGTATTAACACTTATATATAAGAAGTACCATCGGCGTATCCACCATGTTTATACCATAGTAAGTCTGTTTTGCTAATCGATGCCATGTTACGTTCTGTGCCAATATCATGGTTTAATAGCGTTTTACGAGTGATAAAGATAGCTATAGAAATTGAAGTATCTAAGTATGATTGTATTTAAGTATGGGAGTGTATACAGTATGAGTATATGTGTGTGTATATGCACATTCTTGTACACTACACATGATATATTTTAGTTAACCAATATTAACAGATTACTGGCATGTGAATAAACAGGTCAAACCATCGTGTACCGCAATGTAGACTACCCATCATTGTTAAAACGAAGAGGGTGTAAAATAGTTTACTTAACATGACTTCAAGAATACGGGCGGGCGTCACTCCTATAGCGCTACACAAGCGCCATACATGTTAAGGTGTGGCTTGGTCAGAGTTAATAACGAGTTCATCACATAAACATGTGAATAAACAAGTCAAACCATCGTGTACGCAAATGTTGACTAGTCAATATTGTTGAAACATTAGAGTGTGTAAAATAGTTTACTTAACATGACCTCAAGAATACGAGCGGGCGCTACTCCTATAGCGCTACACAAGCGCTATACATGTTAAGGTGTGGTTTTATAACGAGTTTATCACATAAGAATGTTCCAGTAATCCAAATCAGGTATATTGTTTAGTATGCACCTATTGAATCGTTGTGTAATAGATTTTGAATAAATGAGAAGTTTGTTGTGCATAAATTCGATTTTAGTATAATGTTGACTTTGAAATGAATGAAGGAATAAGTATTATTTGCATAAAATTTAAGATAGCGTAAAAGAGAGGCTTGATAAAATGTTGGAGTGTTTCGGGTTTTAGAAACTTCGACTATTCCAAAGTGACTCGTAAGTCCTTTCAAATTAGGGAGACATGATTTGGCCTAATAGGTATAATACTCTCGTCGCCAAGCGATTAACGGTATTTTACCCTTCCAGTTAGTACATGTCCCTAATCTGATCGAAAATACGAAAATTTGGCGAGATTGAAAATTGAAGAGCGAGACCAGTCATCAAGGTGTGGATGTCAATCCTGGCTTAACAAAGTGTAACCCGAGACACCAAAAATGATCCGTTAAAATGTTGACCAGCTTTGACCGGTCAACCCGAGCCAAAACTGTACCGGTACTGAACCACGTCTCGGACCGACTAAAATCAAGACTCGATTACCAAGCTGCAACTAAAGATATAACCTGACCCGACACTTATTCTGTACCAAACCCGAATTGAGACCCGTAACTGAATTGGATGGATTCAAACTCATACCTGAACATTGACAATCTGTTGAACCGAGGATGAGTCGAGACACGAGCCACCTGCACCACCATCGATGTCGCAGTTGTGGTGCCGTAAACCCGAATCCGTTGACTGTATGTTGACTGACCTGTACCGGAACAAGGCTCACCCGAAGCGACCCAGACCCAAAACTGAGACGAGCACAAGACCCGTCGCCGCCGTCTGTACACGCGCCGTCGTACGCCACCACCGAAATGGTGGTGGCCGGCGGTTCAATCGAACAAGGTGGAGGGTTTGTGAGGTGAGGGGTGGGGAGGTGTAAGGAGAGGTTGTGGTTGTGCGGTGTTTGCCAGAGAAGGATGGGTTGTGTGGACTATGTTGCCGGCGCCAGCGTACTCGTCGGAGTGACTCCGGTGACCGGAGAAATCCTGGCTTGACAAAGTTTGACCCGAGACACCAAAAATGATCCGTTAAAATGTTGACCAGCTTTGACCGGTCAACCCGAGCCAAAACTGTACCGGTACTGAACCACGTCTCGGACCGACTAAATCAAGACTCGATTACCAAGCTGCAACTAAAGATATAACCTGACCCGACACTTATTCTGTACCAAACCTGAATTGAGACCCGTAACTGAATTGGATGGATTCAAACTCATACCTGAACATTGACAATCTGTTGAACCGAGGATGAGTCGAGACACGAGCCACCTGCACCACCATCGATGTCGCAGTTGTGGTGCCGTAAACCCGAATCCGTTGACTGTATGTTGACTGACCTGTACCGGAACAAGGCTCACCCGAAGCGACCCAGACCCCAAAACTGAGACGAGCACAAGACCCGTCGCCGCCGTCTGTACACGCGCCGTCGTACGCCACCACCGAAATGGTGGTGGCCGGCGGTTCAATCGAACAAGGTGGAGGGTTTGTGAGGTGAGGGGTGGGGAGGTGTAAGGAGAGGTTGTGGTTGTGCGGTGTTTGCCAGAGAAGGATGGGTTGTGTGGACTATGTTGCCGGCGCCAGCGTACTCGTCGGAGTGACTCCGGTGACCGGAGAAATCCTGGCTTGACAAAGTTTGACCCGAGACACCAAAAATGATCCGTTAAAATGTTGACCAGCTTTGACCGGTCAACCCGAGCCAAAACTGTACCGGTACTGAACCACGTCTCGGACCGACTAAAATCAAGACTCGATTACCAAGCTGCAACTAAAGATATAACCTGACCCGACACTTATTCTGTACCAAACCTGAATTGAGACCCGTAACTGAATTGGATGGATTCAAACTCATACCTGAACATTGACAATCTGTTGAACCGAGGATGAGTCGAGACACGAGCCACCTGCACCACCATCGATGTCGCAGTTGTGGTGCCGTAAACCCGAATCCGTTGACTGTATGTTGACTGACCTGTACCGGAACGAGGCTCACCCGAAGCGACCCAGACCCCAAAACTGAGACGAGCACAAGACCCGTCGCCGCCGTCTGTACACGCGCCGTCGTACGCCACCACCGAAATGGTGGTGGCCGGCGGTTCAATCGAACAAGGTGGAGGGTTTGTGAGGTGAGGGGTGGGGAGGTGTAAGGAGAGGTTGGGTTGTACGGTGTTTGCCAGAGAAGGATGGGTTGTGTGGACTATGTTGCCGGCGCCAGCGTACTCGTCGGAGTGACTCCGGTGACCGGAGAAATCGCGAGGGAGAGGGGGACAGGAAGAGTGTGTCGGCTGGTGTTGTAGTGTGAGTGTGTGTAGGGTGTTTTATTTAGGTTAGGGTCTAGATAGGTTATGTGTATCTGGCCCAAGGCCCATGAGTCCGGTTCTAAGGTTTTTAAGTGGCCCGAACACGATTTTAAAATCGTTATCGCACACAAACTCTTAAAACTTCACGTAATCTCGCATATATTATTTTAAAACTAACGGTGTGCCAAAAAGGGGCGGTATTTATTTTTATATATATATATATTTTGAATAACGCCTCGATTTCTCATACTTTTATAAATTTTTGAAAATATGGATACTAAATTACGAGGCGTTACAACATTAATAAACCAAACGTTTTTTTTACATTCCCTCGTAATGACCCATAACATTCCGACTTTTATTCCTGCATACCAAAAACTAACTAAGTATTTGAAGATTTGTAGAAATCACTCATAAAAACAATATTGATTTATTAAAAAATCTAATAATTAAACTTATATCTAATGTAATAAAAGACTCCAAATAATGTCACATGGCATTCTGTCTTTCAACCTCAAAATTTTTAATTATATTTTATTTTAAGTTTTATATTAAGATTTTAATCTTTTAATAATTAATATAAAAATATTTCTTATCCTCATCCGGTTATCCTTAATCGATTAAATCTGAACGAACATACTATTTAATTATCCTTAAATTTAAATTTGTATTTAGATTTTAATCTTTTAATAATTAATATAAAAATATTACTTATCCTCATCTAGTTATCCTTAATCTATTAAATCTCAATGAACATACTATTTAATTATCCAAATTCTCCTAAATTAAAAAGAGAGGCGTCATTTTAAAAGCTCGAAAAAATTATAATGAACTAATATGTGCAATTTATTTTTTTAGTTTTTACTTTCTAAAAGAGAGGTGTCATTTTAAAAGCTGGAAAAATTTTTAATGAACTAACATGTGCAATTTATTTTATTAGTTTTTACTTTCTAATGAATCAGATATGTTTTCACTTAACTTATATACAATCAAATGTTATTAAAAATTTCAAATTTCTAACTATTTTTTTGGAAAATAAGTTTGGAAAGTAAGTTATTAATTATCTCAAACTAAAACACTTATAGTCTTTCATAGAAAAAAATATAAAATATACATCAGATAAAAATTTTAATATCTATGTTTTCACTTAAGTTATATACAATCAAATGTTATTTAAGATGCGGTTAAAAAAGGTTAATTCAAATTTCTAACTATTTTTGGAAGGTAAGTTATTAATTATCTCAAACTAAAACATTTGTATAAAAAATCTAACTTACAGTAAAAGAGTTCAAATAATGTCACATAACATTCTCTCTTCCAGCCTTATAAATTTTATTTATATTTGTTTAATACTTTTTTAATATTAATCACTAATATATAGATATCACTTATCTTTATCCAATACTAATAAAAGATTCTAGACAAAATTACAGAAATCAACCTTTATGTTATATCAAAACTGCACTTCGTACCTTTCACTATGAAATCGACAAAAACCAACATTTACGTTCATGTTTTGTGACACCTTATAACCTTTACATCTAACAACGTCAAAAAAGCCAGTTAAATGGCCTCACATGCAATACACATAAGGCCATTTAAGTCATTTCCCCTTCAAACTTGTACAGCACTACCACCCCTTCTCTGAATTACGGTTAACTTTCACGAACACCACCCACCATCCATTTATACTCAACAACATTTCCCCCATTTCTCAGCAACAAAATTCACAAGCTTCTTAAAAAATCTCCACATGGGTCACTTTAAGCTATTTTATTCTGCTTCTTGTCGCCGGAATCCTGATTTCCCAATCAACTATCGGCAGACCCATTCACATGTCAGGTAGAACGGAGCTACCAGACTCACCTTTTTTACCGCCGGCAGAGTCGCCGGTGGGTGAGAGTGATGAGCAGGCGGTGCATACGGAAAAGGGTCATCACTACTTTCGGGTCTGTTACCGGCGGCGGAGTCGTCATCGGCGGAGTCGTTACTGTTACTTTCGCGGCGGTTCATTGCTACATTCGGGTGACTATATAGTATACACAGGAAATTTATATTTCTGTATCCAAACCACCACACCGCTGCCACCATCGTTCACCTCCACAAACACCCATCTCCACCACTCCCTAAAATACAACCATCCCCGTTTACCACCAGTGCCACCCCTCTCTAAAATACAAAACCACCACACAGCTTCCACCACCGTTCACCACCCATTTCCGCCCCCACCAACCGCCGTTTACCACCACACCTCTTTTGTTGAACAGAATCGCAAGTGAATCAAGATTTATCACCACACCAATACTTGGTTGAACTTTAAATAAAACAACCAGTGCTTTGATTTTACATCAATTCACGAACAAAGAATAAAACCAAAGAGATGAACTGTTGCTTCGAACTTTTTCAGCGACTCCCTTTCTATTAAATTGAAATCGACAAACGAATTAAAGAACTAAATAATACTAAAGGGGTTTATATAATTACCCATACATCAGACTCCTCCTATTCGAACTATACTAGGAAATTCAAAATAAACTGATTAGTAGATGACTCAAATTGATAGTTATCTTGAAGAGTATGGTGGGTTATATAATAATAAAGGGAAATTGACTGTAATGCCCTCATGTGCAACACATGTGAGGGTATTTAACCAAGACAATAAACGAAGTTAGTGGTAAAGTTTGAACTTGTAGCAAAATATGAACATAAAGGTTGATTTTTGTTGATTTCATAGTGAAAGGTACGAAGTACATTTTGGGTATAACCTAAATGTTGAATTCTGCAATTTTGTCAAGATTCTAATTATACCACATATCGTATCTCCTTTAACTTAATTTTTTAATTATATTTTAATTTTTACTTTTTAATAATCTTTCTATACTAATATATAAAAATCTTTTATTTTATACTTCGGTAGGAGATAGAAGAAGTTTTTTTTTCTTTGTAGAACTAGACAAATATATAAATTTCTATTCTCATTTAAATTAGGTTTATTTTTAAATTATTTTTAAAAATTATTATTATTTAATATTTAATTAGATACAGAAATAAGAGAATCATATTAAATCACAAACTTCACGAATCTCTCTAGTTTATTTATTTATTATTTCTTTTATTTTTTTCGATTATTAATAATCATCTAATATCTCATTGATTCTCCCACGTGTAATACACATGTTTCTAACATAATGATAAATAAATAAAATAAATTAAAATTTTAATAAGTAAATAATATATCGAATTCATCATTCAAAAACATACCTTGACGACTGTTTGTGTTAATCGATTACATTATATTTATTAAACTCGTGCAAGACATGATGTATTTTAAAAATATAACTATATTACTCATTCTATAAATTTAAATTTATGTAACCCATGTAAAACACAAGATTCTAAACTAGTGATTAATAATACAATTATTGTCTTTCGAAATAACAATTATTTATAATTGAGTTGAAGAAAGATAACCAAAAATTAGAGAGTAAATTACAAGCTTTGTTCTTTATCTATATACCTTTTTGCCGGTGGTGTCCTTTGGCGCAAAACTTGACGAGTTTTGTACTTAACCTTTCAAAATCTTGTACAGTTGTACGTTATGTCATTTAGCCCTAAGTCAGTTAGATTTTTTGGTTAAGTATGGTCATGTGCCTTGCACATGAGGGAACTCTTGTTATTACACCTTTCCAAGGGTTATTGTGTAAACAACTTAAATCCAGGGACTATTTTACAAAAGTAAAAAATATATTTAATTAAAATAAACTCCCATCTTCCTCTTTTCCCTTTCTCTCAACTCTCAAGATTCTTAATTCATTCTTTCTCTGTCACACCCCAACCGACGGCGGAAACATCAGGGTTAGTGGCACTAGGCGACCAGAATGTCTCATGAGAATTCCATAACAATTATCTATCAGCATCATTTAACATTTAACGTCCCATACCATTAAACACAATACTTCAAAATAATCATTACAGAAACTTGTTTTTCCCACAAAACTAATCGGGTTTGATTTTCCCTAGATTTATTACATTTGGAAACTAAACAAAAACAAACTAAACTAAGCACGCTACATCCAAGGCATCCAAGCTAAAATCCTCAACCTGTCATATACGTTAAAATACAAGTCAATACAACTAAGTAAAGGTGAGCATACAGGTTTTAGTATTACTAGCATAGTAGAGAAACCGTTCGCGAAATAGTCTAATTACATATCATGATACACCAAAGCACATCACACAGATAAACATATGCTTATTTCTAATGCTAACTACCGTGAGAAGACTTGCGCGTCCATCCTAACTAGACCCCGTTGGGTATTATCCACACTATAGTACCATACTAGCTAAGGAGGCAAGTTAACGAAAATAAGTCCTAGTCACATGTTTCTAGTATCACGTATAGAGCATACATAATCAGATTATTCGCGTGTGATAAACAGTTTGAGTTGTGAAGTGATTATGATAGAGGAACGTATGTAACACCCAAATAGTGCATTAAAGCGAAAACGAGTCAAGTATACTCACTGTGGGTGCGTTTAGGAGAGAGTAGACGACTGCTGAGAGGTGAAGAGGAGCGCCGGATCAGCCTGCATACGCAAACGGAGTGCATCAGTCTCCGAAAAGCTGAAACGGTTAAGTTTGGGTTGGGCTATAGGCAAGTTCGGCCGAACTTGTATGTAAACAGAGAAGTTCGAGCGAACTTGTAAGGTTTTGGTGAGGTTTGAGTCAAGTTCGGGCGAACTTGTAAGAAAAGCTCACTAGAAAGACAAGTTCGGGCGAACTTGTGTAGTTTCCTAAGAAACTAGACAAGTTCGGGCGAACTTGTGAGGAAATTATGGTGTGAAATACCCAAGTTCGGTCGAACTTGACCGAGTTGGGTATAAGTTCGGTCGAACCTGACCTGAGTGCTGGTGATTCTTGAGCGAACTTGATGTTTTTGGAACCAAAATCTTGCATTTTCGCGTCGTTTGCTGAGGAAATCGAGTGCCCATCCCTCCAACCTTAAGCCACTGAGTAAAACATAGGCTGGAGAGGTCTTTTGGAGCGAACTTAGCCATTTTACAGAAACTTAGGCTAATCCGGGCGAACTTTATGGTTTGTATGGGTTAGTCCAGCTTGTGTAAAGTGACGATTTCGTCCTTGTGCTTCCGGATCTGAGATCGAGCTTCGACAACGCCCCGTTCCACTAAAAAATGAACGAAACATATGTTATTAGTCTGAAAATGGTGTAAAAATCAAGGTTTTTAAAAGGTTTTGCTCAGAGTGAAAACAAAAGTTTTAATGAAAAAAGATGAAAATTTTCGTAAACAGAAGAAATTTGATGAAAACGAAGGCAATGCCTTGTGCAAAATCGTTGTAAAACATTGTAAAACATTGATGAACATCATTGTAGTTGAAATCAGGTTGATTCTTACTTAGAAAACAGAGGGTTTCGGGTTTCGAGAGCTCTGGGCGAAGTTGCAGCAAGTTCAAATGAGAGAATTGGGCTGAGTATTTATAGAAGAAGGCAAAAATGGAGAGCTGGTGGGGTCAAGTTCGGTCGAACTTGCATGATTTCATGCAAGTTCGGGCGAACTTGCTAGACATCCAAGAGTAACATCATGCAAGTTCGGGCGAACTTGAGGGGAGTTGGAGTTTTGTTGCTTGGCCAGTCAAGTTCGGCCGAACTTGGGGTCACCAAGTTCGAGCGAACTTGACCCAATTGTTGGGTTTTCTTCGCTTATTTCGCGTTAAGAGTTAGTTTGGCGATTCGGTTCGTATTAAATAGTTATATTAAGCGTTAATATTACATCAATTATAACACCTAATATAACTAATTAATATTAACCGAATCGCCAGACGAACACTTAACGCGAAATAAACAAAGAAAACCCAACTTTTGGGTCAAGTTCGCTCGAACTTGGTGTTACCAAGTTCGGCCGAACTTGAGTGGCCCAATCAACTCCTCAATGACCTCAAGTTCGCTTGAACTTGGCTCCCTTCTCTTGAAATCTCTACAAGTTTGCGCGAACTTGTACAAATTTGTACAAGTTCGGCCGAACTTGACTCCACCAGCTCACCATTTTGCCTTCTCCTATAAATATTCAGCTCATTCCTCTCATTTGAACTTGCTGTAAGTTTGCCCAGAGCTCTCAAAACCCAAAACCTTCGTATTCTAAGTAAGAATCAACCTGATTTCAACTACAACGATGTTTATCAATGTTTTACAAAGGTTTACAACGATTTTGGCACAAGGCATAGCCTTCGTTTTCATCAAAACTCTTCTATTTATGAAAATCTTCATCTTTTTACATAAAACTTTTGCTTTTCACTCAGATCTAAGCTTAGATCTGAGCAAAACCTTTTGAACATTGATTTTTACACAAAATACGGACTTTTGCTGATGTTTTGTTCATTTTCTGATATGAAACGAAGCATTTGTCATTCAAGATCTCAGATCTGGAAGCACAAGAACGTTTATGTTGGTTTACACAAGCCGGACTAATCCGAACGAACCCCGAGTTCGCCCGGATTAGCCCACGCTTTTGTAAAATGGCTAAAACCGCTCTAAAAGACCTCTCCGACCTAAGTTTATTCAGTAGAACAGGGTTGGAGGGATGAACACTCGATTTACTCAGCAAATGACGCGAAAACGCAAGATTTTGGACTCGAAAACATCAAGTTCGCTCAAGAATCACCAGCTCACTGGTCAAGTTCGACCGAACTTGCACCCATAGGGGCCAAGTTCGACCGAACTTGGGTCAATTCTCACCAAGTTTCTTACAAGTGACCGAACTGTCTAGTTTCTTAAGAAACTATGCAAGTTCGCCCGAACTTGTCTTGTCAGTAAGAATTTCTTACAAGTTCGCCCGAACTTGACAAGTTTCTCAGGAAACTCATCAAGTTTGACCGAACTTGACTCAAAACTCACCAAAACCATACAAGTTCGCTCGAATTTGTGTGTTTACACACAAGTTCGCCCGAACTTGTATACTGCCCAACCAAAACTTCACTGTTTCAGCTTTTCGGAGACTGATGCACTTCCGTTCGTGTATGCAGGCTGATCCGACGCTCCTCTTCACCTCTCGGCAGTCGTCTACTCTCTCCTGAACGCACCCACAGTGAGTATACTAGACCCATTTTCGCTTTAATGCACTTTTTGGGTGTTACATACGTTCCTATATAAAAAAACACTTCACAAATCAAAACTGTTTATCACACGCGAATAACCTGATTGTATATGCTCGATACGTGATACTAGAAACACGTGACTAGGACTTATTTTCGTTAACTTGCCTCCTTAGCTAGTATGGTACTATAGTTTGGCTAACACCCGATGGGGTCTAGTTAGGATGGTCGCGCAAGCCTTCTCACGATAGTTAGCATGAGAAATGAGCCTATGTTGTATGATGTGTTTGGTGTATCATGATATGTAGTTATGTTATTTCGCGAACGCTTTCTCGATTATGCTAGTAGTACTTAAACCTGTATGCCCACCTTTACTTAATTGTATTAACTTGTATTTTAACGTATGTAACAGGTTGAGGATTTAGCTTGGATGCCTTGGATGTTGCATGCGTAGTTTAGTTCGTTTTGTTAGTTTGTTTAGAATGGTTATAATAAAATCTAGGGGATATTGAATTGGATTTATGTTAAGAGAATTTGTTGAAATGTAATGGTTATTTTGAAGGTTTATGAGTTTGATAGTATGGGATATTGAATGTTGAATATTATATTTGAAATGGCTGTTAAGGAAATCTCTTGATCAATCTGATTCGCCTAATGCCACTATCCCGATGATTCCGCCATCGGTTAGGGTGTGACAACTTCGTCGGTATAGATTCAGCTAACCGTTCGACCTTAAAGTCTTCTCGTATAGCAATAAAGTGCGCGGATTTAGTAAGACGATCAACGATAACCCAAATGCTATCGTGACCAGAGGAAGTGCGGGGAAGTTTGGTAACGAAGTCCATAGCTATACTTTCCCACTTCCACATCGGGATTTCGGGTTGCGCGGGTAAGCCAGAGGGCCTTTGATGTTCGGCTTTAACCTTCGAACAAGTTAAGCACTTTGAGACGTGAACGGCGATATCCTTTTTCATGCCTGGCCATCAATACTTAGGACGAAGGTCCTGGTACATCTTGTCGGCACCGGGGTGAATGGAATATTGAGATTTATGGGCTTCGGTCATTAGAAATTCACGAAGATTGTCACGGGTAGGAATCCAAATGCGATCAAAGTAGTAATAGATACCGTTAGGTTTAACAACGAGCTGAGTTTCGGCACCACATTTCATTTCTTCCTCCAAAGAATTCTCGTTAAAGCAGGCGAATTGAGCGGAGCGAATCATGATTTCGAGATCATTCAAAGCTTGAGAGTCACGAACACTATATACATAGCTTCGTCGACTTAGAGCATCGGCGGCGACGTTTGCTTTGTCGGGATGGTAGCGTATCTCACAATCGTAATCGTTGAGAAGTTCAACCCATCTGCGTTGGCGCATATTCAGTTCCGATTGATTGAAGATATGTTGTAAGATCTTATGGTCGGTGAAGACCGTACACTTACTACCGTAGAGGTAGTGTCGCCATATATTCAATGCAAAAACAACTGCACCGAGTTCGAGATCGTGGGTTGTGTAGTTCTTCTCGTGGATCTTGAGTTGCCGAGACGCATACGCGATAACCTTGTCTCGTTGCATGAGAACATTACCAAGACCAAGGTTTGAGGCATCGCAGTAAACAACGAAATCGTCGTTTCCGTCGGGTAGAGCGAGTACGGGAGCGTTGCATAGCATACGCTTGAGAGTTTGAAAAGCTTCCCCTTGCTTGGAATCCCAAACAAAAGGTTTGTCTTTATGAGTTAAAGCGGTAAGCGGCACGGCGATTTTCGAGAAGTTGGCGATGAATCGACGGTATTAACCCAGCAATCCAAGAAATGAACGGATTTCGGAAGCCTTTTTCGGTGTAATCCAACTCTTGACGGCTTCAATCTTTGCAGGGTCGACGTGAATTCCTTGACTATTAACGATGTGGCCGAGAAATTGGACTTCTTCGAGCCAGAATTCACATTTTGAGAACTTAGCATAAAGGCGATTACCTTGAAGAAGTTCGAGGACTAAACAGAGATGGCGCGCGTGTTCGTCTCTCGAGAGTAAATCAAGATATCATCGAGGAAAACAATGACGAAACGATCTAAGAAAGCTTTACACACACGGTTCATCAAATCCATGAAGACCGCGGGCGCATTTGTAAGACCAAAAGGCATGACCACGAATTCGAAATGGCTATAACGGGTACGAAAGGCGGTTTTCGGAATGTCTTATTCCAATACGCGCAGTTGATGATAACCGGAACGAAGATCGATCTTAGAAAACAAGTAGCACCTTGAAGCTGATCAAATAAGTCGTCGATACGAGGAAGAGGATAGCGGTTCTTTCGTGAGTTTGTTAAGTTCACGATAATCGATGCACATTCGGAACGATCCATCCTTCTTTTTCACGAAAAGGACGGGTGCGCCCCATGGCGAAGTGCTCGGGCGTATGAAACCTTTATCAATAAGCTCTTGAAGTTAGCTTGATAGCTCGCGGATTTCTGAGGGTGCAAGGCGATAAGGAGCTTTAGCAACGGGAGTAGCAACGGGAACTAAATTAATACGGAATTCAGCATCGCGAGTAGGGGTAAACCGGGTAAATCGTTGGGAAAGACTTTAGGAAATTCACAAACAACGGGAACATCTTTATAAGTCTTCTTTTCTTTCTCCGGGTTCACGATATGAGCGAGGAAAGCAACACATCGCTTTTGCAAGCAATTGTGTGCTCGAGTACATGACAAAAGCATCAACTTCTTTGAGGGAGTTTCTCCGTAGACATGGAGTTGATCACCGTTAGGGAGAGGGAAACGAATCATTTTATCGAAGCATACGACTTCAGCATGGTTTTCACAAAGAAAGCCCATACCTACTATGATATCGAAGCTACCTAACTGCATTGGTATGAGATTGATCGAGAAGACATGGTTGTTGAGATCGAGAGAACAACCACGTAGGACGGAATTAACGGTAACGGTTCTTCCGGTGGCGATTTCCACATTGAAAGTCTTTGGGAGTTTAGCGCGCTTACATTTTAAAACCTTTTCGAATTCTAACGATACAAAACAATTATCGGCACCAGTATCAAATAAACATGAAGCATAAATACCATTAATAAGGAACGTACCATTGACAACAATGTTGTCATTCTGGGCCTGGCGGTGATTCAGGTTGAAAGCCCTTCCACGCGCAGCTTGTTTTTGCTGCTGAGGCTGCGGTGGTGGCTGCTGCTGGGGCTGCTGTTGCTGCGGCTCTTGCTTCACGGAACGGTTTGGGCAGGCATTTGCAAAGTGGTTCGGATCACCACATATGTAGCACACACGTGCTTTTGAAGCTGCTTGTTATTGCTGGTTGTTCTTGGGAGTACGCTGAGGAGCTGGCAGTGCTGGAGCTTGAGGAGCTTGCTGACGAGGGCCGGCACGGCAACTGACAGTAAAGTGACCATAGATATTGTAGTTTGTGCAAAAACGGCAGTTTCCACCCACGACGTGATGGTATGTGCACTTAGGGCACAGTGGGTAAGGACCGGTGTACGCACGTTTAGCTAGGGGTGCGTCCTGAGCAGGAGCCTGATAAGGCTGAGAGTTGAGCTGTGTAGCAGCGGCGTAGTTCTTGCTAGGGTTTCCTGTTTTGCATCCCTGACACTTTCCCTTCGGGTCACTGGATGGTTCGATAGCAGCAGTTGGTTCGGTGACAGCTTGATTGCCAACTTTCGCATGGTTCTTGAAATAACCATATTGGACTCGCTGATCATTGATCTCAGCGGCGAGCATGTAGGTTTCCTTGATGGTTGTAGTACGAGAAACTTTCACAAAATTCGCGACACATTCGGGTAAACCACAAATATACTTGTTGATAGCTTTCTCAGTAGTATCAACTTGGCTGGGACAGATGATGCTCAAAATCTTAAATCGAGCGGTGAATCCAGCATTGTCGGGACCATCTTGCTTTAAGCCCCAAAACTCATTTTCGAGCTTCTGAATCTCGTGCGGAGGACAGAACTCCTTCATCATCACTTCCTTGAGTTCCTCCCAAGACAGACTATAGGCTTCATCATTACCGCGCCTATTCCTTTAGGCGGTCCACCAGTCGAGAGCACGGGACTGGAAGACTCCGGTAGCGTTCACCGTGCGAAGGTCATCGGGGCATCCACTTTGTCTAAAGGTGACCTCAATGGCGTCAAATCAATGGAACATAGCAGTCGGTCCATCGTTGCCCGTGAAGGCGAGAGGTGCACAAGCTTTGAAATTTTTGAAACTGAACCGTGACTTGGGGTTTTCAGCTTTCGAGTCGACCGATGAGTTACTGCTCACAGCATGAATTTCCGAGACTATTTGCGTGATGACTTTAGCTATTTCCTTGGCTACCATTGTAGCTATACGCTTGTCGGCGTTGCTGCGCTGGAGATTCCTTCGGGTGTGCGATCCCATTGAAGACATCTACACAAAGGATTTAGATTGGATGAGATTCAATTATAATAGAGTTATGTTTAAATATTTATCATTATTATCATTCATACAAGGCACAAAATCACATAAACACGTAGGCACGTAAACACGTAAGTGCGTAAGCACATAAGCATGTAAGCACATAACCACGTATTTCACGTAAGCACATACTTTGCACGTATTCACCTTTTTATAAGTAAAGCGTAGCGCGTTCGAGATGCGATATAATAGCGAGACATAAGTGATACATAAGCGAGCTAGGAGAGATAAGCAATTTAGTTTGGTTGGTGTATTAATTAGCGTTTTAGATTACGAGAGTTGTGCGATTTGTGCATGCCTTTAGGGGGCGTAAAGAGATAAAGCGAGAAATCGATAATGCGAGAAATAAATAAAGCGAGAAATCGAATAAAGCGAAAAATCGAATAAAGCGAAAATTCTCAAAATTTTAAACACGTGAATAATAATAAACTCGATGATGTGTAAATCGACGATATAGGCTTAAATCAATTGGGAGTGTCCGGGGTTTTGAGACGTTGACTACCCAAAGTGGTTCGACTACCCTTTGAACTTGGACCCACGTTTTGGCCTAATAGATAGATGCTCTCACCGCAAGCGGCTAACGACATTATCCTTCCGGTTACTACATGTTCCAAACCATCGGAATAATCGAGACTTTGGTGAGATTGAAAATCGAAAGGCGGAATTTGTTACTAAGATGCGGGTTTCACCCCTAACTTAGCAACGTCGTTCCTAGTTGTGGCTACGCGCACCGATCACATCGTGCGTTCCACTAGATAGAAATGGAGATTTTCGTCGAGGTTTGGATATCACTCCTAACTCAACGAAGGTATCTCGTGCGATAGAGATTGCGCGGAGTGAATGATCTCATCGAGAGTTATCGGTTTTCACACCTTTCTCGACTTGATCACTCGTTTTGTGTGATACGAGCATTTCCAAGCGTGTATATTGTGTTAGCATTAGCGAAGGCACATTTAAGCATTTATGGCAAGTACTTTAACACTTAAGTCAAAGATAGGTCAATCGGGTACTTAAAAATGCTACTAGGTCGAATCATGACAATTCTACCTATTATCCTAAGGCTATGGGCTTGTTCTGATACCAATCTGTCACACCCCAACCGACGGCGGAAACATCGGGGTTAGTGGCACTAGGCGACCAGATTGTCTCATGAGAATTCCATAACAATTATCTATCAACATTATTTAACATTTAACGTCCCATACCATTAAACACAATACTTCAAAATAATCATTACAGAAACTTGTTTTTCCCACAAAACTAATCGGGTTTGATTTTCCCTAGATTTATTACATTTGGAAACTAAACAAAAACAAACTAAACTAAGCACGCTACATCCAAGGCAACCAAGCTAAAATCCTCAACCTGTCACATACGTTAAAATACAAGTCAATACAATTAAGTAAAGGTGAGCATACAGGTTTTAGTATTACTAGCATAGTAGATAAACCCAAGTTCGGTCGAGCTTGGCAAGTTTCCTAGGAAACTTGACAAGATCGGGCGAACTTGTAAGAAAAGCTCACTGGAAAGACTAGTTCGAGCGAACTTGTGTACTTTCCTAAGAAACTAGACAAGTTCGGGCGAACTTGTGAGGAAATTTTGGTGTGAAAGACCCAAGTTCGGTCGAACTTGACCCAGTGGGGTACAAGTTCGGTCGAACTTGACCTGAGTGCTGGTGATTCTTGAGCGAACTTGATGTTTTCGGGTCCAAAATTTTGCGTTTTCGCGTCGTTTGCTGAGGAAATCGAGTGCCCATCCCTCCAACCTTAATCCACTGAGTAAAACTTAGGCTGGAGAGGTCTTTTGGAGCGAACTTAGCCATTTTACAGAAACTTGGGCTAAGCTGGGCGAATTTTATGGTTCGTACGAGTTAGTCCAGCTTGTGTAAAGTGACGATTTCGTCCTTGTGCTTCTGGATCTGAGATATAGTTTCCACAACGCCACGTTCCACTCAAAAGTGAATGAAACATACGTCATTAGTCCGAAAATGGTGTAAAAATCAAGGTTTTTAAAAGGTTTTGCTCAGATCTAGTATAGATCTGAGTGAAACAGAAGTTTTAATGGAAAAAGATGAAGATTTTCATAAACAGAAGAAATCTGATGAAAACGAAGGCAATGCCTTGTGCAAAATCGTTGTAAAATGTTGATGAACATCATTGTAGTTGAAATCAGGTTGATTTTTACTTAGAAAACAGAGGGTTTTTGGAGCTCTGGGCGAAATTGCAGCAAGTTCAAATGAGAGAATGGGGCTGAGTATTTATAGGAGAAGGCAAAAATGGAGAGCTGGTGGGGTCAAGTTCGGTCGAACTTGCAAGATTTCATGCAAGTTCGGGCGAACTTGCTAGACATCCAAGAGTAACATGTCAAGTTTGGTCGAACTTGCATGATTTCATGCAAGTTCGGGCGAACTTGAGGGGAGTTGAAGTTTTGTTGCTTGGCCAGTCAAGTTCGGTCGAACTTGGGGTCACAAAGTTCGAGCGAACTTGACCCAATTGTTGGGTTTTCTTTGCTTATTTCGCGTTTAGAGTTCGTTTGGCGATTCGGTTTGTATTAAATGGTTATATTAAGCGTTAATATTAATATAATGGTGTGATTTAGCGATTTGAGCGTGCGAGAACGATGCGATAGCGAGCGTAATCATAACCACAAACATACACAACACATAAATAACATAAAACCATATAATTAACTGCGAGTTGCGATGCGATGAGATTAGCGATGCGATTTAATAAGCGATTAGATACGATATAACATCCATAATTGTAGTTATTTAACATAAACTCTTTCTTATAAACGAATCTCGGAATACAAATGGAGATACAACGGGAATAATACTGCAAATGAAGTAACGACGAAATTTAGAGTTGTTACATTCTCTAAACTCCCCTCTCTCTTTTCTCTTTATATCACATGATCTAAGGGTGGATGTGGCGGGTTGTGGTGGTGGGTTTGGTTGCAGGTGGGCGGCGTGTGGTAAATTCCGGTATCCTTCCTCATATTCTGTCAGATCTGGGTAATGGGACATATTCGATGGTGACCTCTGGCTATAATCTCTTAGGTGATGTTTCTAAGGCTTCTCGAGGTGTGAAGACGGGTGCAATCCTATTGATTCTAAAGAAGGTATGAAGCTTCACGAGGGTGTTAATTTGACGATTGATGCTCCGTTGAATGTTTCTATGCTGACTAATTCTGTTATTTATGATACTAGGTGTACTAAACCGGGTATTGTTGATCCTATTATGCTTTAGAGTCTAGTGCGTTTTATTTGAAGCAATTGGTGCACCGGTTCCTATAAACATATGTCAACGGGTTAGAAACAATGACTTGCTGATGTTATTATTGACAGAGCGGTTGTCGGAAAAGATAAGTTGTGACTTGCTGACAATTAATGGAGGTGGTGTGTGTGTGTGTGAGAGAGAGAGAGAGAGAGTTGGTGTTGGTTGTGGGTTGGCGAGTGGAGGTGGGTTGATGGTGGTGGTGAAAGGTGGTAGTGGTAGAGAGAGAGCGCGCTTATCAAGAGATATAATATAATATAATAATATATATGATAATAATAATTTTTTAAAATATTTTGTTTTATTTTTGTAAATAATATTAAATAAATAAGTAAAAAGACTAAAATAGCCCTATGTAATCTGATTTAACTAAAAAATCTACTGAATTAGGGTTAATAAGACATAACGTGTAGAATTTGGAAACGTAAAATACAGAACTTATTAAGTTTTACGCAAAAAATACCGCCTGTAAAACGATAAATATATAAAGTAAAAAATTTGGAATTTACTCAAAATTAGAACTTGACACATATCCCTTAATTTTGTCTTATGACGTATAGAATACACTGACTACTCGGAAATGAAAAAAAGTCTAATAAATCATATATTTTACATGTATGAAAAATATATTATGTTTGATTAAGTAACGGTAATGTGGTTATTCATCCCGAGTCTGTAAAACAAACAAACAAACAGTGATCGTTACCAGATCTACCGACGCCCGTTTGATAACAATCAGAATCCGATCTCCACATCTACACACCTACATCGCCTCTCACCGACTATATTGCCAATTATTCTTCACTTCTGCCAGAGGAGACATGATGTGGAGCACGACTCTTGCCAATTGGAAAGAAAACCTAAACAAAATCGCCTTAGATGTTCACGACGACGATGATGACGGAGATCATTACCACAGGCCATCGGATCTCTCCGATTCTGATCGGAGATTCTCTCTCAATCACCGCCGTTCCGGTTCACCAGTCGCCAACGGTCTCGATTCGACTTATTCTTCTTCACAGGTATTCACGATTATTGTTCACATGTTGCTGTGTTAGTTATGTTTGCTTAGCTAATTTGGAGTTGGTTAATTGCTGATTTAGTTTGAATTTTTTTACTGTAAGTTATAATTTTGAGAATGTTCAGTTAGGGTTTTCGAGAGGTTAGGTATAGACATTGTGGCGAATAGTAGGTTAAGGAGGGATTTGGTTAGGGCAAACTTAACATTCGTGCGATTCGATGTCTTTAGAGCATTTTGTTACATGATGATCATGCTTTATTTGTTTATTTCTAGGAGAATAAGTGATGTGGAGTAAGTTTTACAATTGACCTTTTTGAACTATATTATTATGTGTGTTGTATTTTTCTTAAATTGATTGCAGCTTTACATGATGATAGTGTGTTAACTTGTGTTAAGGTCATTAATCTTGCAAAACAAAATTGAGTGATTTTGGATTGTCACAACTGTTTGAACCCAAAATTTACTTGGATTTTGTAAAAATTTAATTTACTGAATTCCTTGTTTAAGTGAGGGGTTTACTCAAGGCATTCGAAGGTGCTTCATCATTCATGTGAGGAAGATGCAACTATAAGTGATCTTTATGCAACTTTGCATCTTGCCTAACGGGGAGGGTGTCTTTTTCCTGGGTCCTAAATTAACTCCAGCACATTGTAATGCTTCATATGTCTTGGGAATTTTGACCTACGTCTATGAAAATTTGAATTTTTTGGACGGATTCATCATTTCTGTTTTAAACTATACTGTTCTGCAGATCGAACAGTACAAAGCAGAGATCAAGAGGCTTCAGGAGTCCGAGGCACAGATCAAGGCACTATCAGTTAATTATGCAGCTTTACTAAAAGAAAGAGAGGTACCAATTTGTTTTCTTGTATCATTTGTTTTTCTTCATGAAATCTGCTAATAGTACGTTAATCAGTTGTGTAACTGGTTCTTATGCAATTTGTCAATGTACATTTGACACAATTAGTTGTGCATGCTTATACTAGTTGAGTAATTTTGTTCAAAACTGAATTGCTTAGGTCCTATTGTATTTTGTTAGGAGGCTTGTTTAGGTGATAGTTCACTTTTTGTTTAGGTGTTAATATCATTTTGTTATGAGACTGAAGTTCTGTTTAATGTATTCAGGTTTCATTCTTTGTTAAGTCTTTTTTTAGCGTTAAAAAATAGTCTCTTTAGATGAGTTTTAGGCCTGTAAAGGGTGGCTTAATGGATACATGTCCAGTGTTTGTTCTTTCTCATGACCTAATATTTTCTGCAATAATTCTTAGTGTTATCCACTTTCTTTTCTTTTAGTCATAATTCTGTTTTTATGCAAAGTAGCTTTTCACCTCTATATAATTATAAAATTCTTGTGCTTTATATAACCTGATATTGATCCTATGTTTTCATATGCAGGATCGTATATCTAGATTGAATGATGAAAATAGTTCATTGAAGAAAAACCTTGATGCGTCTAGAAGCGAGAGTTTAAAGGCATCAGCTAGTAGCTCGTCTGGATACAAGGTAGGCTTACAGCTAAAAGTTATGTATTTTTTCATCTGTTTTGGATGCAATACATCTGTGATCATGCTTGTGTGTTTCGAATGTATATAACTACCTGTTCAGTCAGCTTTGCAGACATTGTTCACCCCTGTTATGTGCGTGTTTGGTTGGTTTCTTCTACATTTTTATAGTTCTGATGTTAGCTTTTTATACCCTATGCTAATAACAACTTACTTAATAGCAGAAAAACCGGTCGTTTGGAAAGAGAATGCAGAATGGTGTCACATTGAAAGAAGATGCACACTCATCACAGCCCTCCATGATCCAAAATAAAACAGGGAGTTCTAGCACTGAAAGCAGTGAAAAGGTAACATCTCCTTGTGCATATTATATGATTGATTATCATGATTACAATGTTCAGCTATGATAGTAAATATATCTACCGTTGTAGTCATTAATCAAGATGGTTATACATTATAGGAATTTGATCCCTTATTTGTTTCTTCATCTCCTAGTTTCATGATGTGCTTTTTAGTACATAATGAATGAATTTGACGACAGATATATGAATAACTTCTAGGAGCTATCTGATTTACTGGAGGAAAAAAACAATTCTCTAGCAACCCTGCAAGCAACACATGAGCAACAATTAAAACAGTTACAAGACGAACTTGACAAAGAACGTGGAAAGTCGGCAAGCTTGCAGTTCAAGTTCCAAGGTGTGTATAGAATAGAGAATTGACTTATGATTACATTATTCTTGTAATGAGATTTTCTGATGCTAAAATTCGTTTTTAGAGGAACAGAAGCTGAACAGATCTTTCTATGAGGAACGGGATTCCTTAAAGGCAGATAAAGAAAATGTAAGCTTTACATTTGATTTATTGCATTTTAAAAATTCATGTTTTCTTTCTGTGGTATGACTTTTTATTTTTCTGCAGATGTCAGCAGAGATGAATAAAATACGAGATGAGCTGAGCAGAAAAATATCTGAATTAAGACATTTGCAGCTGGAATTGAATAAAAAGGAAAATACAGAAGCAAATGGTGCTGCGGAATCTCTTAAAAGAGTAGTGGCATCTTTGGAAAAAGAGAACAGTGATCTTAAGGTAAAATGTCTGCAACCTGTTTAAGAGGATGAATGCTCTTTTGTTGAATATAGCACAAGTGTTGTTGGTTTTTTACAATTTGTTTTCTTATAGATGGAGAAAAATGAACTGAAGGTTGCTTTGGAAGTTGCTAGTAAATCCTCATCCTCAAATTCAAATGGTATACATGAGGTTAGTTTCTTGTAGCTACAAAACCATGGTGCAAAAAAAAAAACTAATTTTTAGAGTAAAATGCCATTTTTGTCCCTAAGGTTTGGTTAGTTTTGCGACTTTCGTCCAGATGTTTGTTTTTCCACATCTGGATCCCAAAGATTTGAAATCTTGCCATTTCCATCCGGCTCGTTAACTCCATCCTTTTTTCTCCCTTTAGTCAGAGATATTTGTTTGTCTTTTTTGCTAACTAAGGGAAATTCGGTCTTTTTCACTTTATTTAAAAAGACCGAATACCCCTGAAAAAGATCGAATTTGCTCTTTAAGTTAACTCCATCCATTTTTCTCTTGCCATTTTCATCCGGCTCGTTGACTCCATCCATTTTTCTGACCAACCTCAGGGACGAAAATGGCATTTTACTCAACTTTTATTCTTAATATGCATTCCCATCTATTTTCTGTTTTTAGGACAATATGTTATTTTTTTCTGTGTTGTATATGCAAAACACAATTTGTGTGCAGCAGGCATCTGGAAGTTTTGTTGGCAAAGAAGAAATGGAGGCATCTCTTCAGAAAATGGAGAAAGATTTGAAGGAGACAGCTCAGCAAAGGGACAAAGCGCTACAGCAACTGAATCGGCTTAAACAGCATTTATTGGAAAAGGTTTAAAAACATGCTTTGGTGTATTTTGTTTTATTGCTATGCACAATAGGCGTCTTCTGTTCATTACTCACTGGATGTTTGTTTCTTGTGGCTCTGATTTTGTATAGGAGTCTGAAGACTCTGAAAAGATGGATGAAGACAGTAAGATCATTGAAGGGCTACGAGAAGATAACGAAATATTAAAAGCTCAAATAAAACATTTGGAAAAATCTCTGAATCAGGCAATTGCTGGTCAAGAAGAGGTTAAGTTGTTGAACAACACCGAACTGCAGAAGGCCAAGGAATCCATTGATGATTTAAACAAAAAACTGGCTAGTCTTAGAAGTATTGTAGATGTGAAAAACGTTGAACTTTTAAATCTTCAAACTGCTCTTGGTCAGTATTATGCTGAAATAGAAGCTAAGGTATTTTTTTTGTCTTCAAGATAGCATCATATCTGAGTAGATGTCGAAAGAAGCTTCGGTTATGTTAAATTATCTGTACTTTTATATATGATCAGGAACATTTGGAAAGGGAATTGGCTTCTGCAAGAGAAGAGTCTGTCAAACTTTCTGAAAGATTGAAGGTTGGTTTTTTTACTCTTGTGGTATAATTTAAAGTTCTGTTATTTTTCTTATTTGTATTTCTCCATGAATCTTATGTGTGGAAAGTATTGATTAAGTATATGGTTCATACTGCTCTGCAGTGAATAACTTATTTGGAGAAAATATTGGTTAAATATAACACGTTTTTTTACATCTCCACCAGGAGGCATTTCAAGAAGTGGAGACAGCAAAGAAGGAAAAGGAGGAATGTATGGAGAAACTTTCACAGACTGAAAGACTATTAGCAGAAGGTAAAGGGAGAGTAATGAAGTTAGAGGAAGACAACAATAAACTTCGTCGTGCTCTAGAGCAAAGCATGACTAGACTTAATAGAATGTCCATGGACTCTGATTTTTCTGTTGACAGGTCATTTTTATAATTATATATCTTTTTATCTACAGGCTAGTTATTCTATCTCCTACCGTGGAGATTCGATCATTGAATTGCTTTACATGAGTTCTAGGAATTGTGACCTTTAGGTGCATGTACTATGAGACGGGGAATGCATATGTTGGTATTCATCGTTGATATGTGATGGCATGATAATTTTGTCATGAATTATCTTATGTTCAAACCGACCAACGTAGTCAATCTAATCATTTGAGCTTGTTGAAGAGAAATAGGTTCTACTTGCTTTTGAAATTACAGGCTATTCGATATCTTAGACATGGGCCTGAAACAATAATTAACTAAACTTTAAACAGTAAGCATAAAACCCAAAGGCGAAGATAATGGATTATTGATATACCTATTTTAATGACAGTTAGAATGAAGTAGCTTGATTCATTTGATGTTAGCATATGTACTATTGTGTGATTTTTTATGTTTGTATTGATACTGGCATACTGCATTTCTATTATGATTTTTGCTTTCAGATCAACTAATCTACTATTACTGTTCTCGTTCAAATTTCAAATAAGTGGGGTAGTTGGAGCACTGTGTGTTATTGATAGGCTTGTTAATCATTACTTTTTTGCATGTTAATGACTATCAACATTTGCAGGCGTATTGTGATTAAATTGTTGGTGACTTACTTCCAGAGGAATCACAGCAAAGAGGTGAGACTTGTTTTATGTGGAAAACTTTTGTTTCTAGGTCATCGCAAATATAAAAAGTTAAAGAAAATAGGAACACATTAACCGAATACATGTGGCTTAGGTTCTGGACCTTATGGTACGCATGCTAGGATTCTCTGACGAAGAAAAACAGAGAATTGGCGTTGCTCAGCAAGGAGCCGGTAAAGGTGTTGTTCGTGGTGTTTTTGGTCTACCAGGTCGTCTAGTAGGCGGCATTATAGGAGGAACCCCCACTACAGATAATCTGCCAAATGCGGCATTAGATAATCAGGTAATTCAGTTCATCCCAAATTTATATGTTTTTTGTCACATATTTAGTGTGTCAAAAATGATTACGAAACTCACTCATTGTTTTGTATTGAATGTTGCAGTCGTTTGCGGATATGTGGGTTGATTTTCTTTTAAAAGAGGGTGAAGAAAGGGAAAAGAGAGAATCTTCAGAAAACATTGATAGCAAGTAATTAGTAAGGGTTTTGGTTTGCCTATAGTTATGTTCAATTTATTCTTTTTACATATACAAGTTGTAAGCGTGTGTTAATATTGTTGGAAAAGAAAGTTTTAACTAATAAGCTCTCCATACACCATGCGGTTGAACACCCTGATACTAAACATTTTTATATTAGTTGTAATATGCAACAAAACCCAAGACCATCTCTTCGGACGTCTGTTTCGTTTACATAAGCTAAGGAGCTGCTTGACAACTTAAGAATTGGTAAGTGCTGAACTAATAAGATGTCTGAACCATTAAGAGCTAGTATAATGCTTAATCATTCAGAAGCAAATGTGTGACCAATTCAGGTCTTAACCATTTAGACTCAGTATAATGTTTAACCATTCAGAGGCAAATGTCTGAATCATTACTTGCGAAACAAACAGTCTGAACCATTAAGTGTTGAACTAGTAAGAGATTTAAACCATTAAAAGCTAAACAAACAACCTCCAAGTCTTAAAACTTCTGCAATGAGATTTTCAGGTTACTGGTAAAAAGCAAAAACATACAGAAACGGTCACATTCAATAAAACCAAACATGAGTTGAGAAGTTGGTACATCATAATCACGCAACTTGAAAACTACACAACACAAATACAACTACTTGCCAACACTCGCGCTTGATGTTAACCTAACCAAACAAAGCCAAGCCAGAACTAGAATTCTACCCCTTCTTTTCTTTCAGTGGTCCACGCGGTATCTTACTCACAACCTTGGCATCAAACACTGCGTATTGTTTCTTGATCTCAATCATCGCTTTCTCTGCAAATGCATCAATTTGGTTCTCATACTTCTCGTACAGAACGGGAATTGTGTGTAGAAGCACAAAGCCTGTTTTCAACAATAACATTTTAGCTTTTATATACCTAAAAAAATAAACTTTGAATAATGTTGATTACGCCCTTACTTATGTAGAACAATGTCAAGAAATTGCACCAACTCGCCACTATTGAAAGAACCCAAAGTCCAAAAAACCACCTGCCAGAGATGGTAGAAAGGGTAAAACCGTAAAGAGTTTTAGGAAATACGCGGGAAAAATACGGTAAAACGAGTGGTTGTGAGATAAAGTAAACTAAGGGAGAAGAAGAATCATGTAAAACATACAACAAGAAACTTCTTTAAATCCCTTCCAGATGCAATGTTCCGTAGTGAGTCAAGAGCCCGATTAATTTCATTCCTTAATCCAGCAGCAATTTGAAGATACTTGTCTTCAGGAATTCGAACCTCAGGGATACGCGGGGGAGACCTGTAAATAGACCAGCCAGTCAGATAGTCAACAATCTCAACATTAAGATCTAGTCAACTGATATAAAGCTTACTTGTTAATGAACTTAGAAGCATTGGACCATAGGAAGAGAACCGCAAATGCAAGTATCAAAACGTGGCAAACCAAAGTAAGCAGATGGTACTCGAGCAGTTCAAAAAACACCCACACCGCAGTTGCTCCACCAAGTACACTGGCTGATATCTTCTTGTTCCTCCACAAGAACAAATCAGCAGCTGCATACATACATACATAAGTGTGTCAGAGTACCCTGAGCATTTTATGTAAGGATATGATGCTAAACAAATGAACAGCATAATGTGATGATACATGAAGAAAGATTCTAGCAATACACATTGCACAATCCCCCTTAGCACCTAAATAAAAATACTTAAAAAATGTACAGAAAATCATGAACTTGTGCAAATAAAAGTTAACGCATAACAGTATCTTAATCATTCAAGCACAACAACAAGAGGAATATAAGTACTTAATATGTAACTAATTAAGTGAACCTGAAATTAGTGTTACTGGATTGAAAAAATGAGCAGAAATTTATATATTGAGTAACTAATTAAGTTCAGTAGCTTTCTTAAATTCTCAAATTGCCTAAGAAACTAAACTACTGAACTAAATTATAACTCTGAATTCTGTATAAGTGATAACATTCTCAAACAATATAAACAGATGTGTATCACGGCATACTTAATAAGTAACTAATTAAGTGAGCTTGAAACAAATATTACTGAACATTGAAAAACTTACGTTTTCCACCACCAAAAACCTTGTGAACAGGTTTCTCTCGGCCAAACAAGCGGTAGATCTTGGACTTCATAGAAGACGGAGAAGGAGCATCATGGTGCTTCTTCTGCTCCGATTCAGAATCCGATGACGAAGAATCGTCACGGTGAATCTTCTCCGTAACCTTATCCATGAAGGAATCGCCTCCTCGTGGCTCGATTTCGTCGGTGTGCTCCGCCATATGTATCTCAAAATCCAAACCCTAACAGTGGTTAATCGATTGTGTTGCTGATTGATGGAAGTATGAGTGTGTGAAGATAACTTTTTTTTCCCAACTTGGTAACAGGTGGTAGCGTGAGGGTTTATATACACGTCTACGACCCTCTGTTTCAGACTATCAGAACCTCACCCTCAGACAAGATTCAAATATTACATTTTCTGGATAAACCAGAAAATACTGAATTCGTGGATGTGTATCCGAATGACTTTTTTCAAGGGAAGTCGTCGATTGAAATCTCGTTCGTGGTTGTATGTAATGTGCGATCCAGGAGTTTATATGGTGGATCTTTGGGTGGTAAAACTTTCTTTGAAATTAGTGACGGTCCGGATCATCAACGCTATCTATGATTATAGGTTGAAATTAGAACCTTCAATGCTTTGAGAGATACTAACACATTACCTTGACTATAAGTTTTATGGTAACGCTTATATTTCATCTCTGGTTTTTATATTTATGATTTTGATTACTAAATTGAAAATGAAATATATTGATGAAAGCTAGTGACAGAGCTAGCCTTTAGGAGTATCCTAAAAAAATACTACATAAACTATAACACTAAAAAAAATATTAAATGACAACTTATACATCACGTCAAACCTAATCAGCCAAATGCTGGTCAATAGAGTCAATTTCAATCAAATAGCAGGGAGGGTCAAACAGTTAAAATCATGGACGATTAAACAGCAGGTTTCAGCAGGGATAATTCCGTGCAGATATCAGGCTTCAGCAAGGACGATCAAACAACAGAGTCGCTGGCTTCTGTTCAACACAGATACTTCTTCGATGTTTGGTTTTCCAAATTACTGCCTTTCAATTCTATTACCAATTGGGCTAAGCTTTGTTATTTACCAATTGGGTCTCCTATTAATTCTATTATTGTTAATTTGGGTTTAACTTATCATTTGAGCTCAATTATTCTACAAGTTTTCAGTTGTAAAAAATGTTTGGGCTTATAAAAAAAATAGAGATTTTAGTAATATTAAGTATCATATTTTTTGTTAGGGTTTCCTCGTATTTTTCAGGGGTATCCTTTATATAAAACAAAAAAAACACTACGAATACGAGCCTAAGTCATAGCCTATGCAACAGCTCCTATAACTATAGTTCGGCCCTTGGATGAAGCTAATTTATATGTTAGGAGAAGATTTTACGTGTTATTCAAATATGTATTTAATTTAGGCATATAGAATCTGACGAAAACACTATTCAAAGGTTTTTTTTGAATGTTGGATAGTTTTTTTTATTTTTTTAGTTTACTAGGTTTATTAAGGTCGTCGCGTTACGACGAACTTCTTTTGTTATATAATATGTGTTTGGAAATCACTACGAACAGAACCGCTAACAAGAATAAAAAGAAAATACAGAAAAAAACACTAAAAGATAATCGAAAGAAAATCAACAAAAAGTTGTATGGTAATTATGTTGTTGGTATGAAACTGGTACCAAATTTCCCGAACCGAAAGATCTTAAGTGTCAATTCGATATCGACTTTTGGCATTCCTGGTACCGGTTCGATGCCGGTTTTTACCTTCATATACCGGTACCGTAACTGGTATTTTTGGTACCAGTACCGATTCGGTATCCGTTGGCACTGAGCTCATCCCTACCCCTGAAACTAAGAAAAAGAAATCATTTAAAGTTGAATAAAATAAATAAATAAAAATTTATACGATACCGTTGTTCGCACGGTACCCGTAGCACTATTGAATTTCCCGAACTAAAAGATTTTCCAAAATCAATTCGGTACCGACTTTTCGCGTCTTTTGTGCCAGACTGGTGCCGTTTTTTACCTTCATGTATCGACTACGAATCGGTTCGTAATGGTATTTTTGATACCTGTACCTGTTGACACAAAGTTTATCCAACTTAAAAAGTAAAGACAATATTATGATTATAATATTAAAATAACAAAAATATTAAAAAAAGTGATATATATTATTATAATATTCAAGATTAAGGGTGGATCGTCCCAAAAACCTTGCGTCAATCAAGGAAACCATACCCATTAATAACTTCTAAGAAAACTACGCGCAGACTTCTTTGCCAAAATAATATTTATTGGAACTCTGCGTCAAATATCCAAGAGAGGAAAGCGTCATTTAACTACCTTGCGCGGGCTCGCGCAAGGTTCAAAGTTAACCTTGAACATTCTCGTTTGATAATGCTTCATTTAACTACCTTGCGCTGGCTCGCGCAAGGTTCAAAGTTAACCTTGAACATTCTCGTTGGATAATGCTTCATGCACAAATCTTGCACAGATATTTATATCAAAGCAAGCATCCACCAAACGTTGCGCTAAGCAACAAGGAGAAGAAGGAAGATCAATTAACTAATTTGCGCTTCTCGCGCAAGGAAACAATAAATCCTTAGAAACTTTCCCTTAGCAAAATCCTTGATTTGGTGCAGAAGCAAAGAGAATCTTTTCTGTTGTAACAAAATGTACACGTGGCGAATAATAGATGGATAATGGCTGTGAAACCTTCTAGAAGCCATTAACACCCAATCGTGCAAGCATCTTTTCGGTTATAACCAATTGCCACATGGCAGCATCTGGACGACTGAGGAAGATCACGGTGATGGCATGCTCACATTTATAAGATGTAGTGATCTCATGTTGACACGTGGCAGCTCCCTAACCGCTGATTAGCTCACGATCCGTGTGCATTAACGGATTGCCAACAAACATTAACGGAATAGCGAAAGATTCCGTTAAAGTTAACAATCTCTCTTTTTGGCGCCAAACACCGGCTATAAAAAAGTAACTTGGAGTTCAAGGAAAGGTACTACTCACTCTCTTACAATACTTACTTCCGACTACCTGTACTTATTCTCACACCATAGGGTGATCACGGAGAGAACCCCCTTCTCCTCGTGGGGAGCTAACGGTGTTCTGTTTTGCAGGATCAGCCGGAATATTGTTCTATTCATCATCCATCGTGAAACCAAACGGAGGGTTAACCCTTTTATTCAGAGCCCATTCCATAGATCTACTTAGATTCCGGTCTAGTTGATCTAGGGTTTCTTCATTGGCGCCCATCGATTTCATTTCTTTCTCACCTTTCGTTTCGTTTCACTTAGATCTGCAGCGTCATGGCTGACGGATCATCTTTTCAAGGTCCTCGATCAGGGATTCGACGCGTTGTTGTCGGACCTCAGGTCGACTGACAAATAGTTGAGGATTCTTCCGGTGAAGCTAATGCTTGGTATGATCCTAATCATGCGAGTATTCCTATAACGCCGGCGACTCCTCATGTTGATGTTACGTCAATTTTACCATCTGGAGAGACTCCATTATCGTGGTTAATCAAATCTCAAGCGAATCTAAACGCTATGTATGCTCAGTTATGTGCTCAAACCGGAACTCCAGCTTTTCAAGCTCCGGTTAATGCTCCTCAGGTCCGTGCTTCGCCGGCACCTCGAGTTTTTAGTTATAATACTCAAAGTCATGCTCGTTCCCCTTCGCGCATGCCTGAAGATGGAACAGAAATGTATTCTAAAACAGGAATGATCCTGTTCATTCTGGTAATAGAAGGCAAGAAGACAACGTTCATTGTCGCGCATCTGTCCACTCTCGTTTGGGCCCGCGGTCTTCGTAGAAACGGGACACCCAACACGATGAGCTTGATAGGACCTTTGACGGAGGGGATAGTGCAAGTATTTTCAATCGAATATCTGCAGATCATGCTAGTTACGGGCCAAAAATACGTGCAGTATACAATCCAGAAGCTGAGCATGATTACAATTTGGTGTATCGCCCAACCGAAGCAGCTGAGCAATCAAAGTTTACCAGAGAGATAGCACTGGCTCCGTTGGAGCGAGCGAAATTACCATCCAACGTTGGAAAGTTTAACGGTTTGACCGATCCTGATGATTACATGCGCCTCTTTACCGGTGCAGGGTTACTTGAGTGCTGGACATTGCCAATGTGGTGTCACTTATTTGTACAAACCCTTACTGGCGCCGCGCGCCTTTGGTTTGATAATTTGCCGGCAGGTAAACTTTCCTCTTGGAATGACTTAAAAGAGAAATTTCTTACACACTTTAGTCAGCAACGGCGATACGTGCACGATTCCTCAGATGTAATGAACATCTGGCGAAGGGACGATGAAAGCCCTCGAAGATTTTATAACGCGTTACAATAAAGAGGTGTTGGAGATTGGAGATGTCCATGAAGACCTTATACGTGCGCAGTTCAAGTACGCGGTGAGGTGTGACGAAATGATTAAAGTATTGTCCGGTACAACTGGCCTTCCAAAAAACTGGGATAAACTCATGGCGGCAGCCAAAGTCTACGCCCAGACTGAGCGCAACTTAAGTTCTAACAGGCCACCTCTACCTCAGAATCGTCCGCAAGACCTGAGTAGAGGTAGTCGCAAGTATAAAAGAAATTGGAAAGAGTCAAATCAGAATTCGTACTCTCCTTATTCACCAATTGATGCGCGAGCAACAATCAACAAGATAACAGCTCAGAAAGCGATTAAGCAAGATAACAGGGAACGTCAGTGGACTCCCTTAACGAAATCTCCGGCTGAGGTTCTCAGCACTGAGAATTATCAGTTTAAACAGCCGCAACCAATTAAAAACAAAAAATGGCAAAATCCAAATTTGTTCTGTGACTATCATAGAGATAACTGATAATGTTTTTTTTAATATTATAATCGTTTATTCCTCATCTAGATTGTTAGATAAACGAAATTTGACATTTACTTGAATAACATATAATATAGTTTGGGTAGTTTAATAATCTTCATATAAGTATTAATTAGTTTAGCGATTTTCTTAGTATTCTAGTCTTTATTATACAGAATACTAATATTATGTTTAGTATTAATTAGTTTAGCGATTTTCTTAATATTCTATTCTTTATTATACAGAATACTAATATTATGTTTTATTTTAAGTATCGGTCATTTCACATTGTTAAAATATATAATTTAGATGTCATGGCTAAAAAGTAAGCACATGTTACTTTAAACAAGTAAAAAAGGTACATCGTCTTAAATATATTAAGCTAAAGGATAATATCATGTATTTATAAAATATTATAATTTTTTCAAACTATGCCTTAGTTTTGTTATAATAATCTATATATCATACATTAAACCTTCTTAAAAGAAATATGCGATAGTTCGTAACTTTAGATGGATCTATAAAAACCAACTTCAAAAGTTAATATCATAAATTTATATTCAAACATTAAATAAAAGGTTAACATAAAACAAATTGCTGTTAGTGCTTTTCAATTTCAATATTTATTTCTTTGCTTGTTTCGTGTCAAAGGGAAGACAATACCTAAACGAGGGCGGTGGGTTTGCAATGCATTTTTTATAGTTATGACGTTTATCTGTGTTCATAACGTGTCATCATCTTGACCATTGAAATTTGGAAGAAAAATCAACATTTACTTTCTTTTTCTTTATGGACGGTTGATTAATCACCGGGTTGTCTTCGTTGGGTGTCTTTTTCTTTATGGACGCCCACCCCACATCTAAAGTTTTTAAGAATTGTCTTATAGTTCCCATCTCTATCACGTATCGATTAAAGCCTCCAACTCAAGCCTCCAACCCAACCGTCTAATAAAGATTATAAAGTATTAAATTATGGGATCATCCAACCTACAACAAGTCCGATATGAAATACACGTCGTTTAAACCGACAAAACTAATTTAAACAGTTAAACCGGTTGATCTATCTGACCTGACCAGTTCAGTTTGTCATTTTTTGAAATTGTAATTAGAGTAGAGATGAGAACCTTTGGAAACAAAATGAATACCCCTACCCCATAATTACCTACTTATCTATTCTCTTCGATCATAAATATTAACAACACATTGTTGCATTATGTTGTTGTACCCTAAGCATGGGGAGTTTTTTTTTATTAAATTGTAAGTTTTCATTTTTAACCCAAATGTTTTCATCTTTTGTATTTTAACACTTTTAATTTGTTTACTTTTAACCCAAAACTTAGCATCTTTTGTAATTTAACCCAAAACATTTTAATTTACAACTTGGTCCCCCATACTTTTTATCTTTCGCTAGTTTTTTCGTTTTACATTTCGTTCTAAATTTTGCGAGTTAATACTTCGCAACGTGCGTGTGTGGTTCAACGTTTTTGGTCTCTTTTTTCACGTTTGACAGGTTTGTCGCAACGTGTCTATTTTCCCCCTTTGGCAAGTTCGCCGCAACAGGCGGATCTTACATCGACTTAGTTATTATTTTCTACGTAACGTGCGTGTGTGGTTCAACGTTTGATTACGTCTATTTTTTCCATTTAACAAGTTCGTCGCAACGCGTGGGGTCCTAAATCGACATAGTTATTTTTTATATGTTTTATGTTTCAGTCTTATTTTATGCATTAACACGCCGCAAATTCAGTGTTGGTGTTCGCTACCAGTGGCGTGACATTGATGTTATTTGGCATAGTTTTAGGCACCCGCTGCAACGCAGTGGTGCTTAATTCTAGTTTATAAAGTTTTATGACGACTAAATGAGATGATTTATTACCTTAGAGATATTAAAACCATCAAACAAAAACTATTAAATTTGAATATTCTTCACTGATCTTATGGATACTTACCGTATAACGTATTAGTGAATTGGTCAGTGAACAAATAGATAGTATTAAATCATAACTTTTAAGTAATGTACACAGATTTTTCAGATTGTATCAAGTTAAACGTATGAATATTTCAGATTCAAACCATACCGTTTATAAATACTTACAAAAAACACCAAATCTATTAACTAATGTGATTGACACATAGGTCGTTCGTTGCATCCATCGTATATATGAATGTGTGTGGACTTTCATATATAATATAAGGGTGTTAATAGTTCAATTATAAATAGTAAAATTGGACAAACTGAACATCAGTAGTATGATCTGTGGTCCTATATATTTTTTTAAATTGAATACACGAATTTAAAATGTTTAAACATAATAAAACGGTTCGGTTTACGGTTTCGGTAAAAAGCCAATACTAAAAAATATGACCAACCCTGAGATTTGAGTGTAAAAATGTAGTATAGTATGATAACGTAACTTTGTAACTTACAACTTTATGCATATAATTTTTATTTGTTTATGTTTGATACTATGGTAAACATTATTTTATGTTTTGTGCATACGAATTCCTACCTCATCGCACAAAGAAATTTCACTAGTTATTATAACATGGAAAAGTGATATAACATATTTTATATTTATCTTATAGCAATAAGATAGCAAAAAGCTAGACTTCGAATTTAGTTTTTTTTTTTTTTCTAATATTTAATTTTGTAGTGCCGAAATCGAAATATGGGTGCAACTTCACACTGCATTTTGGTACACAGATTCTAGCAAGCGATGTGATATTTGTTGGAATCGTAGAAACAACATTGAACTAATATAAGAGTTGTGTGAATCATTTTCAGATTTGAATTTCTCAATCAGATAAAAGTTAGAATAAATCTTCAAGTATGGAATTTATGATGAATTCATGAACCATAGAGATCCCAGACCAAAGAGAGTTTTTGTATTTTATTATGGGGTCGGTGATTGTTATCAAGCAGTTTTACTTTTGAAATTCGAATTGCGAGCCAAATTTTACATCAGATTTTTCAATGCAATTTTCTAGAAAATTAAAGTTTTAATGCATTTTTTATGAAGCAATCTGTACAAATCGCTTAAAAAATAGAGCCACATTTTACAATTTAAATGGCATATTGAATGCAACTCACATATATATAAAATTTATGATGAACTTTTAGTGAAGCAATTTTTTCAAATTGCTTAAAAGATAGAGTCAAAATTTACATCAAATTTTTCTAATGGTATTTTTCAGTAAATAAAATTTTAATGAATTCTTCATAAAACAATATCAGTCAAAATAAATTCGACGCAACAACCAGCAATCGCCTATTTTACCCTCAGAGTCTCAGACCCCCGCCAAAGAGCGTTGGCTCTCTTGGACTCCCCATTGCTTAGGGGTTTGAACCCTAAGAGAAAATGATGTTTTTAAACACTCAAAAATCACAACAAATTCAACACAAGAGTGCATTCTGTATGGGGGTGCTAATGGATTACACACTCTAATAAAATATGATATGATACAACACAATATAATAATGTAATATGTCTAATAGAATATGATATGATACAACATAATATAATAATGTAATATGATATAATACAACACAATATCATGCGAATGTGATATAATTAAATATGGTATTTTATCAACTGTTAAAAAATTCCATCTAATAGAATTGGCATATGTTAATTTCATTAATTTTGGATAGATTACAAGAAACGAGAAAAGATCATGTACAAGACAGAAATCTCGTGCGAAGCATACGTGAGAAGGGAGAAGTGACAAATGTCATTGGAAGGAAGGGTAATTTTGCATTTTTTTTTCAAGTGAACCAGTTCCCCCCTTTAATATCTTTAAAAAAATACTTCGTATTAACGAAAATTTCATTCTCTTTAATTCGAGCAACCTATTGCTGCAGTTTTCTTAAAAATTACAGGATCTTGAATACCCATTACGGGATTACGTGATTTTGAATACGTAGTACTCATTACTTGATTTCGAATACCTAGCACGTGATTACACATTCAACATAGATCATTACGTGATTACACATTCAATATAAACTCATTACATGATTACACATTCAAAAATAAGAACTTGATTTTTTATGCTTTATGACGTGACTAAATCTCTAATATACGACATTACGTGGTTATTATCCTTACTACGCGATTATACTTGAAGTATTAGGTATTTCATATGAAATATTCTGTATTACATGTTTTGTTTTTACGTAACTACGTAATCACCCAGTGGGGTTTCACATAAATTGTCACACCACAACCGATGGCAGAAATATCGGGATGAAACGATCGTTCAAAAGCATCAAAACACTATTTGCGACAATATAATTAAATCATTTTTTCATACATAACCAAGATTCATTACAAGTCTCAAATAAATAATCAACACATAACAAAAGTTTATTAAGGTGTGTTTCTAAGAGTCCATCCTAACTTGTTTCTTCACTTCATCTTCACTATCAACCTGCAACATGTATTAAAATATGATCAACAAAATGTTGAGCGAGTATACAAGTTTGATACTTAGCATAATAGAATAAAAAAACTCATATCCAACACGAAAACATATAACAAGTTTTACCATCTGGCTAATGCAGTCCAAGTGATAGCCCAAGTTTCCAATGCGTTAAGTGCCTTTCCCAAAGTTTAACAAGAGGTATACATGTCTCATCCTAACAATACCCCAAAGACTAACGGTGAGGTGCATTACCCGTATAGCATATGCATAGTACTACCATTGTTAAGGCGGAACTACACACAAGTATTAAACGTTCACATAGCATCAAAGTCTCAAGTATCACAAGTTTCATGTTTCATGTTTAAATGGATAGAGTATGTTTCAAATAAGTTTCAAGTGTCAAGTGTCTTGATATAGAATACATGTTGCACCCCAAAAATGATAAAACAAAAAGGGGATCGAGTATACTCACCTTAGGTTGCGTATACGTTTCTTGCATAAGCGTACGAGTAAGGATTGGAGATTAACGCAAGTGATTATCCTAGAATAAGAATGAATTCATTATTTGTTTATTTACTTGAATTTGATGATATAGAGTTTTAAGGATTGTTTTGCTTGATTATGATTAAACTTTGTAAGGGTTAGATAAAATAATAGATCAATAAAACTTAGAAGATTGATATTAATAATTTGGTTAATAAATGGTAGAAATAATAGTTGTAATAATGATTAATATTTACACTAAAATTTATAGCAGTATGATTAGTAATACTAATAAGAATAATAACAAGTTTAGGAGTAAGTCTGTAAATTTATATAATATTACTATGTTTAAAGTATAATGATCTTAAAATTTATAACGATGATTCTAACAATAATAATTTTTGATAATATTAACATAAGAAAATATGATGATAATAATAATTTAATTTAGTTGATATTAACAGAAAGGATAAATGCTAAATTGTTTCTCAAACAGTTTGATCCAAACAAGACTGGCCCATCGATTAACAAAAGAGTAAAAAAATATTGGCCCAAGGGGCCCGGCCCAACAGGCATAAACAAACAACAACCACAGAACCGGCGAAGAACGGGGAACTCGAGACCTCCGAGTTAATCGGCAGCGCTGCATATCACCGGGGAAGCCCAGTTTGGTGTTTGATTACTGATTTCAATCGTTTTATTATGAACCATTTTAGTCATCATCGTCTTCAACAAACAAGACATGAACTGAACAACTTCATTATCAGATTATTAGACACCGGTTATGTTTTGACTCGTGATATTCATGCTATTCAATCAATGTAACAAGTTAAACGAAAAAGTAGATAACTCGAAGAGGGATTACAAGATTGTACCGAGAACGAGCGCGACGAAATTTCAACGTCTTCTCCGGCGAGCTCCGGCGGTTCGCTGGTTTTCCGGCGACGTGATCGAGCAGTTGGGTATGTGTGAGAGGGTAGTGAGGTCAAAAAAATGGAGGTTGGGTTGAATATTTATAAGCGAAAACAAAAACCCCGTTTTGTTTCTTTTTCTCATTTTTAACTTTCAGTAAATTACAATTTAGTCCCTGTAGTATAGTTTATATAAAAGTCCATTAGGCCCCTTGATTAGTTAACTTGGTTAACTATAATACTACTTTAATACATTTAGATTTAACCCAAGTTAGTTAATGAGTGTTAAATCTTTTTATTTAGTAAAAGATTAAATGACTAATTAAATAAGTATTAGTGAATATTGAATATTAAATATTTTAGTTAAATAATTAAAGAGATATTGAATATATATAAATAAGTATTGAATAAGTATAAATAAATAATGATTAAATAGTAAATGTATTTAAAGGGATAATGAATTTAATAAATAAATTGAATACTTTGAATAATTAATGCTGAATAAATAAGGAATAATAAATAAATAAATAATAAATAGCGTGAAATTACGGAGCGTTACATAAATAATATATTGAAATCGCGTAAACACGAAATGAGTATTCAAAATCACGTAGTCACGCAATAATACGTAGTCAACTATGGGTATGTAATCACATAATCACTTAGTGGGGTTTCACATAAAATACTATAATAAAATCACGTAATGGGTATTCAAAAATCACATAGTCACGTACTATTAATCGTGTAACATATCAATTTCTTTTAGTAAAAAAACTATAGCAATATTATACTCAAATTAAAAAGAATAAAACACTCGTTTTTATAGCGTTTTAAAAAAAGTTTATTAACGTACGAAAAAGTTATGGATATTTCAAAATTGTGGGGTAGTTAGTTTTTATAATGAAATAAAGTGTAACTACTCATTAATTATCTATAATTTGGTTAAATATGAGAGAATTAGAATATAGCTATAATAAGAAGATTAAAGTGTAATTGGTGTTTGAAAAACTAATTTACCCATATTATACTGTACCTTATATATTTAAAAAAATTTCTTAACTTTTGAGTATATAAAAGAGCCCTTATCTCATTCTTATATATAGCATTTATTTATAATTGCAATTGCAAATGTTGGGATTTGTATATGTTTTTAGATTTTTAAGCAACAAAAGACGAGATGATAAATAATTATTTAAAACATATATAACACTATGATTATCCATTTGTAAGAAAACATAAACCACAAATACAGGCACTTTAAGAATGACAATCTTTAATGAGAAGCGATTGTTAAACCTTTGGTGTCATGGACACGAACGAATGCTTCCGTCATTGGGTACCCTTAAGAAACTTATTAGCACATGATAATAGGGTTGTCTAAAAAGCTTACGGCTCGAAGCTCGCTCGAAGGTCACTTTAATTTAGCTTGGAAAAAGTTCGTTCAACTTGGTTTTAAATTGATTCAAGCCGGCTTGGCTCGGTTAGAAAGTGAGCCTAGCTCGGTTCAGCTCGTAACGAACCGAATTGGCTCGGCTCGGCTTGCTTGGTAGCTCGGCTCGGCTTAGCTAGGATTTTTTACATGTAATATATTTTAATACTATAAACAGTATAATACATTACATAAAGCTGATTATTATGTACATATATTTAGGAGTGTAATTTGATACTTATGACATACCTGAATGTTGATTATCATACTAATGAACAAATATTGTATTTCGTTGAAATTTAAAACTTATTTGGTGTTGTTGAATGACGTGGTTGAGCGTTGTTATAATTTTTGTTATATTTTGAGCACTTTTTACTCGTGGATCAAGCTTTAAATTTATAAAAACACGATACAATACTACCACTCTACACACGTTAGGACAAGTGCACCCACCGTGGACGTAGTATAGTGATGGTAAGATAGCGAGGTCGTCTAAGAACACAAGAGCTTTTAATACCGACTTATCATTATTGTCTAATCTAACCAAATTTTGATAAAAGTTTTTAAAGTTTAAAAGATGAAAATAATAAAAGCATAAATAAAAGAAAGAAAAAAAATAGACAAGAAGGAATCACTTGGTTCCAACTCCTCTTTTATGTATCCTTTGATGATTTCCGCACTTTGTGCTTTTTAAGAGATTATCTTCGTTGTAGTGGCATGCCTCTCTTATGAAGGTGGCGCCACCCTCAACCATATTGGTCTGAGTTAGTGGGGATACAGTTCCGCAAGGTTGGATTATTGAAAGATAATTAAGTAAGTTATTAATGCGAAAAGTGGTAGGTCCCTCTTGTGAAGGCGACGTTACCCTCAGCCATATTGGTCTAAGTCAGCATGGATACAGTCCCGCAAGGCCTATAAAGTTTTAATGGTAGTTTATTTATTAGGGGTTCAAGCCGTTTTTACTTCCCCCGATTTGATGCTATCTGCCTCAAAGGAAGTCCTTATAAGCTTGACCAAGTCCTAGCAGGATCTATACACTGAACGAGACAATAACTTTATCCAACCACCCTTTTAACCCCCTTCCAGGCAGTTAACGCATTTATATAGACCGTAAAGATACGAATGAGTGAATCAACAAAACATGAAGGATTGTTTAACCAAAGTTCACTTTCAATATAAAAAAATAGTTATTAATGTCACTAATACGTACCCATTTAAAATGTTGCCAAAGATTAGAACTAAAAGTAATATATAAAAGATTCGTCTTTACCAAGTGATGTAAGAGATTTAGCCAAACATGGTCGAGCTTAAATTTTCAGATCGATTTAAAACCAAACCGAGTCCGAGCTTAGGTTTTCATTTCGGTTTCCAATCCGAGCCAAGCCAGCTTAGTTTATAATCAAGTTGGGCCCGAGGTTTCCCTAACTCCGCTCGGGTCATGAACAATCATACATGTAATGCATGTTAGTGTGTTATTCATCATGCATATACCATTAGCTCCAAAATAGCTTGTTATGATTTAATATGTTTTTATGTAACCTAAAACAAGACATTTACACTTCACATGGTCCTAAAACAAAACCTATTAATGTATTAATCATCACACACGTGTATTAATACCAGAGTGACTTGTTAAGACCTAATATAAATGTTAGATAAAACAACTCACTAACATATAATAAGAACCATTAAGTCCATCATTGTACTAATCAACATGCACATGTCATTCACACCGATATAACTTGTTAGGATTTAATGTGATGTTATTTGACACATAACAACTCACTAACTTAGTGTACAAATCATCATGCACATGTTATCAACACAAAATAATTTATTATGGCCTATTGGCCTAAAGTAACTCTCTTAACACAAAATAATTTATTATGGTCTATTGGCCTAATGTAACTCTCTTTGTTTCTCTTCTCTCACAGTACAACTGAACTTTAAACTTGTGATTATATTTGATTTATTAAATGTAAACTTTGTGCAACCTAAGTACATATATGTTTGATGTATGTCACAAGTTTGATTTGCATGCTTTATAATGTGTTATTTCCCTAATGTGCTGACTTTTGCATATTTAACATAGACATTTGGATTTTGTAGATTTAACAGAGATATTAGGCAACATATCAACCATGTACGCATCACTTTTATTCTAACCTAATATATATCAAAATTTATGTTTGCACCAGATTATAAGATTTTTTTGTGAAATATGTGGAAGACGAACCAAGTCTAAGTACGAGGTCACGAAGGCCAATTTGATGAGTCGCTTTGACGTGGTGTCGTCCTGACACTCCTGGGGTCAATGAGTCTGTTAGTACCGCACAACATCGGCAAAAGTTATCTAAGGTTTTTTTATAACTTTGTCTTATATTTGTATTTGTTTTTATAACCAACAACTTAACCTTTTGTTGTAGACTGGAGATTAATAAGGACGCGAACCTAATGGTCTTTGAGAGGATGCATTTGAAAAGGTTGCCCGGGAATTGGAGTCGACGTCTACATTGAAGTACGTTCACCTGATGGTTGGTTAAATGAAGATACATTTCCTAATGAAAAACAATAATCTATAATTACTTATGGTCTTATGTATTTCCTATTATATATTTCATTTCTATCTATAGAAACTTGACAAAACATTCACATTTACCGAATTATATTAACTACGTGTGTAGATGGTAACAATATAAATACGTTATGTCTGGTTTTTGGTTTTGTGTTAGTGTGTCGTCGTTCCTAGGCAGATGTTAGGATACATTTTGAACACATGTAATGCAAATGTTTATATTATATCAATTATACTATCGATTTTTCCATAAACTAATGCATTGTTTTGTTTTTGGTAAACCGCGATATATGTATATGTAACAACAACCAAATAATCTCACACGCCATCTTGGCGGGGGTTCGGGCGCCCCTGAGAAGCAGGGTCCTAGGGGCGGCAGCCCCTGGCTGGGGTTGAGCTGTAGCTCGACACCCCATTTCGGTCGCGGGGCGCGACCAGCTGTGATGACCGGACACGCCACGTGTTGAAGCTAGATGGGTGAGTCGCCAAGGCTAGAGCCTAGTCTACACGACTCGCGGGCCGCGAGAAAGACAGGGAAGTGGGTCGCGGGCGCGAGCGGCCCCACGTCCAGCCTATAAAGGCTGATGGCCTCAGTTCGATCGTCGTCCAAAATCTTTCTCTCAGTCCCTATAATAGATAAAAGTTGCTCGAAATAATACCCCTAAACAGCGAAGCTCTGCTACATTGTAAGTACTTTAACCCCTATTTACCAATTTGTCACCCTACCCGGTTGACATAGGACCCAACGGTGTATGTTGAGGCTCTGTCAGACTAAGCCGTTGGAGTTCTGTCCCGTGATGTATGGCTAAAAGTGACTTATCCTACCCGGTTGACATAGGACCCAACGTGTATGTCGAGGCTCTGTCAGACTAAGCCGTTGGAGTTCTGTCCCGCGATGTATGGATTAATGTGACTTGGGTTATTTTACTAACACGCGTGCATTGTGTGTTTTTAATAGATAACAATCAGGAACAGTTGCCAGAAAACCAGTAGGATTACCAAAGATACTAAGTGAGTCATTTCTCTTTTTCTCACAGTTTGTGAGTCATTTCTCTTTTTCTACTGAATTGTTGTATAAAACCTCAAATGTTTTAATTATACTTAACAGTAAATGAGTCTTTGTATTCTACCAATGCTGCCGGTATGTGGGGTTTTGTATACACTACTGAATATAGCGTTGCTATTGGACTACGAGTTAGCCAATAGTAACATGACCACAGTCAACATGACAAATACTGAATGAGTACTTGGGTAGAAGTAAACATTGTAATCGCTCTTAATACTGTGAAGTATAATGTTGTGTCATTGTGTAAAATGGAATGTACCCGCCAGTATTTCTTGCTGATAAAAATGTTTTAAAACGCGTTTCAGGTATCTTAATGTGAAGCTAGAAGAAACCAGCTATGGAGCACTGAAGGCTTAAAGAAAGTGGCTAAAAAGTTACCTACATAAAAGTTTATGTTTTCAGAAATTAGTGTTTACCCCTATAACGTTGTTATGAATAAAATAAGGGTTTTATCCATTTAGTTTATCAATATTATCTGGTGTTTAAACTCTGAAATTCATTTCCTAACTACGATCCTGATGTTTAAATTCCGCTGCTAAATTAATAAACACCAGTACCACTTGACTGGTTCACGGCTCCCGCTCCCGTGGTGGGGTCGGGGGTTGCGACAGTATCAATATCTATATAATAGATAATATGATGACATCAAGCCCAACTAGGGATGGCAATGGGTCGGGTTTGGGACGGGTTTAGGTAATCCCAAATCCATACCCGGTTAGATAAGCTTGTCCTAAACCCGTTCCAAAACCCGGCGGGTTTCTAGCGGGTAAATACCAATCGGGTATCGGGTATACCCGCGGGTTTCGGGTAAACCCATTAATTTAAAAAAAATACACGTTGGGTATATCCGACCTAAAACCCATTGTGTATCTATCGGGTAACTACTAGTCGGTTACATTTAATATTATCACTATAGAAATATATTAAATAACCACAATGTATATAAAATAAAATATCTATATGTGTAGAAAATATGAATGTATCATATATATACATATTTAAAATATATAAGAAAATATGTCGGGTATACAATCAGGTAAACGGGTACACTTTATCGGGTAATCGGGTCGGGTAAATGGGTGTATCACCAGATCCCAAACCCGCGAAAAAAATCCAAACTAGTCCCAAACCCGTCCCAAACCCAATTATCCGACCCAAACCCGTCCCAAACCCGATTATCCGACCCAAACCCGTCCCAAACCCGATTATCCGACCCAAACCCGTCCCAAATGTGTCGGGTTTCGGGTTTACCCGTCGAGTTCGGGTTCAATTGCCATCCCTAAGCCCAACGCTTAGACCTATTAATGGCCCTCAATTGTAGGACAATATTGGAGGTTGCAAGAAGGCTTTCTTAACATAACACAAGCTCCACCACATGAGTTTAATTGGGAACAAGTATGGTGTAACATTTCCACATGATGAACTATGAACAAGAAAAAGTTATAAGAGTTTTTATAAAACAAAATGTAAATATGCCTTTGGACCTTAAGTTTAGTGAGATACCCCCTTGTTACACCTTGGTGAACATTGGGTAACAACATTAGAGGTTGTCCAAGGAAATTGAAGTAAGAAAAGATGAAGAAAAAGATGCTGAAAACTTACTATTTTGAGACTTGGTATAATCTGCCTAACTTGAAGAATTCTTGAAGATTTAGAGAATTTTAGAGTGGATTGAGGTGTGAAAGGGTTGAGGAGTTGTGGGAGGCACCTATTTATAATATAACATTAGGGTTTGAGTTATTAAAGACTTAGGAGTGATTGGGGGGTGAAAGAGGTGGAGGAAAGTGACCAACCCGCGAGCTGGGAACAATCAGTTGCTGGTCGCGCCACGCGACCATCACGCGAGCATCAAAGACTCTCTTGTGGCGCGCTAATTTTCCGAATTGTTTGTTTTTTGTTCACTTTTGCCCCATGCACTTGGTCTTTAGGTTATTTTATGTCATAAACTTGCACTCTAACTTGTTTTTAGGTATTCAAGGTGTATTTGAGTATGGTATAAGTACGGCATGTATGGTTGATGTTTTGATAGTATTTCAAGTCTCGGTTTTTGTAGAAACGCGTATTTGTTGATTGATTAAATAACAATTAAGTATGAATGTAACATGTATATAATAAAACATGAATTTCCATTATGATTGAAGTCTGAGATTACAAATGTGGAAATGAAATACAAATTACAAGTTTCCAAAACTAGAAAGTACAAAAGTATGGAACGTTACATCTTACGCTCCTGGTCTTTCTCAAAGGTATACAGTTACTTCTATAAAATTGTTTTTTTATCGCCAACATATCATTAATAATTTGTTTAAAGCTTGTAGATTACTACTTACAACTAAAATTGGGGGCGATGGCGAGGGATTAGGAGGTAATGACAAAGGAATAGAAAGCATGAGACATGATGATGCAGGCGCAAATGGAGGCTCGGCTAATGCATTTCTAAAACGTTGACCGATAGAAATTCAAAACTTAAATGATAACACTTAACACAACATTCGAATAAGCTCAATCAACATAATCATAACTGTTTGCATCAAATAAAACAACAAAGTTGATCCAACATAAACTAAAACAGATAAGCACTCAATGCATCAATGCAAAATGTAGGCTAAAGACATAAATGGTTGCAATGTAACCTTATTAGAGGAACTCCCATCACCATTCAAGCGGTCTTTTCCAAATCAAGAAAACTTTCCAATCCTTCAAATATGGGATCTTCTTTGTTCATCTTAGAGTTCACAATGATTGTCTGGGAAATGGCCTTAGAGGAGATGTTGGAGTGTGCCCATACCATAAGTATCGGTGGCGCTACTGACAGAAGAGTTCATGAACTTCGGCATTGGGTGGTTATGGCGACCAGTGTACCTTATCATTACAATATCCGGGTTGGATTTATTCTGTTGCATACGCTTTTTTGCCGCACATTCTGAAAAATTGCATTTATAGTACTCCCTATCACACAAATTAAACCTTTATAGCATCAAACAAAAACCGATCTACAATTAATCATATCTAGAAATAATGTAAACTATTTTTGGTCCTTGATTAAAGCAAATGAGTATAAGAGAATATAGCGGGAAAGAGATAACCATCATTTGATAATAATTAATCTTTATATATTCTATTCTATTTTTTTTTTTATATCGGTTGTGATCTCTTAACTTGTATATTAAAACATACACGTTGATGATATCCAGAATCTACATCAAAAAAGCACATATAGATCAAATCCTAACCTTTTGAAAGTGGTTGGTGAGAGACATACGTTACCAAAATATGTAATCTTGTTACAATATATATTATAACATTAATGTTAAAAAAACAACGACCGACAAAAAAACGCTCATATTATAAATGTAAGTTATCACAAAACAACGAGTAGTTGACTCTTTGACTTTGATAACATTTGACGTCTAAATCTTTTCAAATTTAACCTTTAACTCCCACTTTCACTGAAAACAAAGTTATCAATTCAACTAGTTGAAAAACCATAACTTTTTATGAAAATGAATACTTCTATATCTATGAAATGTAATTGTGAAAAAAATAAGACAAACCTTGGATATGGAGAGCCAGCGATAGACTTTTCATCGTATTTTCTCCAAGACCACTCTTCATTCTTCGTTGACTCCAAAGGCATTTTATAAATCCGTTTTTCCTTATTCCTGTAACACAAACAAAAAAAAACCTAAGTTAGAAGTTGTGAAATATTATATAAAAAATCAACAAAAAATATATGAAAGTATATATACTATAATAATTTTAACATATATAGTATTTTTCTAAAATTAATTATAGAGTAGATTAAAAGTAAAGAACATTAATTAATAGGATCTTTTTACCGCTCATTGGAGTCCGATGAACTTTTAGCATTGATCTTTGTACATGTGGACATGTCACCAGCATGTTGTTGCCTTTGAGAAAAGATCTCCGTACGTTTGGAGATATTGAGAGACTCTTGCTTTCTCTGAACTCTAGTTTGTTGTTGTTGTGGTTTTGGCAGTGGCTGTTGTTGCTGGTGTGGTTGTGGTTGTCGTTGTTGTATGTGGGTTGGTGTCTCGGTTAATTTTCCATAACCAGGTAGGGTTAGTATGGGCCAATTCTTGCTAGAATGAGAGGCTTTTGGAGGGTTATTTGGGGTTTGCATCGAATAGTTGACATTGTTTGTCTTAATAACTAAGGATGAGGAGCCAACAATGTTAGAGGAGAAATTATTGGCCATTGTATGTTGCTTCCAATGGTAAGCACCATCCCGATTTGGGAAGTTAACCGCAGGTGTAGTTGGAGTGGGGGCGATGGTGGGTGTGAATGAGGTGTCCGCAACAATGCAGGACGATGAGGATGGAATAATGTTGGAGTAAAAATGATTGGCCATCCCTTGTAGGGTCCAAGGGTCTAATGTTGGTGATGGTAGGAATGGGTGTGGGTAGGGTGGTGGCGACGACAGATGAAGACAAAGAGTCATTAGGGGTCGGGTAAAAATCATTGGCTATTGCATCTAGGCCCCAACCACCCAACATTTGGTTGTTGTTTGCAAGGGTGGTGGTGGGAGTAAATGTGGTGATGTCATATGGGTTGGTAAATGTTGGAGTTGAGCCCTCAATGGTGGAAGGATAGTTGTTTACCATGACGTCTTGACCCCAATCATTCATCATTTGATTGTTGTTTACAGGTATAGCCGAAGTGGTGGTGGTGGGAGTGAATGTGGTGTTGGGTGTCGTGGCGGAGGCATCAATGGTGGGGAGAAAGCGATTGACTATTGCACCAAGCCCCCAATCATCCAACATTTGATTGTTGTTTGAAGGTAGAATGGTAGGGGGATAGCCATTGCTCATTTCATGAAGCTCACGATTGATAAAACCATACATGGCCTAGTCGTTGAGAGATTCACTCAAGACAAAGATAGTTTTTTAAGCAAGAACAAAAGGTGTGTGCATGATACTAAGCAAGAGTATCTTATAAATATCATTGATTAGCCTTGAATTCGTTATAAGATTATGTAAATCCAAACTCAATATCATATATTCATGTATAATCAAATATATGTAATAGTTATCAACATGTCACTACGAAGCATATAGCACGTGTGACATAAATGATTTCTGTTGTATATTAATAATAAAATGGAGTTTATATGCATGATACAATGAATAAGTTCTTCTAACAATTGTGTTACACCTTTCTTTTAAGATAATGATTAATATCAAACATGGAAATGAGAATGAAAAAAGATGTTTAATCAATTAAAACCAAGTGAACCGTTCAAAAAAATGTTAAAATCAAGTAAATAGTAGATCGTCTTCACGTGGAAATCCAAACATAAAGATTGCATGATATCGTAGAAGACCAATAAACATATATTATTTTTATTCAAATATAACTAACCATCTTTATATATTTCATGAAAAATGAAACGCTCATAGGAATTATGTTTTGTGTTATCAGCCAAATAACATTATGGTATATGTAGTTTGAGTATCTGGCAAATCAAGATAAAAACCTTCATTTCTTTTTAAATTGGTCACAAAGTTAAGCGAGTTGCAATCTTTTACAATCTCAAGCCAAGATTTTGATATTATCTTCTTTTAGGTATTATATTGTAATTTATGTACATTAGCAATTAGCAAATTGAATAAAATTTTAGAAGGTCGTGACTAAACTAAAAAGATAACAGATTCACTACGAATCTACGATGATAGAGGCCTTAACAAATAAGATATTTATCAATGAATACGAATATAAACAATATTGTCGTTATCATCTTATTTTAGGACACAACCATAAGTTTGAGCAACAAGACTACGAAAAGTACTATTCCTAGACTTGACCATATAAATTGTAATCATATTACTAACCATGTTTGCATGGTAATCGTTCAATGATTTTAATTAGAACGCATCTATCTATCTTGTCGTCTTCTGCAGTATTGTATGCGACAACCGTTTTTATTTTGCTAACCGACAAGGTTTCAAGTTCAATCATTATAACATAATATGAAAAGAAAATGCTAGTATTTTAGTTTTCATGTGATAAAAAGTTCTGTCGTTAGTAATTTAATTTTGGGCACGACCACATTCGAATATCTATTAGAAAACTTTATCTTGTCGTTTCCACGTTATTCTAGCAGTGATGTGTGAGTAATGTGTGTGATGATCGTTTTAAGTTATACGAACCGACAAGGTTTCAAGTTCATTTATGATAAAATAATATCATGGGTATTCATAGTGTTTAAGGCGTTCATGAATGAGCATGTGTACGCCGCCACAACAAATGTTTTTTTCCGTAATACTTGCATATTGCATGCATTATTGCTGGCTTGATTGTGAACATTTCAACGCCCTTTCGAGAAAGTTTTCAAACCATTGTTGATTCTAAACCCTACAACTGATTTTATGATCGATCGAGGGTGTCATGTTATATATTATTAGGTCTTGATTATTAATTTATATTAAACGGTGAACTTCATGTATAATGTGATTACACTCCCCAAATCGAAGAGCCCCATGTTGTTCCACTATGGTCAAACAATGTTGTCTTAACCGAGCCCACTTTGGCTTCAGAGTTTGGATTTTTTTGGCGTTCCCCGGAAAACCATACCACTGGCTGCCACTTAACAGTCCTTGCACCACTACAAGAGCAGAACTCTCTGACGTAACACATGGTGGGACGAAAACCCGAGTGGGCCCACGAATCGAACTGACAACCTTGCACAAGGTCTAGTTCAAATCCTTCATTGTTGTCACACCCTGATTTCCCGGTGGGCCCGGACTTAGGGTTCATGCGTGACGATTGATATCGATAAGCGCAAAGCACAACGGAAGATGGGAATTTAAATTAATTACTACAAAGTACAATATAAGTGTTCGAAAGCTCAAAATATAATATACAAACTTATTGTACTTAAAAGAGATCCACAGGCGGACCGAATATAATAAAATGAGACTTGAGACTAATAGGTATTTCGTGGAGTTGCAAATTCCAAATCGCCTAGACCGAGCAGCTCCAGCCTATTCCGTATTTGTTATATAACTTGCGCTTAATCTTTTGAAACTACATCAGTTTTCACTGGTAAATACAATTAACCGATTCTTTTGAAAATCTTTTCAAAAGTTTTTGATACCATTTGGTATATCAATTTAAAAATAACTTTGGATAAGATAATGTTTCTTGTTACTAGTTTTATATGCTTGTCAATACATATAGGGACCGAAAATGAACATCAGTACATGATTAACCGACATACCACTTTTTCAAATCATATATAATAGCATTAGCGTCTGCCAGGTGTATGCCTACTCCTCGTGCTTAGGTCGTGGCCAATTGCAACTAGTGTTGTATCACAAGCCCGTATAGGGAAAATAGGCTAAGAGTATTTACATGTGCTAGTCTTTACAAATCAAATGCGCTAAACACAGCCATTAATAAATATAACTAAACTAGACGTAATTTACTAGAGGCTCCTAGTCTAGAATGGACGGAGCTATGATTCGTTAGAATGTTAACGGTCTTATATAAGTCATTTGACTTTGACCGGTTAGCTTTAATAAATATGTACGGTTCGCTAGATTAAGCGGAGACCAGAAGAAATGTGGTTTATACCCTTCCGAATGTAAAGACTCGTATAACATAATATGGGTCAAATAACCAAACATTATGATTAGAACTGATTTGAGATGGTTTTGACCCGATTTGGCTAACTTATATATTTCATGTTATAAAAGTTAGATGTACACGCATAGGCAGTATCGGGCGGTCGAATGGGTCTAAAACAAGTCCATAATGCCAAAGTATATTTCATTTTATCATAACATCAGTTTAACAATCAGATACATGTTCATTGAGTTTTAAAACCATTTTTAGACGATGATGCGTGGTCGTAAACTGGTGCTTATTAATGTTTAAGTTTATGTTTTTATGTAACCTTTAATCCCGATTAGCCTACTTTTAATGAGATTTGTGTTTTGCAGGTCTTATGGAGTTTAAGGAGCTAATCGGGAGCTAAACGGAGCACCAGGACGTGAATCGGGTCAGCCGGGATCAAGAAACAAGGAAAACAGAAAATTGAACTTGTAGGCATCGTAGCTGACGCCACTATGGGTCGTCACCCCGTATACATCCCCGTAGCCAGACTTTTGCGTAGATAGTAGGATTGGGCGTCACCAGTTTTTGAAGAATATACATGCCGTCGCCGACGCCACTTCTGGCCGTCGCCGACGACCTCTCTATACCTGGTTCGCGAAAATTTTGTGTTGTTGATTTGGGGACGAGTCAAAACATGTTTTTGGCGATCCTTTTGGGGAGTTACGAGTTTTTTGAGTTTGAAACATGTTCTTGGAGCCACAATCACCCACCACCATCATCTCCCATCATTCCAAATCATCTGAAATTATCCATTCGATCATAACCTAACATCATCATCATCAATCCGCTCATCCATATCACCACCATTCAAAATAAACCCTAATCATCATCCATCACCATTTCCAAGCTTCAAGATGTCAAGACTAGAACTCTCATTCCTCGTTGATCGAGTTCCGTTCACCATGAGCGGCTAATTCCCGGAGGTTTCACCCCAGTGTAGATTTTTGTAAGGTTTAGGGTTTGTTTATGAATTCTAGTTGATTTTGTGACAAATTGATTTGTGTTTTGAATTGATTGATAATTGTTCTTGCATTTGAACTACATTTGCGAATTGTCGAGTGATTATAAAATTTTACTTTGCAAAATAAGTTTGTGTATTTATGATTTATCATTCGAAAGGATTTAATTGTCTAAAGTAACGAAGTGCATTGTGGCCCATTGTCTATAACGTTGATAGCAATTGTGTCACACCCTTAATTTCCACTTGCGGAGTTCTACCGCGAGACGTGTGAACAAACCAGAATCTAAGACACTAGTACGTCGAACGACTCTATATGATTTGATAATACGTTTTCCAAAATCATTTGTTGTAAATTTTAGATTACCAATATTTAGCATGAGTATCAGTTTTTAAAGTTTGAGCGGAAGCATCAATAAGTAGTGATGCGGCGCCAACACAAACGCCAAAACAAAGGTAAAATCCCAAAACAGTATTAATAAATGAGACTCTATAATGATGTCTTGTTCAATGCGTGTGCGTGCACCTAGAGCTCCTAGCGTCCTGAGAAACATGTAAAGAAACAAGTGTCAACATTAAAGATGAGTGAGTTCACAGGTTTTCATAAATTTGTTGTTCGGTTTTAGTTTGTTACTCCGTTATCCCCAACCCGGGATAACATATCAGTTGCATTATTCCAAACCCGGAATAATAAGTTGTTGCTTCCAATATTCCCAAACCGGAATATTAAGTTGTGTTTCCATTATCCCCAACCCGGGATAATACGTTGATGTTCCAATATTCCAAACCCGGAATATTAAGTTGTTCCGTAATTAAGTTCAATATTAATGTATATAGGTAGCTAGCCTAAAGTCATGTCACTAAGTGTTCGCGATCGAAGCTGACATTTGTGCCTCCGTTTTGCCAGGCCTATCACATGACCATGGCGATGTTAGGCCAATCATACACCCGTTGACCAAACCCGGTCAGCTAGCGCGACTAGCTCGGATGGGGCTCGTCAGACCCAGTAGTACTACTTATAATTCCCCCGCTACTTAACCCAAATACTAACGATCCGAGGAGATTGTCGAGGACTTAAGTGATAAAGCTGCATAGTGACCATAACATTACATTAACATTAACTTAGTTACCGCATAGTTATGTGACGTTACATTCGTATAACGTAAAGAGTTTGAGTTTAAGAATGTATACATGTTTCTCCCCTTGTTGTTTAAAAACCGTATAAAGTTAGGGGCCGTGAACTCACCTTTATTAGCTCGGTTAGTGTGGCAAAGATATTATAAGAGATGGGACCGCTAGTTGCGTCCTAACAAACCAATTAATTCCATGTCAGTGTGTAATCACACCAATACAAATTCCACACGTAATTTACTCACAAAGTGATACACACAAACAACATAACTAACACTTCAAACATGCATGCAAGTATTCTCCTATGATCATAGTAATCAAACAACTTATCATGAACACATTCCTAATCCATGCAACACTTTAATGCATAAAATCACAAGTTAACAACTTTCTGCTTAACACTCAATTATTCAGCTGTTTTCTAGGATTTTTATAAAATAGTTCCAGCATTCTAAAAATTCCCACATTTTTACAGTAGGTAACCTTTATACCATAGAAATTTATATAATTTTTCCAAGTCCTAAATCTTTACCAATTAACCATAAATATTAATTCACTAAGCTGCAGTCAGATTTACCGCTTTCTGACTGCAGTCCACGGAAGAATTTATTTAAAAATCACTGATCGTCCGATTAACAAAATTCCAGTTGGAGTTGCCCGAAAATTTCTATACCTAGTTGCTGTACAAAAATCATGACTCAACTCTCTACTGATTTTAAAATCTAGCTTGATAAACAACCAACAAAATTCCAGAATTTTAACAGTTTTACCTACCGAACTTGTTTAACCCTTTAAAAATATCAAACGATTTCAGAAAATTATGAATCCAGCGCCATTGGATTCCTTATTCAAATCTCTACGTTTTAGACCTCAGAAAATCCGTTTTTCGACAACTAACGACCAAGTTACAGCCTGATAAAGTCGGCTGAAACTTTCACTCAGCATGCTGTTTTCTGCATCTCCTTATAATAAGTTCGTATAACTCGTTCATGTGACTAGCCAAGGCGATCAAGATTCGATTTTTAATCCTAGATTAATACTAATAATCTATCCATGCAACCCTACTTAATAACTTCTAGTTATTATAACAAAACACAGCCTATACATTCAACCTAGTGTAACCAATCCGAACAATGAGATCATTCAGTGTAAACATCATCGACAAATCGGCTAATCTAACATCTCGTTCAATCATGCTTGGCCAGCTTTTATCTTCCGAAAACAACCCTACTTGTAACTATGATACATCAGCCGATTAACACATGTATACTCCGAAAACACACGATCGTTTCAATCAATAAATCAATCCGGAACAACAACAAAATCAACACACATAACTCAGAACTTTCAAGTCTCTATATACTTGCGGACAATCTACATATGCATATAATCCGAAACAACTTAAACATTCAAGCACATAAATATATATATATATTCGAACATGATCTCAAATCAAACATGATCCTAACCTTGAGTAACTAGACAAACGAGCCGAGATGTGGACAAAGGCGACTCGGCTGCTGCTTGCTGCGACCGAGAGAAAGCAAAACAAAACTGATCTTGCGATCTAGACTGGACTGGAGATAACCGGCTGCTAGCGACCGAGATGATGATGGCTTCGGCTGATGTTTGCTGCGACCGAAAGAAAAGAAAGAGAAGCCGTCGCGATTTATGGAGCAAGAGGAGGGTGGTTTAGAGTTTGTGTTTTAGAAGGAAACATGCACAAGTTTGTAGATATAGGCGCAAGAGATAAAGATTTCAATTTGGGATAAGTATTGTGGCCGAGGAACTAGGATGGTTGGTTCGGTTTCGCGGTCAAGGGATAGGGTTACGGTTTGGGTTTGGGTCTTGCGGCCGAGGGATTAAAGTCGCAAGCTATTCGGTTTTGGTTAGTGTTTGTGACCGAGAGACTTAAGAAAGTTAGTTTGGTTTGAACTTGATTTCGTTCTCTTTTGGCCGAAGACTTGGGTTCCAAGTTTCCTAGTTTCCCAAAGGGTTCGGTTGTGTGCATATTTACAATAATAACTAAACAATCACATAAACACTCATCACGTGTTCATTCACGTTTAACACTTAGCACGCATATTATTCGACAAGTGTCACGTATAATTTATCCGAAAAAACCCGGGATATCACATTATCCCCATGTTGAAAGAATTTTCGTCCCGAAAATTGAGTAAACGCGGTTTAGCATGTAACGTACATGTTTAGAGTGCCACGCACAAAGAGTTAGTTCGTTTATAATGGTACGCAACGTTACAAGAAGTTCCCAAATGTCATACACAAAGATTTCCAAGTGCCATGCACGAGAATTTAGTCAACAATAGTACACGAAAGTATGAGAAAATTTCCAGGTTGTCACATCATCACTTGTTGAAAGAATTTTCGTCCCGAAAATTTAGGTATGGTCATCGTTAGTTTGCTGCTCAGTTGCGAAGAGATGTGGGTATTTGCTTTTCATTTGGTCCTCTCTTTCCCACGTGAACTCCGGTCCACGCTTAGAGTCCCAACGAACTTTAACGATTGGAATCTTGCTGTGCCTCCGAGTCTTGATCTCACGATCCATGATCTCGATAGGCTTTTCCACGAAGTGTAGTTGTTCATCCACTTGGATCTCATCCAATGGAATCATTAAAGTTTCATCTGATAGACACTTCTTCAGATTTGACACGTGAAATACGTTGTGAACTCCACTGAGTTCGGCAGGGAGGTCTAATTGGTATGCTACAGGTCCAATTCGTTTCAAGATTTCAAACGGGCCTACGTACCGTGGGTTAAGTTTGCCCCGTTTTCCAAAACGGATTACACCCTTCCAGGGTGACACCTTTAGTAGGACGCGATCGCCTACTTGGAACTCGAGCGGTTTGCGTCGTTGATCAGCGTAGCTTTTCTGTCGATCTCGTGCCGCCGCCATGCGGTTTCTGATTTGTACAATCTTTTCAGTAGCCTCAAGTATTAACTCAGGGCCTGTGAGTTGACTGTCACCGACTTCTGCCCAGCAGACCGGTGATCTACATCTACGACCGTATAATGCTTCAAACGGTGCTGCCGAAATACTCGTGTGATAGCTGTTGTTATATGAGAATTCCACTAGAGGCAGGTGAATTTCCCAATTATTTCCGAAGTCCACTACGCATGCCCTAAGCATGTCTTCCAAGGTTTGTATGGTCCTTTCGCTTTGACCATCAGTCTGAGGGTGATAAGCTGTGCTCATATCCAAGCGTGTTCCCAACGCTTTCTGGAGTGACTGCCAGAAGTTTGACGTGAAACGAGCATCTCTATCTGATATGATGGACGTTGGCACCCCGTGCCGAGAAACTACTTCCTTAATGTAGATGCGAGTCAACTTCTCCATCTTATCCGTTTCTTTGATAGCTAGGAAGTGTGCGGACTTAGTTAAACGATCCACAATCACCCAGATGGTGTCGCAACCACCCAAGGTTCGCGGGAGTTTAGTGATGAAATCCATTGAGATCTGATCCCATTTCCACACTGGGATCTCAGGTTGTTGGAGTAGTCCCGATGGCTTTTGATACTCCACCTTGACCTTTGCACAAGTCAAACATTTGCTCACATAGGTGGCTATATCGGCTTTCATGTTGGGCCACCAATACGCAGCTTTAAGGTCTTGATACATCTTATCCGAACCCGGATGGACAGAGTATCGAGATTTGTGTGCTTCATCCATGACTAGCTCTCTGAGGTTTCCGTAGAGAGGTACCCATATGCGATTCATGAAATACCGGGCTCCATTGGGCTTTACCTCCCAATCGCGTTCCATTTTTCCCACTGATTCGGCTTTGATGTTTTCCTCCTTAACTGCTTCTAACTGGGCGTCGCGTATTTGATCGGGTAGCCCCGAATGAATAGTGAGTTGTAGTGCTCGTACGCGACGAGGTTTCAAGTGTTCCTTCCTGCTGAGGGCATCGGCTACCACGTTAGCTTTACCCGGGTGATACCGAATGGCACACTCATAATCGTTCAAGAGTTCGACCCAGCGACGCTGTCGCATGTTCAACTCCTTCTGATCAAAGATGTGCTGGAGGCTTTTGTGGTCAGTGAAGATTGTGCACTTCGTTCCATAAAGGTAGTGTCTCCAAATCTTAAGTGCAAACACTACTGCTCCCAATTCTAGGTCATGCGTCGTGTAGTTCTTCTCGTGAACTTTCAGCTGTCGCGACGCATACGCGATGACCTTATCGCGTTGCATGAGTACGCATCCCAATCCCTGAATGGAAGCATCACAATACACTACAAAGTCATCTGTCCCTTCCGGCAAGGACAGAATGGGTGCACTGCAAAGTTTCTGCTTCAGCAGTTGAAATGCTGCTTCTTGCTTGTCACCCCAATTATACTTGATACCTTTCTGGGTGAGGGTAGTAAGCGGTTGTGCAATCTTTGAAAACCCCTCGATGAAGCGTCTGTAGTAACCAGCCAATCCTAAGAATTGGCGGATTTCCGTCGGAGTCTTAGGTGCTTCCCAGTTTTTGATGGCCTCAATCTTGGCAGGGTCTACGTGGATACCCTTTTCATTCACGACGTGCCCGAGAAACTGAACTTCTCGGATCCAGAAATCACACTTCGAAAACTTGGCGTATAGCTTTTCCTGTTGAAGTAATTCTAGCAGCAATCGTAGATGCTCAGCATGCTCTTCTTTATCTTTGGAGTAGATGAGTATGTCATCGATGAACACGATGACAAATTTGTCAAGGTATGGTTTACACACGCGGTTCATGAGGTCCATGAATACCGCAGGTGCGTTAGTGAGACCGAATGGCATGACCAAGAACTCGTAATGGCCATACCGAGTGCGAAATGCTGTCTTAGCGATATCCTCCTCCCTGACGCGTAGCTGATGATAACCGGACCGTAAATCAATCTTAGAGTAGTAACTTGACCCTTGAAGTTGGTCGAATAGATCATCGATGCGAGGTAACGGGTATCGGTTCTTGACTGTAACCTTGTTGAGTTCCCTATAGTCGATGCACATGCGGAAAGTCCCGTCCTTCTTTTGACAAACAGGACTGGAGCTCCCCATGGCGAAACGCTTGGTCGAATAAATCCTTTTTCTAGCAGCTCTTGAAGTTGGGTAGACAGCTCCTGCAGCTCGGCTGGAGCTAGGCGGTATGGAGCCTTGGCGATGGGAGTTGCATTGCTTGCCAATTCGATTTCAAACTCCAATTGTCGATGTGGTGGAAGACCAGGTAGTTCTTCTGGGAATACATCGGAAAAATCACGGACGACAGGGATGTCTTCTATACGTTTCTCGTCCTTAGGCGGTTCGGTAATTAGTGCGAGTAAAGCGAAAGAATTCTTTCTCCGAAGATACCTCTGAGCCTGCATAAATGAGATAATGTTGGTGACGGCGCTTGCCTTGTCGCCTTGTACCGTCAAGATTTCGTCGTTCGAGAGTGGAATACGGATAGACTTTTCGAAGCAGAGAACTTCAGCCCGGACGTCGGATAGCCAGTCCATTCCGACTACCACGTCAAAACTACCCAGGGTTGTTGTCATCAGATCGATGGTAAAAGTGTGGCCCGCGAGTTTGAGTTGGCAGCCGGACACGATTTGGGTCACATTTACAGATTTACCATTGGCTAATTCTATCACATAAGGGGTCTCTAATGGTTTGAGCGTGAGATTTAGGTTCTTCCTAAAAGACTCAGATATAAAGCTCCTATCCGCACCCGTATCAAAAAGCACAGAAGCAAAATGTTCATTAAGGGGAAACTTACCGGTGACCACGTTGGTGTCGTTTCTGGCCTCCCCGCGGCCCAATGTAAATGCACGACCTTTGGCACCTCCTGTGCCACCGTTCCCATTGTTGTTGTTATTATTGTTGTGGTTGTTGTGGTTGTTTCCACCATTATTGTTGTTGTTGCGCAACTGTGGGCAGTCTTTTCTGAAATGAGCGGTGCTACCACACTGATAGCATCCCCGGTTTATACCCTGCTGCTGACCCTGAGGCTGATTCTGATTTTGTCGGGACATAATTTCCCCACGACAATCTGCATGTCCCATCTTGCCACATCTTTGGCAGCGATTTCCGGCACAAGGGCCGTTATGGTGAAGATTGCAGCGATTGCACTGCGGCTTTCGACCTACATAGCCACCTGCATTCTGGTTGTTATTGTTGTTGTAGTTGTTGTTGTAGTTGCTGTTGTTGTTGTTGGAACGATTTTGATGACCCCGGTGGTTGTGGTAGTAATTGAACCGTTTCTGGTTCCCTTGCTGTGGATGTGATGACGAAGACTGTCGAATGGTGGAGTCTTCAAACTTTCTTTTGTTATCTGAGGCAACTTCAGTGGTACCCCGTGCTGGCAGTTTCTTCTGTTCCACCGCTTTATCGGTGAGTTTGTGAGCCAATCGGATAGCTTGATGTTCTGTTACAGGGTTACTAGACATCACCATACCCTGAATTTCCGGAACCAGACCCCCGAGATAGAACTCGAGTCTTTTCTCCACCGTGTTGGCCAATTCGGGACACAGAAATACTAGATCATGATGTTTTGCGGTGTAAGCTTCAATCTCCGATCCCACCATCTTGTGGTTCCACAAAGCTTGCTCTAATTGTTGCACTCTGTCTCGTGGACAGTACTCCTCTTTAATCAGGGCCTTGAACTCGGTCAAAGCCATTGCATTTGCAGCTAACAGTCCACGTGTTTGGACTTGGGCATTCCACCATGTCAGTGCCCCCTCTTCCAGTGTTGAGGCGGCGTATTTGACTTTGTTGGCCTCTAAGCAGTTGCACATTTCAAAAACAGATTCCGACTTTTCGATCCAGCGGACCAATCCAATGGGTCCTTCCGCCCCCGAGAACTTGCTAGGCTTTGCGTCAAGGAACATTTTATAGGGGTTAAAGCCCCTCCTGCTGACAGAGAACAGGAAGTCAGCAAGGAATTGTACTAACCTCACTATTAGATTTTCACGCGAAAACTTAATAATGGTTACCTGCTGGCTGGTTCTGCACACCCGCTAATGCTGCGTTCACATGCTCCTGGATCATGGCAGCTAGCTCTTCGGGCGTCAAGTTAAGGTTTCCACGTCTTCCAGTCGCCATTTAGATCTTTGAAACACAACACAAACACACCCCGATAAGTCTATATATCCAATATAGTTATCCTACTTCGTACTTTAATAATTATTAAGTTATGTCAACTCAATATGTTAAATAGTCAAAAGAAATGCTTTATTACTTGAAATCTCAACGTCTTACAAAAGTGCAAATCAGACATACGAATTTACTATAAAGTCTCAAGTTTAAATACAAGTGGGAAAATAATAAACTAAAGGAAAACAAATAATATAAACGAGATGTGTCAGTCGTCTACATCTCCATCCCCCAAGTCACTGTCGTTGCCATCATCCTGTGCGGCATTTCCAGCTTCCTCAGCTGGGTCCTCCTCCTCCGGATCCTCCTCAGGATCCTCCTCTGGATCCTCTTCAGGATCCTCCTCTACCGGCACTGGAGGGGCAGGTGCTGGTTCAAGTGCTTGATTTTGCAGTTCCTGAATGTTCCAACTGTTTTCCAGGACTCTGTCCTCAAGCCAGTCAGCGCTTATCTGCTCTGCACGCAGATCTCTAGCTATGGTGTTACGAGCTATCTTGCTCGTACGATGCTCTTCCTCGAGCGTGTCGGTCTTTCCGGTAAGGTGTCGGATCATCCATCCTTGTGCTAAGATGGTTTCCTGCATTCTTTCTAACTGTTTTTGTTGTGTATGTACCAGGATTCTAAGCATGTCAAGTCCTATTTCTACAGGATTAACCGGTTCAACCGGTACAGCAATAGTTGGGCGTAACGATGACTCCTCCCCCAGAGCGAGCCTTTTCCTCGCTGCTGAGCGTGTCTCCACGCCAAAAGGTGGTATGGGTTCCACCATTGGTGCCTTTCCTGATGCTCTTGGTGGCGTAAGTCTGTCGGACGATGATGACGATGAGGATGATGACATTGCCTGTTAGGTCGTGTAGTTAGTTACGAGTTGTTTTCATTTTTTTTTATTATAAAGGTATACTCTACCATACACAGTTGTGGTATATTACATAACAAGATATAATAATTCGGTGCCAAACTAAGTCTAGTGTCGTGATATCAGCTATAGCTTAGGTCTACTTCTAATGCAAACCTGGTTCTCTATAGCTAGTGGCTCTGATACCAATCTGTCACACCCTCAATTTCCACTTGCGGAGTTCTACCGCGAGACGTGTGAACAAACCAGAATCTAAGACACTAGTACGTCGAACGACTCTATATGATTTGATAATACGTTTTCCAAAATCATTTGTTGTAAATTTTAGATTACCAATATTTAGCATGAGTATCAGTTTTTAAAGTTTGAGCGGAAGCATCAATAAGTAGTGATGCGGCGCCAACACAAACGCCAAAACAAAGGTAAAATCCCAAAACAGTATTAATAAATGAGACTCTATAATGATGTCTTGTTCAATGCGTGTGCGTGCACCTAGAGCTCCTAGCGTCCTGAGAAACATGTAAAGAAACAAGTGTCAACATTAAAGATGAGTGAGTTCACAGGTTTTCATAAATTTGTTGTTCGGTTTTAGTTTGTTACTCCGTTATCCCCAACCCGGGATAACATATCAGTTGCATTATTCCAAACCCGGAATAATAAGTTGTTGCTTCCAATATTCCCAAACCGGAATATTAAGTTGTGTTTCCATTATCCCCAACCCGGGATAATACGTTGATGTTCCAATATTCCAAACCCGGAATATTAAGTTGTTCCGTAATTAAGTTCAATATTAATGTATATAGGTAGCTAGCCTAAAGTCATGTCACTAAGTGTTCGCGATCGAAGCTGACATTTGTGCCTCCGTTTTGCCAGGCCTATCACATGACCATGGCGATGTTAGGCCAATCATACACCCGTTGACCAAACCCGGTCAGCTAGCGCGACTAGCTCGGATGGGGCTCGTCAGACCCAGTAGTACTACTTATAATTCCCCCGCTACTTAACCCAAATACTAACGATCCGAGGAGATTGTCGAGGACTTAAGTGATAAAGCTGCATAGTGACCATAACATTACATTAACATTAACTTAGTTACCGCATAGTTATGTGACGTTACATTCGTATAACGTAAAGAGTTTGAGTTTAAGAATGTATACATGTTTCTCCCCCTGTTGTTTAAAAACCGTATAAAGTTAGGGGCCGTGAACTCACCTTTATTAGCTCGGTTAGTGTGGCAAAGATATTATAAGAGATGGGACAGCTAGTTGCGTCCTAACAAACCAATTAATTCCATGTCAGTGTGTAATCACACCAATACAAATTCCACACGTAATTTACTCACAAAGTGATACACACAAACAACATAACTAACACTTCAAACATGCATGCAAGTATTCTCATATGATCATAGTAATCAAACAACTTATCATGAACACATTCCTAATCCATGCAACACTTTAATGCATAAAATCACAAGTTAACAACTTTCTGCTTAACACTCAATTATTCAGCTGTTTTCTAGGATTTTTATAAAATAGTTCCAGCATTCTAAAAATTCCCATATTTTTACAGTAGGTAACCTTTATACCATAGAAATTTATATAATTTTTCCAAGTCCTAAATCTTTACCAATTAACCATAAATATTAATTCACTAAGCTGCAGTCAGATTTACCGCTTTCTGACTGCAGTCCACGGAAGAATTTATTTAAAAATCACTGATCGTCCGATTAACAAAATTCCAGTTGGAGTTGCCCGGAAATTTCTATACCTAGTTTCTGTACAAAAATCATGACTCAACTCTCTACTGATTTTAAAATCTAGCTTGATAAACAACCAACAAAATTCCAGAATTTTAACAGTTTTACCTACCGAACTTGTTTAACCCTTTAAAAATATCAAACGATTTCAGAAAATTATGAATCCAGCGCCATTGGATTCCTTATTCAAATCTCTACGTTTTAGACCTCAGAAAATCCGTTTTTCGACAACTAACGACCAAGTTACAGCCTGATAAAGTCGGCTGAAACTTTCACTCAGCATGCTGTTTTCTGCATCTCCTTATAATAAGTTCGTATAACTCGTTCATGTGACTAGCCAAGGCGATCAAGATTCGATTTTTAATCCTAGATTAATACTAATAATCTATCCATGCAACCCTACTTAATAACTTCTAGTTATTATAACAAAACACAGCCTATACATTCAACCTAGTGTAACCAATCCGAACAATGAGATCATTCAGTGTAAACATCATCGACAAATCGGCTAATCTAACATCTCGTTCAATCATGCTTGGCCAGCTTTTATCTTCCGAAAACAACCCTACTTGTAACTATGATACATCAGCCGATTAACACATGTATACTCCGAAAACACACGATCGTTTCAATCAATAAATCAATCCGGAACAACAACAAAATCAACACACATAACTCAGAACTTTCAAGTCTCTATATACTTGCGGACAACCTACATATGCATATAATCCGAAACAACTTAAACATTCAAGCACATAAATATATATATATATTCGAACATGATCTCAAATCAAACATGATCCTAACCTTGAGTAACTAGACAAACGAGCCGAGATGTGGACAAAGGCGACTCGGCTGCTGCTTGCTGCGACCGAGAGAAAGCAAAACAAAACTGATCTTGCGATCTAGACTGGACTGGAGATAACCGGCTGCTAGCGACCAAGATGATGATGGCTTCGGCTGATGTTTGCTGCGACCGAAAGAAAAGAAAGAGAAGCCGTCGCGATTTATGGAGCAAGAGGAGGGTGGTTTAGAGTTTGTGTTTTAGAAGGAAACATGCACAAGTTTGTAGATATAGGCGCAAGAGATAAAGATTTCAATTTGGGATAAGTATTGTGGCCGAGGAACTAGGATGGTTGGTTCGGTTTCGCGGTCAAGGGATAGGGTTACGGTTTGGGTTTGGGTCTTGCGGCCGAGGGATTAAAGTCGCATGCTATTCGGTTTTGGTTAGTGTTTGTGACCGAGAGACTTACGAAAGTTAGTTTGGTTTGAACTTGATTTCGTTCTCTTTGGCCGAAGACTTGGGTTCCAAGTTTCCTAGTTTCCCAAAGGGTTCGGTTGTGTGCATATTTACAATAATAACTAAACAATCACATAAACACTCATCACGTATTCATTCACGTTTAACACTTAGCACGCATATTATTCGACAAGTGTCACGTATAATTTATCCAAAAAACCCGGGATATCACAAATTGGCACCTAAGCTTTGTGATATCAAAACCTTAATGCAAGTTCTATTGAATCGATAGGCTTTGCAATTATCGAACCAGGTGTGAACCTTGTTTCCTCATCCATGTTTACAATCATCAATTAAGTTTTTATACAATCGTTTGAATTTAGTAGATAAAGTTATCAAACCAAAATTGTCGGTTTATTCCGACACCCTTTCCAAACAAACAAAATTAATCATTTCTTTAGCAAGCTTCATAAAAGTGACACAACTGTTTAAATCAATCATATCTGATCGCAACTCACGGACTTGTTCGACCCCTTACTACCACTAACACATTGTTAAGGGTAATTTGGGACTATAAATATTATCTTTGACCGGAGCGCGACACTCCGATCAGACAATAAGGGCAATTTTGGCATTGTAGGCATATAATGTGGACTTTAGCATAAGACCTATCAAATGATATGATCAAGTGGTATAACCTTAGAGGGTTATTCCATACAATATTATGATCATATTACAACCCTTAATCAATCTCTAAACATGCTTAAATGGGTTAAATTGAAAGTCGAAGTAGAAGTCAGACTATTTGACTTTCGGTTACGAAACAAGCTCTAATCAGGAAATGACAAGTTGGACATGTCCTAAAATGTTATACAAACTATTTTGATGTCAAAAATTTAGGTTTCAATACTTAGAAGTTCATTTAATGTAATTTACGAAAATATGTGTTTTTTACTTTTATTTAATAGAAATTTGACCCGTCATTTTACTAACTTAACTTGATCTTCAGAACGTGCCATAATAGGGGATTAACACCTTCATTATTACGATCACGTGGCCAAGTTTGATTCAAACTTTGGCTTTACCGAAATGGTCATAACCGAAAGTCAAAGCAAAAGTCAATTTGCTTGACTTTCGCCTAATAACTAGCCTATGAGTGCGAAAGGATCGAGTTAGAACACTTACAAGTGTTGAAGGGAGTGCTATAACTCCAGAGATGATGCCTCTATAGATCAGAAGTTGCTCCAAATAGAGAAGAGAGTGAAAAGTGAAAGTGCAAGTTTGAATGTGCATTTTGATCACCTATTTATGACAACTTTGAAGCTCCCAAAAGATGCCAACTGTGATCAAAGGTGTTAAGGAAGTGATTAGTGTCATCACACATGTCCTAAACAGGAGAAAAGGTGGCAAAATCGTTACATGGGTAGCAGGAGAAGCAGCTGCCAGCTGCAACTGGTCTGCTAGTGAAGGCCTTACAGACCGTAAGGACCTCTGGCGCGCCCCTGGTTTTCAAACATCCTTACGGATCGTAAGGAATATACCTTGTGGTCAGTAAAGGACCGTCAAAAACCAAATTTTGGCATGTGTCCATCTTTGATCCCTCAACTTTCAATCTTCCATATTTTGTACAATATGGTCCCCTCGTCCAACTTATCGGAAAAATTTGAGAGTTATCGGACACGTGTTGCCATATCATTCGATTTAAATTTCCGAGGTGTCACAATTGCCTATATCACCCCAAAATGACATAAGTGATAATCGAACATGGGTCTCTATTAGAAAAACCCAAGCCTGCATTAATTTTTATTATATCTTTCATTTGTTATAATTAATACGGGTTGTTAAGATACTAATAAGAGAATCGAACTCTAATAAAGGATTCCACTAAATATCATGTGACAATTTCTTATGCTATATCAACCACAATAAATAAGAAGTAAATTCATATAAGGACAATTATCCTACCTGTAATAAACAATACCAGATAATCAATTATATAAACATATAAGAACTACTTTTACCACTTGAATATGCCGATTTTTACAAATTAAAGATCAAGTTTATCTTTGTCTCCATGACATATGATAAAAGATCATTATATTTTTAATATGTTTGTATTTAATACATATATATAGATATACACACTAAAAAGATCAAAATCCTTTTAATCCTTAGTTTTTTTATCTATAACAAAACTAATACTATTTTTATTATATATCCAGTTTAATTATTTATGCATTATTTAATAATACATTAACTTTATTTTTAATATAAAAGGTCAGTAAGATTAATCACATGTCTTATTATTTAACACATTATATATTTTTAAAACCAAATGATCTAAACTATTAATTACTGATAAATATGGTAAAGTTAAAAAAAAACATCAAATCTAACTTCTAAGGATTACAGTTAATATTATGTGTAACTCTTTCCAACCTTACAATTTATACTTACATTTTATCTTAAAATATTTTTTAATCCTTATCCTTACTATTATAATAAATTTAATTTGAATATGTTAATAACCAAATTAAGACGCATTGTTTATTAAATATTATCAGAAATAAAAATACAATAATTATATATTTTTTAGTAAACCATCCTTGTATTAATTAAAATATAAACAACACAACAATTAGATTGTATTAATATTAAACCTTTTTAACTGTGTGATAAGGATTATATAGAACTTTATGATAACATCTTTTTTATATTTTACGTGTGTTGTATATGGGTTTGTAACATTTATAATTTAAAATGTTATTTAACTTGAGTTTTTTTTTTATGTAATTCGTGTAATATATGAGTTTATAAGCTAATTATGTTAATATATCTAATCTAACTTATATAAAAGACTCCAAATAATGCCACATGGCATTCTCATCTTCAACCTCATAAATTTTATTTATATTTGTTTAATATATTTCTTTTAATATTAATAACTAATATATAGATACACTTATCTTTTTCTTTTTCTAAGATTAATAAATAACTTTAATTAATATCACATGACATTTTCTTCTTCAATCTTTTAATAATATTATTAATATCCAAATCTAATATCTAATAAATTATTAATATCTCTTGAACTAATATGAAAAGAATTAATTTACAAATACTAAAATAATCAAAGATAAAACATAAATTGAAACAATATTGTGTATTATGCTGATAATAAATAAATAATTAACAATTAACTAGAGTTTACTCTATTAATATATAGTATATAATAGTTTATTCAAGTTTTACAAAAATAAAATTTTTAACTCTTTTGTAATTTATGGTATTGCACCTCATGTATAGGGTTTTTTTTTTCATTTTTAACTCAAAACTTTTCTTCTTTTGCAATTCAGACACTTTGTTTTTTTTTTACTTTTAATCCAAAGCTTTTTTATCTTTTGCAATTTTACCCAATTTTTTCTTATTTTCAATTTTGGTATACCATACATTTCATCTTTCCCAAGTTTCCGTTTCGTTCAAAATTTTGTGAGTTAACGCACCGCAATGTGCGTGTGTACTTCAACATTTTTTCGTATATTTTCCCCGTTTTTCTAGCCCGTCGCAACAAATCTATTTTTCTCCGTTTGACAAGTTTATCGCAACGCGCGGGTCCTGGATTGACTTAGTTATTTTTTTCTATGTTTTACGTTTTGGTTTAATTTCTTTTCAACAAGCGTGGGTGATTCAAAGATTTTACGTCTACTTTTCGTGCGACGTTATTTTTTTCTGTTTTTATTTATTTTGTTTTTACGAGCTTTTCTGGTGTTGGTATTCGTCGATAGTGGTATAGCATTGGTTCTATTTGACATAGTTTTACGACAACCGCTTCAATGCAGGGTTTAATACTAGTAAAGTATACAAAATATAGAGTTGAGTTGTTTGGAAATGGTGTACTTCCTATGAAACCTAATTAAATTGCACAAAAATTTAAAAAAAAGTTACTTTAAACAACTAAAACTCTAAAAGAAACTTTAAAACACCCTAAAATGCAATTTTGTAATTTGGTCGTTTCTCTCTAATATCAAGATGGGTCCCAATTGTGAGTTCACTAGTCTTAAAGTTAAATTGTCATTTTGTGTTTAAACAGTAGAAACCAATTTATCCTACACTTTCTTAAATGCTAACATATTTTACGTTATTTTAAACGCCAATATATACATGTAATATAAACATATATAAAATTGTTTATATTACATATATGTAATGTAATATGATTAGTTTGCATATGTATTTTTACATATGGATATGTAATATAAGTAATCACATAAATGCTCATATTACATATATTAACAGTTACATAAATGATACATATGAACAATTACATTAACGTTTATATTACATGAAAACAATTGTATAAATGTTCATATTACATATATTACTATTAGATACATGTAATATAAAGAGTTACATATGTATTAATAGATATATGTAGACATCAGTATGAATAATTTACATACATGTAATAAAAAACGTCTAAATTTTTATTTTTATATATAACAAGATATATAAAAAGTTTATTAAAAAAGATGCATAACAGGTTCAATTGCACCTCTAGAGGTTTGATTCAACTTCAAACTAAACCGATGAATAGGATTATCAAGTTGAAATGTGCGTGTCATATGTTAAAATGCTTATTTCCGTAAAAAGGTAAATATTTTATAAAAAGTAACAAATTATATAAAAGTTATTCGATTTATATTTTTTGGAGGAGCAACCGAACTAGATAAAAACCCAGACAAAGTCAACAATATTGTTTAGTCGGTGGTTTCTTTCTTTTTTTTTTCTTTTTTTCTTAAGCCTTATTTTACGTAACTATTAATTCAGGTGGTTTCTTTTTTCTTTTCATTTTTTTTTGTGTTGCCGTTTAACCTTATTTTACGTAACTATTAATTCAGATGGTAGCACCTTTTAATATTAGGCATTGAATTAGTGTTATTAGTAGTACAAATTTTTTTTGTGCATCTCTTTGGAACTTTTCCTTCATACGTACATACATACTACAGCGATCCTAAGAGTGTACGGGTAGGTGCGACAAATCATGAGGCGCATGAGTTTGTCGCGCGGGGAATACCGTCGTCATCAAACTTTACCGAGGTGATGAAGATGATTTGGTGATTATTCATCGCACAAGGAAGAGGAGAATGGTGTGGTTAACGGTGGGCCCACTCCTTTTAAACCAATCACAACTTTTTTTATATATTTAATAAATAATAATTTACCTCTCCCCGAGAGATGTGACCACCCTTTATGTTTTAGTACAAAAGGCGACTTAGAAAGGTGAATTGACATGGTAAAAGGTAGGGGTGTTCAAAATTATCCGTATCCGAAAATCCGATCCAAAATATCCGAAAATTCGGATATCCCGAATTTTCGGATTCGAAATTTTGTTTTTTTCGGATATCCCAATAATAATATCCGTATCCGAAAATTTAATTTTTATTTTTTTCGGATATCTTAATATCCGAAAATATCCGAAGTATCCGAAATATGACATTTGGATATCTGAAATATCCGGTTCAAAAAATAAAAAAATAAAAAAATAAAAATTAAATAAAAAAATTTGGATATTTAGATATCTGATTAACTATCTGATCGTATATCCGAAATTTCGGATAGTGAAAACTGGTATCCAAAAATTTTGGATATCCAGTTTTGAACACCCATAAAAAGAAGTGATTGGGTGGGTGGAGAGTTTACCTATCCTCAAGAGGTGACCACCCCTTAGGCCTTTAGGTATACTTTAACTCATCTTAACTCACCTAAGTGTCATATTAACCTTTCTTCCCCATTTCAATTTACCTAACTCCAAGGAAATGGTTTAATCCCTTTAACTTCATCTAACCTTATTCTTTAGTGGTTTTTGGTTTAAAAATAAAAGAATAATTAATTCAATATCTTAATATCCGGTTAACATTTTAACATACAACTCATTTAATATCCCTTAACATAGGAGGAGTGGTTTGTAATCTCGATTAACATGTCATGTCACCGTCAGCTCCGCAAATGTTGGAATACACCCCATGACGTTACACCCTAATAGAACCACTGGGTTTCAAAAACTTTATGAATCAATATTAACCATTCATTTTCTTTATCTTAAAACTAAAAAATAAACAAAAACAACATAATGGTAAAAGTTTTTTTACTTTCTCCAATTAAATAATTTGTTTATTTGTACATATATATATATATATATACATTAAAGCATAATTATCATTAAAACATGTATAATAATTTGCTGAAAGAAATAGTGGTTTCATGCTAATTGATATCAAGGTGTGTACATGGGACTAAAGGGTGTGGGGGATAGTCCAGGCCGTCAAGTCCCATCGTGCTCAGTCCACACCGCCTCACCCGGGTCTTCGCGCCGTCTTCGTCGTCTCCAAGCTGGTTTTGACGGGCCACTTGTTTTTTTTTTTTTTTTGGTTTTTTGCCCTTTTCATCTTTTGTTAAATCAGCAACCGTATACGAGTTAAATCTCACCGGGTCGTCGCGTCATCTCCAAGCCGGTTTTGATGGGCCACTTGTTTTTTTCTTTGGTTTTTTGCCTTTTTCATCTTTCTTTAAATCAACAATCGAATACGAGTTAAATCTCACCATTCTGTAGATCTGTAACTTGTGGAAGAAGGAAAGGTTGAAAGAATAGGAGACGACTGCATAGTGATGAAGATGAAAGTTTAATTTTTAACCTAAAAATATCTATTATTATCTATTATAATATAATATAGGGAATAGAACGACAATTTCTAATTCTTTAAGTTGGCTTTTTAAAGGGCTTAAGATTAATCTACAAATATTAAAAAAATATCTTTTTGGAATTGGGCTTAACTTTAAAGTTTAATTTATTTTATTTCTAATATTATTTAATTTTAGATAACGTTTGATTTATTTAACCTCAAATATTAATAATCTGAATATTTATTAACAAAAAATATAATAAAAAAGAGGCCCGTCCCCCACATTTTAGGGCCATCCTTTAGGTTAAGGGACATCCTTAAAGGATGGAGCTCCTCCACACCCTTTAGTCTAACAATGTTTATTTCCAAGTGATTGAGAGGGCTTGTGCCCTAGTCATATCTAGGTATGTACATGATAGCGTTCCTCTTCAAGCGGTTATTAAATATTTTTATGTAGCATGTTAATGATATGTTTTTTTAACAAATTTAATGAGTTTTTATATTTTTTAAAGTTAATTACACTTATAGTTCTTTTGGTTTATTGAAAGTAACATCTTTGAGTATTAACAGAAAGTTATACAAGGATATTTTAGTCATTTAATGTTGATTTAACAGAAAAATTAACGGAATTTAGCCTTAATATTCAAATGTGTTGAAAATTAAAATCATAGAACCTGAACTTGTTAAAAAGAATAAGTTAGTACTAAAAGACGTTACTTTTAATAAACCACAATAACTATCTGTGTAATTAACTCAATTGTTTATGGATAATCCAGTAACAATAATAGTTACCTTCTATCTTGTTGTAATTTCCATTTGAAGAGTTAATGACATCAACGTCTACTTTTGTAACACTATGTGTTTTTACGTCCAATTAAGTTCCGACACGTGTCCCGGTAATCATCGTGTGCCGTATGGTGAATTAGGAGGACCAAAGTCGTTGAAACGATAATAATATTTGTATTTTATATTATGAAATAAAGTTGGGGACTTGAATAAAATTTGGATTTTTTTTTAAGTTCTGGAGATCCCTTCTGGCCCGCAAGGCTTAAGCCATACGGTCCACAAGGGTAATAAATTCTGTGGACGCCTAAGGTCCTTACGGACCGTAAGGCATAACCCATACAGTTCGCAAGGACCTGCCAACGACCAAAAATGTGGTAGAACTCAGTTTGCCACGACTTGTCACATTTGTTACCTCTCTTTCATGTTTGCCACGACTTGGGATACCTTTGTACGTCCATAAACACCTGGCAACACTCCTGTAACCTCCTTGGTCATTAAAAGATGCCTTCTTGTGAGTCGTAACCATTTTCAATCTCACTTTAACTCACCAAAACTAACTTAGAAGAGCTCCAGGCATCTTTCAAGCATTCCTTCTGTTCTTAGCAACCCTTGGACCATATGTAAGTGTTTCAATTCGAGCTAAGTTCATTTGTTATGGTTTAAAGCATAGAACAAAGTCCCGTCGTAAAAACGCCTTGACTTTCATCTAAATCCATGATAGTCCAGCCATTGGTCTTAACGAAAGTGGCTATCTGATGGTAATAAGATAAGTTTTAATCCCTAAAAAGGGCATCTCCTGATTACCACGAATTCATGACCAACTGACGAGTCAATGTAAAAGTCAATAAAAGTCACACTGGCCAGATTTGAGAAAAATGCATAACTAGGTATATATATGTTATAAAATATGTTTTGAAGCATAGACAACATAAAAATAAGTATTGAAACAGGTATAAACTGATTTGACTCGTCAAGTCTCGGTCTAGAGTCGATTCGCAACCGAAAGTCGCAAGATTTGACTTTCAGTTCTGACCCGATTTATATGCATAGACTACCGACCTTAAGTTGTTTTAGGACCATATTATAGTATAGAATAACCTCTTAAAGTTATACTACATGGTCCCTTTATTAATCTGTGTTTTATACAAGTTCCGCTTAATTTGCCTAAACTTTGCAAAAAAGGTCCTTTTCAGTATAAATCAAGGTTTTAAACATCCATGCATGTAAAAATATATTATAAACTGATTTGTAAATATAATTTGAGTATTTCGATGTCAAGAATCTGACCATGAACCAATTTTTGATAAAAGACGTAAAATGTGCTTATAAATGGCTATAATGTCCTTTTCGGCATTTTAGAAAAATTAAACATGGTTTTATCACCAAGATGAAATACTTACTGATGTAATATAAAACGTATGACATATTGGAATATTTATTCAGATTTCAAACTGAATAAAAGTCTACGATTCGTTAATTGCTGATAAATGACCAATTTACCCTTTTTCACATAAAATGATTTAAAACAAGTTTTTTTATAACCAAATCTTTTATCTACTAACATAAAATGTTAAATAATGTATATTAGTAATTTAAATCTGATCATAACGTTTATAACCAAATCTTTTATCTACTGACATAAAATGTTAAATAACATATATTAGTAATTTAAAACCGATCATAACCTCAGTTTACATTAAACATCGAATTAAACGGCATTTATCGACGTTATCGCACCTTCGGTACATAGTATGGTTTAAAACCATGACTATGAGCTAAGACTTGATACCTACTGATTTACAAACTCATTTTCAATATTTCTACAGTAAGTACAAGTCCCAAACTCAGAATCCCAATTATGACATCAAAGCTATGTGTGAAATTACCGAAATACCCCCACGGGACATAGTTTGGTTTAAAACTATAAAAGACACATAGACTTGATATCCTACTGATATAACATCACAAAATATATTTTTTTACCGAATAATTATGGTCTCGACACCAGTAATGTTTTAAAACCCTTTTATAAGCCTTAAAATGACCAAAATGCCCTTATGTGGCAAAGTTTGGATTTAAAATCTTTCGGACAAACTTATTGATATCCTACTGATATCATATCATATTTTAAACATAAATGCATATGGGACTTGTATATGACTCTCCCAGTTACCCGATTTCGCTTATACGCCTACGATTAAGCATACGTAACTAGTTTACGTAAAATAACCGAAACGGGTGTAACTTTGTCACTTTCCTATCAAAATCCAGAATGTTATTGGTATACCCATATTATACAAGTCTTAACACTTGTCGGGTCCAATTAACCTTCTATTTCGGTCACCGCGTAATCTAGCGTATCGTACCGTATTTATTCTAACGTAAGACTAGCCGGTTCAAGTCTAAGACTTAACTAAGGACCCGTTAGCATTCTAATTTGGTTAATAACACCATCATTCCAGACTAAACGCCTTCCGGTAAATTGTGCCTGTACTTATCTTGGAATTTGCGGCTGAGTTTTGGACTTCTCGAAGACTTAGCTCAGGTAAATACTCTTAACCTATTTTCCCCTATACGGGCTTGGGATACGGTATACTATTACCGCTTGGTCGGGTATGGAATGTAACATCCGTCGAAAAACGGGTTTCCAAAACCCGCTTCGTTTATTAATCGAATACCCAGTTATAATTTTTCGTTGCACATTTATTGCTCAAATTAATTTTAAACGATACATAATTAATAACTATATTAGAATTTAAAAACCATATTTGATAAATAATCGTAAATTGTGAGAAAAAAATAAAATGGGGACGCCGGGTTTCGAACCCGGGTCGCCCACAAACTCAATCACACAACACACCGCTCCGTCACATGACTCCTTTGGGAAATTACTGAAACAAATAATACCTAAATTAAAACTCGAAATCAAAATCCGGACTCACAGAACTCGCAATCACCGGAAAATCCGGCAATCCGCGAGTTTAGCCATTTTCCTTTTGACTAAAACACTATAACCGACTTCGACATCGGTTATAACCGACGTCTAACAGTCAATTGCGGACATAACCGTCGGAGAAATTTTGACCGTGAATGAAGACCCAAAATCGGACCCAATTCACTCAGTTCTTTCCTATAAATACCCCCTCAACCTTCCGGGAATCCTTTCGCTCAGAACCACACACTTTTCGTAGTTGAAATTTCGCAGAAGCTCGTCACCGGAGATTTCCAATTTCGCCGGAACCTCGCCGGAATCGATCATCAGAAAACCGTATTCATTCCTCGACCGGTATATCTGTCTAAACTTCTCTGCTATCTCTTAGTTCATACTTTAATTGTTCAAACAAAGGTTCTAAACTGTTAATCATTATATTCAGTCGAGAAGTCACAAATCGGAGCCGACGAATTTCGCCGGAAAATCTGAAGAAGACACTCTGTGATTGGTACATCTTATTCCTAAATTCCTTTCTTTTACTTCAATTCAATCAATCATAAGCGTAGTTGGTCAATTAAACAAACAGTCAATTCACAGTTCGGTAATTTGATAAACGAAGAAGATGAAGTCGAACATGTGTATAAGTTTAATTAAAACTGAATATTTAACCGGGTTAGACACACAGTCCAGCGGTGGACTGTGTACAACATAACACGCACGTCACGAGTTCGAATCGCACACGTTACCGAATTTCATAATTAAAACCAACTTTTTTAAAACTTAATCAGATTAAGTCACAGAATGTTTATAAGAATAATATAAATCATAAGTTAAACAGATATGACACACAGCCCAACTGGTTGGGCTGTGCGCACTCGAACCGAACGTCCCGAGTTCGACTCCGGGTCGCTAAAGTCGGTTCGGCCATATTAAATCCGTTTTGAAATAAACCAAATAAAATAACAATTAATTAGTATATATATATAATTAAAACAGAGAATATTTCGGGTTAGACACGTAGCTCAGTTGGTAGAGCTGCGTGCACGTATACGAGAGATCCCGAGTTCGAACCTCACTCAGCGCATATAATTAACACAATCCGACCGGTCAGAGTCAAAAAGTCAACATTTTTTATTTATTTATTTTTTATTTATTTAATCATAAAATTATTTAAAAATACTTAAAAATAATATTTTTAAAGTTAGAAAATGTCCTTAAACTCACAAAAAATAAATCTAAAAATCCTATTAAGGTTATGAATTAAAAAGTATTAACCTCAAATAAAATCCATTTATTTACCGAACCATTTCGTTATTATTTTAGGTTAGTTTTCCTCGTCGATCAAATCCCAAAACTCGTGCGCATGCAACGTCATCAAAGAACGCACCCAAGGTGAGTGAATCTCTACCAATTCCCCATTTTAATCACATTTTGGGGTGTAACATGTGTCGTTTAATTCCTTATTATATTTAAACACTTGTGCATCCATCATATCCGTGATCAAATGTGTATCAAATATGTATCAATTGTTTGTGTGAATTATGTTTAGATTGAAGTTATCATTTTCAGTACATGCATTTCATTAGGCCCATCAGCTCCCCGTGGGATACGGGTTGAGTATCAGGTGCCTCATTCGATCGGCTCCGTTTGATTGAGCCTTGATCTCATTTACATCATCATTCATGTCATTTACTCATCCAATGTGTTTGTGATTTGTTATATATATATGTATGCTCACATGTGATTATTGCACAAATTTTCAATGTTAAATACAAAAAGAAATTAATAACAATGTTTTATCAAGGTTCACTCGCCAACTTTTGTTGACCCAAAATATCTCTCATTTTACACATGATACAGGTGATCCAGTTGAGGCAAGAACCACCTAGGAAGGCCTAGAAGAATAAATCAGTTTAAGCTTGGGATTGTTTTACTTAGTTTAATTTCCTTGGAATTGTATGGATTTGATTTGAATATTTAAGTTGTAATTTGAATTTAATAAATATGAAACATTTTAGTAAACATCATGAGCTTTGGTGATAACCCAATTATGCCCCGACTCTTATTCCGCTGCGGGTCGGGGTGTGACATGGAAGTTATGTTTTATCCACTGGTGATAATTAATTGAATTGCATAACCTAGTTTTGATACGTATTGTTTGAAACTAAAACATTGGGGGTGAGCTTGATCGTGTATGGGATATCCTTGGCTCACTAAAGTGCTAGTGGCCACGACTTAAGCAAGGTGTAGGCATACACCGGTAATTACTATTATTAATTAATGTCTGCTTTATGTGTGAAAGTTCAATAGTGGTGTGTCGGTCGATCATGTCTCGGTTTCTGTACTGGGCCCCATATGTAAAAGACAAACATGTAAATCTGTATACAAGGTCTTCTGTACTATCCCGAGTTATTTATGAAAACGTGTCTTATGCACCTAAAACCATTTTCAAAAAGATTTTCAAGATGTGTCGGCTAATTGTATTTACTAATGTAAACTGACGTATTTTCAAAAGATTAAAGTTACAGGTACAAGCACGAAATAAGCCGGAAGTTGCGGGGCATTTACGCTAAGGGGTTGCGACCTCACAGTTGTGCCTGTTGAGTCTGTTATCAATTTGTGTATGTTTATTTCCGATCCGCCTGTGGATCTTATTACAAGCCTAGTGTATATTTGTAATTTGAACACTTGGACACTTATGGTTTGTAATAGTTATGAGTCTACGCCAAGCCTTCCGTTGTGTTGCTCTGTGTTGTAATTGGTTATAATGATATCAACTGTACGTCACGATACTCTCCACCAGGCCCACCGGAATACACGTGGAAATCAGGGTGTGACAACTTATCTCTTTACAGAAAGGAATATTTGATTACAATTATTTGATGTTTGCCGCCAATAGTTCCAACTTAAAAATAACCATTGGCAGTCCCAACTATTAACATATTAGCCTCCAATAGACCTTGACTAACAGAATCCTAACACCGTTAGTCTCCGGTCGCTGGAAAAACGTTTTTGGCCGGAAAACTCAACCCTTTCGTCCCAAAACTCTTTATAGCCTTATTACGAACCTTTGGGACCATATTATAGTATAGAATAACCTCTTAAACTTATACTACATGGTCCCTTTATAATCTGTGTTTTATACAAGTTCCACTTAATTTGCCTAAACTTTGCAAAAAGGTCCTTTTCGGTATAAATCAAGGTTTTAAACATCCATGCATGTAAAAATATATTATAAACTGATTTGTAAATATAATTTGAGTATTTCGATGTCAAGAATCTGACCATGAACCAAGTTTTGATAAAAACGTAAAATGTGCTTATAAATGGCTATAATGTCCTTTTCGGCATTTTAGAAAAATTAAACATGGTTTTATCACCAAGATGAAATACTTACTGATGTAATATAAAACGTATGACATATTGGAATATTTATTCAGATTTCAAACTGAATAAAAGTCTACGATTCGTTAATTGCCGATAAATGACCAATTTACCCTTTTTCACATAAAATTATTTAAAACAAGTTTTTTTATAACCAAATCTTTTATCTACTGACATAAAATGTTAAATAACGTATATTAGTAATTTAAAACTGATCATAACGTTTATAACCAAATCTTTTATCTACTGACATAAAATGTTAAATAACATATATTAGTAATTTAAAACTGATCCTAACCTCAGTTTACATTAAACATCGAATTAAACGGCATTTATCGACGTTATCGCACCTTCGGTACATAGTATGGTTTAAAACCATGACTATGAGCTAAGACTTGATACCTACTGATTTACAAACTCATTTTCAATATTTCTACAGTAAGTACAAGTCCCAAACTCAGAATCCCAATTATGACATCAAAGCTATGTGTGAAATTACCGAAATACCCCCACGGGACATAGTTTGGTTTAAAACTATAAAAAACACATAGACTTGATATCCTACTGATATAACATCACAAAATATATTTTTTTACCGAATAATTATGGTCTCGACACAAGTAATGTTTTAAAACCCTTTTATAAGCCTTAAAATGACCATAATGCCCTTATGTGGCAAAGTTTGGATTTAAAATTTTTCGGACAAACTTATTGATATCCTACTGATATCATATCATATTTTAAACATAAATGCATATGGGACTTGTATATGACTCTCCCAGTTACCCGATTTCGCTTATACGCTTACGATTAAGCATACGTAACTAGTTTATGTAAAATAACCGAAACGGGTGTAACTTTGTCACTTTCCTATCAAAATCCAGAATGTTATTGGTATACCCATATTATACAAGTCTTAACACTTGTCGGGTCCAATTAACCTTCTATTTCGGTCACCACGTAATCTAGCGTATCGTACCGTATTTATTCTAACGTAAGACTAGCCGGTTCAAGTCTAAGACTTAACTAAGGACCCGTTAGCATTCTAATTTGGTTAATAACACCATCATTCCAGACTAAACGCCTTCCGGTAAATTGTGCCTGTACTTATCTTGGAATTTGTGGCTGAGTTTTGGACTTCTCGAAGACTTAGCTCAGGTAAATACTCTTAACCTATTTTCTCCTATACGGGCTTGGGATACGGTATATTATTACTGCTTGGTCGGGTATGGAAGTTATGTTTTATCCAATGGTGATAATTAATTGAATTGCATAACCCAGTTTTGATACGTATTGTTTGAAACTAAAACATTGGGGGTGGCCTTGATCGTGTATTGGATATCCTTGGCTCACTAAAGTGCTAGTGGCCACGACTTAAGCAAGGTGTAGGCATACACCGGTAATTACTATTATTAATTAATGTCTGCTTTATGTGTGAAAGTTCAGTAGTGGTGTGTCGGTCGATCATGTCTCGGTTTCTGTACTGGGCCCCATATGTAAAAGACAAACAAGTAAATCTGTATACAAGGTCTTCTGTACTATCCCGAGTTATTTATGAAAACGTGTCTTATGCACCTAAAACCATTTTCAAAAAGATTTTCAAGATGTGTCGGCTAATTGTATTTACTAATGTAAACTGACGTATTTTCAAAAGATTAAAGTTACAGGTACAAGCACGAAATAAGCCGGAAGTTGCGGGGCATTTACGCTAAGGGGTTGCGACCTCATAGTTGTGCCTGTTGAGTCTGTTATCAATTTGTGTATGTTTATTTCCGATCCGCCTGTGGATCTTATTACAAGCCTTGTGCATATTTGTAATTTGAACACTTGGACACTTATGGTTTGTAATAGTTATAAGTCTACTCCAAGCCTTCCGCTGTGTTGCTCTGTGTTGTAATTGGTTATGATGATATCAACTGTACGTCACGATACTCTCCACCGGGCCCACCGGAATACACGTGGAAATCGGGGTGTGACAACTTATCTCTTTAAAGAAAGGAATATTTGATTACAATTATTTGATGTTTGCCGCCAATAATTCCAACTTAAAAATAACCATTGGCAGTCCCAACTATTAACGTATTAGCCTCCAATAGACCTTGACTAACAGAATCCTAACACCGTTAGTCTCTGGTCGCTGGAAAAATGTTTTTGGCCGGAAAACTCAACCCTTTCGTCCCAAAACTCTTTATAGCCTTATTACGAACCTTTGGGAACTTTTTTCTTGTAAAAGCCTAAATTATTGCGGGCGCCGGAAAACTTAGTTTTGCTCTGAAAACTCAAATTTTTGGCCGGAAAACTCAACATTTTGGTCCCAAACATCTTTCTAACCGTTGATCGGACCTTGAGTAATATTTTTCTAGCCAAAAACGTTTTTTAGGTGACCGGAGACTAAGAACGTTAGGGTTCTGTTAGTCAAAGTCTACTAGAGACCGACATGTTAATAGTTGGGACTACGAGTAGTTATTATTATTTTTTTTAAATTGAGTTGTTGAGGACTAACAATAAATAGTTGGGATTATTAAAATCCGGTTTCGGGTGGGAAATAGGTTTGGATAATACTTGTATCCGTGATTCCCATTAGGGGCGTTGATGCAATTATAGGTTAGTTGAAGGTCCCCGATGAAACGAGACTCAACCACCTTTCACGACTTGCATTCAATATTCTAACTTGCAATTAACTCTTCCCCGCTCTTCCCCCAAATTCTTTCTCAACTTCTATCCACTCAATACGACAACACACTTTCGTTTTACGATCAAAGCTAGGGTTTCGCTTCCTATGTTCTTGAATTTACACTTCTCGGTTTCTGCTTGAGAGCCATGGAAGTGGAGCAATCCAATCGGATAATGACGTTTGATGAGGCCTCAATGGAGCAAAGCATTGGATTCGTTAAAGCCCTACAGGTATTGTTTCAATTCACTTTCACCGTTTCACGTGACGTCAGATCTCAGTTTGTTATGTTTAATGATATTTACGCATTGATTTTGAATCGTGTTATGTGATTTTGACTATGCCGTCGTAGGTTTATGTTTTATATGTTGGTTTAAGTGTGATTTCTGTTCTTCTGTGAATAAAATTTGATGTTAGGTCAAATAAAACCCTAATAGTAGTTGAATTTGTGAATTGCTTGTACCGTACTGGTGGTTTGGGTGATTAAGCATTTCACATGTTCATTGTGAGGTCGAGTGAATCGATGGCGCTTGTTGTGTGATTCTTTTGTGTGAACAAGTACTAATATCAGGGAACACAGACGGCCATCAATATAAAATAAACTCACAAATTTTATTGTAAACTATGTAATAGTAACAAACCGCTTGCCTTATGTGTGTGAAACAAATGTAGAAGTGGAAAATATTTGCTGTTTGTTCACTTGACAGATCATATGATATAAGTGATTGAACAAAGCATCTGTTCTTGCAATAAGGTAACCGAATAAAATAAGCTAATGGTGCTTCTAGTTTCTTCCGCTTTGTGTGAAACCGGTTTATGTGGTGAACGTGTGACTAATGCCTGATAGAAAATATGTTCCTAAGGAGAAATGAATGGACCTGAAATGTGGAGAGAAAGGAGGAAAATGGTGCAAAGGACAATGCAAAGAGTTTCCAGTGGTTTTTTTTCTAGATGCATATTGATTGTATATGCAATCTTGTTTGTTTTGGGACATGACGAGTCTTGCTTGAAGTTACACGGTGTTGGATTGACATTAAATGTTAATAGTGTTGTTCATGAAGTTTGCTGTTAGTGCTGAGTTATATCTTGGTGTACAAAATGACCAATGTGTCATCTATGTGTGTTGGTTATCACGTTTTTTCTTCCAGTTATGCCTTCATGACATGACATATCCAACTTGTTACTTTTTCAAACTAGAGATGTGTTTGTGCTTTAATGGCGATTATTGGAGGCTGCTTTGTGATACTAGAATAGTAGCTAATTTTTGCATTGCTATTCGGCTTTAAGTATTGTGTGATACTAGAATTGCTTGTATTGTACTGTTGGTTTGGGTCAATAAGCATTTACCATTTCATTGTGATGTCGAATGAATCGATATCGCTCATTGTGTGAATCATTTATGTGAACAGGTACTAATGTTAGGGAACACAAATGCTAATCAATGTAGTATAATCTCTAATATAAATTATTTAAAAGCTTTATGTGGGTGAAAACAAATGTGGAAATAGAAAATGTCTTCTGTTAATTCACTTCACATATCATATGCTATAAGTGATTGAACAAAGCATTGGTTTATGCAATAAGACCACTACATAAAATAAGCTAATGGTGTTCTAGTTTCTACCACTTCGTCTGAAACCGGTTTATTTGGTGAACACGTGAAACCGGTTTTCTTTTTTCCTTAAGGAGAAATAAATGGACCTGAAATACGTAGAGAAAAATAAAGGAGGAAAATGGCGCAAAGAACAATGTAATCTCTTCTGTTTTGGTATATGATGAGTCTTACTGAAAGTTACATGGTGTTGGATTGACCCTCTATATGTTAATGGCGTTATTGAAGTTTGCTGTTAGTGCTGCGTTATATCTTGGTGCACAAATTGACCAATGTATCATAGCTACGTTTGTTGGTTATAACGTTTTCTTCCAGTTATGCCTTAGTAAGATATCCAACTTGTTACTTAGCCAAACTAGAGATGTGTTTGTGCTTTAATGGCGATTACTGGAGGCTGTTTTTTGATACCAGAATAATAGCTAATTTTTGCATTGCTAATCGGCTTTAGTTATTGTATGATGTTTTAGGAACTCAAGAACTTAAGGCCCCAGCTATATTCGGCAGCAGAATATTGCGAAAAATCTTATCTGCACAGTGATCAAAAACAGATGTAAGACTCGTCTTACTAACTACCTATCACACTACCAGCTTAGTATCAGGGTCAGTTGTAGATTTATGAGTAATTTACTTTTCAAACCATCATACTTAGCTTTTTCAAAGTGAACAGACTATTGTTCTAGTGAAAAAGCCAAAACAGCCCTAGATTTTGCCAGAATCTCAAGTACTTTTGCACGAATTGTCCACTATTTCTTATTCTTGCAAACTACAGTGCTTCTTTGGTCTTTTGGAGGATTGATGGTTGTTACTTGGCATTGACAAACCAAAATAAATGGTTCAGAATGCCATCTCCATTGATGGGTATAGAGAAAGAACAGTTCAGGATAGGGTGCATTCGTTTTGCATCACGTGTATTGAATATCAACATATCCCCATCAAGGATAGGGTTCATTCGTTTTGCATGATTGGAGTTGAAACCGACACTATGGGTCATAGTGAATATTTTATCAACTCTATTCTAAAATTTAAAGCGTGATTCTTTTAGGATGTCCCACAAACAATTTTTCCTTTTAAGCAAAGTTTCAATATAGATTTATCCATTTATATGTGTTTTTGCAGGGTCCTTGATAACCTGAAAGATTATGCCATTCGAGCGCTTGTAAATGCTGTTGACCATCTTGGCACGGTTGCTTACAAACTAACAGACCTTGTAGACCAACAGACTTTAGAAATTTCATCAACAGAGTTGCATGTTACGTGTTTACATCAGGTAAGATATCTTCAACTCCCTTTTAAGAGGTCACTGATCCCACTATAATATAGTTATTGCCTTCTCAAACCACTGGATTTGGCCCCTTGTTGCAATCTAATCACCATTCTTGCTAATATGTTAAAAAAGAAGAAAAAAACTACACTTTATGAGAACAAGGATTCTGGACAAAAATGCTGGTGACAATACTTTTTTGGCATCTTAATATTCAAGTTATGTTCAACCTATGTAACATAATTCTCTTTTTTGTTGTTAAGCAACTTCTTACATGCCAAACGTATACGGATAGAGAAGCTATTAGGCAGCAACAATTGTTAGCAGTTTTACCAAGGCATCACAAGCATTATATTTTACCCAGTAAGAATTTTTTCTTCTTGATATGCTGAATGCTTAGAATAATGCTATGTACAATAGGTATGCAACAACTTAATGCTCCCTTTTAATTCCAAACTAGATTCTGTCAGCAAAAAGGTCCACTTTAGTCCACAGATCCAAATTGATGCAAGAGAAAGTCATCTTCAACCACGGCCTCGTCAATTCACTTCAGGTAATCTATACTCTCTTCACTCTTGGAAATTGCAAAACTGATGTAAATGAACAACTTTTGTACTGCTAAATTCGATTCTCAGTAAAACAAAGATGCAATAACATGTTTCTATAATACGGTAGGTTCTAACGGTCTGACCACTAAGAAACAATTAAATATTAAAATAAAACATACTAATCTTAAACTAATTAGATATACTTAAACAATTTTAATATAAAACTAATCCTTGTCGTTGTCGTCCTCCCAGCCATTAGTATTATTATTGTTATTGATCTCCTCCAAGCCACCCCATGAGACCAAAACTGAACCACCCATATACTTTCTAGATTAACCGTTTGGGTCCTTCTAGTTGGTATTGCACCAAGTTTCACATCTGAGTCCCAAATAAAATACTTATACATTATGTTTAATCCAGGCGCCCCAGTTGCGAATACCCTTTCTTGGCATTTAGCAACGGAAACCAAGTCTACTTTGAAAGGGAGTTCACGGCCGTTGATGAGGTGTTCCATAAGTTTCTACTTTCTCATAACACTACAATTTTAGGCTTTATTCATTCTCTATTTTGCCTGTTCAGTTTCTTTTTTACATGCAAATTATGAGCCAAAATATGAAATGGGAATCAACAATTGTATTTAATATGATGCAGCATTGAAGATTCCAAGACTTCTCGGCGTACTCCTACATCTGTTCACACGTCCAGTATGCTTGAGCTTACTTAATTTGCTATATTAGGTAGATATTAGCTGCTGGATACTGAAATTTAGGTACATGTCTATGTAGATGATGAAGAAAACATGGGGAAAAGGACGCCAACACGTCATCTTCTGTTATCGAATGTAGGGCCTGCTTCAAGTACAGCAATGCAGACACTTGGCATCACACAACGGGTATGTCGGAATCGACAAAACTTTCATTTGAATTTTCGCTTCTGCAATGACTTTATTTGAGCATCTTAGTCATTACTCTATTGTGTTGATAAGAACATAGTCCATGTCAGCCAATTTCATAAGCAAATAGTAAACACACCCCCATTTACCGGCCTTTGTATAACCATTGAATTATGGTATCCGCATAAGACATTTTGATATCCTTGTAATTTGTAAAGATAGATTACATTACAGTGCTTCAGGAAATTTTAGATTTTTTGCTTTCTTTAACAAACTTTTGAGTAAAGTTTAGTTGATCTTCATGATATTGATTTGTTTTGCTCCACAACTGAAAGAGTGTTATAGCCATTTGGTAATATGCAATTGATGGAATGACAGGATCCGGATGAGGGTCCCAAGCAAATGACACCATTCCGATCGTTTGATAATTCTAGACGTACACCTGTTCGCAGCAAGAGTCTCTTATCGGCTTTCTTTGTGAAACAAAAGACTAGCAAGCAATTGAAAGGGTCCGCCTAATCATATCCAAGTGCAAGGTACAACTTTCATTGCTTATGGTTAGAGTTGTCAAAAGGGGTGGGTCGGGTAATGGGTCAAAAGGGTTCAACACTAAATTGGTCACCCACAATATTTTTAAAAAAGGGCATAAATAATTTATACAACCTAATATTTTGAATAAAGCTATTTATGAGTTGTGTACATTATAATCAAACTTGGGCGACTTTTGACACAATTGGCTTGTTACCTTTGAAGCTTTTCAAACGTTTAATCCAATAAGGTTAAACATAATGAAAATCAGCTAGAAAAGGGGTTGAAACACGTTTGTGTGCGTTTTATTTTTAGTATTCGAAGTTTTTCGTATTAATACAAATAATTTGAATAGTGTGTAGGATGGAGAATGCAGCAAGAGTAGTCGGTATCAGTATAGGAATCTAAATGGTAGTGTCAAGTATGGTTGTAGTCTGGAGTTGTACATGTTGTAAGAAACGCATAAAATGTGTGTAATAAATAGGATTTACCATAAATATTCTCCCTTTCTTCTTCATTTCTGAAATCTGATTGGTGGAATATGCATACTCATACAGACACTGTATCTGATTCATGTCACATAACGCCAATCTTATTCGTATTATATCATATAACGTCAACAACACTACAAAAAACCGTCATATATGTTTGTTCTTAATTTACCACGTGAATTAAAAAGGTGAATTTCTCATTATAATCAAAACTTCGACCTTAGCTTTCATACAACAGTTGAATCTATCCATTTGAAACCATGATGAAATACTTAAACTTCCAACCTATTTTCGACACAGTTTGCATCAGAGTTATCTAATCTTAAAAATTTTAATGGAAAATGTAATCACAGAAGTTTAAGTATATCTGTTGATCTGCACACGTAAATACAATTACATAAAGTTATATTTACAGTAAGTTAAAGAGATGATTTGAGTGGTATGATGCACAACGTTAGTGTTTTTCTTATTCTTGACGAAATAAAAAAGTGATTCGTACCAGTTGATTGGATCAAACATGTCATAAGTTACTGAAACATATATAAATAAGAATGAACATTGTTTTAAATTTATATTTTATTTATATAGATTGAGTGAGAAACATACAATTGGTGGCGTGTTGCTTGGTTATCGTGAATTATATAAAAAAATGTCAAATCTAAACCCAGAGCCACTTAAACTATCTATATTGTCACTTTGATACTGTTGTTACTTATATAGTTTGAAAAAATAGTGATATAAGCTATCATACATTTTTTTAGTAACTTGTAAATATATACTAATGTTTGTCATAGAACCAGAACCCTCAATGAGACACATCTTTACTATCCTTCTTGATACAGTTAGGCTTCTAACCTACAAACCATTTGATTAATCTTTCATACTTAATCGTCATAATACAATGATATCTGTATTCTTTGATTTTATTGATTTGAAGAGAACAATTTGAAAGATTTCTTATAAGATTTTAAAATATTCAAATATGCGCATACTCGTTTATTAATTTAATCTTATGGAGTTCAATGGGAAGGGGATATCCCTATAAAATCGCGTGTGCTCAATTCTCCTTGAAAATCTCGAGTTGAACATTTTTAGTTTTTGACCCTTGCAGTATGAAATATTGACCCTTTCAGTCCCCAGAATATTAGTTTCGAATCAAAATATACTTAACCTTTTTTTTCTTATTTTTAAATGACACAATAACTACTCATCCTAAGATCCTGACATAATTCTTCATCTGGTATAAAATATTTGCCTAAATTTAAACTTATTAAATTTTTTATGTAGACACAACAAGAAAAAGTAAAACTACATTAACTAACTCGTACCTACTATTTACACCAACTTTTTATTAGTTGCACCAATGAATTTGACTTTACATGTACTTTTATTTTATTTTATACCTTTTTAACATATGATGTTTTATAAAAAAAATTCCAAATATGGTATTGTGATGTGTTTATTTATATCTATATTTCCACATAAAACTTGAAAAAAAACGCAACCATATCAAATATAGTGATATTTCAATATGAATATTTGATGCGGCTGTGTCTTTTATATAATTATATCAAAATATACATAAAAATAAACCGTATCACAACGCCTTAATAAAATATCATACGTTTTATGAGAGGAAAAGAAAAATATATAAAAATAAAAGGAACTTGGGGTAACTAGTAGAAATCTTGATAAGATTCACCTTATCTGTATATATACTTTTAAAATGTAAATCTTTTTACCAAGACCGAAAACAATGGGAGATACAAACCTCCACGAGGGAGATCAATCGAGCAACATGAAACAAAGATACATAGATTTATCACAATAAAGCAAATCATTAAGTTCGCGAGGATACAAGTTTCATAAAAAATAGAGTTGATTACACATATATGGTTTTGGTCACTTTTGAAATTTAAGGTTATGTACTTACTGTTTGCTTACTTGTAACACATTTGGTCCTTGACACAATGACACTTGTTAACATTATATTTTCTATTATATTTTTCATGAACCGAATAATATACGCTTACTTATTGGTAGAAGTATATTTTTTTAAGAAAAACCCTTATCCACTTCGTCTTCTTCAATGCACCGCTCCACCCACCGCGAACTTGAGACCCCTTCTCCTTTCTTCATCTTCGTTTTCTGAGATTCCCTTCATATTTATCTACTTTTGATCGATAACTGGACATTCTATCATGGACCAAACAACGGAAAATGTAAAGTTTTATGATTTTCTAGGTACGGATAGAAACACCATTGTGGACCAAACACTTACTTTCAATCTCCATCCCCCACCTTAGTCGACACAAAAACAATCGGGTTTCGTTAAATTACAATTGGCTTACTTAAGAAAAATAAGGGTTACGTGTAACCGATCTGGGAAGAGCAACACATCAATGGTTGATCTATTTTGCTTGGAGATGGTGGCATAGTTATGTAATATGTGGTGGCAAGGGACGACGAGATGGCATGATTGTTTCCTGAGAAAACGAACTACAATGAGATGTGATTTATTTGTTATTTTAAGTATAAAAGGTTTTTTTTAATCTAAAAAAACAATTTATATAATATCAATTAGTGTCAAGAGTTAAAAAGTGAACACATAACTTATAGATCTAGGACTAAACTAGAGATATAAACTTATAATTCTTGTAATTAACTCTTAGCAATTTAGAATTTTATTTATTACTTTCTTATAAAAAAACAACTTAACAAATGATTTTTAGATTCATTTGTCTAAATCATTTATCTAATTAGTAAAAAGATAAATAAGTTATTTTTATATATTATGTAAAAAAATAAACAACTTTTAGAAACACCCCTAAAATCACCTTTAAAAATGTTGTAGATTGAATTTCTAGATTTACTCATCACAATCACTTACAAACGAATAATCAATCAAAGTACAGCTGAGAACAAGAGTTGACCGCCGGTGATATTTCTCTCTCTCTCTTCTTTCTCTCACTAGAACTACTCATTTACCTTTCGCACCACTTAACTTCACAAGATCTGTTTATCTTTTCTTTTCTTTTCATTAATTAAATAAAAAACAAACAAATTGCCATACCATACCCCTCTGTAATTGATCCCTTTTTCTCCTCTCAAGAAAACATTCATTACGATTCACCGGAATGTAAATGGGTTCTCTTAATCCACCGGTGCTGCCGTTAAAACGAGACTCTTTACTTAAATCTTCCCCAAGATATGCACAAAGACCCAGATCAAGGTTTATGATTCTCAAAAAGATAGATTACTTACAATGGATTTCTGCACTAGCTGTATTCATCTTCTTCATGTTCTTGTTTCAATTGTTTCTGCCTCTTTCCACTGTCAACGACGATTTCTTGAAACAAAATGATGAGGGTTTACAAGATTTATTCAAAGAAATTGCTTCTTTAGATTTTGGTGAAGATGTTAAGTTTGGGCCCACCAGGTTATCGACGAAATTCCTGAGAGAAAAAAGTAGTAATGTTTCGTTTGGTGGGTTAAGAACAGTGACCAGATTTGGGATTAGGAAGGTTCAGCTTGCTTTGGTGAGTACCCATTTGTTGTTAATGGGTTTATGTTTGTTTTAGTTTCAGTTTTTATAGGCTTGTATCTGTAGGTTTTTGCAGATCTGTTGGATGATCCATATCAGGTGTTGATGGTCACTGTTGCAGCTGCTTTGAGGGCTATTGGCTATGAATTTGAGGTACCTGCTTGTTTCATTTATGTGTGAGTTGTCATAAGCAATTAACAAAATGTGAGGTCATTGTACTGTGATTATGTAAGCATGAAAACATTGTTAAGACTATTGGTTAAGTTAAGGTCATGCTTCACATTGTACTTCTGATGCTAACCTTGTATCCAGCACAATCTCATATTGTCAGTAATGGTTATATATGGCGTGTGAGTTCTACTGTTTCTTTTAGATGTATGTGTGAAGAGGATGATTTATTGCATATAATCACTTAAGGGCATGTGCTCCCCTATGAAATTGTATGGGTAATGAAACATGAGATGTAATTCGTTAACATCAGGGGTGTTTGTATATGCATTTTCAGAGTGATTATAGTGATGTGACGAACCAGAATTATATAATGTGACAGTTAGGTGCTTGAAGCTATGGCACCCACAATTTTACATTCATGTCAATAATCAATTTTCTCATAGAAACTCCTTGCCTGCTTTTCTATGTCAGCTTAGTTGACCCTAAATAATCAGAAGATCATAATTATAAATTAAACGCTCTAAATTGATCATTGCGGATTCAAATATAATAGTCAGTTTAAGCACACATCACAACATCCCCGCCAACATGGACCGAGTAGAAACACATTTATATCTTAGTGCTTCTACCATGTTGAAACATGCAGGTCTCGTAAACATTTATATAATTTCGTCAATGGTTCGTAACCGTGTGTTAATCTTGCGAGGAAAGTGCCTGCTTTTTGAATGTAGAACTAGAGTTGTTAAAAAGCTTAGTTAATCATCCACATGGTTAACTTCCTGTGCAGGTTTACTCACTTGAAGATGGGCCTGTCCATCATATTTGGAGAACTATTGGCGTTCCTGTTCATATTGTGGATGCTAGTGATAAATCAGCCATTATGATTGACTGGTTAAAGTATGTTTATTTTTCCTGTGTATTAGATTTTAGTTACATAAAGTTTTGTGTAATGCATATTCCTTAGGACTGTATTTATATAGTTTTCTGTTATAAATAAATGATCATATCACAAGATACTGATCAACTTTGTGTTTTTAACAATTTTGTATGATCTTGTAGCTATGATGGAGTACTTGTGAACTCTCTTGCAGCAAAGGATGTCATTTCATGGTACGTGGACATATTTATCTTGCCATCAAGTAAAATGTTTTCATCATGATACTTTATGTTATGATCACGTTTCGTCCAATGATTTTATTTTCTTGCAAGTGACTGAATTTAGTTGTTATAGCCTTTTGCAGGAACCTTTGATTTTATTTTCTTGCAAGAGACTGAATTTAGTTGTTATAGCCTTTTGCAGGAACCTTTTAAATCTGTACCTCTTATATGGACTGTTCATGAAAAAACACTCGCTACACGGGCTGCAAGACACGTCTCTAATGGCCAAGCTGAGTTGATTGATGATTGGAAAGCAATCTTTAATCGGGCTACAGTTGTCGTCTTCCCAAATCATGCCCTACCGGTATGTATAAGTTAATACTCTCTTTAATGCTTTTGTCATCAGGCTTTGTATCTTATGGTATACATTCTGTGGGCCCCGGTTATATTATGTGGTGAAAATGACAATGTGATTGTAGGTCCTGTAGATTAATATGTTCATAACTTTGTTAGTTCTGTAAATCTATTGTCTTTTATATATGTGTTTTTTTTAATCTTACTCATTTTCAGATGTTCTATGCTGCATTTGATGCTGGAAACTATTATGTGGTACCTGGAACTCCTTCTGAAACTTGCAAAGTAGATAACCCAACGATCATTCATGAAGAAAACGTGCGTGTAAATATGAATATTGGGATGAACGATTTTGTTGTTGGTATAGTGGGTAGCGAGTTTCTCTATAAAGGAATATGGCTGGAGCATGCTCTTATTTTAAAGGCTTTATTGCCTCTTTTGGCCAAGTTTCCTGGTGACGGTTCCTCAAGTCCTCGTCTAAAGATTATAATTTTGAGTCAAGACTTGACCGATAATTACAGTGCAGCCATGGAGGTAAATATATTTAGTAAATTTCTTTATTTGCAAACCTTTATAAATGATCATTTTGGCATTTGAATAATAGTTGAATTGCCTAGTCAATGCTGCATTTTTCATGAGGAGGAAGTACATGATGTCTAGTTTTTACATCTTTTTTATTCAACCAACTTGATGTTAATGTTTATTCTTGAAGGAAATTGCGTCAAACCTTAATTATCCAAGAGGAACTGTGAAGCATGTTGCCATTGATGAAGATACTGGTGTTCTAGGCATAACGGATCTTATAATATATGGGTCATTCCTTGAAGAACTATCTTTTCCCGACGTTCTTATAAACGCAATGTGTCTCGAGAAACCAATAATCGCTCCTGACCTATCAGTAATCGAAAAACATGTAAAAGCTGCAACCTCATTCTTTGACTTCTATATGAGTAATTTAGAATATTTGTATATTTGTTTTTTCTTTTTTTTTTTTGCGTTTTAACACAACTTTCTATTTACAGTACTTATTGTAGTTTTTGATACCCTAAAAGCTAAAGTAGCATGTTTTCATTTTCATATTGGAAACTAATAATTTTGATAACACATTTTAGGTCAATGATGGGGTAAATGGCTATCTTTTTCCAAAGGAGAATATTAAGGATTTAACACGGGTAATGCTGCAAGTGGTGTCTGAACAAAAACTCTCGTCTACGACTCGTAATATTGCATCAACGGGCAAAAATACTGCTAAAAACATGATGGTTTTGGAATCTGTTGAAGGGTATGCTTCGTTGATAGAAAACATCATGAAACTTCCTTCAGAAGTTGCATATCCAAGGGAAATATCGGAAATTCCTTCGGATGCCAAAACAGAGTGGCAATGGAGTCTTTTTGAGGCTATCACAGATCATAGATATGTTAATAGAACTCTGAGGATTCACCAGTTCTTAGATCTGGTTGAAAGTCAATGGAATCGTACTCTAAAAGAAGAGAGTTTAGGTGCTGTTCCAGCGAACGATACCTTTGTATACAGTTTATGGGAAGAAGAAAAACGAAACCAGATGATGAAAGCTAGAAAGACACGCGAAGATGATGAGGTAATGTAAATTAATATTCTTTATTTTTTGACATTTAAAGACATTTGAGGTTTTATTTTTTGTGTATATGTGTTGTGTAGCTAAGGGATAGAAGTGAGCAATCAAGAGGAACATGGGAGGAAGTATACAAAAATGCGAAGAAAGCGGATAGAAGTAAGAATGATTTGCATGAGAGGGATGATGGAGAACTCGAAAGGACGGGTCAACCGTTGTGCATCTATGAACCATACTTTGGTCAAGGATCTTGGCCTTTCCTGCACAATAAATCAACATATCGTGGTATTGGACTTGTAAGTCACTCTGTTTTCATTTCTTATATGTAACGGACTATCACCCTTTGCATCTAGATTTGAGTTTTTCTTGCATGGTTACATGTTTTATATCGCTTTAAATTTGTTGGTCAAATGTTGACTTTTCTTGGTCTGTAGTGTTGTGCTCATTGGTTCCGTATGATGATTTAAGCTTTACGTGCGTGAATGACTTTTTCGTTACATACTAGATTTGAGCATTTCTTGTATGATTATGTGTTATGGAGTGTTTTGGTGTACGGATGTCGTCCTTTTGACTTTTTTTGGCTCAAGTTTTGACTTTTCAGTCAAGGTTTGGTTTTTATTATGCAAGACCAAGATTTTCACTTTTTAAGCACCCAAATGAATCATTATCTAGTAACTTCATGCTAAACACTTACTGATTCGATGATATTGCAGTCTACGAAGGGCCGAAGACCAAAAAAAGATGACATTGATGCACCTTCTCGCCTTGCCCTTCTTAACACGCCTTATTACCGCGATACCCTTGGTGATTTTGGAGCTTTTTTTGCCATCGCTAACCGTATTGACCGCATACACAAGAACGCTTGGATCGGCTTTTCATCATGGCGAGCTACAGCCAGAAAGGTAAGTTCATTTTTAGACAATTTCTCCAAGTCACCATTTCTTATACTATGAGTGTCAATCTTGTTGTAATAAGCAGGAATCTTTATCGGAAAAGGCTGAGATTGCTTTACTAGAAGACATTGAAGCTCAGAAACACGGTGATGCTGTCTACTTTTGGGTTCGTATGGATAAAGACCCAAGAAATCCGACGCAACAGGATTTTTGGTCTTTTTGTGATTCTATAAATGCTGGTAATTGCAAGTAAGGCTGTTGAACTCATGCGTCCGTTAACCTAGTTTTCTGAAAAACTTATTGTTTGATTTAATCTTATGTATGATTCGTACAAGGTTTGCATACTCGGAAGCTTTCAAGAAAATCTATGGGATAAGGAATAACTCGACAGTTTTACCTCCGATGCCTGTAGATGGAGACACATGGTCTGTCATGAATAGCTGGGCCATGCCAACAAAATCGTTCCTTGAGTTTGTAATGTTCTCAAGGTTAGTTTGTGGATTGTGTTTTATTATTGAATTTATACAAAAGATTCAAGCAATGAAAATGATATTTGCAGGATGTTTGTAGACGCGTTAGATGCACAAGTGTACGACGAGCATCGCCAGAGCGGTTTGTGTTACCTAAGTTTGTTGAAGGTAAGCTTTTCTTCAGTTGTAGATATAGGTAGCTATTTCTTACACTTGCGGTTTGTTGGCAGGATAAGAACTGCTACTCACAGGTTCTGGAGGTGGCTGTAAATGTATGGGCGTATCATAGTGCGAGAAGAATGGTGTACGTAAATCCAAACACGGGAGCAATGCAAGAACAACATGATTTCAAGAAACGTGGGGGCAAAATGTGGGTCAAATGGTTTGATTACAACACCCTCAAGGCCATGGATGAAGATCTTGCCGAGGAAGCCGATTTGGACCACGATGGAAGACGGTGGTTATGGCCGTTAACTGGTGAGGTTTTCTGGCAAGGAGTCTATGAAAAAGAAAGGATCCAGTCGAGAAAAGATAAAGAAACCAAGAAGCAAAAAACCCGAGCCAAGATTCAGAGAATTAAGAACCGGACCCACCAGAAAGTGATTGGGAAGTATGTTAAACCTCCGCCGGAGAGAGAAACTGGAAAGGTAACCAACACAAATCATACAGTGGCAGCAGCAAGGCTTTTGAGGTAGCAACGGTGATTCTTGATAGCTTAACAGTGTAGTTGTAGCTTGATTACTTCAATTCTTTTTGTGAAAAAAAATAGCTTTTTTTTTTCTCTTTTAGATAAGATGAGATGCATAGGGGTTTTCATTAATGGTTTTGTATGTAAGCATCCTTTTTGATGATGATGATGATGATACTGCTACTTGATACTGATGCTAATTTTACCAATTCCAAGTTCTTTTGTATACTAAGAAGCTTATGTTGAACTGTTGAAAATTTGTAAGTTTGAACACATTTTTTTTTGTTATTAGTTTTTTTTTCAAATTTTTTTTGTTATTTGTTCTAAAGATGTCTTTATGTGTACAACTTCTTTTTAAACCAGAGGGCCTAACTTGTATCATCAGTCTCTAATCAGTGAAAATTGAAGTGGGCATATTGGCACAAATGCATCAGAAGGAATAGAAAATATCAAAGAAGCTATTAAGGGTCTTTTTAAGTGATTATGATGAGTAAATCTAGAAATTACATAAACATGAGTGGATTTTGTAACCACTCGACCCAAGACATAAACGAAAAGTTTTTATTTAAGTAGTTACAGAAATCAAACGATGCACGTGTCTTAAACAGTGCTCTTAATGGCATCACTATACCCTGTTAGACCATCAAAATACCGATTCCAAAGCATAACACCGCCGTAGTTTTGGGACATCTTAGCAAACGGTATGACTTTGGAGGTCATTTGTGCCTTAGGAATATAACCGTTTGATGCCGCATCCCCGGACTTTGACGCCGGTACTCCGATAAATATTTTACTACCAGGAAATGACGATGTCCATTGACGCCACGAGTTCTTAAAGCTGTCGAAATTGTTGGCATTGAACTCACATTGAGGGTTGTTATAGAACTGAACCCAAACATAGTTGAATAGGTTAGTACCGAGTGCTCTACGAAGGTGCGCATCTGGAAACGGACATTGCGGCGCTGCAGTTAGGTATATCTTGTCGCCCCCAAGCTCACGTAGCCTTCTAGCAAGAGCAGAGTAATAAAGCTCACTGTTTTCTATATCGAAGTCAACACCGTCTAGAATCGCATCACCAAGTGGTCTAGAGCTTGAGCTGCCTCCAAGAAAGTTGTTCCATATGTAATTGGCTACACTTCTGGCTTCATCATCCGAGGACAAGGAGTAGGTGTCTGTGTCGCCCCCAATGGAGAGCATGACCTTCACCCCTAGGCTTTGACAACGATGGATGCCGACGCTAACACCGTGACACCCATTGGGTGCCCCAGGGTCACAATGACCAGCTAGGTTCATCTTAGGAGGTTGGCCTCTGCCGAATTGAGAAAGAAATGCAATGTTAACGATGTTATATTTTCCACTGTTACATGTATCGATAAGTTTACCCTCTTTCTCGTCTTGGCCCCAATACACCACAAGCTGGCCTGCTTTGGATATCGGGGCTAGTGCGAGTGAGAGGGCGAGGGTAAACACTAATTTTAGAGCCATTGTTTGTGTTTGTGTGTTTCAATTGATGTGGAAGGGTTGCCTATTTATAGAACTCATCATAGTCAAACTTTGCCATTGACCAATAAATGGTTGGAAGAATTTCTTACAAGTATACTGTAACCACCGCTAATGTGAGGCTGTCCACTTGGCGGAGACACCACTTGTCTCTTGGAAGAGAGGTGTAAAGAAGAGTGAGATTAACATATTTACTGTAAAAAACAAACAATATAAGCCTTCATTTTGAAATTCCAAAATATCTTCTATGAATCCACCTAAAGCATCTATTTCTTCGTGACCCCAATTCCTACGGCAAGCATGGATTCTATAACAATTTGGTTTGGTCCCCATTTCGTACATTATGGTTTGTTTATACGTAACATGCACCAACGCCTACGGCAAACAAATGTGAAGTCGTATAGTTGACCATAATTTGGTCCAAATTTTGTACATTACGACTTTGTTTATCCGTGACACCAACGGCTACGGCAAACATGAAGCCTATCCGTGACATCAACGGCTACGACAAACATGAAGTCGACCTCATTTTGTACATTGCGGTTTTGTTTATCCACGGCAAACATGAAGTCTATCCGTGACACCAACGGCTACGGCAAAGAAGAAGTCGATAATAACTTGAACTCCTTACGTCATGAAAATATTGGACTGTATTATTATTAGTGTGAGCCACTTTAGGTATTAGACTAGATTATTACTAAAGTGGGGTAATAGGCTCACACTACTAATAATTAGACTAGTCTAATAGAAAAGAAAAGACATGAAATAGGTTAGAAACCCATATTCACTTAAGAAGCTACTTCGCCATGAATATACACGAGTGCTTGCAAAACAACCCACAATATTAATCACTGGTAACAATAAATACAAAATAATGGATGATTAAATATAAAACCTCAACCACTAGTCATTAAACTCAATCTAAATATACCCATCTATATTAAAGTTTCACATAATCTTAGTAAACACCAAAGAAACAATCGCAAAACAAGAAAACATTTCTATTGTAGACAAGGTTAGTCAAATAAGAGTTGAGTAGATTGTTAAGGAATCAAAATCTTCAATCTCTCTTTTGGTTCACGGCCGAAAATTATGGGGAGGGGGGGTTGGGTTGGCCGCTAAACCCTTTTTAGGGTTTCGCCATTTGGCAAAACACCCCCTTCTGGTTCCACGTTTTAAATCCCAACTTCGCATAATCGGCTATTAGTTTCGAGAAACTCCATAATTATACGATAACACAATAATGCGAGAGTTACAAGTCTACCCCTTACATTAGGTTTCGTCCCCAAAAACATGTACCACTGAAAACAACTGCGAGTAGAGTTCCCTCATCTCATCCTCAGGCTCCCAAGTAGCCTCATACCCCTTACAGTACTTCAATCACATTTTCATAAAACCTTTCGGTCTAGAATAGCTACCGACTCTTCCAGATAATTCAACTTTTTATCAATCACATTTTCGACTAACAGTACGTGACCCTCATCATCCGCTAAAGGTGAGACACATGAATGTCGATTGTATCTTAGCCAACTCATCCGATATAAGCAACGCTGCCAATACGCGTTGCTATCCTAAACGGTCTGATGTACCACAAACTCAATTTATCCCGTTTGCGGAACCTAATTATGCCTTTCCACGACGAAACCTTAAGCATAACCCGGTCCTCGATTTCAAACCGGTGGGTTGTTGTCACTTGTCAGCATACGACTTCTGCCTATCTTGGGCGGCTTTAATACTACTATAATCAACTCAAACTTTTTTGACGTGGCCTTAACGGCATCAAAACTCTCTAGTTCTTTCTGCCCAGTCACTCTCCAACAAATGGAAATTCTACATTTCTACCCATGGAGGAGTACGGTGGCATCCTAATCGTTGCGTGATAGTTATTTGTATATGAGAACTCCGCCAATGGTAGATGACTATCCCAACTTCTACTGGGCTCTATGATACAAGCCCGAAGCATATCTTCGAGGGTCTATATAGTCCTTTCCGACCCCTCGGTTTGTGGGTGATACGCGGTGCTAATATGCAATCAGTCCCCATCGCCTCATTAAACGATACTAACAAGAATAATTCTTGAAGGAAGATATATATATATTTCTGAATGATTCAAAATGTTACAATAGGCTTCCTTTATAGGTTTTTTTTTCTAAATTCGACAGGTTTGCCGATTTTCGAAATTCAATTTGACATAAATAAAGAATAATTAACACAATAAATATGGGCGTAACTTATGCTATAAGAGAATTACACATTATTAGGTAAAAAGGAAAGTAGAGAAAATTGGGGGAAAATATTCGTTGACAAAATCGGATCCTTAAATCATGGAATTCTGGGCCAAACCAGCTACGATGGTTTACCACAAGATCTGGATCATCAAGACCTTTCCGTCCGCTGGTTATGGGCCCTGTAACTCCAACTGTAGCCCTCCTTTTAAAGTTTGGGCCTTTTCTGCCTTGTTTTCCCCTGTTAAGCTAAGCTGGTCCAGCTAATTCTTGGGCCTCTTCATCAAATGATCACAAGTTTATCAGCCATTTTGCGAGATCAGGAGGGTTTTATGTTTTTTTTCTTGAATTGGTTGTCAATTAGTGATTTAATAATCAATAAAAGACAAGTGTTTGTGATATAGCGTATTCGATTTAGTTGTTTGTTTAAGAGGATTTCGCACTATGAAATGTTTTATCAATCAAGTTATTAATCCAGTTCAGGGACCTACAATTGGTACCTAAGCGATTGGCTCTGAGTTGTGGTTCGAGATTGATTTTGGAATAAACAAGATTCTTTTTTCAGTTTTGATTTCCGTTGGTTTCAGTTTGTCTTTCTCTGTTATGGAGTTCCATTGTGTTTCCTAGTTGTTCTTGTCAAATTCCATTTTGCCCCCTCCAAGATGTAATTATTTTATTGTTTTTTATATAGTTTGACGGCTTTGCCCTTTATCTTAAAAAAAAGTCTGAGAGGTAGATGTTGGGTTTCCATGGTGATCATTTAAAGTTTTATTTATCAAAATCCGGTTCAATAAATAACAGTCAATTAATCAAGCGAGTTAATTAATAAACACGCAGCAACAAACAAGTGATCAACAATAAACGAAACCCGACAGGATCCGGTTACAAACAAATACGAGTACAGTAATAAAAACTTCTAACTACCGATGAGAAAGATATACCTCAGTTAGTGACTAACCGGTCGAGACACCGAGGTTCAACGAACACATGCTAGTGAATGAAAACAAACGTAACGCGGGTATAGCACGAGTAGCGGCGGCGGTGGCCGGTGTTATCGGCGGCACAGAGGCCGGCAGCCGGCGGGGCGGCGGAACAGCGACGGTGGCGGCGGACAGCAACGGCGACTACCGGCGGAGTGGCGACGGTGTCGGCGGCCGCAGAGGCCGGCGCGGTGTCGGTTGTGGTTGTGGGTATCATGAGAGCCGTGTAGTGGCGGCAGTGACCGGCGGCGGGCGGCGGTGACCGGCAGCGACAGCAGTGGCGGCTGTAGGGTGGGCCGGCGGCAACGTCGGTGGCGGCGGCGGCAGGGTGGCCGAGGCGATTGTGGCCGGTTGTGGGTGTGGTGTTATTGAGAGCAATTTTGTTCTTGCAACCCTTAAACACAAGACCCCAACACTCCCTTTATAGAGCATGGACATCTTTGCATGTGTGCCAAGTGGCGGCCATGCAAAATGCATGCGATGCCATGGCCAAGACTTTCGGTGCGCGGCAAGTGGTGATGCAAGAGTGCATGCGCGACAAGTGGCGTAGAGGAGTGTTCTTGTCTTACCCGGTACATGTACCCGTCTCTCAATTTAATACCCGCGTATCGTTCGTAATTACCAGTTAAATTAGTTAAGTGGATTTAAGTTCGTTGCCCACGGTGTAACTCTTACGGGTCAAGACCCGGTCGGTAGCATTGACTTATCGAACCGGACATAAATATCCAACAGCTCCCACTTGGAAGGTCTCTGATAAGATCTCAACGCAGACAGCCAGCGGTGCTCTAGCTACACATAGCTGCCCCCAACAGGTCATGACACTTTAAAGTCACTAACCAAGGTATCTTCCCTTCAGCAACAACTTGCTACTTGAAGACAATAGACTTATGGTAATCGTCGTCATTTATCCTTTCTGTAAAAGACATCAATTGAACAATAAGACATGGATCAGATTCAATCTCACATGGCGTTCAATCATTATCGTTCTCGTTCAAGAATCAAAGTGGTCCAATCAAACACACAGTAAGTTTGGGTAAGGCCTTACACTTCACCAGTTTGAATCAACGAGGGCGCCCAGATGTCTAACTGTTACATATATTGTAAGAGTACATAATCCCATCTTGACTACATACAACTCCCACTGAACTTCAGAACTACTCCCAACCAATACCTTTATGACTGGCAGTTACGCGACAGCGGTTGACACTGATCAAAGAATAGTCTTTAGTAAACGAAAGTTCTAGTATGTATCTCAGGTCAGAGGATACTAAATGAGTATACCAAAATCAAATACATCTTATGACCAAGATCCATGAAAATGATTTGATGCGAGTTACATCCGACGTCATTCGTAATGAGGTATGTGAGTTTGGAAGTCAACTCCTTGAGTCCAAAGTCAGAATAGTCTTAATTCAGAGTCGTTCCCACGACTACGGATAATTTAGAATACAAGATTCATGGATTAAACGTATTAAAATCGAACACAGTTGTAAGATTCAAACTTTGCATTTAACCAGTAAATCAAAGGTGAATTCAAAAGGTACAACTGTTTGAATGTTCGTACATCCAAATACTAAATCAAAACAAATGGCTAGCTAATCTAAGAGCGATAACATTCCTATGTTGGTTATGCTTGTCCTGAGTTATCGGTTTAGTGAACCGGTCTGCTAGGTTTTGATCTGTGTCTAATTTGCTTATTAAGATGTCTCCTTGTTCCAGTATTTCCCATATATAGTGGAACTTTCTTAGAATCTGCTTGGCCTTGTGATGAGATATGGGCTCCTTGGTTTGAGCAATAGCTTCTGTGTTATCACAGAACACCTCAATTGGTTTCTGAATACTTGAAACCACATTAAGGTCGGTGATGAACTCCTTCATCCAAGCAGCTTCTTTTGTAGCATCCGATGCAACAATATATTCGGATTCAGTGGTTAAATCCGCCACCACTCTCTATTTGGAGCTTTTCCAACAAACAGATCCTCCATTGAGAATGAATACGAATCCTGATTATGAGCGAGAATCATCTCGGTCACTTTGGAAGCTAGCATCAGTGTAACACCTTATAGTGAGCTCTTCTTCCACTCCTCCAATCACCAAGAACACCTCCTTTCTTGGAGTTTTACATCTTAAAGCGTGTCATCATTTCATCTATGTGAGTACTTTGACTTAGCCCTAGAAGCCGCTTAGATCTATCTCTATAGATCTTGATTTCCAGAATGTAAGCAGCTTCTCCAAGATCTTTCATTGCGAAGCAAGATCCCAAACAGTGTTTAATCTTGTTAAGCATAGGGATGTTGTTTCCAATGATTAGTATATCATCCGCATACAGGATGATGAATGATATGGTGCTCCCACTAGCCTTTCTGTAAACACAAGGCTCATCTTCATTCTTGACAAAACCAAACTCTTTGATCTTCTGGTCAAAACGAAGGTTCCAGCCATGAGATGCTTGCTTGAGTCCATAAATGGACTTATTTAGTTTTCACACCTTAGTTGGATATTTTGGATCGACAAAACCTTCAGGCTGAACCATATAGACATCTTTAGAGAGATGTCCATTAAGAAAACGGTTTTGACATCCATTTGCCATATTCCATAATCATAGTACGGAGCTATAGCAAGCAATATCCTGATTGATTTAATCATACCAACGGGCGAGCAGGTCTCATCAAAGTCAATACCTTGAGTTTGAGTGAAACCCTTCACAACTAACCGTGATTTATCGGTGTGGTCATTTCCATGCATATCGGTTTTTCTCTTGAAAATCCATTTGCTCCCTACTGCCCGACACTCGGGGGGTAGCTTAACCAAGTCCCATACTTGATTGTTATGCATAGATTGCATCTCGACATTCATGGTTTCTTGCCATTTCCCAGATTCTGGATCTGAGATAGCAGATTTGTAGTTAGCAGGTTCGTCATTAAACTCAGCTACTAATAAGACTTCGGGACCATTTAGATGCCATAGGTATCTATCGGGTTCTTTGCGAATTCTCCTACTTCTGCGAACGTTTGTGTTTATATCTGATTCATAGGCAACAACTACTTGTTGATCAGACGGTTCGACGTCATTAGCGGTTATTTGTGGTTCTCAAATTTCTTCAAGACCAACAATATTATTTCCAGTTTCTCGATTAAGGAGTTTTTCCTCGAGAAAGTGTCCCTTCCGTTTGATGGAAATCACATTTGCATTAGGATGGTAGAAACAATATCCGCCTTTTATAGTATCTGACGAAAACTACTTTTCGCCTCGAGGATCAGGCTTATCATCAGAATTACTTGTGATGTATGCTTAATATCCCCATAATCTAAGGTATTCCAAATTGGGTTTACGCCCATGCCATATCTCATATGGTGTTTTGTTTACCTTCTTAGTCGGAGCTGAACTGACAATGCGGGCAACGATCATAAGAGCATGACTTCAAAATAAGTGAGGCAAGTTAATTCTACACATCATCGATCAAACCATATTAAGTAGGGTTCGATTTCTCCTTTCACTCACGCCATTAAGTTGGAGTGTGGTTGGTGGAGTGGGTTGTGAAACTATTCCACGTTCCTTTAGATGATCGAGAAATTTCAAGCTAAGGTAATCACCAACTCGATCTGATCGAAGTACTTTTATCTTTCTAGTAAGCTGGTTTACTACTTCGTTTTGAAACTTTTAAACTTTTCAAAGTTTCGTGCTTATTCTTCATAAGATAGACACAAGCATATCGACTATAATCGTCGATAAAAGTAACGAAGTATATCATGGTTTCTAGTCGTGGTTCTGAAAGGGCCATATACATCAGTGTGAATGAGTACTAGAAGACCATTGGCCCGTTCACCAACACCGGTGAGGGGGTGCTTTGTGAGTTTTCTAGCTAAGCAAGATTCGCAATCATCAAAGGGGTCCTGTCTAGCGGATTCAAGAATCTCCTCAGACTGGACCTATTTTATGCGTGTCTTACTTATGTGGCCAAGTCTACAATGCCAAAATTACGTTTCATTTATACAAGCTTTGTTACGCTTAGAAAGATGATATATGTTATTATTTATTTGAACATCAATACCACTTCGAGGTCTAGCCTCAAAATAAAAGACATTCTTCAAGTAGGTAGAAATGGAAATTCCATTAGAACGTACTTGAATCCTTGTTCAAACAGTGAAGAAACTGAAATAGTGTTTCTGGTTAAACCAGATGCAAACAAACAGTTATTTAAAGTAACTACAAGGCCAAAAGGACATGAAAAATAAACTGTTCCAGTTGCCAGAACTGGAACTCTGTTTCCATTATCAACTATGAATTCCATGTCGCCTTGTTTCAGTTTCTTCCACTTTTCAGGTTCTTGCAAGACATCAACGATATGATAACCACATCTGGTATCAAATACCCATGTGTTGCTAGAAACAGTGAAAAGTTCAATAACATAAATGAGAATAGTAGAAGAAGTGCCAATGTTATTGGCCTTGTTCATTTTCAGCTTGGCTAGATACTGTGGGCAGTTTCTTTTAGTGCCCCATTTGGTTGCATTCAAAGCACTGACGCTCCTTAGGAGGGTGTGGTTTTGCAACATGCTTGTTGTTGGTGACATTTCTGGCAGCAACAACAACCTTTCTCTTGCCTTTGCTCTTATGATCTATTTTCATGTTGTTGCGCTTCTTAACACCACCAGACTTGACCATTAGAACTTGGTTGGTTTTATGTGGTATGTTCATCTTGACCGTTTTGAGCATACACAGTCTTCACCCACGCATTCATATCATAGTTCATAATGAACTGGTCATATGAGATAGGGAAAGAGTTCAAGATGAAGTCCGCTGCAATTTCTCTTGCAGGGGATCACCAAGTTTGCTCATTTGGTCAATGTATCATTTCATCTTAAGCACATGAGTACTGAAACATGATCCTTCCAGCATTTTACAGCTTATGAGCTGTTTCATGGTGTCATATCGCTCCTGTCAGGCTTGTTTCTGAAACATGCCTTTCAGTTGCCAGATCATGTCATAAGTATCTTTATCTTCCATGTTCTTCTGAAGTTCAGGAGACATGGTGGCTTGCATAAGGCAAGCTACCTCAATGGCATCCTCGTTATGTTTTTCCAGTGCCTTGCGAGCAGCAGTAGTATTACTTGCTAGCTCGGTAGGGACTGGGCCATTTAAGATACATAGCTTTTTCGCCATCTTGAGAACTATTCTCAGATTGCGGTGCTAATCGAGAAAGTTGGTGTTATTCAATTTTTCCTTTTCAAGTATAGACTTGAGAATGGAGGAGTTGTTTTCTTTAGACATCTATTATATAAGCAATGATTTTAATTAGTATTTTCGATGTATATTTCCTTATTTAATTAATGACCAATTACAGTAATTGTAACAAGGAATGAGAATCCGGTTAGAAGCTATTTCTAAAGGCAGCTGTAGCACGCAACATTAGCAAGGGGTTCAAGCGGACTGACAACGATTGTCAGTTGTGAGAAGAGCACAACTCTCGGGTATGAGGCCGCTAAGACAACTCTTGTCTATGTATTGATACGTTTAGCCTCATCTATGCCACTTTTGTTCTCGAGACAACTATAGCACGTAACACGAGAAGAAAAGTAATAGTCGTCCTAGAACGGTCACATGTGGAAGGGTCGGATGTGTCGACGAAGCCCTTGCACCTTGGAAGGATAAACTAGACACCAAGTGTTGTGCTGTGGCTCCAACACTAATGGTTCGCATTATGCCCCCAAGTGTTACTAGTAGTAGGATGGCATTGACCATTGATTTTAATTATGGGTTAATTTTGATTTTTACCAAATAGGGTCGTGAGAGCCAATTTTAGTAATATTTTAGTCGTGACATCTTGATGAACCCTTTCATCTCTCAGGACACTTAGTTTTAAATATCCTATTAAAACTAAATTTGTCGCGACTTGAAATAACCAATTTTAAGTTAATAGAGAACTATTAATAGTTTTGGAAAAAATGAATTTTGCAAAACTTAATTGGTTATTTGTTTGTTTAAAACAACCTTTGTTTTATAATAAAGTTTTAACAAGTTGTAAAACAATTTAGAACTTGTTATAATGTGATTGTTTTAATATTTTAAAACTCCTTTTAAAATCATGTTGGTATCTAGGTTGGTTATGTTATAATAACTTATAAGATAAAAGCAACCACAATAGCAAGATAAATATGTAAATCTATATGGCCAAAAATTGTTCGATCTTGCTAGAGCCTAATAGCAAGATCAAACAGGTCACGCGGTCACAACACACAAACAACCACAAGGATGGACATGAGTGCATCCAGTCGTCTCGAGCAACTCGCACTGACTTCATGACTCCTGTTTAGCGTCCTCGGTTTTATCTCCGGTCTTCGTTTATTGCAATATTTTACAAAATACAATAAAGGAAGAAACCCTATCTATTACAACTTTGAACCATCTAGATGGCCATAAAATATAATTACAAAACCGAATAAAATATGCAACCACAAAACAAGGTCGGGCCAGATTTACATATTTCATAACAATCACAAAATAATCCGGGCAATGTTTTGGTCAAGCAAAACAAATAAAATATTGACAAAAAATAAAGTTGCCCTTAAAAACATATAAATCAGAAACTTTAAATAAATAAAGTTTTTGTTCTAGTTCTGGTTAAAAGACCGGTACCGACTCATATGTTGTAACCAAGGCTCTGATACCACTGTTAGGTTTCCATGGTGATCATTTAAAGTTTTATTTATCAAAACCCGGTTCAATAAATAACAGTCAATTAATCAAGCGAGTTAATTAATAAAAACGTAGCGGAAATAAACAAGTGATCAACAATAAACGAAACCCGACAGGATCCGGTTACAAACAAACACGAGTACAGTAATAAAAACTTTTAACTACCAATGAGAAAGATATACCTCGGTTAGTGACTAACCGGTCGAGACACCGATGTTCAACGAACACATGCTAGTGAATGAACAAATGTAACGCGGGTATAGCACGAGTAGCGGCGGCGGTGGCCGGTGTTATCGGCGGCACAGAGACCGGCAGCCGGAGGGGCGGTGGAACGGCGACGGTGGCGGCGGACAGCAACGGCGACTACCGGCGGAGTGGCAACGGTGGCGGCGGCCGCAAAGTCCGCGGCGGTGTCGGTTGTGGTTGTGGGTATCATGAGAGCCGTGTAGTGGCAGTGGTGACTGGCAGCGACAGCAGCGGCGGCTGCAGGGTGGGCCGGCGGCGGCGGCGGCGGTAGGGTGGCCGAGGTGGTTGTGGCCGGTTGTGGGTGTGGTGTTATTGAGAGCAATTTTGTTCTTGCAACCCTTAAACACAAGACCCCAACACTCCCTTTTATAGAGCATGGACATCTTTGCATGTGTGCCAAGTGGCGGCCATGCAAAATGCATGCGATGCCATTGGCCAAGACTTTCGGTGTGCGACAAGTGGCGATGCAAGAGTGCATGTGCGACAAGTGGCGCAGAGGAGTGTTCTTGTCTTACCCGGTACAGGTACCCGTCTCTCAATTTAATACCCGCGTATCGTTCGTAATTACCAGTTAAATTAGTTAAGTGGATTTAAGTTCGTTGCCCACAGTGTAACTCTTACGGGTCAAGACCCGGTCGGTAGCGTTGACTTATCAAACCGGACATAAATATCCAACAATAGAAAGTGTTTTGGTTGTGACATATTGATTTATGGTTTTCTCGAACGTCATGCAAACTTGCTACCTTGAACAAGACGAAACGAAGATTAATAAATGGAGTTGGGTTCTCAAACGAAGATCATCGAATGAACATATAATAAACAAACTTGGAATGGAGTTGAGATCATATAATAACAAACGGATATACTTGGGCTATGGGGAGTGTGAAGGGCTCGAGAAGCCTATGTGGCCTTCGACCCCGGCAGGAACACCCCACCCCCCAATCATTTCGGTGCAAACGAGAACAATGCCTTGACCTCTCAAGTCCCAGTTGATAATTAACAGCGGGTGTCACAGGGAAGTAACTGTTGGGAAAACGGTAGTGACAGGTGATCAGTTCAGTACGTTTCGGTGGTGATAAACTTCATAGCATTAGCAATTGTCAATTATGTTAGATCAAGACCCTATCCTTCCTGCCAAGGATAAGAACGGAAAAACCGGTGTAGGTTGTTCTTTTTGGCTGAAGTATCCGATCGGAATTTGCGGGTAGACGGACGGAAGAAGATTCGTTAAAGCGGGAAGGCTTGTTTTTCTTTGATCGGTGGTCAAGAATGGGGGGAGGTTCTGGTGACCCAGGAAGAGGGATGTCAAACTTGGTCAAGGGATTGAAGTTGTGGATAATGATGCGGATGTGAAGAAACAGGCTCAATTCAAGATTAAGGGGGAGAATGAAGAAGTTAATATTGAATTAGGAGATAAAGATAAACACGGGTTATAGATAATTACGGTGAATTATTTATTGAGTGTTTATAGGGATAATTGTTAGTTCAAATTAGATAACTTTAACTAGTTGGTTATTTTATTTAATTAAATAGACTTCGAGTTAGCTTAGAACTAAAATGAGTTTTAGTATAAATAGAGGGTTAGGTTTATTGTATTGGTGCGTTTTTCATTGATTAATAATTAAAAGAGTCGATCAGTTCATTCAAGTATCGTGTTTTTGTGTTTGATCAAGGGCCTGATTTCCAACAATCTCCTCGATCCACTTCTCCCTTGATGAGGATAGAGTGGAAGGTGGTGAAGTGGAGATGATGTGGAGGTGGGGGATGGGGATCCACACCCATAGCCTTGTCCGGAGTTAAGTGGAATGGAGTTGACCAAACTAAATTCAAACGAACGGACCTAGCATTTTGTTGAACGAATTTGTCAGATAATAAATGGAACAAATTTGTCAAATAATAAACGGATTTATATATCATAACTCATAAGTCCGTTTGGTTTGGTTTGGTTTGGATAGGCGGACTTGTGATTAGTTCGTTTGGTATTTTATTAAAGACTTATTGAAACGGACTTGATCTTGGGCTTTCAAACGGACTTGGGCAAACAATTTTCAAATGGATTTATACAAATTGGGCTTTTTTATGGGCATAGTCAAAACGGACTTGTGAAAGTCCGTTCAGATTATCAAACTTTTTTTTGAGTACAAACATTCTGTATCAAACATATGGAAGAGAAAGAATCTTAATGCATGTTGTGTTATTAGTATTTTGAGATAATATGATTATCATAGTTTTAGCTTTTTAGGAAATAACATAACAAATATTTGATCATTTGTTGATTAAGATTAAAGGTTAAACATTCTTCTTGCAATCACTAAACATAGCAAAGAAGTGATAATAGACCACTTCACAAGTCTTGGTACATAAAATCACAGTTTTTATATAACTTTTTATTTTTTATTTTTTATTACGGCTTAATTTGTTAAAGAGAACACCTGACTAGCAAGACACTAGCCGGGCTAAAAGCTACAAATTACATAAAAATGAGTGGATTTTGTAACCACTCAACCCAAGACATCTTACACTTTGTACTTCTACTAGTAAACCGCAAAGGCGAAAAGTTTTTATTTAAGTAATAAGAAAGCAGATCGAATGATCGAGTTGCTTATAACATATAAACGATGCATTTGTCTTAAACACTGCTCTTAATGGCATCACTATACCCTGTTAGACCATCAAAATAGCGATTCCAAAGCATAACACCGCCGTAGTTTTGGGACATCTTAGCAAATGGTATAACTTTGGAGGTCATTTGTGCCTTAGGAATATAACCGTGTGATGCTGCCTCCCTGGACTTTGATGCCGAATATTTTACTACCAGGAAATGATGATGTCCACTGACGCCACGAGTTCATAAAGCTGGCGAAATTGTTGGCGTTGAACTCGCATTGAGGGTTGTTATAGAACTGAACCCAAATATAGTTGAATTGGTTGGTACTGAGTGCTCTTTGAAGCTTTGCATCTGGAAACGGGCATTGTGGTGCTGCGCTTAGGTAAATCTTGTTGCCCCCGAGCTCACGTAGCCTATTAGTAAGAGCTGCATAATGAGGCTCACCTTGTTCTATATCAAAGTCAACGCCGTCTAGAACCGCATCACCAAGTGGTCTAGAGTTTGAGTGGCCTCCAAGGAAGTTGTTCCATATGTAATCAGCTACACCTCTGGCATCAGCAGCTGAGGACAATGAGTAGGTGTCTGTGGCGCCCCCAATCGAGAGCATGACCTTCACCCCTAGGCTTTGACAATGGCGGATGCCGGAGCTAACTTTGTCACAACTGTGTGGTGTCCCAGGTTCACAATGACCGGCTAGGTTCATTAGAGGAGGTTGGCCATTGCCGAATTGAGATAGGAATGCAACGTTAACAATGCCATATTTTCCAGTGTTACATGTATCGACAAGTTTACCCTCTCTCCCATCTTGGCCCCAGTAGACCACAAGTTTCCCGGCTTTGGATATCAGGGCTAGTGAGAGTGAGAGTGCGAGGGCAAACACTACTACATAAAGTTTTAGAGCCATTGTTTGTGTTGTGTTTGTGTTTGTGTTTGTGTTTTGTGTTTTCACTTTGTGTGGAAGGGTTACCTATTTATAGAGCTCATGAACTTGACTTGCCATTGACCCACAAGTGCGTGAATGTGGTTGGAATTTCTTACAGGTTTCATATATGCCTTTTACTTTATATTTTATTTTAGTTACATGAGGAAGAAAATGTTTATATGCATACATACATTATATATTAGTAACTCTACCTAACGAGGTTGAGGTAACGAGTAGTGAACAAAAGGTACGTGTAGATTGAGAGTGTGTGAGTTAAGTAACTAGTCAATGAGTGAGTAAGTTCGTCGTTCTGAACAAGGTAACTCGTCATAAACTTGGAAATAAATGAATCAGCTGAAAAGAAAAGAAAACACGTTACATTTGAGTCGTCTATCTTAAACAACTGTAAAGATATGTATGTGATAAAATGTAAACAGTGGCTCTTAAACGTGGTAAAACAATACAAGCCTTAATTTTGAAATTCCAAAATATCTATCTATAAACCTTTTTAGAGAATCTAGTTCTTCGTGACCCCAACTCCTACGGCAAACATGGATTCTATGATAATTTGGTCCCCGTTTCGTACATTATGGTTTGTTTATTCGATTTCCGGTTTTTATTAAAGATAATGTAATGATTTGAAGTGCCCAGGTGATGTTATCATTATAAAAGATTAAGTTTATTTAAAAGTTAAAACTCATGATACATGTGTAAGAGGGGGGACAATGAAAGATCTATATACTTAGGATTTGGGTGAAATTTATTTGTTTTATGTTCATTTCATTTGTATAAAAGGAAATTGAGTTATAAGATTTAGCATCGTGATGGGGTTAACTAAAACTTATGACACAAATATAGGAACGTTTATATATCACACTCGAGGTGATTCTATTAAAACACTAGCTAGGGACTAGATGAGTAACTTTACTTGGTGTGAAAGGACCAAGTTGACTTGCCATTGACGCATAAATGCACGCGGTTGGAATCAAAAGTTTGAAATTTCTCACAGCTAGTTTCGTAATTCCTTTTTACTTTTTTTTTCTTTACAGAAATAACTAGTAAGTGCTATTACGTGTTGCATAGGTGATATTGACATGAAGCTTGAACAGAAGAATGCCAAATCATGCAGCTGATCCACAGCCCTTTGGTCATGGGGTATACAATATGAAGAGCGATGCGAACTCTAAGCCTCGACATGAGCAATCACCATGCATGTCTCGTATGAAATGCAAATGTATCTCCAGATGCTTGGCGAACATGTGAAAAAAAAAAAACCGATTGACTGCTAGATTTGTGCACCCGGATTGTCACACCACATAGTGGGTGGACTAGGCAGCGTGATGAAGAGCTCATGTTCTATAAACATAATCCAAGGATCGTCAACAAGGCCATATATGATATTTTACCTCAGTGCTAGATCAAGCAAGCGACAAAGTGTTGTTTTTTAGAGCTCCAATTGATAAGATTAAGTCTAAGAAAAACACAATAGGCGATCATCACAGATAACCAGGTCAACCAGTCAGTCAACTATATTTAGTTGATATCGTAATTGATAGTATCTCCTAGAATAGCTTTGCATATTTTCTGTAATTATTCTTTCTATCACGCACATTGGTCACACTACGATACCCACACACACTCGTTCTTTACAATTACAAACGTCATAAACTTGTTTCAGTTGCTAAATTGTGTTTTGTACTAACAACATTTCTGTTGAATTTTTCCCCTATCATATTTTGGTGAAGGATCTTTACACGCCGCCTCTCATGCGGGGAACCAGCATTAATGATATCTATTATGCCGCTACTCAAAGTCTCAAGCAAATCAATCCAACAATTGCAACCAACGACTTGTTTCTCTCATGGCATCACATGGGTTTTTAGAGAAATCAACAAGAAGAAGAAGAAGAAGAAGCGAAAACAGAAGTCGACAAGTTTCATAATGATTTGGGTTGGTGGATCGACGACATTGAACTGATAACGGACTCATTTGGATTTGCGGAACTGATTGGTGGTAGATTTTATCTTATTATTATTATTATTATTATTTTGCAGCTGTAAGTCTCCATATATATTTTGCTTTCGTCTCCTTTCGCTAATCTCAGGTTCATTCTTATATGAACAAGTATTGTTGTTTTTAATCTTTTTTTTTATTTTATACAAAGGGATTATCTGTTACCTGCTGGATATTGGATTGTTTAATTTGGTTTGGCTGTATTTTTCATTGAGCATTAGATTAATTTGATTATACTGCTAGCTAGCTTGATTCATCACTGTATTTCTGAATTTTGACCATGAATATGGAGCTTAATGATTTTTTAAATAAATAAAACTTGACCATGAAAGTTTGTTTGTTTGTTTGGTTATCCTGTGAATTATGATATCTTTGTAAGCTGCTGCTGCTGCATGATTTTTACTGTTATTTAGATTGATCACTATACCTGAGATTTTAGCTTCAGAAACTTGTAAGATCCAAACTTGAAAGTTAGATATTACTCCTTCCTTCTTAGATGTTGAAATAGGCTAACAGTTGGTTGGTTCCATTTCCAGGTGTTATTTACTTTCATAACTGTATCACTCTGTTACTCCTTTCTCTATTTCTTCAACAATGATGTATCCTGCTGCTGCTGCTGCATACATGTGGACAGACCTCATATGCCCCCTTATCAACAACCATACCCTTATCCTCCTCCACAACCACAACCACAACAACATCATGCCTGTTGCAACCACACCTATTATGCTCCTTCCTGTCCGTACACTTTTCAGCCACTTTACACTCACTGCCCACCACCACCTCCTTACTATCCTCATGGACTATATTCTCCATTTCCAGCTCCTTACTCCGTTCCACCACAGCATTATTCTGTTGAGCAGCCCAGGTACGATTATGACAAACAACCATCATTGTTGTGGATGCAATCACAAGGAGGATCATAAGAGACCCAGGATCGAAGAGGAGCCCCAAGCTGATAAGAACTCTCTGGTTCCTTTGTTGTTGAAAGACCGTCCTGATTATCCAGTCATGTGGGTTCCTCGTGGGTATAACGAGTCGAAGGATAAGTATTCTCATGAGCCTGTTTCGGTAAAGCATCTTGAACCATCCCCTGATTATCCCATCATGTGGGTTCCTCGTGGGTATAAAGAATCAAAGGCAAATGAGAAGGATGAGTATTCTCATGAGCCTGTTTCAGTAAAGCATACTGAACCGTCAAAAGACCGCCCTGATTATCCGATCATGTGGGTTCCTCGTGGGTACAATGAATCAAAGGCAAATGAGAAGGACAGGCATTCTCATGAGGCTATTTCGGTTAAGCATACTGAACCGTCGAAACGAGGTGGGAATGCTGAAGTGGCCCAAGATGAACAGGGTGGGGATGGGAATCGGTTCCCGTTTAAGATATTTTGGTTGCCTTCTAAGAATGATCAAGTGCGAAAGGATATTAAGGAGAACAATCTTGATCCAGTAGCTAATAAGGGATTATTAGATGAAAAGGCAACAAAAAAGACTGAGGTTTCAGGCAGTGAGGGTGAAGGCGAGACTAGCAGTAAGCATGCAGCCCAAAAGGTTTTTCCGGTGAAACAAGCGAGTACAAATGAGGAGGCTAGTAATAAGCATGCTGTCCAAAAGGTGATTCCAGTGAAACAAGCGAGTACAAACGAGGAAAAGAAGAACCCGAAAAGCACGAGTACCAATTCGGATTCTGTTGAGAAAAGTGATAATGGGAGCAAGGCTTCACCAAAGACATCCAAGTTACCACCTGTTTGTCTTCGTATTGATCCCCTGTCGAAAAAGAAGAAAACTTCACGCTCGCCTAGTCCTGGTGAAAAAGAAAGATCAAACGGGTCGCCAGTAGACAGTCCAAAATCTTCTCAGCAGCAGGCACAGGCCTCAAAGAAGAGCGAGGGTCAAAGTGAAGGTAGTGTTAAAACCGATGATCATGCCAATAAGGTCGAACAAGTTAATCTTGCTGATCAAGCCAATAAGGTGGAACGAGCTGAACTTGCCGATCATGCCAATAAGGGGGAACGAGCTAATGTTGCTGATCATGCCAATAAAGCCGAACAAGCTAATCTTGCTGATCATGGCGAGGTACCAAGGGAAAAAGGAGAGGAAAGTGAGAAGAGAAAAGTAGAGGAGAAGAAGAATATGTCGGGACATGAGGCGGCTTTGATCATACAGTCAGTGTATCGTGGTTTTGAAGTGAGGAAGTCGCAGCCACTGAAGAAACTGAAGCAAATTAATGAAGTTAGAAAAATGGTTGCCGACCTGACAGACCGTATTCAAGATCTGGAAACATCCTCCTCTACCATCAACGTTGATAGTAAGAAAGCAGTGATTATTGGGGAGACCATAATGAGCCTTCTGCTAAAGCTAGACACCATCCAGGTATATATTTCTCCTGATTCGACATTTTGTTAATTAAATTTTGTTCAGTTTAAACAGATATGTAATGCTGGTTTTATGATATGATGCTTATCAGGGTCTGCATCCATTCGTACGAGAGGTTAGGAAATCGGTCGCGAAGGAGCTTGTGGGTTTACAAGAGAAAGTTGATTCTCTAACATCTGTAAAATCTGAAACCCCAAGTGAGGCAACTATGTGCAGCCCCCAACAGGTTATGCATCCTGAAGATGACGTGAAGCTTGATCAGGCACAGGCTCAAACTGGTTTATGCGAGAATTATGAACACAAAGATGATGCAGAAGCCTGTAAGACAACCGATGTTGAGCAGCAATTAGAAAAGAGCACTGAAGATGATGTTCAAGACAAATTCGATCAGGCACCAACTGAATCTGATACGATTATATGTGAGGATCATGAAGTGGAAGCTACAGTCTCACAAGAAGGTTGTGATACCATTAATGGTGAGCCGCAATTGGAATCACATGAAGAGAAGATTGATCACACACCAACTGAAGGTGATGAAGCTCTGGAGTTGTGCGAAAATCATGAAGTGGAAGCCACAGAGTCACATGAAGGCTGTAACATTGTTGGTGAGCCACAATTGGAGTCGCGTAAAGAAAAAATCGATCAGGCACCAACTGAATGTAATGAAGCTGAGAATCATGTAGTGGAAGCTTCAGAGTCACAAGAAGGATGTAATAGCGCTGGCGAGCGGCAACTGGATGAGGTGCAGTTGGAATCACATAAAGAGAAGTTCGATCACTCACCAACTGAATGTGATGAAGCTGTGGGTCTGTGTGAAAATCATGAAGTGAGAGCTACAGAATCACAAGAAGGCTGTAATACCATTGGTGACCCATTGCATGAAGGAAAGTTCGATCAGGCCCCAACCGAATGTCAGGAAGCTCCGGAGTTCCATAAAGAGAATCATGAAGTGGAGCCCACAGAGTCACAAGAAGGCTGTAACATCGTTGGCGAGCCACAATTGGAATCACATAAAGAGAAGGTTGATCAAGCACCACCTGAATGTGATGAAGCTCTTGGGTTGTGTGAGAGTCATGAAGTGGAAGCTACAGAGTCACAAGTAGGCTGTAATTGTAATACTGTTGGTGAGCCGCAATTGGAATCGCATAAAGACCAGGCACCAGCTGAATGTGATGAGGCTCAGCCGTTGCATAAAGAGAATCATGAAGTGGAAGCTAAAGAGTCGCAAGAAGGCTGTAATACAAGTGCTGGGCTGCAATTGGAATCACATAAAGATCAGGCACCAGCAGAATGTGATGAAGATCCGAGTCTGCATAAGGAGAATCATGATGTGGAAGCTACAAAGTCGCACGAAGGCTGTACTACCATTGGCGAGTCGCATAAAGAGAAGTCCGATCAGGCACCAAGTGAACGTGACGTTGAAGCTAGAGACAATGGTGGTGTAGAATGTGACGATATGAAGCTTGAAAACAACACTGCAGAGGTTAACAAGAAGCAACTTGAGATTGAAGAGTCGGTGAATGTCGAAAGGGTGCTGCATGATTATGAGGCAGATGATAAGAATGTGGTGTCTGAGAAGGAAAAGGAAGGTGATGTGAAACTAGTGGAGGAGAATGAGAAGCTTCGGGTGGCGGTGGAGGAGCTGATGAAAGCGGGGAATGAACAGTTGGACGTGATAAGGGAGCTGACAGGAAGAGTGAAGGACTTGGAGAAAAAGCTTACCAAAAGCAAGAAGAAAGTTAAACTAAACAAGAGCAAGAGGTCACGTGGTTGTGGTATTCAAAAGGATTATAGCTTAGTGTGATCATATGTGTGTGTTTCAACAGTTTAATGTATGATGGATATTCAGAAATAAATATGTTGTTTGTTTTTCCTTTTGTTAAATAGCCCATCCTATTCGTATTTGTTATCCTGTCTGTCATCTTGAATAATAAGATGGGCTCGTGTGTGTGGGTATAAAAGTTAATGGCAAAGCTACATGAAGGCAGAAATGTGAGAAGGGCTACGTTCTATTTTTTGTTTGGGCTTCAAACCAAACTGATTAAACCCAATTAACATTTCTATTCATAAACTTGAGCAAGGTAGTGCTGCACAAATCGGGGCTTTTGAATACCCGGTTCCGGGTCCAGGTTTTATACAAAAAATGTATACCCTACCAGGGGCGGACGTACCTTAGGAGAAGGGGTAGCCTCCGCTACCCCTTGGCGCTCCGGCGATAGTGTAAATTTTGAAAAAACCTAACGTTTTTTTGACGTTTTTTTCGATTTTGTTACTCATTTTTATAAAACGTTACCCCTACGAAGATTTTCTGGATCCGCCACTGTACCCTACCCTATTTCCAGGTTCGGGTAGGATCGGGTTTGCTTCGGGTATTCATTTTTTTTTGCATAAAACATAGAAATATAAAATGCAAAACCTTTTTCATTTCATAAAACATAGAAATACATAACACTTAAATAATCATAGAACCGAGTCGAATAAGATGATAAACATAGATAGCTTCGAATAACTTGATCATCTTCGTTTATTGTTCGTCTCGAGGATAACACTTGCGGTTAAACCAAACATCAAAAACCCCTTTTATAGGGTATAGAGATACAATGTAAACAAAAAATAGTCAAAATACATTTTCTAACGGCTATATAGCCGTTACCAAAGTACAAAACTCGAAAAAACAAAAAAAAACAAAAAAACCTGAACAGGGTATTGGAAAACCCGGACCGGGTATTAAAAAACCCGTTTCCGGGTTCGGGTTGAAACCGGGTACTCGTAAAACCCGGGTTGAAAACGGGTATAAAAAACCCGGTTCCGGGTTTTATAACAGAAATGCATACCCGAAACCCGACTCCTACCCTATGGGTTGGGTTCGGGTATAAAAACCCGGGTTTTGTAATACCCGATTTCGGGTTTTCTTTTCGGTTCAGGGTTCGGGTTTTTTGTGCACGACTAGATATATGTGGACCTATTTTAAAAAAGGGTAATAATTTAGTATACAAATTTTAGTTTATTTTAATATTGCGTACTTCTAAATTACACGAAATAAATCTTAATTTACTGACCTTTTACCAATAAGAGACAAGAGCCTTTATCAAATGAGCTTTTCTCATATTGACGCATACAATTTTATTGGTTATATCTTTTGTTCAATGATATAATGGTTGTAAAAGTCCGGCCTAGCTCCCGAGTACTCGCTACAAGGTAGGCTACCGAGGCCCGAGTATTGTTTGCCTAGGCCAATTACTCACCGAGTAATTTCCGCCTAGGCCGAGTACTTCCTGAGTACTCTCAAATCCGATTAGGGAGCGCCTAACGACTTTTATAACCATAAATGATATATTTTAAAAGTTCTAAAACATGTAAATTTTGTTGGTTTTTAATATTAAGTTTGGTTAAAAGTGAAAGGAGGCAAAAGTTGAAGGGTTGTTTATTATAATTTTAGGTAAATTAAATTAGAGATAAATGTTAGTTTAATTAAATTGTTTTATTTAATTTAGTTTAAATTGGTATCGGTTAGGACTTTAGGATAGCTTGTTTTTCAAGTTATTAGTTTAGTATAAATAGATATGTAGGGTTAATGTTTTATTTGTGGTTTTGATTAAAGAAAAAGATTGTGTCGATATATCTTTCTTTATTCTCGTTTTCCTTTCTTGTGTGCTAAGTTTGTGAGGTGATCGATCCAATTGCTCCAACAAATTTTGCAATGTTTCGATATCCGTCCTTCTGGTGAATCAATAAACAACGATGTATGTTTTTTTGAGCGGCTAACTCACACACTCTTTAAATCCTACTTTGAAATTTACGTTTTTATTTACAATGGTACTGGAAACCCCAATCGCATAGAAAAAAGACACCAGCCTTTGATAACGCTAACTCTCGGCCAAATGGATTGAAGCCAAAAACGTCATGATTGGGAGAATCTTAAATTCTCCTGAAGGGACAGACAAAGAAATGAGTTGTGTTGAGTTGAGTTGAGTTGAGTTGAGTTGAGTGAGTGAAGATTGTGCAGAGTGTGAACAGAAGAAGGATTGGTGATTGGTCAAGGGAGAACATAATGAATGGAAGGAAGGAAGGAAGGAAGGTTTAGATTTGTAGGGTCAAAAATGATTTGTGTGGGACCAGCCGGAACACCGTTAACGTAACCGTTATAGCATGGTTAAGTGCATGTGTATGTGTATGTTCTTCCGACACAGTGTGAACACATGTTTGTAATCTAGACTTCAACATGAATTGGACCACACGTACGTACGTATGCATGCATATTCCTGGAAAATAAACAAGCTGACAACAAACGAAGGATCCTTGTTTTCTACACTCTTAATTTCCACAAACCGCGTTTTATTCTATTACTATTTCAAATTCAAATCATAAAAAAATAGTTGAATCTTTTAAATTCAAATCCATTCAATTCATAGCTATCTATATATGTTTTAACTTGCAACTTATGTATCATTCGCCGAATTTAACCATAATAAATGTGGAATAACCAATTTTATATTATACATATAAATAAATAAAAAATAATAATCTAACCTAAACTACTTCTTTGCTAATCTACAAAGAGAATCATGAATGTAAAAATGATTTGCGTGTCACTTAATGTTATTATACACCTATATATACTAGTTAACTGTCACTATTAACAAGTTGAGTGCAACTAACTTTATACTAATTCTAAAGAGTCAAATGCCATTTTAGTTCATTTGATTTGGGTTATTTTGACAGTTTAGTCCAAATGTTTTATTTTTCACCTGTGGGTTCAAAAAGGTTTCACCTTTGCCATTTTAGTCCACTTGGTTAACTTCCTCCATTTTTTCTGTTAACGAGAAGAGCAATTCGGCCCTTTTACATGTAATTCTGTTAACTAGAAGGGAATTCGGCCATATAAAATGACCGAATTGCCCTTCTCGTTAACGGAAAAAATGGATGAAGTTAACCCAGTGGACTAAAATGGCAATGGTGAAACCTTTTTGGAACAACAGGAAAAAAAATGAAACCTTTGGACCAAATTGACAAAATGGCCAAAACCACAAAGACTAAAATGACATTTAACTCAATTCTAAAATATAACAAATAAGCATATTCAATAAAACTATACACACAACAATCTATTTGTACGTTATGTGAATAACAGCAGATTCCACTCAATTGGATGTGGTTTTTTAAATTAGTTTCTTTTTGAGACCTTTCTCTAGAATTTGTTTTCTTTAAGCTTTTCAACTTTACAAGATATATCTTCCAACACATATAGGAATGTTATAGCAAATTTGTACATTATGTAATATGAGGGTGTATGAATTGATACCTTACTAATTTACCTATCTATTATTATCTATTATATATAATAAACATGTTAAATATTGGCTGATAGTGTCATGTGAAAAATTGGTTTTGGCTCCAAAACTTCCGGGTCCGCTTTTCATGAATGAAGCCCCATTTCTAAACCCATCAATTTCGGATCCATATATAAACCATTTTTGTTCTTCCATGTTTCAGAGGCTATACAAAACCCTAATCTCTTGCATCTTCTTTGTCGCCTAAACTTTTGTCAAACCCTACTTTGCATCTTCTCTTCTACGCTGCTTCTTCATGTAGCCTCTCATTCTTCTTCTCCTCTTCTCCCTGCATTGAAAAACGATTTTTGAATCTCCTGTTTCGTTTAGATTTTGTTTGATTATACTTAGATGTCGATTGAGCAGACTACAAGTTTTCAAAGGGGATTGGGAACCACACACACGCACCCACCGTGAGTATACTTGAACCCTTTTACGCTTAAACGCACTTTTGGGTGTCACATATGTTCGTATATCAAAATCACATCACACAACTCTCAAACGCTTATTCGCAACCCGTTGTTACATGATTATACGTGAAAACTGCTGAATTGTATGTATTGCTTGATTGCTTGTACGCCACCCGCAACATGATAGTATACTAGAGGTTGACCCGCCACCCGGAGGCCCGGGGTTGTTAAGGCTCGCATTTTTTTTTGCATTAGTTTTTTTCTTTTAGGATGTGAACGCTTGTTCGCATGCCTCGATCAATCGCGGTTTGTTGGTTTGCATGAATCTAAGTAGTTACATCATTCACAACTATCTCGTATGTCATGCGATGTATGCTAAACGCTTTCATATCTATTATGTACGCAAAACCTTTATGCTCACCTTTACTTAATTGTATTGACGTTCTATTTTAACATATGTGGCAGGTTGAGGATTAGCATTGGATGCATTGGAATTATGCTTAGTTTTAGTTGTTTTAGTTTTTTTGTATTTTGAAACTCATGTATTAAACCTAGAGGATATCGAACCTGATTAGTGCTTATGAGAAAACAAGTTTCTGTAATAATTGTTTGGAATGTTATGTTTGATAGTATGGGATGTTAAACATTAAGTAATGTTGCTAGATAATTGTTATGGAATTCTCGTGAGACAATCTGGTCGCCTAGTGCCACTACCCCGATGTTTCCGCCATCGGTTGGGGTGTGACAGTCTTGAGCATTTGAATCCCAACACACGGTAGGAAGGTATAGGTCATCAAATAACGATGCCTCGTCCCCAACAAAGTTATCACTAGACTTCCTGGTATCATGGGTGATGTTTACTCTTCCACTACTGGACTCCGCTTTATTAGACGAAACGGGCCTGTCTCCGCCTGACCCGGGAACATCTATCCCGGGGGAATTAAACATCAGGGGAAGGGTTGTACCGGCAATTAGTGGGGTTGAGGCAGGGATGGTAGTGGCGACAACAGATGCAGTAAACACGGGGGTAGAGTCGAGAGAGCTGGTGGTACCCGCGCTAGCCTGGGATATGAGTTCAGCAAGTGAAATGCCCTGTGTGCCTGTAGCCGGGCATTGTCTGCAAAAGGCAGTGACGGCGGGACGGTTCCCTCCAAAGGAGCTCTTGGCATAGCACCTGTAAGCAATTACTGTCCATTAGACGATGAAATGTCAGACATTACACATATAAGGGGACAGAGATTTACCCGCGCGTAGTTGTTGGGCCGCTTTCGTTGCTTGAAAGGTCGCTAATGGCAGGACTTTCCACGCCTTTTTGAGCCGGGACCTGAGCTACTCCCAATAGAGGTGGGAGTCACACCCAAACCCCCGGATAACGCAGGCACATTGGTTCCCACAGGCATAACACTCACATGTTGAGTAGGTTTTTTCATAACTACTTTCAAGCTGGATATTTTCCTTTTTCCTTCTGGGGGCACTCCGTGTGCACCACTGGGGGAGGAGCGGATACCTCGGTGAATGACGTCACCACGGTGGGGGGAACAAGAAATCGTTCAATATGCACGGACAGCACGTTAGCCTTTTGCTCGCCCACCACGCGATCAGTGGACCGTAAAGCGGCATTCCAGGGAGGATCCACAAAGTCGAGTAGTGACCATTCACCTATGCCAATTCGTCTGGTTAGTTCAGGCGGTTAAAGAATACAGTACGAATACAGTAAGAGGGAAACGTCGCTAAACATTGTCAAATCTTTGAAATGCTGGGTAGAATCGACTGTCACGCCATAGCAAACTCATCCCCACAAGTACCAGTGCCCCCTCAGGTATTACTTGACATTCAGAGGGGTGCAGGCATAGCTTCTTGTACAGGGCATTCTCCGCGTACGTATCGACGGCAGGGCACTCATCTGGGTATTTTTCTTTGGCACCCATGTCCCTCCTGTGCATCTCGCCAGGGATTACGCTAGAGTCTATGTAAAAGAATTTCTTTTTCCAATCTTTATCCCGCGAGCTAGCTGGGACATTTCTCAAACAACAGATATCTGTGTCTCGGCGATCAAATGTAAAGAACGGAGATTTCCAAACAAGAACGAAGAAAGCCCTAACACTAGAATCTCAGGTTCGTGACCTAAAGCCAGAGAGGCGAACTCGAAGTGACGAAGCTTCGCCAATCCTAGAGGATGCATCTGAGAAATGTGAATTTGATATTCGTCTAGAACAGACTTACAAAATTTGGTGGTTGGCAACCGGAAGTTGCAGAACTTGAAGGAATCACTGAATAGAGTAATTTTACCCTGTTTCAGTGGGAACGCTGTATCTTTCTTTGACGGTAAAACTGGATTCCACTCCGGTCTAATATCATAATCTTGCAAAAGATTGTTGAACGATACCATTCCCCACCTGCAATACAAGGCGTCAGAAATCGATGGGGCTGAGGAGGACTCGGCAATTTTAGAAGCCATGGGGTGCAGTCAAGAATTCGAAGGAGATGAAGCAACAGATTAAAATGATCAAAGCCCTAAGAGGCGACCTATTTATAGAAAAAGGGAAAATGATCTTTCGAATTCAAAAATGCAAACATGATGGGAACACGTGTCAAAATAGGGCAAGTACAACTGTCATCCTAATGATGACCTCACTGTCACCTCCTTTCACATCACCGCCATAATTCAAATCAGCAACGATACTTCTAGTTGAGACATATGCACTTACAGGGGGTATTTTGGCTGACTCCATTTTTAGTCCGATTTCATGAATTTCATTTCATAACTTCGGACTGGGGGGACATGACGAGGTATGACCCGGAACGGTTAACCCGACCCGGTCATTACCTATTATTTTATTATAAATATACAATTACACACGTTTATTCTAGAATATTCTATTCTACGGATAAACCACGTAACTAAATCCCTAATATTTTGGGAAGATCATGCAAATCCCTGACTTATCGGAGCCCATCCTAAGTTAGAGGAAACCCTAATGGTAAATTATAAATAAAGGTAAACATCAAAGGTATGATTCATTCTACTCTCTCTCTCAATATACATTATTACTCCCAATACCGAGACTTATTCTCACCCCGGATGGTGGTTACAGGAATAATCCCATTCCTGTAACGAGACCTAACGGTGTTTCTATTTTGCAGCCAGCTGTTCGGGTTGTTTTGGGTCGAAGTTCTAGTTGGAGCCTTACCGATAGGTCAGTGTTTCTTCAGGCACAATTCCAAAACTTTTTATTTGTTATGAAAATACCTATAATTATATATTCATATAAATGGTTTACTGTTAACAATGTAATTGTAATATCCAAAAGCAATCTTGTTCCAAAATAGGTGAAGAAGATTAGAAAATATTCGCACGGGGGGGCCTTTTTTGTAGAGAGTTTTGATCAGGAGCTGGGTTTGAGTTGGGACTTAGTATATAAACATCATTATCTTGAAAGAACTCTAACCCTACGAATTTTAGAGCAATTAAGACGAATTTTGGAGTTCAAGAAGCTGAGATTGAAGGTTTCGAAGCTATTGGTTGAAGATTTGAAGGTCGGAGATCGAGTGGCTCGTGTTTAAGCATTCGGGTTTCATCGTTCTTCTTCTCCTTTCGATTCAAACAATGTTTTCCGTTGATTCTTTGATTTACGTTTGTTTATTCATGATGTATTTTGGCTAAACTTATCAAACTACCTAGACTAGGATGAATTCATAAAATATTTGGATTTTTTAATTGGTTTGACTATTGACTATGTTTTGTTAATAAAGTAGAAAACTTGGTAACATTGTTTTGGTGTGTATGATTATCTTGATTTGTTTGATTTCACGTTTATTGTCTTCACACATGTGTTGATGAATGTCTTTCATATAATAGGTTCGTGTTAGCTTATATATCTTCGTGTTTATGTTCTTTATGGTTAATTGGTCAATACACCATAGGAGAAGATACGTGAATCAAGTAGGTCTAGGTGGTTAACTAATCTTAAAATCTGTAAGGCAAGAGATTAATGGTTTGTCTAGGTTGTTAGATCACTAAAGTTGGAATCTTTGTAAAAAGACCACATTATTTCACCTTGTAATCCTTGTTAATCGAGTCAAACCAATCTACCATAGTTACCTTAGATTATTGCACCGTGCGGGTAATTGTTAAATTAAGGTACTTTATTAACATAATTGGAAATCCGTAAGGAAATCCATAATTAAACAACTTGTTAGGTTTCCACAGATGTCTCCTTGAGAAGGGTTGAGGGTCCTGTTCAGTTACCGAGTGAGTTTAGCATTCCAAGATCCCGGTTCCATAACTTAGTCAAACCAATAGAAAGACATGCCAGGTTATGTAGGATTCCAGTCTAGGTAGTTATTTCATCACCATCTAAGTAAAACTCAAAATTCTAGTCTGTATCTCAATTCGTTTGTCTAGTTAGTATTTAATTTAATTGCAATTTTAGGATTTTAGAAAACCCCTCTTAAAATATAAAAACAATTAGTCATGTCATTCATTAGGTCTAGTGAGTCTAATTTACGTAATTAAAAGAGTCTCGTGGGTTCGACTTCCGGACTTACTTTGTTTTACTAGATCGGCTTGCTTGCCGGTTAGTAGTTTAGTCGAGTTCTAGAGAGTCTATAGTATAACTTAGTGCCTATATTAGGTTAATTTAATTGTTAATTAAGAAACTGCTTTTAGCACATCAAACTGCCAATATGTGTGAGCCATGTCAGCAGAATGACAAGCATGACAACCTACCGCCTGTCGCCGCACCAACCCGCCTGCAAGTCCCAGTAAGAAAGTGACACAGACACGTCACCGATGTACTGAAAGGTAGATGCCAAATCAACAGCCAGAAAACGCCATATCCATAACCGCAATACCAAAAAAGATGTTTTTTTGTACAATTTGACACCACATAGTGACAAATTTTTTTTTAATATGGTTATCATTAGCACACGTCATCCTCCGTAGCACAAATTTCCCTGAATCAATAGTCTCGGTCTGCACATGCAAAAAAGATGTACGCATACTAAGACTATGGGGCTTGTAAAGGAATGTACCGAAATAGGTTGTTGATCACATCGTCAGAGACACATGGCGAAAGGTTAGCCGTACGGAGATAAAGGAAGTGTCACACTTTCTATCTTATGATAATCCCGTGCAATGATGATCATCCCCATGCACATCCTGAGTGATGCAAATCCTGAGTGTGGATTCCTTTTCCACTAATCAGAGCAAGGATGGCGTCGGCACACCCATGCACACCTTGGGCATAGAGTGTTCCCCACCTATAGGAGCATGACGGGTGTGCTAAAACGGTTAGAGCCGTGGGGACCATCTCACATGAAGTATTGGGACGTCTAACCAAATCTACTATAAATAGCAGGAATATTTATATCTCACAGGTAGACATTCTTTCACTCTCTGACTTTACTCAAAACCCTAATTTCTCGAAAGAATGCTTATTCTCACGCCCGATGGTGGTCATAGGGAGGAATCTTATCCTGTGACGAGACTAACAGTAATCTTCTTTTGTAGTTTGCTCGTGAATAACCCTCATAACCCATCTTAGAAGTATTTTGTTGGTGGAACAGATCTGAGTCATTTCAGGCTAAGATTTGATTCTTGGTACACCTTTGAATTGCCTTTATTTACCACGTAATATATCAATCTATATGGTGATATGATCAAAGATTTCTTACTGTGTAGATTTAAGGTTTTATTGTTTAAATAGATCCAAACTAAAAAAGAAAGAAGTTAGTTTCTTTTAACTGAAGCAATTATTATATTTTATGACCCCAAAGGAATTGGTTGATTGCAAAGGCCAGCACTTAAAGCGTTAAGTCATTGTCCCGTCAAAGAAGATATATGTCATCTTGTACGTTTATTTTATTTTAGGGGAGACATGATGATACACTAAATAATCATAATAACAAAATCTTATAAAGTATTGTAATGTACAACTAATAAATGCATTGGATCATCAGTACAAACTGCATTCCACCAAACCGAAACCGATTTCATGAATCAGATCTTAATATTATTTTAAATTCAGAAAACTTTCCAAGTTACATCAAAACAGAAGGTAGCCGGGCAACAAGCTGCGCCGCCAATCCTTTCTGAATTGCAAACCCTAACCTTCAAAATACAAACCCTTGCCCCCTTGGGGTTGAACAATTGCTGTAGACGACCCGTTGAACCCTCGTCAAGAAGTGGATAGCTTCTGGCGCTAGGGAGCCAAAAGTATCAAAGGCAAAAGGGACAAAGACATGTTGGTTCTTTGCGCAAGCTTTAGCGTGCTTATCCACTTTCTTTGATTCTGCCTTTCTTGCCGCTTGTCCAGCTACAAACCCGTTTTCCCTTAAACCAACCAAAGGGGAAACCCACGTGAGGTCTACACAAGCATGTTTCCCCCCAGCCCAGCCAAAGACGAGCAGATCCGCTGGTCGTAGAGTAGATCTCCCTTCCATAGGGTCCGTGAGGAAATTCACAGGGGCCTCTTTCTTAGCCGAAATCCCAGCTCTTCTTAAGATGTCCCACAAAGCATCACGCACCCAGTGGGAGCTCTTTACAGTGAACTGCATGCTCCCCGTATTTATCCATACAAGCTTTACGACATATCGGACAAGTTTCATCTTCCGGGTACATAGGGATCATCAACCGGTATTTGAGAATGGCTCTATATTCTACTGCAGACATACATTGTCCCAACCCCTCAATTGGTATAACGGTCAAAAATTCCTGAGCATGGGGACCTTTCAGGCACTCAAACACCGCCTTCTGGCGGAATGACAAATCAAAAGCTTCTCCCAGGCTTTGAGCAATTTTGCTAAACAGAGCATTCGCCAAAGTTTTTTGTGGCTTCGAGGGGGCGGTGTCCTTATTAGAAAAACCGCCAATATCCAAGTCTGGGAGAGAGATATTTAAGCGTTCAAGCGCCTGCTGATAGTCCAGGTCAAGCCCGACGACCTCACAGTTTCGAAGGATATGATCCTGTAGTTCCTAAGACTGAGCTCTAGACGCCACAAAGGCATAAGCCCCAATCTCGAGCTGAGAAGAGGCCCAAACCACCTAGACGCATTGGCAAAGATGCCAGACGCCACTGGAGGTCACCAAAGAGGGGGCCGCCACCCACTACTATGTCTTCTATAGACTCTCTAAGGCCATCATCGAACCGAGATACCGCATCCTCCATAAAATGCGGTTGACAAGTCCGCAACCCAAAAAGTAACTTAGCGACCCCCATGCATGACCTTAGCAGAAGGAGTTCACATTGGGGATCTTTCAGGCAGGGTAAGAGTTTCATGAGGTCACCCCCGAGGCTCGCCGCCCTGCCAACTCCTCAATAAAGCTAGGATCCCGACTAACAGCTCCACCAAGGAGCTTAATCCCCTTCTCTGGTATACCGATCCCTCTCGGGAAAAGCCCATCTTGAACTTTCCGCCTGTCGCATGTCGGCCAAAAAACCTCTGTTTTTTTAATGTTGAGATAAAGCCCTAGAGATGGCCACTCCTCGTTGATGATGTCTAAGGCCTTAGCAACCTCAGAGGCGTTGCCGATAATCGTTCCATCATCCAAGTACCAAGCATAAAACGGGAGTTTACAGCGGTCCTGAACCCGGAGAATAAGGGGATGAAAGGCAAGGGCAAAGAGAAGGGGCCCCAAGGGATCTCCTTGTTGAACTCCGGTAGTAGCCCCAATACACTCGTTACCAACATACAACCTAGCAGGCTGGGCGTAAAGAAATTGGACCCACCGATAGATTGACGGGCAACGCTGATAAACCTCGTGCAGAAAAGCTGTGCGGTCGACCGTGTTGAAAGCATTGGAGAAATCCACAGTAAGCAAGGCTAAGGAACCATCTGCATGAAATGAGTTGAGAAACATGTTTGCACTGTGAAGCACCGCCTCTGCCCCATTTGGCACCCCCACCCCAAATTGATAGTCACCCAAGTACTGGGTCATTTCTTTCCCGACCTTCTTCATCGCCACCTTTGAAACCAACCTTCGCCAAATAACCCCCACAGCAATAGGTCGAATTCCTTTATCAGGCTTCAATAAGGGGGTGAGGGGGGCCGAGGCAACAAACTCAGCAAGCACCTTAGGGCAGGATCCCCCAAGCCATAAGTTAACAACTTCAGTAATGCTCGTAAGCAAACCTGAGGAAGTCACCGAGCCCTCGACACCAATAGCATCTAGCAGGTGTTGGGCCCGTATCCCATCTCTGCCACATGACGTCCCTTTAGGAAAGGATCGAATACATTTGAGTACACACTCCCCATCAACAACAAGAGTGGGTTGGGCCAAAGGGTTGGAAGGCAAGGACGGGGGCGGCACCACTGGGTGTTTATCAATAAGAGCTTTCAATGTCGAATCACCTAGAGGGGCAATTCCACTAGAGCATAGGACCTTAACCGCAGCTGTGAAATGTCCATCCCTGACTTTCCAAAGACATTGCATAATATTAGGGTTCCTTTCTTTGACTTCCTCTCTCCTGCATTCTCCCCTTGAAGCCCCCGTCTCCCCCACGCTATCCAATAGGGAAGAGACCAAATCATCAAACCCAGACCCATCTTTCCAAATTGTAAGCGCGTGTAAGATGTTACTACAATGTAGAGATTTCATGTTCCCTGACCTTCGCTCTTGTCTGGAGGATGGTCTAACCTACCGCAAGGTGCAACGCGGCAGTAAAAACAATTGGACCCAATTGTCAAGCGATCCTGGCGACGCTACCACTTTGCGCAAAGCACCTGTTAGAACCTGAGCAAACAACAGCCCGGAACTGGGGGGAATGCTTTTAACAATCTGAATAGGGAGGGAGAAAACAAGCTCGAGTAGGTTAGCATCACCTCCGAGCCCTGCTGGGTGACGTGGGTTTGTGTCAACCACCACTTGACATGGTTTCCGGATCCCAACAATGAAATCTTCAACATCCCCCGAGATCATGGCAAACGACACGACCTCATTATCATGCTTGCATCCCCTACTGAGTGCATGCATCACCATGCACTTTCCACATAACCATTTATCCCCTTCCCTAAGAACTTCCGCAACATCCAAAAAAAGGTCCAAGTCCTTGAAGATAGCCTCCTTCAAAGATAGCTTTCGGTTTTCTGTCTTGAGGTGTGTGCTTTGCATGTGTTCAAGTAGGCGAAAAAAACCCACAGACCCCGGTTTGCCATCTTTACATTCGTGGAAAAATTTGAAAGGGCAGGTCCTTAAACCACTAGCAGAGCCCTGCACAGGGCCCACTGACTTAACGTTCCGACCCTCTTTCGTAGGAGCCATGCGCGTATGTTAATTGCCACCGAAGAAAAAACACACTAACGGTACACCAAAATCGTGATGAGTTGTTGGGGGTAGAAAACCAGTAAAATTCTATACAAGACGAAGGAGGGCAGCAACCGCGGGTTGCCCACCCTCTAAATGGTACCCCACATAACCCCTTACCCCATGGCGGATAGTTAAAGATTATCACAATCTAAGCACCAACAGAACCCTAAGACTCATCGGGAAGAAGATTTGCCTTGTGATTACTTGATGAGATGATAATCACTTAAGCCGATCTAGATGCCAGATCGAATTATCGATCTCTGATTACAGAAAACTTGTGGCCTTCTCTCTTCACCGTTATGGCCTTGCAATTTCTTCGAAAAGTAAAAAATTCAAACACAGAAGAAAAAGATAAATTCAATTGAATGCAAAAAAGAGAAAATAATAAAGTGTAACTTTTGAAAGTATCATTTAGGATGACATAAAAGAAAAGTCCGTAAGGTTAATCTTTCAGAGAACAAATTGGCAAATAGTACTTTCCACAATTGATAAAATCATAATTATCAATTGCACTAATTGTTGGTGTGTACTTTTGCACTAATTGTTGATGTATACTTTTTAAGTAATTTTTTTTAATCAATGAATTCATATTTTTCAAGTAATAAATTACAAACAAGTGGAAGGTAAACGAGCAACATGCAGGTATTTTGTGATGAAGGCCGAAGCACGTGCCTTTAAACTGTTAATTGGCATTCTATTTCAAAATTTTGGCTTACTTGTTCCATACTTTTTGATACTTATATTGTAAATTGTTGGTACATAAGTTCCCAATTATAATATATATCTTTTGATGATGATAAAATTAATACAAACATGTGAGTTGAATAAAGAATATACAAGCTACATATGGTCTTAGTCAAATTCCTGTCATGGCTAACCAACTAAACTTCTTACAAGCAGAGATATACTCATCATCTCCATGGTCAATACAATGGTCGAGTGGTGTATCGACCTCCAACAGTGTATAGTCAACAAACAACCAATGACTTTCAACAGACTAACTGCCATTGATGTAATGCTTCCAAACGTGCAATGATCGTCAACTTGCTGGACAAACTCTTCAAATCTATCAAGTATAAGAATTTAGGTTAAGCATAATGAATGTTGCCTTCCAATATGCGCGGCCCTGACATTGATCACAGGAATTTTTGTAATCATCTTTTTCACTTACGTCTATTTTGTTTAAACACTTTTGCACATTGATTTGTAGATGAAGTAATTAAAGAATACACAAACAATAAGGCTTCAAAAATAAATAAGTTAACTCGGTAGTCCAAGAAACTTGAATGGGTCATTGCTTTTATTTTCCTTCACACTTGTAAGTATAAGATATCATTTTATGTATAAATGAAATTACATTTGTTTGCTCACCAAGTGGGTTATTGCCACGTGGAGAGGGTCATATACAAACAAGCTAACTTTATTATTATTATTATTATTATTATTATTATTATTATTATTTTAATTTTGAATAGTTAAGTGAGAATGGAATTATCAAGTAATTAAATTAAAAGGAGCGGAAGCAACGGGTCTGATGATGACATCTCTCTCTCTATATCAGCTTTTTTGTGATATTGATGAACGCAATAACGCGGAAGCACCTTTGAACATTCTTCACATCTTCATTGACTTCAGCAATATTTTATTTCTTTATTAAATATAATTTTAAATTTCATTTTTTTTTAGTAATATGTGTGGGGTTGAGTCTGCTGACGTCATGTTCTAGATAGATGGGGTGAGTTTACATCATTCATCAGATTAGCTTTTTGGTTTTAAGTTTGGGGAAAACTGAGTTATATGAAGATCTGGTTGTTGTTTTCGTTTTTATTCCAACACTTGGTTTGCATATGATTTACCCAAGTAGTCACTTAATTGTTTCTATCAAATTAAATTCTAGCCCATATGATATACTACATACATCTGGTCTACACTCACTCAAGATCCTCTTTTAAACACGACACTTTTCATTCAGGTTTTAACTAATTAAAACACATCAATCAATTTCCATTCTCTTTATGTCTAATCTTACAAACATATTAATTATAGGGTACTAAACTACTTTACATAAATTTTGTGGGAGGTAAAAAGTAGATATAGTAATAATAATAATAATAATAATAATAATAATAATAATAATAATAATAATAATAATAATACTAAGAGGATGTATGATTTAGCATAACCTATTTTTAAGGTTGATGAACACTTTGCTTAAAGTAGAAAGAAAAGAAGGATTGTTTTTAGGAGAAAAGCACATGTAAGTAATAATAATAATAATAGAATAGAAGGTGTATGATAATTTAGGTTGGGGCTTTCAAACTGACTGACTGACTATTATAAGTATCTCCTCCCCTCTTTCCTTCCACCTTCACTTACATACACTTCTCTTTCTTTTCCCCTCACTTTACAATCAACCAACCAACCCACTCTGACTACTTATTTAAAAACTCAACTTTATATATGCTTATTGTCCATTCATCATCCAAAGGAAGATCATCACCACTTGGACACATTCACTTCCTAACCTTGTTTTGCTTTGCTTTGCTTTCCAAATGGAAAAAAGGCCTTTGATGAATGAGCTAACTCAAGGCAGGGATCTAGCTAACCAACTTAAAGGCCATCTTGATAAAACCTTATCAGCTCAAACCTGTGAGTTCCTTGTTGAAAAGATACTTTCTTCCTATGAGAAAGCACTTTCTATGCTCAACCCTTTCGATGCAGATTCTTATTCCCCTAATCACTGCACCAAGAAAAGGTCAGTTTCTTTTTCTTTTTCTTCTTCTCTTACACCTTGAGGGTTGTTGTTTTATTTAAATTTGGTGGTGTTTTTACAGGAAAACAATGGACAAATGGAGTGAACAAGTGAAAGTGTGTTCAGGGAACATGGTGGAAGGCCCTCTTAATGATGGCTATAGTTGGAGGAAATATGGACAAAAAGATATCTTAGGGGCAAATCATCCAAGGTTAGTAAGTAATTTACAAACTATAATTAAGAATTTAAGATTAAGAGGGAGGGAGGGAGCTTAAAGAATTATTATTTTTTAAAGGTTTATTTCAATTATCTACACTAGAGTCTCATACTACTTGATCTTATCTACATGGAATCTTACTCACTGCCACTTGTTTATTATATACACTGCATTGGCCCATCAATATTCATTCAATTCAATATATATCAACCAACAAACCTAAGTTTTGAAATTTAATAATAATAGTTGAAAAAGCAAGTTGATTTTCTGTTACACATAAAGTTGGCTCTCAAATTTATGGTTGGTACTAAATTTATTGTTGGGTGGATTACAGGGCTTATTACAGATGCACTCATCGAAACGTTCAAGGGTGTTTCGCGACGAAACAAGTACAAAGATCGGATGAAGATTCATCGGTGTTTGAAGTAAGTTATAGGGGAAGGCATACTTGCATCCAGGCGACTCAACTATCGAAAGCATTGGAGAAAAAGCCGAAGAAAGAAGAAGAAAGTATCGGAAAAAAGTGTATGGATCGCACGTTTAGCTTTAAGGCTTATAAAGGGGGAGAGGAAGGCATGTTTCCTTGCTTTTCCTTTGCCTCCACACCAATTGAAACAGAGAAGTTAGAGAATCTTTTCTGTGATTTTAACCATAATTTGCAGAGTTCAGATTCTGATCTTAGTGACATCATCAACTCGACGCCAAACTCAGTCACAAATTCGCCTTTCGGGGGTTGCGATTTGAACTTGGATCTGGATTTTGATTATGTGGATTTTGATGTCGCGGACTCTGAGATGTTCGTGTAGATTACAATTGTTGCTGCTACCTCATCTAGTGGAAGAAGAGAGTAGATAGGAGGGAGGATGCACAAGTTTTTGTTTTGTTGGTTGGTTGGTTTACTTAGATGATGATATGTTTAGTGTAACTTATGCACTCTGCTATCTTCTTTTCTTTTCTTTTCTTGAATGTAAATTATTTTTCAAGATAATTGTATGTTTTACCAACAAATTACTAAATAAAATTGATTTTGTAGGGCTAGTGGTATCCATCTCTGAGACACTGTATAATACTATTTTATATACTTGGTCAACATTATTTTTCGATGGTTCTAGCAACTTGATACATACAAATTATTTAATTCACCTAGAAGATTTAAATGAGCGTAATAAGCTTATTCAGGGAAGTGTTGTCTTGGCCGGTTTATATTGACACCTATTTAGGACAACATTATTGGTGGTTTTGTGTTCTTGTTGCTATTAGGTGGCATGATATGGGCTCGGAGAGGGTTTGGTGGTGAATATCACCAAAAAGAAAAAAAAAAAAACTACATAGACATAATTAGTTAATTATACTAAAAATGATAGACATAATGTTTAATGAAGGACGTGCAATTGTATAGCTAATTGTAACTATATACAGAAAGTCATCCTAGTTAATACGTCTTTGACAAACACATAGACATATCAAATACCTAAATTTACTTAAATTATTAGCTAGTAAAAATAACAAAAACATATTCATATCTAATACAAACGAAAAAAAAAAATGATATTGAACACAATGGCTCCACAAATCTTACACTCTTGCTTGTGAATAGAAAACAGCAACAATTAATTAATCGATAACTATAAATTAAAAAAGAAAAACCACCAACCAAAATAACAACTGTGCGGCTCTTCTTCCTAGAAAGCAACTGCCGTTCTTCTGTTGTGCGATGTGATCGAACTGTTGCCGTTTTGTTTTTAATCTCCAGCCGTCTGTCTTGCTTTTGGGCCTACACCACTTCAACTCATAGCCCAACATGTTTTCTTTTTATTGTAGCCCACTTAATATGTTAATAGTCCAATACCCCAACCAATCAAATTTTTTTTCCTGAGTTTGGCTTCCTCTCGGGTTTTTTAGCTGCCAATTAATGAGTAAATAAAACTAGTAATATGTTCCCGCGTGTTGCGAACCGTAAATTATTTTTAAACAAACGTTAAGCTACCCACCCATAAAGGTTCATCAATTCGTTTTTGAGGTTTTTTTTTATAAAATATCTTGATTTAAATGTTTAGTTCAGTGTTGAATTTAGTGTATCATATCACATTACTTAAATCAACTTTCTTTGTTTACTATCTAATTAATAATCAATTTTCTCAAGATCAATTGAATGAAGTTCATCATCACAACCGTTGAGAAAAATATATCAAAGAGGACAATACAACAAACTGATCGAAAACAGAGGTTGTTGAAATATGAACAATATACTTATAAAGTCAAAACTAAACATTTATTACAACCGGATAAACCATCTCCTTTGAGAAAGATATGGTAGAGAGAGACACACACAAACTTCTCACCGTCAGCATTCACACCGGGTTCATCACCACCATTCGAAGGCTGGTTGGCGAACAGTAGCCGGAAAAGCTTCTCAACCCCTCTCTCTAGATGAGAACACTTTGAAATTCTAGAGAGACCATTTTCAGTCTTTATGATGAGAAAGATATGGTAGAGAGAATAAAAAGTTTTTTTTTTTTTTTTTATGTTTTAAAGGATGAAAGGTGTGATGATGAAATTGTGAAGACACGTATTCAAGTAATGTTACGTGTCATCAATAGAAAACATGTTAGATGGCAGTAAAGCACTTGTTGGAAATAGCTACAGTAAGCCCAAGTCACAAACAAAACAACTAATTAATAATTATTTATAATAGTTCTAAAAGATAATAAAAATAACTAAAGAAAAACGGCTTATAAAAAAATGGGTGAACCGGGAATCGAACCCGGTTTCCCCCGGACACACACGCACCACCAACACCACTACACTGCACACACTAGATGTGCATAAGTTAGAAATTTAAAACTTATATTTTGAAGCTGAGCGAAAAACCTGCAACTAACTGGATCCAACTTTGCGTCTTTCCTTTCTTTTTGTGATCTCCGACAACTAGCACGAGAACTGTTTTTGGCAAATTCCGATCAGGATAGCTGTCATCTCTGCGATAAATGGCAATCACCCAACGCGGTTTCCTAAAATCGAACCCAAGCACCACTCTATAAATACCGAATGCAGCCCCCTCGTCCAAAATCGCTCAGTCTTACAATTCGTTCCTCCACTCTATAACCCTCCCCCTCTGTCACCGGAATCCTCTGTTCGCCGGAAGTCCCTGTTCGCCGGAATACAGCAGGAGCCGAAATCAGTCACCGCCGGTTAAATCAATTCGGTAGAATTTCTTGATACCTTGTTATAATATTATCTTAATTATCTCATTTAATCGTTTAAGGGAATTTGGAGAATGGTTTTAGGCGGGTGGATGTTCTGGGTAAAAGAGTTTGAATGAAGAAGATGAAGTGCAGGGGTGTTTATATATATTTTACAAAGTGGGTTACAATCGGGTTAAGCACCCAGCCCAACTGGTTATATATATTTACACTTTAAATCTCTTTTTGAAATCCACCTTTTCTGTATAACTTAACTAGTATATAAGTATATCATAAATGCATGTATAGCCGGGTTAGACACCCAGCCCAGTTGGTCGGGCTGGGTGCATCACACCGTCAAGACTCGGGTTCGAGTCCCCTGGTTATCACCGGTTCGACTCAATATAATCGTTTTTTAAATTTAATTAAAATTTAATAAATCTAAGAAGTGTATAAGTATAATAAAAATCTAGATTCTTTCGGGTTAGACACGTAGCTCAGTTGGAAGAGCTGCGTGCACGCAACCGTGAGGTCTCGAGTTCGAATCTGTACACACGCATGCTTACCACACTCATCGAACCGGTCTGACACGTGTCATACCGTCGTTTTTTGTTATTATTTATTATTATTATTATTATTATTATTATTATTATTATTATTTATTTTAGTTTATTTCTATTTTTATCCTATTTTGTTTTTACTTTTCTTTTATCATTTCAAGGTTTTATTAAAAAAAAGGCTTATATTTAAAAAAAAGAACACATAATTATAAGGGTTTTAATATGTAAATAAAACTCACAAAAATAATCTAAAAACTTAAACAAAAGATTTTAACCTATTTATTTACGAACTATCGCGTTATTATTTTTAGGTTAGTATTTTTCCGTCGGTTAAATCCGCAACTCGTGCGCTCTCATTACCACTCAAGAATACGCACCCAAGGTGAGTGAATCTCTACAAATTCCTCGTTTTAATCACGTTTTGAGGTGTATCATGTGTCGTACCATTTCTTAATTTTATTTAACACTTGTGCTTATATCATTTCGTGATCAAATGTGTATTGCTTGTAATGTGATTTATATGTGGATACATTTTATCATTTCAGTGCACTCATTTCATTAGGCTCATCAGTTCCTCGTGGGATACGGGTTGAGCATCAGGTGCCTCATTAGATCGGCTCCGTTTGATTGAGCCTTGATCTCAGATACATCATCATTTATGTCATATATTCATTCAATGTGGTTTGTGATTTGTTACATTATACATTTGTTCACATGTGATTATGCACAATCTTATTTAAACAACGATAAAAATGATATACTTAAATGGTTTATCAAGGTTCACTCGCCAACTTTTGTTGACCCAAAATTTCCTCTGTTTTACGCATGATACATGTGATCAAGTTGAGGAAAGAAACACCTAGGATTGCCTAGAAGAATAATCAAGTTATTTCGTTGGAACAAGCATTTAGATTATTATTTGTGTTTGTATGAAATTTTGTTGGATATTTGAAATTTGAATTTAATAAATATGAAACTTGTTAGTAAATATCATGAGCTTTGGTGATAACCCAATCATGCCCCAACTTCTATTCCGCTGCGGGTCGGGGTGTGACAGATTGGTATCAGAGCTTGTGACTATAGGGATATAGGATATGTTATTAGACCTTTAGAGCCTATACCATAGTTGACTAGATTTAAATTGTTTATGTGTTACATGAAAAATTCATGATGTTTATATGTTTCATGTTTATATTCACACACAACATTATGCAAACATTCTCACAAGTACATGTTAATATGCAATGCTCATCATAGATCATACCCTCATATCATATCATATCTATGAAAGCACACACCTCACAATTTCACAATTTCCGTTATTTCTTTTCAAAGATTTTTGCAATATTTTCATATTTTTCAAATCACATCAAAGTGAGTTTTCACGACGGGCATGTAATAACTGGAAGGGTACGAATACCGGTAGTCGGAACGTCCTGTCTAGATTTGGCATTCGTATAAATCCAAATTAAAAGGACCAGTTTGCCTACCTGGGGACTAACGATGAGAGTACGAAGGACCTATTAGGCCAAAGCATGCTATACCAAACATCGTGTGAACTAACCCCACTTTGAGTTATCATTGTGTCCACACCTGGACACCCTCCGACCATACATCTCGCAATCATGTTTTACGATTTTCATTCGGGTGGTGCGAGTGTTAACCCGCCGACACCAATGTGAATCCTACCAAGCCCAATAGCCATGGGGGCCCACATGACTACACAGGCAATGGTATGGGGGACGTTTGGAGGCCTAAACATGAGCAAACCCAAGACATCCTATGGATGTAGCTAAATTATTTTCAGTTATGTTGTTTTCATTCTTTTTACGACACATGACACCTAGGAAATTCTTAAACTCACAATCTCCCTACATATATTCCTGTAGATGTCGGCTAGGCAATTACGTGGAGGTAGAAGGTCAGGAAAGTCAAACGAACGCTTGGTCACGCAAATTACTAAACAAATGGCCGCAGTGCTTCCTGACATCGTGCTACAAGTTCAGCAAGCCCTCACTGCTAATCTCATTAACCCTCCCAACCAAGAAGACCAAAGCGTCGTCAACCCTCCTCCCAAAACCCCTAAATGCACCTACAAACACTTCAAGTCTTGCGATCCCCCAAAATATGAAGGGACTGAAGGTGTCACCGCTCTCCTCCACTGGTTTGAGGAGATGGAAAACACCTTTCTCAAATGCGATGTAACATTTGTAAAAAATCGGGTCTTCAAAACCCGCTCCGTTTTGTAATCAAGTACCAAGTTATAAAAGTTGCATTAAATATTTATGATTATTTTGAGTTAAAACGATACATAATTAATAAATAAACTAAACTATAAAAATTATATTTGATAAAAAGTTAAAATAAAATAAATAAAAAAATATTTGAAGCTGCCGGGACTCGAACCCGGGTCAGCCAAGAAATACTTCAAACAACTTAACACTCACTTCCCAGACCACTCCGCCACAATGTGTTTTCTGTTAACTCTAGGAAAACAAATGAAATTTATACACAAAATCAGTTTAACCGACGGCGCCATCTGAGAAACGGTAATCGGCAAACCAATCGTCAAATCGTTGTTTAATTCACATGTTCAGCTTATAACCGATGTATGACGGTTTTCTAATCAAGTTAGAATTGATTGAACTTAAAGTTTCATCATTTTCGGTTTTTGAAACCGAAAGTTCATCAAAGTCCTGAATAACTCAAGCTTCTGATAATTCTCGCGATTCAGAGCTATCATATCAATACTCAATTTCAATTTCGTCGCATTTTTGGACCACCAGATCATCTGAATCAGTTCGCCGGAAAATTTCTGCAAGTCACCGGAAAACCGGGACTCACATCCTCCCGGTATTTCCTCCGACTCTTTCTGTTTAAATCATGTGATTAATCAGTCTCTAACACAACTCCACCATCAGAATCAATCCTAGTCAGCGTTTATCGAAAATCTTATCTTCGTCGGAAAACTTCTGAAACTGCCGGAATCACACTGTGAACTGGTATGATATCCTAAACTTCTTTTAAACCTTGTTTAAGTGACTCAACTTCATAAATAATCGATCAACGCTGTTAATTGGTTTCAACAGCCGGAGTTCACTTTCAGTACCGACGAACCTCCGCCGGAATTCTGTGAACAACATCAATCGGTATATCCTCTTCCTTAAACTCCCTCCATTCTCTACTTTTAGATTACTGTTAATGTCTGAAAATTTTATAAGTCATAAATCAATCATAACAAGTCGGAATATGCTGTCTGTGTAAATCGATGAAGAAGATGAAGACACAACATAGCATAAGATTAATTAAAAACGGTATTTTAAACGGGTTAGACACACAGTCCAGCGGTGGACTGTGTGCAAATTTCCACACACACACGTCTCGAGTTCGATCCCTGCTGCACGCACACCTTGTTTAATAAAATGCCTTTTTGATCAATAACTAAACCGGGTTAACGGAGATAGTTGTTAAGTATAATAAAAACCGAGATAATAACCGGGTTAGACACACAGTCCAGCGGTGGACTGTGTGCAACATGAACTACACGTCGCGCGTTCGAAACCCGTCACGAGCACCAGTCCGATTGAATTAAAATGTTTTTGCAAATAAAGGAAATTCGGTTAAATCGAATAAGTGTATAAATATAATTAAAAACGAGATTAGTTCGGGTTAGACACGTAGCTCAGTTGTTGCGTGCACGCGAACGGGAGGTCGCCGGTTCGAATCTCACCCGGCGCAGAATTATTCGCTGACCGAACCGGTCAACGGTCAACGCTAAAAAAATAATATTTTTTTTATATTTTTATTTATTTAATTTAATTTAAAAATCAATTAAAAATACTTAAAAATAACATTTTTAAAGATAGAAAATAGCTATAAACTCACAACAATATATCTAAAAATTTCATTAAAATCCTAAATAAAATCCATCCATTTAATATATTTTTCCATTATCATTTAGGTTAGTATTTCTCGTTGATCCGCTCATCTAAATCGTGCGCATCTCACCATCTCCAATCCAACGCACCCAATGTGAGTGAATCTTACAAATTCCCCGTTTTAATCACGTTTTGGGGTGTATCATGTGTCTTTGTTTATATACATATTATAACTAAACCATTGTGCATACATCATATCATGAACATGTGTATTCTGTTTGTTGCTGTTAAGTAGTTATTATTGGATGCAATTTATTATCCAGTACATGCAATTTCATATGCCGCCGCTCCCCATTTATGAGCGTTGAGCATGTTCCCCATTTTATTATGCGGTTGAACCTGGCGTGCCCACATACGATCGGCTCCGTTTGATTGAGCCTTGATCGCACAGTTCATTTTACATTTTCAGTACATGCAATACGATCGGCTCCGTTTGATTGAGCCTTGATCGCACAGTTCATTTATGTTATTTATTGTATGATATTGGTATGTTCATGTATGCTATCAAGTGTTATTGTATGTTATAATTGTAACTGCTTTTTGCCATTGCTTGACTACTTACATTTGCTCATTTATGATTATGCACAATTTTTCATTGATAAACTAACCATTAATTCATTAATAAATGTTTATCTAATAAGGTTCACTCGCCAACTTATGTTGACCCAAAAACTCCCATTTTACACATGATACAGGTGAACGAGCAGCAGCTAGGAACACATAGGACTTGGATTAGAAGAATAAAAGGATTTAGTATTGGGATTGTTATGTTTAGTTTATTTCCTTTGTATTGAATGAACATGTTTGGATATTTAAGAATGTAACTTTGACTTTATTAATTATGAAACATAATAGTAAATGTCATGTGCTTTGGTGATAACCCAATAATGCCCCGACTCTTATTTCCGCTGCGGGTCGGGGTGTGACATGCGACTGTCCTGAGGCCTCCTGAGGACCGTAAGGTACGTTAAGCGACTGGAAGATTGTTTGGGGTAGCCCTTACCTGGTGGAACACGGAAAAAGGTAAGCGAGGTGTAGATGATGCCATGGCCTTATCATGGGAAGAATTAAGAGAGGCCATGACAAGACGTTTTTGCCCTAGAAGCGAGATTAAGAAGCTTGAAGATGAATTCTATGCTCTAAAGCAAAAAGAAGGGGATCACACCTCCTATAACAAGAGGTTTCTTGAGTTGAACCAAATGGTTCCCAATCTATTCACCCCATTATACCGCTTAATTGAACATTACATTCGAGGCCTCCCCTCGAAAATCCAAGATTCGGTTTTAAGCACTTCGCCTGCAACACTCGAAGCCGCAATGGAGTTAGCTACGGAACTCACTGAAAATCGCATTAGAAATGGCAATTTTAAAGATGAGAAGAAGAAAACACCCACTAAGACCTCAATTCCAAACCACTCAGGTTCATCCTCGAAGTTTGCTGGTAAGAGGAAGCGAAATGGCAAGAACTTTGCTGTCACCCAAACCAACCCTCCCATCACTGCTGCTCCAATCACCCAAGTTGCCCCTTCAGCCACACCGTTCAAAAGGCCATACACTGGCCCACACCCAAAGTGTAACCGTTGCCAATACCATCACCCTCCTGAAAACCCTTGCCAACATTGCACAAGATGTGGCCGTGCGGGTCACACTATCGAAACCTGCCGTACCCTTCAGCGATCAAACCGCAGTCAACCTCCAACCCAAACCCAAAATCAAATGGTGGGCCAAGTCCAACAACCCTTACTTCTACCACCTGCACAACTCACAGCCCAACCTTACTACCAACCCAACTACCCCATGATGCAATCCATACGAGCCTGTTTTAATTATGGGGACCCAAACCACTTCAGGAATACTTGCCCACGCCTGGTGAACATCATCCATGCCCAAGCTCAAGCAAACCCGGTAAACCAAGCTAACCAAGCTCCTCCACCTGCTAGTGGAAGAGCTTTCAATATCAACGCCAACCAAGCCAGGGCTGACAACAATGTGGTCAACGGTACGTTTCTCGTAAATGGTAGTTATGCATCCATATTATTCGATACTGGTGCGGATAAGAGCTTTGTGCCTTTAGAATTCGAATCTATTCTCGACCAACCTCGTGATAATCTCGTTGAATCTCTGACGGTGGAAGTTGCTGACGGAAAACCCACTTCATTAAATTCTATTATACGCGATTGTACTCTCACCCTAAATGATCACGATTTTTCAATTGATCTCATTCCTATGAAATTGGGAAGTTTCGATGTTATCATCGGCATGGACTGGCTCAGCCAGCATCACGCTGAAGTGGTGTGCCATGAAAAGTTTATTCGTATTCCTCTCGCCGACGGTCAGACACTACGTATCTTTGGGGAAACTCCTTCGAAAGGGCTCAAATTGATGTCCTGCCTTCAAGGCCGAAGTTATCTTCGCAAGAATTACGTCGCATTTCTAGCTCACGTCGTCAAGAAGGAAGGCAAGGAGAGGAAGCTCGAAGATATTCCAATTGTGAAAGAATTCCTACAAGTTTTTCCCGACGACGTTTCAGGACTTCCTCCTGTGCGAGAAGTCGAATTTCGAATCGATCTTGTGCCTTGCGCTACACCGGTCGCAAAATCACCCTATAGGTTAGCCCCATCCGAGATGCAAGAGTTGGCCAGTCAACTGCAAGAGCTGACTGACAAAGGATTCATACGTCCTAGCTCATCGCCTTGGGGTGCGCCCGTTCTTTTTGTGAGGAAGAAAGATGAAACGTTTCGCATGTGCATTGATTATAGAGAACTCAACAAGTTGACGGTTAAGAATCGCTATTCACTGCCTCGTATTGATGACCTTCTAGACCAACTTCAAGGCGCCACCTATTTTTCCAAAATTGACCTTCGTTCTGGTTATCATCAGCTTAGAGTGCGCGAAGAAGATATTCCAAAAACTGCCTTCCGAACTCGTTATGGTCATTACGAGTTCATGGTTATGCCCTTCGGTTTAACCAACGCCCCCGCTGTCTTCATGGATTTGATGAATAGGGTATGCAAACCCTATCTCGACCGTTTCGTCATAGTCATCATCGACGACATTCTTATCTACTCCAAGTCAAAATCCGATCATGAGCGACACCTTCGACTCATTCTTACACTCTTAAGGACTGAAAAGCTTTACGCTAAGTTCTCAAAATGCGAATTCTGGTTAAGAGAAGTACAATTCCTTGGTCATGTCGTCAATGACAAAGGGATTCATGTCGATCCTTCGAAAATCAAAGCAGTACAAGAATGGCAAGCGCCACGCACCCCTACTGAAGTTAGGTCATTTCTTGGCTTGGCTGGTTATTACCGACGCTTCATTGCCAATTTTTCCCGTATCGCCGTTCCGCTCACGGCTTTGACCCACAAGGGAAAACCCTTCATTTGGGGACCTAAGCAAGAGGAGGCCTTCCAAACTTTAAAGCAAAGGCTTTGTGACGCACCTATCCTTACACTCCCTGAGGTTGCGATGACTTTGTGGTTTATTGCGACACATCAGGAAGGTCTAGGCTGTGTATTGATGCAAAGAGGAAAGGTGATAGCCTATGCCTCTAGGCAACTCAAAGTTCATGAGAAATTTACACCACCCACGACCTGGAACTTGGAGCCGTTGTGTTCGCTCTCAAGATATGGAGACATTATCTTTACGGTACCAAGTATGAAATATACACTGACCACAAGAGTCTCCAGCATATCTTCAATCAAAAAGAGTTGAATATGAGGCAACGAAGATGGGTCGAACTGCTCAACGATTACGACTGCGAGATTTGGTATCATCCTGGCAAGGCAAACGTGGTGGCTGATGCGCTCAGTCGAAAGGGATATGCGAACTCTATTCGTCTTCTACGTTCACAAATCATAACCGATATAAAGGATCGAATCCGGGCAGCTCAACATATCTCTGTAACGGAAAATGATGTACGCGATGAGCTGTCATGTGGAGCTGAACTCAAAATTGAAACCAAATCCGACGGTATTCTATATTATTTAAGCCGCATATGGATTCCCGATAGCGACGACCTTCGTGATTTCCTCATGAATGAGGCGCACAAAACACGATACTCTGTACACCCAGGAGCCGATAAGATGTATCAAGACCTACGATACACTTACTGGTGGCCTGGCATGAAAAAGGATATTGCTGTTTTTGTTTCCAAGTGCCTTACATGTTCCAAAGTGAAAGCTGAACATCAAAGACCTTCAGGGCTTCTAGTCCAACCCGAAATACCTGTATGGAAGTGGGCAAACATAACCATGGACTTCATTACCGGGTTACCTCGCACCTCCAGTGGGTATGACACCATATGGGTAATCATTGATCGTCTTACAAAATCAGGTCACTTTATTCCGATTCGCGAGGACTTCAAGAACGAGAAGTTAGCTCGTATCTACATCAACGAGATCGTAAGCCGCCATGGTGTACTGTTAAGCATCATTTCAGACCGTGATGGTCGTTTCACTTCACGAACATGGCGAGCCGTACAAATCGCTTTGGGTACACGGTTAGACCTTAGCACCGCCTTTCACCCTCAAACTGATGGTCAATCTGAACGCACCATCCAAACCCTCGAAAACATGCTTCGAGCATGTGTCATAGACTTCAAAGGGAACTGATACGCTCATCTACCGTTAGTCGAGTTTTCGTACAACAATAGCTATCATTCAAGTATCGGCATGGCTCCTTTCGAAGCTTTATATGGTCGTAAATGCCGATCTCCAGTATGTTGGCACGAAATTGGTGAAGCGCAAATCACCGGACCTGAATTGATTCAAGAAAAAACCGACAAAATCCTTCAAATTCGAAACAATCTTCTAGCGGCTCAAAGTCGTCAAAAGAGTTATGCTGACAAACGACGAAAGCCCTTGGAATTTGGCGTTGGTGAGCAAGTACTTTTGAAAGTATCACCGTGGAAGGGAGTGGTTCGTTTTGGCCAAAAGGGCAAGCTAGAACCACGCTATGTAGGACCTTTTAAGATACTCGAAAGAGTAGGTCCTGTAGCCTACAAGCTTGACCTACCAGAAGAACTCAACAGAATGCATCCCACGAAACTTGAAAAAGTGTCTCGCTGACGAAAATCTCCATATCCCTCTAGAAGACATTCAAGTTGATGAATCAATGCACTTCATGGAAAGACCAGTGGAAATCATGGATTTCGGTGAGAAGCGTTTAAGGCGAAGTCGTATTCCAATCGTCAGGGTGCGTTGGGAGTCAAAACGAGGGTCTGAGTTTACTTGGGAACGTGAAAACTCGATGCGCGAAAAATACCCGCATCTCTTTCCAGTTGCAACCACTACTTAAATTTCGGGACGAAATTTCTAAAAGTAGGGGATACTGTAACATCCGTGTAAAACGGGTTTCGAAAACTTGCTCCTTTTTGTTCAATAAAAGAATTTTTTTGTATATGCGTTTAGTTATTTATTTATATAAGGATAAATTTAGTGTTTAAAAACAAATTAATAATCAAATAATTAATAAAACAAAACAATTAATTAATAATTATTAATAATAGTTCTAAAAGATAATAAAAATAACTAAAGAAAAACGGCTTTTAAAAAAATGGGTGAACCGGGAATCGAACCCGGGTTCCCCCGGACACACACACACCACCAACACCACTACACTGCACACACTAGATGTGCATAAGTTAGAAATCTAAAACTTATATTTTGAAACTAAGCGAAAAACCTGCAACTAACCGGATCCAACTTCGCGCCTTTCCTTTCTTTTTGAGATCTCCGACAACTAGCACGAGAACTATTTTTGGCAAATTCCGATCAGGATAGCTGTCATCTCTGCGATAAATGGCAATCACCCAACGCGGTTTCCTAAAACCGAACCCAAGCATCACTCTATACATACCGAATGCAGCCCCCTCATCCAAAATCGCTCAGTCTTACAATTCGTTCCTCCACTCTATAACCCTCCCCCTCTGTCGCCGGAATCCTCTGTTCGCCGGAAGTCCCTGTTCGCCAGAATACAGCAGGAGCCGAAATCAGTCACCGCCGGTTAAATCAATTCGGTAGAATTTCTTGATACCTTGTTATAATATTATCTTAATTATCTCATTTAATCGTTTAAGGGAATTTGGAGAATGGTTTTAAGCGGGTGAATGTTCTGGGTAAAAGAGTTTGAATGAAGAAGATGAAGTGCAGGGGTGTTTTACAATCGGGTTAAGCACACCAAACACATGGCGCCGGTTCGAAACTCTCCTCACACACCGGCCGGACACTTTAAATCTCTTTTTGAAATTCACCTTTTCTGTATAACTTAACTAGTATATAGTATATTATAAATGCATGTATAGCCGGGTTAGACACCCAGCCCAGTTGGTCGGGCTGGGTGCATCACACCGTCAAGACTCGGGTTCGAGTCCCCTGGTTATCACCGGTTCGACCCAATATAATCGTTTTTTAAATTTAATTAAAATTTAATAAATCTAAGAAGTGTATAAGTATAATAAAAATCTAGATTCTTTCGGGTTAGACACGTAGCTCAGTTGGAAGAGTTGCGTGCACGCAACCGTGAGGTCTCGAGTTCGAATCTGTACACACGCATGCTTACCACACTCATCGAACCGGTCTGACACGTGTCAGACCGTCGTTTTTTGTTATTATTTTATTTTTTTATTTTATTATTATTTATTTTAGTTTATTTCTATTTTTATCCTATTTTGTTTTTACTTTTCTTTTATCATTTCAAGGTTTTATTAAAAAAAAGGTTTATATTTAAAAAAAGAACACATAATTATAAGGGTTTTAACATATAAATAAAACTCACAAAAATAATCTAAAAACTTAAACAATAGATTTTAACCTATTTATTTACGAACTATCGCGTTATTATTTTTAGGTTGGTATTTCTCCGTCGGTTAAATCCGCAACTCGTGCGCTCTCATTACCACTCAAGAATACGCACCCAAGGTGAGTGAATCTCTACAAATTCCCCGTTTTAATCACGTTTTAGGGTGTATCATGTGTCGTACCATTTCTTAATTTTATTTAACACTTGTGCTTATATCATTTCGTGATCAAATGTGTATTGCTTGTAATGTGGTTTATATGTGGATACATTTTATCATTTCAGTGCACTCATTCATTAGGCCCATTAGTTCCTCGTGGGATACGGGTTGAGCATCAGGTGCCTCATTAGATCGGCTCTGTTTGATTGAGCCTTGATCTCAGATACATCATCATTCATGTCATATATTCATTCAATGTGGTTTGTGATTTGTTACATTATACATTTGTTCACATGTGATTATGCACAATCTTATTTAAACAACGATAAATTGATTTACTTAAATGTTTTATCAAGGTTCACTCGCCAACTTTTGTTGACCCAAAATTTCCTCTGTTTTACGCATGATACAGGTGATCAAGTTGAGGAAAGAAACACCTAGGATGGCCTAGAAGAATAATCAAGTTATTTCGTTGGAACAAGCATTTAGATTATTATTTGTGTTTGTATGAAATTTTGTTGGATATTTGAAATTTTAATTTGAATTTAATAAATATGAAACTTGTTATTAAATATCATGAGCTTTAGTGATAACCCAATCATGCCCCAACTTCTATTCCGCTGCGGGTCGGGGTGTGACAGAGAGAGAGGGGAAGTGTAAGATACAATAGGCCTTATCGTACGCTCGTACGCAATTGTGAAAACGCATGTTATAAAATCGCATTTTGATGAAATCGCATGTTGGTTTTTGTAACAATTTCGCATGTTGGTTTTTTTGATTAAATCGCATGATAAAAAATTAAGGCGCACGTTGGGGATGAAGATCTGGCGGTTCGTGTAGGTAATGTACGATAAGCCATTTTGTACGTTAATTGGCCCCTATATATATATATATTCTAGAAATTAACAATTTGGATGTGAACATTCTTTTTGGAGAAACTAGAATAGAATAGAATAGAAAGATGGATGTTTATTTTGGGACAGAGGGGTTTGTTTTGTGCAGACAAATATTAACCATGCACTCGTTAGCACTTATAATAATATCCAGTGACTATCTAAATCATTCGGATATTGGAAGTTACCCTTGTCAAGCAGGTGTCTGTTCAGTGCTTTAGTTATTGAACTTGTATTTTTACGTCTGGTCTGGCTATGTATCTATAAGCAGAACCGGAAAAGAAGCAAGCCTCACCTCAACATCGTTAAGCAAGTAGATGATGTTAACAGGTGAAAAAAAACCAATTACACGACCAAAAACCAGCCCCCTTGCCATATGATGTTTCCCAGCCACCCAAGAAAGTGAAAAAAAATGACCAAGTCAAAGCCCCAAAACTCGTCGGCTCTTCATGTTTATTCTTTGAGGAGTAAATTGATGAGTAAATCATTCCATGAGTCAATTGGCCCAGGCAAGCACCAGTGCAAACAATCATTTTGAACTTTACCATTCGGATCTTTCCCTTCAAACGGATGGAACGCACGATCAAACAGTTTCAAAGTTGACCGTTTGTATCCCCAGCCGCTTTCTTGAATTCTTCCAGTTCCACATTTCTCATTATCGAATCAATATCTCTCAACTCTGTCTCGCCTTCTTTGAAAGGAACCGTTCTGTTACAATACCCTCCTGAGTTCCACTCACCGTTCTCGAAATGATCAGGTGTTGTCGTCTGGAATAAGGTGTAAACCTTGTGGTCTGACTTTGTGATGAAGCCGAGAGTCGTCTGTAAAGCTCTACGGTACGCGTAATCAAACCCCAGCTCCGTTACATTTTCTATTTTACAGTTATGACACCCGACAATTGTGTTGTTCTCATAGTATACCGCTGTTTTCATGAACCATTTCCCAGCCGCGATCTCCACATAGTCGAATTTATCAAACTGGTTGACCCATTCGGAGTGGGGCTGGTCAAGATGGAGGTGGTCTGCACCTGAAGCATGAGCATCGTAGTCTTCGAAAATTTTGGCCTCGGTTAGAAAAGGCGACCAGATGACCGAAAGTGTAAAGTTATGTGAATGAAAGAACCATCTCATGCTTCTGTATTCCTTGTCATGATACACCTCAAGTGGCCGTTCGACCTGAGACAGAATGCATAGCAGTGATGCACATGATTGCGTGAGAGTGAATCGCCGATGAACGCCATGGATTTGTTCCTCATGAAACGAAGAAATGTTTTGGGGTCGAATTTAGGTAAGTTGCAGTCTCGGGGTCTCCACCTCCAGTATATGTAACCGGAATCAGGCCGCCCGTTCTTGATGCAGTTCTGATGATGCTCTATTGTGTCACAGGTGGTGTTGGTGTATGGTGGGCCTGTGGGATCCCTAACCCATTCTCCGGTGAATATGTCACAGCTCTCAGCTGAACCTAACCAGCAAAACAAAACTTAATACTAAAAACTGCATCATGGGGACAGCTGAACCCATCTGGTCTTTGTTAAGCCTGAACCGGGCCAAGGCTCACGTATGGTCCCTCAAGTGTACATGTGAGTTGTGACCCGCTACTCGTTAGACTATGGGGGTATGGTGGGGCGGGGGTTTGGGGCATGGGTTGACATGTGGGCTGAGTGGGCTTCACTAGCAAGACTCAAAAAATTGGAGGAAAAGAAATGAAGGAAGGAACACATACATACTGCTGGTGTGAGGCTGAGGTGTGGGAGGGGCATAATCTTGAGCAAGCTCAATTACCATCTCAGAAGAGGGGATGGTTGAAAGGTAGAGGCGATAAGCAGCACCCATAAGAATCAAGCAAACATCTTCAGAAACATCTTAAATTGCTTCTGGTTGCCCATCTCCCTAAACAACAATCAGAAGCAGATAGTGGCTGATATCCGGAAGAAACTGGGAATAATAATAATAATCATCATAGGGAGTCTGTCAGAGTGTGGGACATGTGTCTTGTGGTTGGATTTTAGTGTTCTTCATGGCGTGTATTGTCTCCCTTTCGGACCATTTCATTCATTCTAACCAACTTCAAACAATTATTATTATTTTAATCACTTCATCTTATATTACATTATATTATATTATATATTAAAAATTACATTCTTAATTAAAGTAGCTATAAAACTTTTAATTTTGAATTTAATTATAAAAGTGTAATCACATAGATTTAAGGTAATTTGTTGTTGAAAAAGAAATAGAAATATCAAATAAATTATATAGACTTTAAATACGGTCCATTCCTATTTTAGCTTCTTTTTTCATTATTTTTTTTATATTCTGTGTTTTAGGTTTTTTTTTAATTAAAATAATAGTTAAAAATGAATTTTAATATAGAAGAAATAAATACAAGGGAAGTTTTAAAAAAATAATATAAAAAATATTGGTTTCATGTAAGTAAAGATCGCTCTCATATATTTTTTAATGATAAAAATAATTATTCTATAATTAAAAGATTATAGAATTTATTTCAAGTAAATATTGTAATAATCTCGCATTTTGTGGTTTTTTATGTTATTTAAAATTGTTGTTTAAAACAGGTCATTGTTAATTAGAATAAGTATATGTGTGTGTGTTATAATTGCTTAAAAAAAGTATTATTGTTTGGGTTGTAAACGGGTTCTTCGTCGCAACGCGCGATGAGGAATTTCTAGTTATTTATAAGTCATATCTTAAGCAAACTTATTAACATGTTTATATGAAATAATTATTGGTTTATCAAAACGTAAAAACATAATTACAGAAAACTGGTTAAACATAGAACAAGACTCCCTACCCTTTTTCGGGAGAAGTGGAATGTCTTTGATGTGATTGATTTGCCCTTTTTTTGTATTTGGAATTGCTTGTCGGCCTCTTCTAGGCTATATATCTATATATAGAAGTTTTGTTGTTAAAAAAAAGTAAATTGAAGTTTTACACCCTGTAGCTAATATCCGGTATCAACTTTACACCCTATTTTGAAAATCAATCAAGTTTACGCTCCCTTTGTTTCCTGATAGAATCAATGTTGGACCCTGTTGTCTGATGACACCATATTTTTGTTTGCTGTAATGTGAAATGACAGTTATACCCTATGGTTTCTAATAACTAGCAAGTTTAGTCGCAGCATCAGGTTAATGATTCCCGCCTAAATTGCTTGTCCTTGCAAAGTCAAATGGCCAATTCAAGACTTGATTCACATAAGGAACATTATCTGTTTGGCCCTGCAAAGTCTAATGGCTAATTCAAGCCTTGATTCACATAATCAAATGACCAATTCAAATTCTAATGTCTAATTCAATTTGATTCACAATTCAAGCCTTGATTCACATAATCAAATGACCAATTCGGATTGTAAAGGCCAATTTTGTTTGATTCATAATTGAAGCATTAATTCACATAAGCAAATGGTCAATTAGAACAGACAAATATGACCTTGCAAATAACCATTATGTTTAACACACATATTGACTGATATACACAAACATTGGCTGCTGTGCACAGGCACAAACATTGTTCACAAACACTTTGACTTTTGTAGTCAAACACTAACTCCTAACACGAACCGTGTTCGCTAACTCTGATTATATACATTGACTGTTTGACCTTGCCAAGTCAAATGGCAAATTCAAGCCTTGAATCACACAAAGGAACATGATCTGATTAGATTCATGTCACACACCAAATTTCCAATCAAATCCTGGTGGGCCCGGTGGGGGAATATCGTGATGTAAGATTGGTATCGTCATAGTCAAACAATCACAGATAGCACAACGGAAGTCTTGGATTTAAAATATTATTATAAACGTAAATGCTCATCTAGGTTTCTCCTGGTCAGCTGTTTGTACTTTGTTGAAGGGCTTGTGTCACCGCCGCCAAAGACGACGACGAAACTACCCTATTTTTGTTTTGCGAAATGACCGTTTTGAGTATGTATGGGACACCTATTAGTATTAAGAAAGAAAAGTGTTAGATCCATTCCGTACAGTCAATCGGTTGACAATGTGACATGTATGTATGGATGGATGAGCTTGCAGCGGTTGGTAGTTGGCATTAATTAATTAATATGCATAAAAAGTCATGGCCATGACGAGTGAAATAGTTAAACTCTCGTACTATAAATAAATAAAATAGAATACATACATGGCTCAATTGATATATTGAAATGGGCCATTGGGGTAAGAGATCGACAATACATATATATAACCATTGTTGTATTTATCTGCATGGCCAAACTTTTAAGAAACCAAAAACCATCATAAGTCATGCTTATTTTATATTTTATAACAAATTTATATATAATGTTTTTATAAAAATACTTTTTATATAAATATTTAAAATGACAAGTACGTAAGGAAAGGAAGACATGAAGATTGAATTTAATTTTGTGAAGGATGGGCCGTACCTTACTAGGCCAGTCCTTTCTTTTATCAGCTCATTTGTATGGGCCCCATGTTGTTTCAACTTTCATTTGTATGCTAACAATGTTTGGGCCTGCCCAAATAGTAGGTTTGGTGTAGACTTTAGACATAGAAAACTGTGATATATATAGATATGGCCCCACGCATCCCTCCAATACCCCCATAATGGCACTGTGAGTCCCCCATAACCCCCCAATGCTTGTTTTGGGTGGTACTCTGAGAGATCAGGCAGGGATGGCATGCTAAGGCGTAACTATTTTTATTTTCATCCTTTTTTTTTTTTTCCGCAAACCATTTTCGCAAATTATAATAAAAAAGTAACTCGTTTGTCCAACAGTAAAAGTTTTAAAAATCAATAGTGATTTGTGTCTTGTTTAATAAACGTAGTTTTCTACTAGTGATTGTTGCTTTACAAAACAAAAGCAAAAAAGCAATTTATATTTTACTAAAACTGCTTCTTATGGGATAAAAAATAAAAATAAAAACTAATATAAATATATTAAAATAGGCATTAAAAAGTAGTTTTAAGGATGACAAGTACCAGTGGGTGACCAATGGGCAGCAAGCATATGGCCCAGGCCCTCCCTCCAGGGCAGTGGTTAGCATGTGGCCCAAACCAATGGTCAATCATTTTCATTTGTGAAAACTGAAATCTCCAAACAACGTCCACTTTTTTTAAGATTTCCTTCCAGTTGATGACATATAATATAAAAAACAGCATGGAAAGGAAGATATTTATTTATTTATTATTATCCTGAACTCTTGATATCTGCATCCAGTTTAATATAAAAAGGCCACACGCACCCACCCTGTTTTCCAAAATCACCAACAACAAATGTTCGTTCGTCAAAGTTTCTCTTCATTCACCAGGTTACTGTTTCTTATCATTTCATGCTTGATGATCATATGATATGATATTACTTACTCTGCGATTTGTAGAATGGCCTGTGTGTGTTGTTACGATTTCAAAATATAGATATAGATGTTTAACATACACCTTTTATTTGTTGGATCTGATTAAACAACAGTAAAGCTCCTGCTTATAAAATAACAATCTGTGAAGCTTTTGCTTAACTTTTGTTAGTGTTATTGTTAGATTAAACAACATTAGGGTTTGAGTTTTGCTAAGTAAGTTGAATTGTAAACTAGGAAGGTTAAATGAGTGTCCAGGAGGGGCAGGGGATGAGTTTGAGGAAGTGGTTAAACCATGAGGTGGTCAATAAAATAGAGCGATTGAGGATGTATAAACAGCTTGTTCAGCTTGTCGATTTGGCGCACTCTCAAGGAAATGCTTTGCCAGATTTACGCCTTTCCAATTTTATTTTGTTGCCATCAAATCAGATCATTTACTTCGGTTCTTCAACCGACTCGTCTTATGTAACCGTTGAACTCGAAAAACGTTGGTATGCTTGTCCAGAGGATCTTCTCGGTGGGGATCTCTTATCTGCAAATGTTTACAGCCTCGGCATTCTCTTATTTGAGGTCACAAATACACACACTCATATTTGTTAACGAAAAAAAAAAATCTTTATACTTTCTGGTTATAATGTTTTTGACATGCTTCTGTTTATCACTTTACCCAGATGCTTTGCTCATTTGTATCAGTGGAGATGCATTCAGCAGCAATTTCAGATTTGCATAACAGGATCCTTCCACCGACTTTTATTTCTGATAATCCACAGGAAGCTGGCTTATGTCTTTGGTTGCTTCATCCACACCCTTCATCTCGCCCAACAACAAGGTACTTGAACGTTAAGATACCCGATTGAATAACAGTTTTGAGACCTGTCACCTGTCATAGGGCTAGGTCATGTAATACAGCTTAGATATCAAAGTTATTTATGATGAAATGGCGGTTTGTATATGACATAAAAGTTGGGAAAGATGATAACATCTAATACTTGATATATGTTAAATTGTAAGCATATATACATATAGTTTTTCATACATATACATATAATATTTGAGCTTTGGTGCATAACATGTATGGTCCAATCTTTATCAGATCAAATTAAGTTTAGGATCCGACATACTTGTTCCTACTTGTATCAGGGAAATCCTAAAATCTGAACTATTAAGTGGAACGAAAGACTTGTATCCGCAGAGCACTTATTCTGTGATAGTTGACAAGAGTAAAGATGTCGAGTTCGAGATTTTACTTGATTTTCTGGTTTCACTAAAGGAACAAAAGGAAAAGCATGCGTTGGAGCTACATCACTATATACAAATGTTAGAAACTGATGTGAGTAGTTTTCAGCACAACAATGTATCCAGAATGTTTAATGACTCAAATATGTTGCAGACAAGGATGAAGAAATATATCAGCCAGCTTGAAAGTGCTTATTTTAGTAAGAGGTCACAACTCCAACTTAGTGAAGCTGTCTCTAATGAACGGAATGACCTGGACTTGCTACGGAATCGTGAAAGGTGTTCTGTGGATTCAGTTGGGGTCAGGAAACATAGCATGCAAGAGAAGCATGTTGGTTACGGTGATGATTTTCTGAATGGTATATGCAAGTTCATAAGATATAGCAAGTTTGAGGTATCTGGGATGTTAGAAATTGACAGTCTGCTGAATTCTGCAAATGTAATTTGTTCTTTGAGCTTTGATCGCGATGAGAACTACATTGCTGCTGCTGGTATCTCTAAGAAAATAAAGATTTTTGAGTTTGCCTCACTTTTACGTGATTGTGTTGATGTTAATTATCCTGTGGTTGAGTTGCTGAACAAATCAAAGCTTAGCTGCGTTTGTTGGAACAAGTACCTTAAGAACTCTTTGGCATCAGCTGATTATGATGGTGTGATTCAGGTGTTTTTTTATGGAGAGATATATTATGTGTAAAGTTTGTTTTTTTGTTTTAGAATCAGCAATAGTCTAATTATATGGCATAAATGAACCTCAGGTGTGGGATGCATGCACGGGTCAAGTACTGTCTCATTATACAGAACACCAAAGGAGGGCTTGGAGTGTCGACTTCTCTCATGTAGACCCTATGCAATTTGCTAGTGGAAGCGATGATTGTTCAGTGAAGTTATGGAGCTTAAACAATGTAATCCTCTCGTTGACCATTTGGTAGTTAACTTTGACACAACTCAGATTTACAAAACTTTTTTAGAGCTTGCACTTTAATTTTGATGAAGATACTCGTAGAGCATGTATAAAAGCAAATGCACACTTTATGTCAATACTTTTTCTTTGAAACTTAAAAATGGTGAAAAAATATTTAATCTTCTTATTCCAGTTCTAGCTTTTAAGTCGTAAATCCAATATGGCGTAAATCAATAAAGTGACAGATGTACGAATAATGAATTATGTTATACAGAAAACCTCAACATGCACAATCAGAAGTGGCGCCAATGTGTGCTGTGTTCAGTACTCTTCATGCTCCTCACATATGTTGGCTTTTGGATCTGCTGACTACAAGATACGCTGCTATGATCTTAGACATACCAGGATTCCCTGGTGCACGCTAGCCGACCACCAGAAGGCTGTAAGCTATGTAAAATTTTTGGGTTCGGATTCCCTCGTGTCTGCATCCACCGACAACACACTAAAGCTTTGGGACCTTAAAAAAACCAGCTTAGAGGGGACCTCGACTGATGCTTGCTGCATGACCTACAGAGGTCACACCAATGAAAAGGTAGACACCCATTTCAAGCATTTAACATTTTTATCAAATGAGTTTGTTGACCGTTTTCTTTTAATCTTACGCAGAACTTTGTTGGGTTATCTGTTCTGGATGGATATATAGCATGTGGTTCTGAATCCAATGAGGTAATTGGCCATAATCATTAAGTAAGTAAGCACTATCCAATAAGTTGGGTCTATAACTAAGGGTTTCTTTTCTCTTCAGGTTTTTGCCTATCACAAAAGTTTCCCAATGCCTATTACCTCCTACAAATTTGGATGTAGCGGTTCCATCTGTGGTGATGACGGCAATGCTCAGTTTGTTTCAAGTGTTTGCTGGAGGGAGAAGTCGAATATGATTGTTGCTGCGAATTCGGGTGGAAGTGTAAAGGTGCTTAAAATGGTGTAAAGAGCAAGAGGAAAAGAAAATTGTGCAGAGAGTAGCAAAAGACAGATATCTATATGGGAAGCATTTGCTACTGCTATTGTGAATTCTCTAGCTTTGTAATGATGGGCTTCAAGAATTAAGCCTAATGTTTGCGCACAAGCATAAGTTGTTGTATAGTGTATGCATCTAGTCCCTGGTGAAATATCATCAATGGTGGGTGTTTCTTGTAAATAGATATAGAAAAAGGTGATTGTTTGTTGACATGGGTGTTTGTATTGGCAGGAGTCTCCCACTTGATAAGGAAAGATGGACAGTCCAATGCACCCTAAGGAGCTAAGGAACTTGTTGCGAAGGATCCACCATGGGGTGGGTGAAGAGAAGAATCCTGCATAATCTTGGTTTTTGATCTGATACATAAGGTTTTAGTCAAGTCGGTGAGATGTTTTAGTTGAGAAGGGAAAAGAGGCCTTTCGCTATCGTTAAATTTTGACACTTTTGCATGTCTTGGTTTTACATGAATGTTGTTGGAACTCGCCACAATAGATCTTTTTTGCTTCCCTAATATCACTTTAACCTCTCAAAACTTTGAGATTCTTACTAAATACCAGTACTACTTCAATTTTACTCATCATTAATATTAATGCTAATATGGAAAACCACTATTTCACAACTTAACAATATATTATAGTCAACTCTTTTCAGTTCTAACAAGTGAAACCCCATAGATTAAACTTAAAAGCAAGCATTGTGAATTTTGACAAGTAGGATTTTAACCATAATAGACTTGAAATGACGATTTGAACTGGCCAATAAGAGTTTCTAATGTTTGAATATACTTCTTTAAGCGTTTTTAAACTTGAAAATGACATCGAAGATGATTTTGGTACCTTTTAAAAGGAACGCGTCAAGTTGAAATTGGTTAAGTATAAATGAATTACTCATGGAAATAATGAAATTTGTCATAAGGCATTAGATTACAATAAGTGTCAAATTCAACATGGTTATTGAAATGTGAATGAATCATAAGTGTTCCAACTTCCAAGTGTTTTTTGAGTCACTAAGGTGGAAGCTAAACTTAAACTTGTTGAGGAGTGTAAATAGAGTTCTCAAAACAAAGTCTAAATTAAGATGCCCATTTCAAGGACTTGTGTGATTTTAATAACTCAAACTCTTCGATTTGTATGCAAGTGTCTAATTTGGTAGATTACTGGTTTGGGTAATTTATATACCCAGTGACGGATTCAGAATTTTTTTTTCTTATTGCTTCCAATTTTTGGGTGGTCAAACTATCACGACCATACGTCTTAATTTTGGGTCGGGTCGGGTCGGGTCGCAACTTGAGGAACATAATAAAGACCTAAATTTCATATCAAAATTCCATTAGTGTTGGCCCTATAATTCAAATTTAAGAAGAAGAAAATAAAATAAAATTGCCTAAGACCTAAAGTTTATATAAAATAACTATCATATAAAAACCACAAATCACAACAAGTTCATGTCAAATTTCATCATATATTAAGTATTTGAGTCAGACACTTATGCAAAACATTCTGAATGAATCAAACTACACACATGCCAAACACACTTAATGAATCAAATTACAAACTTATGCCCACGTAGACTTAAAACCTAATCGTTAAAACCGTCAAGAGAAAACGCAACATGTGTAACCCGTGGGTATACTAAAAGTAATACAATATTACTTTGACAACGAAATGGTTCTTTAATATTACCATCTTCAACCATCTTTTTCTTCTTATACTAATCACTTGATTTTAAGGTAATAACACACAGACATCACAACATCAAGCAATATTAGGCAACATGGTGTGATGACTTGGGTTTGGCTTTAAGAGCTTAAGTATCTGCTGCTTGGGTGGGGGTTTAAATGGAATCATAATTTGGGTTTAGATAAAACTAGAGGGATTACCCGCGCTCTGCAGCGGGCTTTTGGTCTATCGGTTAGTTCGATTCGGTTTGGTACGATACCAACACTCCATATAACAAACAAAGAAAATATGTCTAAGAGGATAGCAACACATGTTTTACATCGATAAAAAATAACAAACTGAATACCGATATCGATGTTGTTCGACTGGTATCGGTTCGTCACTGAACCGAAACCGTACCTGCATTCATAAAAAGAATCAACTATATTTGACACTTTCGAATAAGAACATTATCAGATCATAGATAAAATAAGCACGTTCTAACTGTATGTTGGGGGAAAAGAAAAACGGCATTACTTTACAAAAAAAGTAAATATATAAATAAAAACTAAAACGCAATTCATAACATGTTTTCGAGTAAGATTTATATCAGGACGTTGTAACAACGTACACAAAATTTTATCATATCTTAATAATTATAAAGGAAAAACAAAACAAACTTTAATGGTGTTCAGGGGTAGAAATAAATATTTGCTATAGAAAAATAACTATTAAACTTCAGGTGTTATAGTAACTTTATTAAAGTTTAGAGTAAAAACGTACATGTACGGTGGCAAAGCGAGTCAATGTAGTAATATTTACAATGGTTTTTATTACACAAAAAATGTATAAATGTAACTTAAACAATAAAGTCATCTCTCTACATCGATTAGAAACCAAATAAAACAAATACCGATACTGGTTCCGATACTGATACCGGTACCGATGTTGTTGGTCGGTACCGGCTAAGTTCGTCATTGTACCATTATTTAGAATACAACTATGTTATAAATAAAATATACATAGGAATGTTAGGATAAAATTTAATGTAGTCACGTGTATAATTTTTATATAAAAAAAGTAACGAACCAAAGTTATATAAAAAAAACTATAGGTTAAAATATATCAGTAGTATAAGGTGTCTATTTATAATATAAATATAAAAGTAATAATAAAAGAAATTCAAACAGTTTTTAATTAAAAGCTAAAGAAAAAAGAGAAAAAAAAAAACATAAACCTGGACCAATCAAATCTTGCAACATGGACCAATAATAATATAATACTCTTAATCAATCTTGCAAATGTTATATTGATAATGGTGACTTATGTTTGGCTTAAGACCTTTATTTGGGGTTAAATGGAACCACAATTTGGGCTTAGATATATACAGAATTTAAAAGAAAATAGAACTTTTCTACAAACAAATGATAGAGATGAGAATCGAACCCAGATCTCTCATCTAAAAACACATGTCTTACCTGTTGGACTCCTTTTCAGTATTGTTTATGGGTTCACCCTCATATTATATTTATGAGTTCACTTTATATTTGTTATCTCTATTCTTAGTAAAATATCGAAATTCAATGGGTTCCTAGGAACCGTACTAGTATATGTAGATCCGCTCTTGTATATACTTATTTAATGTGTAAAAAAGCCTCAAGATCTTATGTGTAAGAAGTGCATGATTAAATTTGCAAGCTAAGACTGGGTTTGGAATATAACTATTTGATTTTCGGGAATGTAGAGTGAAGACTTACTCTCACATAGTTGTACAACTAGATCTAGATTGATCATTTTAAAAGTTTAGTATTATAAAAATTCAGGTATTCAAACTCATTACTAAAAATAAATGAGCATACTAATAAAAGTTGCCATCTTAAAACTTTTATTTATATATTATACACTTATGACATGATACACATTTCGAACACAAGTTATTATTATTATTAATATTATTATTATTATTATTATTATTATATATAATTTTGGAGATGAAATGAATAATGGAGCGTTGCTAAAATGAGTCCATCTCTCCTGTGCTAAAATAGAGTTGCTAAAACCGGTTAATTTCAATAATTGATTTGGTTAACCAATTATATTGGTTAATTTGACTTTAACCGGTTAACACTTTAACCGTTTATTTTTTTTAGTTGGTCTGTTTAATTACTTTAACCGGTTATTATCGGTTAATAACCGTTATTTTTGCTTTTTTTTAAAAAAAATTGTGGTTAACCGGTCCACCGGTTAATAACCGGTTCCTGTACTAGATATTTATAACCTGTTACTAATCGACAGATAAAATTAACCACTAACTGGTTTGGGTTTCGGTTAATAACCGGTTTTCTTGCCCACCTCTATGCTAAAATAAGCTATCCCTCTTAATTGGTATTTTTTTCCAACCACTTTAAAAAAAGGTTTCACAACCGTTAAGTTAGGCTTCAAAACGTTTTAGTAGTTTTTTTTTAAAGTGTTTTTTTTTTTGTTTTTAGTTTTCCCTTTTTTTTCTTGTTGCGTTTTTTATAATGTTTATCATTGGTCGTTTTGAGGGTATTTAAATTTTTTATTGTTAAGGCCAATGGTGTAGTTTCTCAGGGGTCCTCGAGCCCCTTATTTTTCGCTTCGTAATTTTAATTTTAATGCAAATTTTGAATTTTTTTTAAGCGTAAAATATAGGATGTTGAGAGATAGACATTTTCTGATTTTTGGTGTAAGATCGGCTGCGTTTACATTATATTATGGCTTTATTATTCGGCTTAAAACATAAAAAATCGAAAATAATAATATCATATATTGAGAAATTGGTTGATTGGAAATGGAACAAGTTGCGCGTAAATTAACATAGCTTCTTCTTTTTCTTCTTCTTCTTCTTCTTCCTGGGGTGGGGTGTGTGTAAGCAAATCAAATCAAATCAAATCAAGGATCGTGGGAGAAATCGCCGGAGAATGAGATGCAGTGGTACGTCGTAGCATCGCTTCTCACTCTTCTCACCAGTTCTCAGGTACCTTTCGCTCTTTTAGAACCCTAATTTCTATTTCCTTAACATGAGTGGTATACAACTCTTCAATTCATGCTTATAAGTAACCTCCTACTAAATCTGTTTTGCTTCGTAATTCAGTATCATTTTATCAATGCACATTTGCTTAGGTTTATGTGGATCTAGATGTTCATACACTCTCGATCCCTTCCTATTTTGTATAAGTCACTTCCTCCTTATTAGGTTTCAGCTTTAGTTAGTTAGTGCTGCACTGAAAATTTCACACTATTTATTTATTTTCGATATTCACCTTTCTATGTAATACCATAATGAGTGGTTAAATTATTATCAGTCATTGTTAATGTCTTAGCTATTAGGGGTTTTTGGACACTTGAAGGGCTGAAAAAAGTTTACAAGTTTTTTAACTTTGTGATGTTTGGTGTTCATGGCAGGGAATTTTGACTACATTGTCGCAGAGCGATGGTGGATACAAGTATGACTACGCAACTATTCCTTTTCTTGCTGAGATCTTTAAGGTATTTCTTATATTGTTCGTGTTGGTCTACATGGGGTAGTAGTGAAGTAATCCACTTGTAAGCAAGTATTTCTTTTTTAGGGGTTTGTGGATGCTTGATGTGATATTGGCTTCTACAGTCTCAATGTATGTGGTATAGCTTTTTTAGTGCGGAACAATTAACTGGGTTGCTTATGGATTGCAGCTTGTGGTATCTAGCATCTTCCTCTGGAGAGAGTGTAAGAAATCGCCTCCTCCAAGAATGACAACAGAATGGAAGAGTGTTCGCTTGTACCCTATCCCCTCTATTATATACCTCATCCATAATAATGTTCAGTTTGCCACCCTCACATATGTTGATACATCCACATATCAAATCATGGGAAATTTAAAGATTGTCACTACAGGAATATTATTTAGGTAACTTCCCTGCTATTTTGTCATTAGGAATTCATATAGCAATTCATATCATAAGTCTGGCCCCTCAGTTGAACTAATTTCAAGCTTTTAATAGTATTTGTTCTGAAGTCGAATTTCTTTTTTTATGCTTTAGGTTGTTCTTGAAGAGGAAGCTATCCAATTTGCAGTGGATGGCAATAGTTTTATTGGCTGTTGGAACAACCACAAGTCAGGTGCTACTACCAGCATTCACGTTTGTTTTTGTACCTTTTGTACCAATCATATGCCTTCCCCTTGATGTATTTTCTATTGTGCATAAGTTCTTAGCTGATATAAACTATGTAGTTAATATCCCGATATATCAACCGATATATCAGTGATATATCGGTTATCGGTCCCTTGCCGAGATATCGATACAAATTATCCGTCAAAATATCGGTACCGATAATATCAGTGGTATTGACCGATATTTGACCGATATTGGACCGAGATTTGACCAATATATCACCGATTTTCCTGATATTAGTATCTTTCTTCTTAGTCCTACCATCTGTCTTTCTTCTTTTTGCTGCTATTAGTGTTTTAAGTCTTAATTGTTACTTGTTACTATTAAATGTTAGTTTTTAAGTCTTAGTTCCTACTTACTACAATGTGTTTTTTTTTTAAGTTGCAAAAGTTTAATTTGTTAATGATAGGAGAGTATACTGAATTGTTAGTGTTAGATTGCTATATATAAAAATTTAGCATGATACTAAAATTACCGATATCCCACCGCGATAAACGATATCTCAAATATCGGTCCTTGACCGATATCCGATATTTTACCGCATTAACTACTTAGGATATAAATGAGAAGATTTTATTGAAAATACATAAAATAGTCTATTGATGGGTCAGCTGTACAGACACTTTCTGGCTAGTTGGTATAATTCTTGTTTCACCTGTCTCGTATTTTTTATCAACTAGTTCAGTGATGTGACTTTAAAATCTGCTAGTGAGATGGTAGCTTATCGCTTATTGCTGGTACAGGTTAAAGGATGTGGAGAAGCATCTTGTGACTCCCTATTCTCATCACCAATTCAGGGGTACATGTTGGGCGTCTTGTCTGCTTGTCTTTCGGCCCTGGCTGGGGTTTATACAGAATTTTTAATGAAGAAGAATAATGACACCTTATATTGGCAGAATGTTCAGCTGTATAGGTAGGTTTCTTTATTCGTTATCATTTTTTTTATAGTAAAAAAGGTCATTATGATGTTATAGGGTTGGCTGCTACATGTTTATTTCAGGTTTGGGGCAATTTTTAACATGGGGCGGCTTTTTCTGGATGACTTTAGAGGAGGTTTTGAGAATGGGCCATGGTGGGACCGCCTTTTCAATGGCTACACAATCACAACGTGGCTGGTGGTATTAAATCTAGGTTCCACTGGTCTTCTGGTGTCATGGCTAATGAAGTATGCTGACAATATCGTGAAGGTGGTTCTGCTCTTTTTTCCGGCTTATATAAATTTCTTATGTTTGTCCTCATCACTATTGTAGTATAAACACTTAGGGGATGTTTGTTTACCTCTTAATGGGGCTCTTAATGGGGCTCTTAATGGTTCAGATCTCTTATTGGTTCAGCAATTAATGGTTCAGACTATTTGTTTCGTGAGCAGATGTCTGAATGGTTCAAACATTTGCCTCTGAATAGTTAAGTATTATACTGAGTCTGATAGATTAAGACCTCTAATCTGAATTGGTCAGACATTTGCCTCTGAACGATTAAGCATTCTCAATGGTTCAGACCCCTTACTGGTTCAACACTTAATGATTCAGACCTCTTACTAGTTCAGCACTTAACCATTCAGAAGTTGCCAAACAGCTTATCCTATTAGTACCTCCTTAATAGGTCTCAACTTTTCTTATTACTAATTGTTTTTCTTGTAGTTATAACTTGATACGGTTTGAATTTACTAGGATTTTGCATTATTTTCACAATGTACGGGTCCATGCTGGCCATTTGATTGACCAAAGTGCCTCAACTTGTTATGTATTTAGTTATAGCTTAACTTGCATTTTCACCAATTTGATAATAGTGGGTAGCGTCTAGAATAAGCTATGGCAAGTTTCTGCATAATGCTTTAATGCTCTGCATATATTATTGAGATGATGTGCATGATCAATTTGACTCTGTGATGTGTCACCTGCTTTGATAGCTGCCAATGAACCTAATTGATAGCTGTTATATGTTTTTTTTACCATTGTAAGTGCGTTTTCTAAATACCGTTATATGGTTGTTGCAGGTGTACTCGACATCAATGGCTATGCTGCTGACAATGGTTTTATCAGTGTTCCTCTTTACTTTCAAACCAACATTACAAGTAAGTTATTTTTTCTCATCATAGTTATTGGCATTTCACTTTATCTAGAGAGCAAGAAATGGTAACGAAAGTGACTAGAGTTAGTTGGTTAGTTATAACTATTTTTTCCGACATAGTTATTGTCATTTCACTTTAACTAGGGTTCAACTATTAATATATATTTTCTTTCATTAATGAAGAGACTTGCGGTTTTTGCAGCTCCTTTTGGGTATTATTATCTGCATCATGTCGCTACACATGTACTTCGCACCTCCAAGCACACTTGTAGATTTGCCTGTGTCTGTGCCGACATCTCAAAGCGTCCCTGCTAAAGCAGATACGTGACTGGCAATTGGTCAAACAAACAGATTTTGTTTTTGTTTTGTTTTGTTTCAACAGCAAAGAAGTATGTATCTGCCGGTAGGTATTGTATGTAGGATGAGACTGTTAAAAAGTTACTTGGGCTTATTGAATTGATGACATTTCCCAACTCGAAGATGGTCTTGCATGGTTCAAACAACATCGTATAATTGTTACACTCATTTTGCAGTACAAATGAATGTATGTTTCATTCTGCTGAGCATTATACATGATGATTAATCATAATCAATGTTAATGTCGTAATTAGAGAAACTAAGGTTGAGTTGTTTTTCAGTTTTGTAATACATACTTGACGACTTCATAAGAAGACACTACAATAGCAACTGAGGGGCCCGCACGTCCAACACGATGCCCGACTCCCATGAATAGTCCCTTCAATCCTCCATCTCTGTTCGAACCCAACCAGCATTAATCAACATTGCTTATCTTTTCTAATTTCACTTTTAGAAAAGCTTTGGTTACTTTAAGATAGAAACGAATGACGGTAGTTACCTCCATATATCAACTAATGTCTGTCTTGTGGTCATTTTCCGTGCTCGTGCTTCATCTTTCTGTAACAACCATAATCACATTATAACCAGACAGGCAGTAACTACAACCAAACCAACTAACAGACAAGCTTTGGAAATTAGTACCTCTATTTGACGCCGGGTCTTGGCAACATCTAAAGGACATGTAGAAGCACCTGCAAGGCCACCTGCAACAAAACCAGCAGTGAAGTTTGCACCAACAATAGTCGCAGGATTGGTGCTTCTGTCACCTGAGACACCCAATAGTTGTCTCCTCACCTGACACAAGAAATAGATATTAAAGATGATAATACATTTGAGTTTTGAGGTCACAAAATACAAGATAATATAGATAGATAAACTGACAGGCTCAAGGGTAGCCCAGCAAATTGCAGAGAAAGGAACATCATGGGCTAGTTGTGCCCCAAGGCCAGTCCACAAGGATCGATAGGCTGCATATGAATAAATATTTTGCTGGTACAGAAATCGTGTGATTAACGAGTGTTGTAATAAGTTACGATTTCCAGGGGTGCTTGTGCTTGTGGAGATGATATCAAGGAGGATCTTCCACACTCCTGGAGGCCTTTTACCGAATTTAAATGCCTACATTGAAGAGTTTGAGCATTGCATAAGAAATGAAATAGCAGTAGTAGTAGTATTATAATATTTTTGTGAGGTGGGTACCTACCTGCATAGGGGTCCTTGCGAGGATAACAAGTAATACAAGCGAGTGAACGGGCAAGAGAACCTGCAGCTAGGGGGGCATAAGGAAGGATGGTTGGTGGGGCAGTTTGTTCCACGAAATTGCGGAGAATGTCATAACAAGGCAAGTAGATGGCGACCTGCAGGCAGTAAACCAAAGTGATTATTATTATTATTATTATTATTATTATTATTATTATTATTATTATTATTATTATTATTATTATTATAAGCCAGTGATGTTGTTAAGGCTGGCTAGTAGTGGTAGATACTACATACAGTGGGGACAGACAATGCTAAACTTGCAGTTGTGCCTCTCCAGAGTCTGGGAAATCCTTGGTGTTGTATGACTTTGTACAAGACATGTAGAGTGCCATTGTATTGATCACCACCACCAAGTGTAACTGATGGGAAACATCGTGACATCTGATCAAATACATATATATGAGAATGCAATGCAATGTAAGATTATTGAGAGAGAAAGATGTTGGTGGAATTATAAGTACCCACCCTCCTGCTGTTGGTTTGAAAGGAGGAGGAGGAGGAGGTTAGATTATTGTGATATGGAACACCAGCAGCCTGGGCTTGCAGCCTTGTCTGCAAAATGAAATGACATGTATAAGATTGAAAAGGAATCTAAAAGTAAGTAATTAAGAGATGGAGGGAGGTACCTTGGTGACGTCGAGGGGGTTGACAATGATGGCGACGTCTAGTGTTCACCAAACTATGTTGTTGGTCCATAGCCTGCTAGTAGTACTTGATCATCCCCATCATTGGACCACTCAGGGTTTTCTTAGGGGTGTAAACAAGTCTAGAGGCTCCAGAGCTACTCGTTATCGACTTGGTTAAAAGCTCGTTTAGGCTCGCGAGCATTAACGAGCCCAGACAAAATTTTACTTTTTTATATATATAGTATAATAAAAATAATGATAACATTGGCGAGACGAGCTCAAGCAGAGTTTTGGCTTGTTTAAGAGATATTGAAGCGAGCTCGAGCCGAGTTTTTAGCTTGTTTGAGGTTGTTCTCAAAATAGCTTGAGCTGAGCCGAGCTCAAGTTTTAGGTTTAACTGCTGAGATGAGCTTGAGCTCAAATAAATAGGCTTGAACCGAGGTGAGCTCGAGCTTCATAAAAACATGAGGAGCCAAGCTCGAGCCTAGTCGGGCTCGGGCTCAACCCGACTCGTTTACACCCCTAGAAATTATCTTTTTTCTTTTGTAACCGTTAGAATCATAAATATAAAAAAAATCATTTTTCTTAAATAAATGCAAATAGCCATTGAGAGGATCCCACATGGAGTCCGAACTACCATCCGCAAATTCGGACCAGACACATAAACCTGCCCCACATCAAGAAGTCTCGAATGCTGACGTCCACTTCTTTCCAGCCAGATTCGAACTAGGGGTCAAGGACCCTCGACGTAGCATCTAAAATATTCTAAGAAAAAACATCAAATCTAAAGTTCTATTACTTCCATGTTTGAGCCATCAACATCATAGAATCTGATGTCCAATGTTGGATTCAACTATGAACTAACCCAAAACAAAGTCTACACCATCACAAACTAAATTTTTTTAGTTTTAATTTAATTTCAGGAAAAGGTAATACAAGTTTCATTTTACATTTTGAAAAGTTCACTGATGCCGGATTATCTACACTTGAATTGAAGATTATAGTAATATTTTATTCCGTCTATTACTAATAATCGTATCCTTTTTATATATTTGGTTTAGGTAGGTTTATCTCTTAGGTTCTAGTATAAATAAGGTTTTAGGGTTCATTGTTGGTTGATTATTAAATAAGAAGTATGTTCTGGGAACATTTGGTTTAACTTGTCGTCTACACTCTTGAGCTATTTGATTACTCGCAAAACTGCATCATCAACTTTTCATATATAAATATTGAACTTTTGCTATAGATATAAAAAGGAATTAAGTTTTCCATGACATTATCACTAATAGGATATTTTCATAGCTCTATTCCAAATTTATACACAAATACATGGCACGTTATTTTCATTTCATTTAATCCCACAAGACATTGAACAAAATTACATCTAATAAATGAATTTGTATTATTAACATTAAAAAGAATAACTGTAAAAGAATTATGGAACATAATCATTTTCGATAGTAGGCTTCGTTCTAACAACTCTGGCTAAAGGCATTTTACTTTGTCCAACATTTGTTGTCTCCAAACCTTCGTTTTTTTCAGCTTCCTTTTCCATCTCCCCAATCCTTCTCATTCTAAATATTCTTATTAACACAAAAACAATAAACCCAACCAACAACAATCCCAAAACCCCTACCGCAAATCCGAAAACCCACCATTTCCACAACTTCCCTCTATCCTTCTCCTTCGGAATTGGCATTGATGGTACCTCTACCACCATCGAGAAATGTCCTTGGTCTCGCACGCTACACATGTTGTTTTCTTGGGTCATGTTGCTCATTTCATACTTCCCGTTTGAGTAAAACACGACACATTTTGCATTTTCTTCATATTCATGTTGTAGGACTGGAAACTCAAACAATAAGGGGCCTCCAAATAGAGTGAGGTTGAGTTTGGTCAAATTACCAATTTGCCCTGTCGAGTTCCCTGAGCCATAGATATTAAAGCCGACGACAGGAGCAATAAGAGTGTGATTTGGCACGTTGTAGTAGAAAGATGACTGATTGCCTAAATTTGAATAGACAATATCTAGCCTTGTGAAGAAAGGGTAGGCGAATATCTGTGGTGGCATAAGGAAGCCGCTATAATTGGCCCCTTTACGCCAAAAACTATCCCATCTTAGTCGAACCATTGAAACCTGTACGCCTGTAAAATTGGAAGGCAAAGATGCGTTATATAAAACACCCGTTTGAGGACGTTTGGGTAGCGAATTGAGTGCATATTCTTCAAACATATCATCAAGCTGGGTAGAACTCATTCCTTTCAATGAACATAAACAAGAGAGCATCACAAAACTAATGATAAGTCTTGTTTCAAACCCCATGACCACATTGGCTAGGCTAGCAACAAAGTTTGGAAGTCATCAAAGGGTAGTTTGGGAATTGTTTTGCGTTTGATTGATGGTTTTATATATGAACTAAAAGTAGAGTTAGTTGAGTTGGTGATGACAGTTGGAATATATATATATATATGTGAGATTTGGTTGTAATAGGGACGGTGCCAACGAGGTTATAATTGGAATTTGGACTGACTCACCTGGATGCTTATGATGTTTATTTTCTTCTATATTCTATTAATATTATGTTATACAAAAACAGTTATAATATTAATCATAAGGGGTATCAAACAGAGTTTCTGTCTCAAGTGGGTTAGAAATTTAATACTAAAACTCAACAAAAAGAGAAAAATTAATGTCACAAGAATCAGGATAGATATAAACACAAGAAGAAAGAAAAAAAAAAAGTACCTACAAACAAAATCCAACAAAACATGTTAACTTTTCCGCTCATTTATAAAACAAAACCTACATATAAATTCAGTTGGGTTCTAAGACTATGCTTTGTGGCTTAACGCCACCTTTCACATCAGCTGTTAACAACTTGAAACATCAAAACATGGGCGTTAAGCAAGGGCGCCCTCGAGTGGGGCGTTAGGCGCTAGAGAGAAGAAGGTGATGTCGGGTCCATGGAACCTCAACCAATCACCATTGTTCTTTATTTTAATTAATTTTTAATCAAACACAACATGATAGGTAAAGGGTGTGTTAGTTATAACCCATCTTCTACAAGACGGTCCGTTATGTTAAACCACATCACATGTTCTAAGCGGATGAACAACCATGTCACATTTTATCTTAAAAAAACTGTTATTATTATTGTTTTTAAGAAGTGGGAGGGAGGAGAGTTCAAGGTAGACAAAGTTGTTTGTAGGAATTATTTTTGTGATAAACATAATTTGATTGAAATGGTTGTCGTGTGTGTAAAAAGAAGTCGCCGGCACCCAAGACTCCATACTACATGTGGAAGGTGCCCACTGCTAAGTCAATACCCTTTTACTCATTCTTTCTATTTATTTACAAAACCACAATTTATTAACCTTACATGCTTTAATTATTAATATTTCTGATCAAACGACATGATGATTGAATATATTATATACATGGCAACAATTTGACGGTGAGATTAATTGTATTTAGCCTTAATATTTGTCAAACAACCAACAAAATATGAAAAATGCTAATTATCATTAATACTCACCTCATCACATCACATCACAACTTGCTTTATATAAAGTTTTTATCTTTATACCATATCATTGTATATTGTATGGGGATGGTTCATTGAGAACACTCAAAAAGTGGAGAACCAAAGAACACTCTTAAAAATTATACTTAATATGTTAAAAATTATTTTTTCTAATTTTTTTCAGCGTTTTTTCTTATAAATATATGTAGAAACACTTTTAACAAAAAAGTCAATAACAAAAATATAAAAAAATATTTAAAAAATGGTTAAAAATATTTATCTTATAAAATTAACTTAACATGTTAAAAATCAAATTTTAAAGTTTTTTCAGCGCTTTTCCTTATAAAAATGGGTAAAAACTATTCGAAATAAAAAATTATTTTTGTGAAAAAAAATTAGCCTTTTCTAAACTGTTTTTTTTTATTTTTAGTTTTTGATTTTCTTTTTATTAAAAATGCTTCTACAAGTATTTATAAGGAGAAGCGCTGAATTGTTTTTAAAAAAAATTGATTTTTAACATGTTAATTTAAAATTTTAAAAGTGTTCACCGGTTCTCCACTTTTGTATTGTTCCCCAATGAACCTCAGAAATCATTGTATAATCTTACAAGTTATAAAAACTTAAAAAATACAATAAAAACAAATTTTTTAGTGTTCCCCACTTTTTTAAAAGTTACAATCTTTGTGGATAAACTAGCAATGCAATAGGTGAGTTCATAGCCCCCTTTTTACTATTCTTTTAAAATCATGGAATCGAAAACATGTAAAAATATTCAAACAAACTTTCATGCTAACGTTATTCATTCATAGTCTAAAACGGTTTTCACATACTAGTAATCGAGTAAGTTGCTATACATGATGCGTTTAACCATTTGACTCACGCAAAAGTCCTTATAATCAGCTACACAACCATTAACTTTGCGAAGCGCAAGGTAGTACGTTGATAGATCAATTTGCCTATGTTGGAAATCCGACAAGCTAGTATCATAATAATTTGATCTGCCCGTGTCAAGTCGGACATCAGGAGGACACCATTCATGTCATTTAGGGGTTGTGAACTTCATTATGGGATTTATTTTACTATTATATCTTAAACTTGTTTTGTTACTTAGAACACACAGATACTATTTTGTCTTTATCAAAACTTATGATCTCACCTACTTTTTAGTTGACGCATTTAAGCATATTTTTTAGGTGAAGAGTCTATTGAACGTCTCATGTAGGATGCATGCAGAAGACCTAGTTGTTTAAAATTTGGGAACTTATTTGTTTTTTCATATTTGATGTTTGAACTATTTGTGTTTTAATAAAACGAATATTTCTTTGTCCCAAGTGCTATGTAATTCGTCTACGTTTCCATCTTAGGCCAGGGTATAACACGAAGGTTGGGGGGGGGGGGGGATTTGTTTGTTTATAATTTCTTTTTGAATTTATTAGGCAAGGCAGTTTGGGACTTTGGATGAAAGTTGTAGCTGAAGGACAAATCCCACAAGAAGATAATATTGTGTAGTTATATAACTTGTAATTTTTATACACCATCAAACTTAGTTTGTTACACCACCTGGCTGGCCCTGTAATATAAAAATGTAATTGTTGTTGTTGTTGTATATAGTGAGGTTAGATGTATTATGTAGGGTGTACTGAAAACTCCATGCATATCAACAACACAAGATAACAACAATTTGTACTTGTAAGTGTCAATAGATAAGCTAGTCCGTCCATTCAAAATTTCACAAACACAACACAAACCTATATATATATATATATTTATGTAGAATAATGCCGTAATTAGGCTCTGCAGGATTGATTGCTTCTTCAAGAATTTCAATTCCAAATTGTGCAAAAAAACTATGGCCTTGAAGGAGTAGGTGATGAAGGAGGTTTCAGATTAGGATACTGCAACAAAGAATAAACAAAGTTTATCATAAGAGTTTCTCATTTTCAGTTTAAAAAACCTTAGGGACCGTCAAGATGATCAACTGTTTCCTTCTATGCTTTTCGTCCTTTTGGATAAAAAAAGATTGGAATTTACTTTATATATGATGTTTGTTGGTGTGCATCTTGGTGTTTAGAGAACTTACATAAGGGTATGGTGAAAGGGGGCGTGATGGTTTAGGAAGTGCTTCTTCTTTCACTTCTAATTTAGGGACTGGAGGCGCCTCTACTGGTGTTGCTACTGCTGCTGCTGCTGGTTCTGGTTCTGCTTTAACCTCCACTGGTGGTGGGGCGGAGTTAGTGGGCTCCACAACGGCTTCTTCGGGAGCCTTTGTTGGTGCAGGAAGTGCATTGAAAGTCAAGGGTGGTAGAAGCGCTTTCCCAATATCCTGAATTTTTTTAACCATTAAGCACTTGCATTCAAAACCAAACTATAATATGGTTTCAGTACCTTGATGTCATCTAAGATCTCTTTGGGCCCAATTTTTGCACTCACAAAGTCACCAAATTCTTTTAAAGTTCTCTTTCGATCCTGCCATGGCAAATTCATACACGAATCTTTAATCTTTATACATTTTTAAACTACCTTATACATGGGGTGTTTGGATGCGAGTTTTAACCGATTATTTTCAGTTGAGGGTTTTCACGTGAGAGCGATTATGATTCAAATTTTCTCGGGTCAAGGTAATCAAATTTGTTTGGTAAGATGGCTTTAGTAAGTTTCTAATTATTCAAGTCTAAATTATCACTTTCAAAAACACCCCTACAGTCAATCATGATTCTAAAACTGTACCGTATATACAAAAGAGTGAAGAAATAGCCGTTCATAAAAATATAGATGGTAGGGTTTGACTTTTTTTGGTCAAAAGACCAACTTTTAGCTCCAAGATTGATGTATATTCTCTATATTTATAATCACTTTCATTTTAGTTTTGATGTTGATATTAATTTTGGTTTCTAAAAGTAGTAGATTTGACCTCAGAAAATAAAATACAACTATAAGCAAGAAATAATAGTCAATAAAAGCAATGAAATTAAAAAGGACCTCTGCATATAGCAGCTTCTTGGTGACAAGTTGCACCAATGCAGCAGAACCCAAGACCTCAAGTATTGTTTCAACCTGAAGGTGATCACAATTAAGCACACCGAATTGAAGAATCCAAAACATAAGATTTTATTTTTTTTCTAAATATCCTAACCTCAGTAAATGCTAACAAACTTAGTCCAGCAGCTGCAGCAATGCCAAAAAGTAGAGCTACAGCTTCATTACCCTCCTGGAAGTCGAAACATTTCAAGATAAGTTCTTTGGAAACGATGTGAAGTTAAGATCAATTCCTAGTCTTAACATCATGAAAATAATTCTAAATACTAAATGGTTGTGCTAAAAATGCATTGATATATGGAGATACATACACCAAGAATGCCATCAACAGCATCATTTAGACTGCTCAAGTCAAATGAGAAGGATTTTTTGGGTACTATCCAAGGAAGACCGCTGTTCTGCACAAAACATAATCATGAAAGAATGAGAAAAAGAAATAAAAAAAAGTTCAGAGGGAGGAAAAAGACATAATGTTAACAAACCGTCCATCCACGGGGTCCTTCTGCACCGTCTTTTATAGCATACGCAGCTTTGAAGCCGTTTACTGTCACCAACTCGGCAACAAGTTCAGAGCTCCCATCGAATCTGGGTACGTCTCAAAATTAATATATTTTGTGTGCCAGTTTCAGTAAATAGCTTATGGAACTCGATATAACTTGTTAAATCCATGATGAATATGAACAACTGAAAGTGAAGGATTTTATCCTAACATAGCTTATATAGTTGTAAACCTCGATCAAATCGGATTAACTCAACTAAAAGCAACGACGGACATGAACACAGATGTAGTATCAGCCATAGAAATTGTCCGAAAACTAACCCAATATAATTTGTTAATCTCATCTAGTTCAATTCCATTGGGGTCTCAAAAAAAAAAAAAAAAAAAACCATCGATTTCATTTTTCATTGGTAATCTTCAAGATAGCCTAAACTGTATTACTTGATGTGTTGTTACAAAGGACCCATCGTTGTTGCTAAAATGTGAATAGAACACTAACTATAGTTTGTAGTTATACAAAAGTATCAACCAGCTACTTTAGATTGCACTTTCTTCTTCCATTTTTTCCCAAATTATATTCCCTTTTTTTATTGTATGTTAACAAGACCCTTTTGATGTTAGAATAAGCAGCAAACGATATTTCCTAAATCAAAAGGGTACTGGGACTTAAAAGCATTAAATATTTACTTGCTTAAAACAAAGAACACTAGAAACTAACTCTTTTGCAAACTTAATCTAACATCTCTAAAAACATTATTCAACAGCCTAAAAATAAAATCCCATAAACATAAATCAAAAGATATCAGCCTTACTTATCCAAAATAAACAATGTGGTGTTTTCAGGGTCCTTGAACCTCAAAGACAGCTTCTTCAAGAAGCCTTGTTTATCATCACCATTATAAGCAACTGTAACAGGCTTCTTCTTCAATCCTCTAATATCCGGGCTACCCGCCGCCCGAATATCAGAAGCAGCCCGGATATCAAGCAACTGAGCACCCCCATCATCACCCAATTTCTGATAGGCAATTTTTGCAGTCTGCACACCCCATGCCTTCTCACTACTCTTTCCAAACACTTGAGACAGAATAGCCGGTACCGCTAACAAGGCGGCCCCACCGGCTACCACCAAAGGATTCTCCACACCAAAATTAACTATCCCATCAATGACATCAAGATTAGGTGCTGCAAATGAGGAGTCAGAGGCTGTTGTTGATTGGTTAAGTGCTTCTTCATAAGTAAGTGCTCTGGCAAAAGCAGAATTGAAAACAGAGGACATAAGGACTAAACTAGTGCCATTGAATTGGGGTTTGGGGAGCTTCAAGTGGGGAATTGTGGGGAAAGATGTGTAGTGCTTTTTGGGTTCTGGTTTGAGGACAGAAATGGGTTTCAAGACAAGTGCTGCTGCATTGAGGGCTTCCATAGCATAATTCTTCAAAGTCAAGAAAAGATTGGTTGGTTAATGGTTAATCACCCACCAGGAGAAAGTAGTTTTGGTTTCTGAGGGTGGCAATATGGGTGGAGATGCTGAGGTGGAATGAAATTTGAGAAATGCTCCAATGGTTGAGTGACATGTGGCATGTGAGGATGATGATCATGTTTTGGGTTTTGTGTGGTGGAGAAACTGAGTGAGCTATGGAGAACGTTCTGGGCCGTTGGTAGGTTAATATTATAAATTTAAATGTAAAATTGAAAATTGATATCTAATTAAATATAAAATTATCTAATGTAAAATTAATTACTTAATTATAATTCATTAATATTTAAAGCTGCCATACAAAGGCTCCTAAATATTCTTTTACCATCTTTTTTTATTTCTTTTGAAGAGATAATTTAGCATGACATTAAAAAGGTCAAAAAATGAGCCTTGCTACATGAAATAAGCCTAGTGTAGCTAACATCTATAATTTTCCTTATTTGAAATGCCAGTTATTATCATATTTAGAAATTTATGGAAATATCAAATTAATAACTAATTAGCAATCTATAAGTAAGCATATAGATAATTAAAGGTTAGGGGTAATTTGTTTGAATTTAGAAAATATAAATATAAAGCTCAAAGGTATTTCTTAAATCCAATTTTTATTTTGATCTAGTACATTCCTATACTTGTAAAGTACAACAATATATCTAGTCTAGTACAATAATATAGTTGCATGTAGAGTACAAGGCTAAACTTGTGTGGTAGATAATAGTGCTCGGAAAACCAGTCACTTGTAATACACAAACAACATATAAACATCCTGTTAGATAATAGCGCCTTAATTTTAAGTACACTAGACAAAACATACTAGTACAACTATAACGAAATTTGATGATACAATTTTTAAACTAGAAAATGTTGAACAAAAATACAAAAAGGGTGTTACAGAAGATGGAAGAAACAATCTAAACCTTGACCAATTTTCCCCAACGGAAATGCCAGCACCCCATGAGCGAGCTTCATCCAGCCGCATTTCAATGGACAAAAGGGACGGGTAGAACACCATATGTTGATCATTACCATCTGCTGTATACAAGAAGAAATGCTCTCCGCTTTTCTTATCCCATTTCAGCTCAGGCTTATGCTTCTCCAGCAATGAAAGATAGTCTCTTCCAAGAATAGCACCACCACTACCGCCTGTAAACAAATAAAATGTTCATTCTATTATTCTGAAAAATCATTAACCATTTCATTTTAATCCTCTAATCAAATTACCTCCTTTAAGAACATAATCATTCCCATAAAAGTTGATGCCTAAAAATATTTTGTGAGAGAACTTCTGAGATCCATCTGCCAGGAGCAGCTGCATTGTAGAGTGGACCCACTTCAGTGGTGCATTGGGACCCGGATTTTGAGGATTTGAAAAGTCATAAGTCATAAGGGAGTAACCATCCACAACATCACCCAAGCTTTGCAGATCTTGAGGCCCAAAATCATACTCATGAAGCCTATCAGAATGGGGTGGGCCAATAACATATACTAATTGCAGGCTCCGCTCATTTACAACCACAGAGTGCATCACTTGTCCCAGTTTTTTAATGAACTTTAGTGCCTGGTTTTGTAAACATATTTATTCTATCAGAACTCGAAAGCAAAACATCAACTGCAGTGCTTGCTGGCCTTATAAGCAAGCGCATTCAATTGGAAATAATTTTAAGACAGTAAACATTCCAGCTTTAACAGAAACCGAACATTATGCCTCTTATACAAGTTCAATAAATTCAATCCCCAAAAGTGGTATTATCATCAAGGATGCTTACATGCAGCATTGGTTGTTTGTGTATTTCAAGTAAATAAGTGCCAAAAAACTAAAAATTGAAACTTTAAGAGCTGCAAAAGAAATTTGGTCTTGTTACATTATCTAAATTGGCACTGATTGCACTTAAAAGTTTACCAGATTGCGCATGTGTTGATCATGCAAGACACCATATGCAGCCCATCGTGACCAAGATTCTAGTACAACGCCATCAAAATCCATCTCCCTGTCCACTCACAACAACCATCAAAACATAAATACTAACTCTTCTACATTGGGGAGAGTAAAAGATAAAGGATACCCCTTCAAAGGCAAGCCATCGTTGTAAAATTTTGAATACTAAGAATTGTGATTTTTTTTGGCAAAATCATCCTGCTTTGGGAATCACTAGGTTATGGAATTCTAGTAAAGTGTCGATAACAGAATGCTTTCATGAAGATATACATACCTAACGCCTAAAAACTTGCCACCTGGACAATTGTAATAGTTCCTGTTTGACAAGTCTCAATGATTTCATCTAACCTCACAAATGCTTCTAAGTTTAAAAAAACCCTTCTCAACTTCTTAAAGTCCGCATATGTTTAGTCTCCCACTATCTCTCACATTGCCACTGATATTGATTACAACTACTATACTTCCCAAGTCAAGCACATACTAGGATTTATTGTGTTGCATGTTATCTAGGCCTCCACAAAAATCAACGAAAATGAATTAACAGGGATTAGTTATTCAGAACAATAGTATCTACTGTTGATCATGTGTTTGATGAGTAATGGATTAGAGGAAGACAGACTCTGCAAAAGTAAATCAAACCGGGTTCCAGGGAAGGGGAACCAGCAGGTGAAGCTTACTTGCATTCAGCTACTAAAAGGTCAATCACTTTAGCCCTCTGCTTCTTCTCTTTTAAAAAAGCCATAGGAATAGCTTCAAGTACAAATCTTGGCAAAATCTGTCGATAGAGAGCCAGCATATAAACAAGAGACTGATAGAAAGATAAATCTGCATGCATGTAATATTGAAAAGAAAACAAATTCCATCACAAAAAGAATATATGTGGTCAGTTAATTATTTGACATGTCAGTCGAATTTTTAAAAGAATGCTCAATTTTGAGCAACCTACAGCTACTGGCAGCTATATTAGAAATATCAGCTTATATGATGCAAGCAAGCATTTCCTACATTTTAACGTAAACATAAAATTGTTGTAGAACATTTTAGACAACATCTAGCTGAAAAAAGGACCCATTTGATTTTCTAAGTCTAAGTGTAGCTCTTCTTCAGAATGGTTGGGGTTGGGAGCATAAAAGTATGATACTATCTCTATGTAAACATTTGTATACAATCCATTAGACAGACTGAAAATAGTTAAAAATTAATTACCCCAATATACAAGCATAAACTAGGAAAGGAGATGAGCTGACTGTACCAGAGCATGTCCCTTCATTCTAAGATCTGAAATCCATCCCTTATCAACATTATGTCTTCCTTCCAGAACAAACTCAGTCCCTTGGCTACACGAGCAGGCCACAAGATAGTGTGAAAAGCGTATAATATAATAAAGAAGCAAGTACGCAGAATGTCACCATATACCTCTATAATAGACTACTGCAATCAGCATGAAGCTGATGCTAGTGTTATAAGTCTACATACTGAAGTTAGTCAACCGAACTAGTTTGAGAGTTGTGACAAAAGGCTAGTTGTTATGGTTGTACCATACATAATTATCAGGTACTGATTTGAAAATTGAAGCATGTCTTCCTAGTTAAAAGAACACATCTATATTAGGTTTTGTTTCAAAAAGTGGTGTTGTTGTTATTGTTACTATGCAGTAGACACATAAGTGGTGGTAGCCTCCTTTGATAAGGCATTAGTTAACCTAAATTTGTGTTGTAGTACTCCTTATGTTTGTCCATTTTACATAATCGATATTAGGACACACCACTCAGTTCATTGTATTGCAACCTTATCTTTGTCCATTTAACATCATCATATATACTATAGTAAACAGTGAGAGAAGAACAAACATCATGGTGCAGACTCACCCTCATAAGGGGGTCTGAGCACATATATTGTGGAAGGAAAATAAAATAAATAAATTTTAGGAGCATAGCCCAGTAGTAGTGTACCTTTTAAGATCGTACCAGACGGGTGATATATGAGTAAACTTAGAGTTGAACTCCTTTGCTAGATCATACCCCTTTGAATTCCTGTAACATTTCAAATTCATCATTCTTTCTTTAATAATACCAGGTGGTGTTGTTTTAATACAGTATATAATAACTATAAGGTTGATCCAACAAGCATGGCCAGAAAAGTAAGTTTTAATTTACTGATGCACACATCCAAGTTGTTTCTCTTCCCCTCAATGATGAGCAACCAACACCACACAAAATTGCTTGATAGTGCCAACAGAAGCTCGAAAAGCGAGTTATATAAGTTTCAGAATGATCCTATCATTTAAAGGTTTTGCAATGGCCTCTTTCTTATCTCAAAGAAACATTAATTAAATTAAATTAATTGTGTAAATAAGTAAGTAAGTATCTATCTATCTTTCTATCTATCTATCTATCTATCTATCTATCTATCTATCTATCTATCTATCTATCTATCTATCATAAAGTGTTTGTTTGTTTGTTTGTTGTTACCATGGTGTGACGTAAGCGAGAACAGGGTTGGGAAATTGTGGACTTGCATTCTCTGAAACTTTGGCATTTTCCTGAACAAACACAAGAAACTTCTTTTATCAACTGTCATTTCCTAAATTAACTGGATATGGAGAACCAAAATAGTATGCATGTACAGTGAGGATTTGTTGGTAAGTGACATCGACGTTCGGAATGGAAGCGTATAGTCGTATACGGTGGTGGTATAAGTAGAGGGAAAGAGCAGGAAAGACTACGAAGATAACAATACTAGTACGGTATTTGTTGGAATTAAGAGGACGATCAGATTCACTTGAAAGTTTACAAGTGGTTGATCGCCGATCCGATTCAGGCCGCCCCTCCCCTCCCCGGCCCTTTCTTTGTTTTTCCTCCGACTCAACCCCCCTTACAAAAATGGTACCTCATTCATCTATCCGTAACTAAATCTTCATATTTATTTACACCTAAAATAACACAACCGAACCGGTACAAAATTAGTTTTAAAATTTTCCACATTAGGTTAGTGATAAACAACCCAATTACCTAATACACATGTTGTTTATCCTAAACATTTTTTTTTCTTTTTCTATCTGTATCCTTAGATAATCCATTAATTTTTTAGTTTTTATATTTCTAATATTCTTGGTTAATAAAATTATTTGAAAACTAGAATAATAAGAAATGTAATAGTTATTTTTTTCAACAAACTAATAGTAACATCCAATACCAATGGGTAATTAGCAAACAGATACTCGACGATAGTTGCCCCGAGTATGAGACACAGTTTCATATTTGTATATGGAATTGAGATTACTAATACTCATCCCAACTCATCTCACTTTTACCCCTAATCTTAATCTCGCAATCAAATAGGATGTCGACAAAATTCACTAGACAGTAAATTCATCATGTGACCCAACAACCGTTCTAAAAAAAGTGACTCCAACAACCATTTAGAAAAGTAAAGTGTGACCCCAACATATATCATGGTCTACTTAATCTCTGTTTAATCAACCAAATCATATGTAAACACTTTCATCTGATGTACATCATATTAATTAAATTAGTAAATATGAGTGGCTATGTTCAATGGCGAATACAATACGGGTCTCTTAAGGGGCCTGATGTGCTACATTGTTATATACAAGGTCGTAAACTCAAAAATCAAGCGACATTCAGATAACGCTCGTTTGCATAAACCCCCCCAAATCATTCTATAAACCCTATCGATCTCTTCTTCTTCTTCTTCTTCTTCGGCAATCATGGCTTCTTCTCTTACCACTTTACCTTTCTTCATCTCACACCCACTTCAAAAACCCACTCTTTCCTTTCACACACCCTTTTGGGGGGACCCTTTAAATTTTAACAATTCGCACACTCTAAGTTTTCAAACCAAAAAACATGTCCGCTTTTCTCCCATTCAAGCTTTAGTAAAGAGAAGAAAAGAGCTTCCTTTTGACAACGTTATTCAAAGAGACAAGAAGCTCAAACTGGTCATGAAGATTCGCAAGATTTTGCTGAGTCAGCCTGATAGAGTTATGCAGCTTCGTGATTTGGGTAGGTTTAGAAGAGCATTAGGGCTTCAAAAACGCCGTCGTTTTATTGCGCTTTTGAGGAAGTTTCCTGGGGTCTTTCAGATTGAGGAAGAAGGGGTTTACTCTCTCAGATTTAAGCTCACACCTGAGGCTGAAAGATTATATTTCGAGGAGATGAAGGTTAGAAACGAAATGGAAGATTTGTTAGTAGTTAAGCTAAGAAAGTTGCTTATGATGTCCTTAGATAAGCGAATTCTTATTGAGAAAATAGCTCATTTGAAAACTGATATTGGGCTGCCTTTGGAGTTTCGAGATACGATATGCCAACGATATCCGCAGTATTTCAGGGTTGTGAGAACCGAAAGAGGCCCGGCTCTGGAGTTGACTCATTGGGATCCTGAACTGGCAGTTTCATTCGCTGAGCTGGAGGAAGAAGATAAACTAGCTGAGAAGAGGGATTTGATCATTGATAGACCGCCCAAGTTTAACAGGGTGAGGCTGCCCAAGGGGCTGCAGCTTTCGAAAGGTGAAATGAGGCGGATTTCGCAGTTTAGAGACATGCCTTATATTTCGCCTTACTCGGATTTCTCTGAGTTGAAGCCTGGTACAGCAGAAAAGGAAAAGCATGCATGCGCGGTTGTACATGAGATGTTGAGTCTTATGGTTGAGAAGAAGACCTTAGTTGATCACCTTACGCATTTTCGAGAGGAGTTTAGATTCTCTCAGCAGCTTAGAGGGATGCTTATAAGACACCCTGATATGTTTTATGTATCCCTAAAAGGAGACCGGGACTCTGTTTTTCTTAGAGATGCGTATCGTGACTCCCAATTGGTTGACAAGAATCGGTTGTTGTTGATTAAAGAGAAGCTTCGTGCACTGGTTGCTGTTCCAAGATTTAGAGGGCGTGTGGTGAAAACTGATTCGGATGATCGAGAGGAGGAAGAAGAAGAGGACTGGTCGGATTTTGATGATCTAGTGGACAATGAAATGGGTGAGGATGATAATGTTGATGATGATGATGACGAAGATGATGACATGCCTCCTGATTTCGATGAAGATGACGATAATGTAAAGAAGGGTCAAAGCAGCAAAGAGGATGAAGAAAAGGTTCCTAGTCTCGTGTTCCCAGACGGACGACCAAGAGAACGCTGGTAAAATCGGATGTTATGTATACTAATGAAACATGCCAGAGTCTTAGGGTGAGTCTTGCAGCAAAAAGCCTACTCCTTTGAATGAGAGTCAGGGTAAGGAAAAACTTGACTTTAGTTACAGATATGTCTGAGTAGTGGTTTTTCCTTTCTTAATGTGCGTCACGTATGATATAAATTGCTTGAAATTGATTATGCTTTTTAATTTAGTTTGGAACTTGGTGATAGATTTAAAATCATTACTTTTGTATGGTTGATGTATAAAAGGTACATGTAATTTTAATTGATGTCATGTCAAAAAGCTTTATTGACTTCAATAGAAAAAATGTTTACCAGTTGCATTTTATTTCTTGTAATTCTATCTATCAAGTATATACTAGTATTCTACATCAATATTTATTGTCTTTAGCAACCAACTATTAAAGTTCTTTAAAATGCAAACAATTGTTTTTTTTTTACAATAAAAACATTAACAATCTACCTTCTTACAAGTTAACCGGTTGTATCTTATATGATATTATATTATTTTGCTTGTTATTTGTTGAAATCTCTTTTAAAATAATTTGTTTGTGAGCAGTGCATATTTATTTAGTAAAGAACATTTTAGAAGAGAAGAACACTGCGAAAACTGTTTTTGAAAGGTCTGATTAATGATTATTATAGAGAACAAAAATAAAAGTTTGACCCGTCTTAAGACGAGACAGACGATTATGAAAGTGAGACTTAATAAATCCCCTTTGAAACAAGCATATAAATGTATATATGTTACATCTTTAATTGAAGAATGTATCTTATATTCTTCATGATCGTATTTTTGTCATGACCCTGTATGCATTTTCGTTAGTCATGGATATACACGTCCACCCATCTTTTTTGTTTTATTTTTCAATTCAAGAAGCAATTTTGATTGCAATGAGACAAGATAATATAATAGTGAACCTTAATCTCTGATCCTGCTGCACGGCCATCCTCTTTGACACTTGAGAAAGAGTATTAAGGTTGCAGTTGTGTTGCCATCCACCACCAATGATTCAGTTACACATCTCCCTTCTGGATGAAGTGTAAATCTGCAACACGTAAGTACAAGAATCAATTTAATTAATTCTATACAGTTAATTTATACACTGGTTTTATAGGTAAGGCATCAAAATTCAAGTTTTAACTAAAAGGACCAACGAATCTTCCAAATTTATACGTACAACCTTTAGCCTGACCAAGGATGTGTTGGTCATCGTCAAGGAATTCCAACCTCTCGGTACTGGTGGTGGCTGGGGGGCCAACTTCACATATGTTAAGTCCCCCTGCATAGTACATCGGCTCACAAAAGGGCTTGTACGTTTGAGGTTCATCATTTCAATATATTGGAATCTTGTTTCTTTTTATTTTTGACCCACCTGTTTGGTTGTTTCTGCGGATTTGGAAAGGGATTTGGGTTGTTGTATACTCATGGAGAACCACACCAAAGTTAGTAGGACACAAATTTCCACCCTCAAATATTATATCTGTAGCACTTTGTTATGTCCCTAAAAATATTGTAGCCTTTTCATTTACCTTGTTGAGTCCATATAGTCTGGTTGAAGGGAATTTGGAGATATAAAAGTGCAAATAGTTTGCTGGCTTGATTTGGTATTAAGCGCCCAGAATGGAATTGGCAAAAGCATGCTTTATTTTGATACTTTGAATACCCATTTCTGACTTTGGTCAGAGCTGGGGTCAAAGTTAGAATGGGTGATGCTCAGTCAGTAAGTATACTGGAAAGCCTGCTTCAACATTTCTGCAGTTATCTTGGGCTGTTTGATTATTATTTACTTAAATATTGTTCCATATCAAACATACATGAGTCAGTGGGTTTGGCCTCAAGTGGTAGCTTAAGGAGGAACCCGATGCTAAATTTATATAATTCTTGGGATAGCAACCCAAATAGCAAGCTCAGAAGGTATATATTGGAACCGTTTATATCCGCTATGCAACCCGAAGAGCTCAAAAACTTTATTCTTTTAGCTTGCTGGAAAGAAGAAGAATCCCAATATCCCCTTCTATCTGTCATGGTTCGTGATCTACTAAGCGTCCAAGCTTCCGCGATACCTTCGGAATCCATTTTTTTTTCTCTTACTAGCAGGGTTTAATCTATCTATCCGAAGAAGAACGTGATTCACTATAACGTTGATGGAAATGTGCATTTGCTTGAAGGACTACTTGGATGCGACGGAATGCGTATATCATATGACAAATCTTGATGGCAAACCGGTCGTGGAAGAACCAATACACGAGTACAATGTATCAAAAGTAAGGACACTTCCACTTCCTAAGGTGGAGAATGAACATTAAACGAAAACGACAACGCCGATGATTATATATCAAAAAAATAAAATGTGTTCACGACTTTTAGGTAGCGTTCGTTTCACAGAATGGAATGAAATCTTAATAGAAGTGGAATGTTGATTTCACTCCTTATTTTGTTACATAAGGAAGAGAATCTAGATTCCAATTCCATCCAAATTCCATCCCATTCTGTGAAACAAACACATCTAAATTACAAATCAAATTTAAGTTTCTGCTTGAATTCTCATTTCAATTCCCTTGCAATCCATGAAACGAATACTACATGTTTTTTTAACGAGTTCTTTACCCATGCCATGCTTCTGAATTGCTAATCACCAAAAGATTACCACTTTCAACCATAAATTTCGGATGGATGTGGTCATCGTTGAAAGCCCCTCTTTTGATATAAAATATAAAACATAAATGATGAACGGTAAAAGTTTTTTTTATACTCTTCAATTTCATTTGTTATACAAAATATCATATATGTTTTTAAACCATTTCATTCTTTACAATATTAGTGTTCTGTGATAAATTTCATTCCATATATATAAAATATATAACATAAATGATAACAGATTTTTTTTTTTACTTTTCAATTTCATTCGTTATACAAATATCATATGTGTTTTTAAACCATTTCATTCTTTACACTTTAAGTCGTCTTGATAAATTTCATTCCAATATAAATTTGTTTGATTATAGAAAAAAAAACTGAATACATAGTGCTTAATTATATTCCTTGATATTCTAATATAAATTGTGTTGAAAAAGGAGTTGTAATTAGAATTGTGTTTTTTTTTTGTATCGTAAGCTATAACGAGTGCTAGTACCATGACGAACTGAACCTATACCGATCGAACTTAGTATCAGTATCGATATTATCAACCTAGTATCAGGTTTATCCCAACCGGTGTCATTATTCGTTTTTATGGTTTCGATTGGTGTAAACACGACTTTATTTCTATGGTTTTTTGTTACGATACAGCCAGCTTCGATAATTTTCAATATTTTATGATCACTACCCGTACACTCGTACAAGCGGACTGTATCACATCGTAACTTTGTAACTCACAATTGTAGCTTTTATTTGATCAAAGGTCGATAAACGTTATTTAATATTTTGTGTATATACTGAATTCCCCTATATAATGTGGGGAATTTCACTAGTTATTCACAAATCTAGTTACTTTACATTCACAAACTTGTTTCTTCTTGTCTATATGGTTTTTGAAACATAAGGTTTTCTTAAGAAGGAATTCAAACACTGGTTTGTACACATGCTTAAAACATATAACTATGGAAGAAAATATAATGAACATTAACGTATGTATATATATGTAGAGGTTGAGTTTATGAAGGATCAGAGTAGTTGTTCTTCCAGGTAACTAAACGTGATAGAAATTTCTTGACATCAGAGGGACTTCGAAGCCATGGTGTCCTTTGGGCTTGAGGACACAACAATTGAGTACCCTTTTCCTCTCTTCTTTATTGCCTGCAGTTTAATCAATCAATCAATTAATTAATGATGTATGTATATTGGAAATCAAAATAGTTGAAGAATATGACCTTAAAGGCATCTTCATCCGTCCGATCATCGCCGCAGATATAGATAGGGAGGACATTCCATATCCAAGTGTCTCCAGTAAAAACTCCAAAGCATGACCTTTATCCCATTCAATATCAGGTCGAATCTCAAAAACCTATATATATATATATATGTTGACGTAATATATATAATCAAGTTACATTATTTTCTTGGTTATAATAAAAGTTAAATTTTTGGAGAGTTATTCCATTTATCATCGATTCTTGAAATTGATTATTTAATTTCCATATAATTAGGTATGAGTACTTTTTGATTTACAAACATATAATATATATATATATATATATATATTAAGAAGAAGTAATTAGCTAGGTGACTTGCCTTTTTTCCTTGGGACAACCTAAAGTCTTCCAAGTCGTCTACCAAAGACTTAACTACTTCTTCTAGCACCGGAAAGTCCTGAAATCAATGTTATACTTCGTTAACGTACTTATTCATTTGAACATCCATATATATAATGTAAATTAGTATATATATATATATATACCTTATCCGAAACATGTCTAAAATGTACAGAAACACAGAATTTATTATTTTCGAGCATGAGACCTTTTATATCATTGGTTTCTGCTTTCAAGACATCAAGTATCTGCACACACAAATAAAAATCACAGTACGTCTAGGATGTATGTTTAAATTAATTTACATTACATGTTTTAATAAATATATGGATTTATTACCTTGTAAATTAAAGGCTGGTATATCTGTGCTGGTTGGAAACGTACAACTTCTTCACCCTACAAATTAAACTCCAATTAGCTAGGAAATATTAATTAATTTTTATTCATAAAATTAATCTACTTGGATTATAATTATTATTCATTTAAAATAAATTACTGTACATTTTTATGGACAGGTCTGTTCTGGCACTGAAAGGGGGCTGCTATGTCCAGCCCGTGGCTTCCAGCATAGTAGATATCATCTAACTTTACAAATAATATACCTGCGTACACCAATTTGGAATACTTAAATTAATTAGCAGCTGTACGTGTACATATTAATTTTACAAGGGAAGGGAAGGGAGTTTAGTTAGTTAGATCCATATATACCTACCTACCTTATCACGACTTCTTCCACTTATGATCGCCGTGGGAAAACAACGTGCAACTTCACTTACTACCCTTCTCATCTGCGGGTGTTCGATCAACATTTTCATTATTCTTCGAAACACAAATTAAGAATTAGCTAGCATGCTTGCATATATAATTATAATAATACCTTTTTGGACATAAAAGCTTCATCTGGATTCGGTACAATGTTGGAGGGCGTTCCATCATAGTCCAAGAACACTACAATCTTTTTCCCTTTGGCTCTCACTATCATTTCATCAAATGTCTCCAATGCAGATGGATGCTTTTTTCTGTATCATCACTTCTTCTTTAAATTAACACATTTTCAATATAAAATAAAATAAAAAACATATATGCAGATGATGTATACGAACCAGCCATGACTGATACCCGTTTTCATTCATTTCCAGTTTTTTCAATCGATATATATGAAGTTTTGCCTGTCCAAGATCATTAATCATAAAATTAGTAAAGTTTATATATCCATAGTAGACTACGGAAAAATAACATAATCATTTTGGTCAATGCAATATGTATCACATATTATATATATATATATATATATTATATATATATATATATATATATAATATATATATATTGTTGAGAGTATCCATGCATATATTGCAGGCACAATGTAAGTAACTGTATTTAAAGTTTTTATGATTAATTAAAAGGCAAACAAATTAATTTATGTATTTTCTAGCAGTATATATGCATATGATCATGTAGCTAGGTATAAAGGATCTTCAAAACTAAACTTGAAAAGAAAACGTTAACACCGGCCAACTGATCCATGTGAGGCCAGGGATTCGATGGATCAAAACTAAACTTGAAGAAGGAAGGTATAATAATATAATATACAAACGCTTGGGTTGTTGATCGTACGTGCAACGAATCTTGGCTTCTGAAAACGATCAAGTAGGTCGTCTTGAGAGAGAGAAGATATTATTAACGGTTGATCATATATAAACGTATGTGAATGAGTGATCAGTGAGTGAGTGTGTATATATACAATTAAATGAATTATAAAAAAATTGTTTGTCTAATCGACAACTACATTTATTTCCATTCCCCAAAAGTAGGTGTTAATTTGATATTATGACAATTGGTTCATATTTTACTAGATATGTCTATTTTTATATTACAAGAGGCTTAAATTATTAAATCACCATAATTCATGTTTTGATTCTACTTTTGGATTGAGATTGTAATGTATATACTGTAAACTGTTTGGAATATACGATAATAACTTGAATACTTCATTAGGTTGTTACTTTACTTAGTTTAAAGTAATATCAACATCACTTAAAACTTTAGAGCATCTGTGTCAAGTCAGTTTTCACATCATATTTCTACCCGTATTTTAAACATACTTATTTCCTCTCAAAATGGTACAACTGTTGGGATTTTTACAAGCACAAGCATGTATGCGAACCGATCTAAAACAAACTTTGGATCACACATTAAGAATCCAGATGCAAATCATATAGAAGTGAATAATAATAACCTAAGGTTGTTTATCGAATATGTACCTTTTCGCAGAAACAACAAACCAAGCCGGTAGCACTTTAAGTTCAGTGACCCAACAGCTAGATCCGTTATCACAAAACCACCCGGGACCAAACCGGATTCAGCAGATTACGATGGTGGCAGTGTCGTGTAGAGGCAATGGGGCAGCGACAATGCGATGCTTGGAGTCGACACACGACAATGGTGGCTGGCTTAACGCAGGGACGAAAACGGCAGGTAGGTGAGGTGACAGTGGGGTACAAAAGGAAAGTTGTAAGTTTTGCTGCAACTTTTCAGCTAACCTTTCCCCTGATTATATAGTCTCCATGCTCAGGGTCTACGTTAGGGCTTTGAATTCAAATTTGATGATTGTCATTAAAATAATAACAGAGTTAACTGCCATTTTCGTCCACGTGGTTTGTTCTTTTTTTTGTCATTTCAGTCCAATTTTCAAAAATGCGTCATTTTCCTCCCCGAGATTCTGGAAACATGTCATTTCAGTCCAAAAAGTTAACCCCAGTTAAAAACATTCAATCTAATCAGGGGTAAAATTGTCATTTTACATATATTTTTATTTTTTTTAAATCAGATTTTAACATATTCTTGTACTATTTTTTTTATGAAATCCTTCGTAAATAAAATAAATATGAAAATGAGTTTCATATAAAATGAAGGATAGTTAACAAATTGTGCATTAATGGGGTTGTGGGTCAACGGTAAAACAAAGCTTTTAAGAATATCTAAGTTTAAAGATTTTGAGTTCAAATCTTAGTGATGATAGAATTAACGAAATTCACTGTTTCAAAAGATAATAAATAAAGTTAACAAATTGTGCTTTAAATTATAGAAGCACTTACAATATAGATGCAAACAAGTGTTTAAATAATCTACAACTGCTTGCAGCCAATCCGATCACATTTAACCCGGCCCATTCAATCTATTAATCATACTTTATAGATTTTTAGTATCTTTTTAATGAGTTCTTCCGACAAAAAATAGTATTTTATTGGTTGAGATATTTTAGTAATATTAAATTAAACTTTAACACGTCATGTAAACTATATAATATTTAATTGATATTATTATAAAATTGCATGTGAAATAAAGCAGACTGCAAATAGTAAAACTTGACCAAAAAGTAGTCAATATTAAGACCGGTAGGTATGGGGTACGGCTTTGGCCCAGCCAGGCACTGCCGCCCCATTCTCCCTCACCCCCTTGCTCCGGCAACTTGCTTGGTCCGGCAACTCCGGCTCCTTCCTACCGCAGGTGCCGCCCCTCCACCTTTCACACACATCTATACATACATACACACATATATAAAGGGGTTCATCCCCCCACCCCTAGGTCCATCCCCTTTAACCCCATCTTCCTACCTATCCTACGTGGCGCTAACGTGGCGACCATCCTCCTAAGGATGAGCCTAACCATACCCTTTAGCCTAAGTAAGTAAATCAGAACAAGTTTTCACTGTTATATATTAATGTAAAAGTTGGTGTGTACGATGTTAATAGAAGACTATACCAAGTACCAACCAGAATGGATCCAGATAAACGACACATTATCCTAAGCTCTATAAGATAGATGTCTCCAGTGGCGGATCTAGGATTCGTTCGTAGCGGTAACGTTTTATAAAAAACGGTAACGAAATCGAAAAAACGTCAAATTTTTTCAAAATTTACACTAATTTTACACTACCGCCGGAGCGCCAAGCGGTAGCGGGCGTTGCCCCTAGTTAAACATTAGATCTGCCCTTGGATGTCTCCTATGCAATGACCGCTAAGAAATTAAAATTAGGCTTTTGAAAATATTAAACTTAGTAGCTTAAACAAAATCATAAAAACCCTGGATTTTATGAATTTATCACTATAAATCATTTGATGTTGTGGCTCAAACGACCCTCAGATTATATGATGTTACCATTATCTGATATCATCACCGTTTGTAGTCTTAAAAAAAAATAAACTAGAAGCATCAACCTCGTAGTGATGCCATAATATTTTCCTTTAGAGATCTATGGTAGACGAAAAAAATTTAGAGATTGACCGGATAGAAGAGTTTTGAAGCCCTTCTTCATCCCAATTTATTAGATGGTGATGGTAGTAATATTTTCCATTTTTTTGGTTGCGAATATATATATATATATTCATTTCCCTAGCTTTTCAAACAAAAAGGTTGTTACTTGTTATCAGGAGGCACTAAGTTATTATTTTAAGAGAAAATAAATATATAAATTAATGTACACACAAAATTAATTCGTCCCACAAAACTCGGAAAACACGTTCTTCCTTGAAAGATGTGCACGTCGAATAGACCAGTAAGAACATGAACACATGTTGTACCTACAACACACATTTGTCAAACTTAAAAAACAAATCAGTAACTTACCTTGTTGTCAAACTTAATAATTAGTATTTGAATAGATTTTACGAAGAAAGTTTAAGGATATTTGTCGGTACTTGTTAGCAGCTGCACACATCACATGATACGCATGCATATGCATATGCATATGTGTATCTATATTATTATTATTATTATTATTATTATTATTACTATTATTATTATTATTATTATTATTATTAACTAGTTAGATGTCTCGCCCGCATTGCGGGGCGATGGCCGAATAATGAGCGAGTGTTAGGTAACTCATTGACCCGGAAAAAAAATTAAATCGAGTCAACAAATAAAAACATAACACTTTTATAGTTTTGCCAAAAAAACTAAAACAATGGAAATACTATTATTTTTAACTAATTTTCATTGGTGTAATAAACAAAATGTATTTAGGTAGAGAAGGTTTTCATCCTCCTATAAGAATGGTTTGATTGTCACCCTAAACCGATTTGGAATTTACATCTCCACCCTCTCTTAGGGAGCCAATATCCTCGCTGGCACATCTGCTCGGCCCTTAACTTTGATACCATTTGTCAAGTGATAGCAGTACCGGAAATTGAAACCACGGGCAAAAGTGTAATTCTGCTCAAGGGCGAATTCGTACTTTTGAACCTAGGGCAACGCAGTAATATAAATTTAAACTAAAGGCACAACCGTAATTTTAGACCGGAGGCAAAACCATATTTTTATTTTGAACCAAGGGCGTAATCGTAATTTTGAGTTGGAGCGAAAAGCCTAACTTTATTTTGAACAGCGGCAAAAACGTAATTTTTAACTGCGACCGAAATCATAATTTTTTAAACGGGGAGAAATCGTAATTTTAAGGTGGGGGCGAGAACAAATTTTTTCCATTTGAACAGGGGTGAAAACCTAATTTTGAGCAGAGGGCGAGATTGTAATTTTGAATCGTGGGCAAAATCGTATTTTTTAGCTGAGGCCAAAAGCGTAGTTTTATTTTGAACAGGGGACAAAGATATACTTTTAAAGTGGGGGCAAACCCGTAATTTTACAGCGTAAACAAATAATAAACGGTTGGTCCAATGGGGGAGTGGCAGGCCAGCTGCCTGGCACTATTCCGAGGGCAATCCCGTAATTTTACAGCGTTAACAATAATAAACGGTTGGTCCAATAGGAGAGTGCCAGACAAACGGCTGGTCCAATGGGAGAGTGTCAGGCCAACTGTCTGGCACTATTTCTTTTTTTATATTAAATTTACAGTTCAAAACGTTTGAATTTAATGTATTGATAATGATAATACGTATATTATTATTATGGGAGAGGATCAAATAGGAAGTATGTTTTGGGTAGGAAGGATAGGAAGTAATCTTAGCCGTCCATCTGGAAAACTAGAAATACAAGTGGGAAGGGTATTTTAGTCAATCTCATTTTATCTATTCTTTCTATTTCATTCTCTGTATCTTCAAAACCCAGATGTTCCATTTCATTCTTTTTCTCTCTCTAGAATTACTACATCACAGTGCGATTTTCTTCATCAATGAATGGTTCGAACACTCAATCAACGTGTTCTTCGATTACTTTGAAGAAAACTCAGTTTATGTTCTATAATTTCTTGTTTTTTTCAATTTAACATGATGCGATGGGACATGAGATTTCTGTTAAAACAGGTACTCCTCTTCTCAAATTTCTCAAACATTTTGAATTCAAAGTGAAGATATATCTGATTCTACTCTTTCTCTTGATGTATTCATGCGTTTGGGCAACATCATAGTTCCAATTTCATTGAGAAATCATTAATAAAAAGTTGCACACCAGGTGTTTGACAAAATGTCTCAAAGAAAAATTGCAAAATACCTTTCAGTTTAGACTTTCATTTAAAATTGTGTTTACAAAATAATGAAAAAACATATTTTTGGGTGTTTTTTGTCCATTGAGTTTTACAAAATAAAGAAAAAACACAGTTTTTTATCTATTGCGTTTTACAAAAGAATGAAAAAACACATTTTTGGGTGTTTTTTTGTCCATTGCGTTTTACAAAATAATGAAAAACACAGTTTTTTATCCATTGCGTTTTACAAAAGAATGAAAAAACACATTTTTTGAGTGTTTTTGGTCCATTGCGTTTTACAAAACAATGAAAAAACACATTTTTTTATCCATTGCGTTTTAAAAAGAATGAAAAAAACACTTTTTGGGTGTTTTTTGGTCTATTACGTTTTACAAAACAATAAAAAAACATAGTTTTTTATTCATTACGTTTTACAAAAAACACTTTCTTTCTTTTAGAGAAAAAGAGATTTGAGTTGACTCAACCCCTTCCACGAACCTTGACTCCCCAATACTTACAAGTAACTATATTGATTAGTCAAAGGTCCAATTAAGTCACAGTGTGAGAAATTGCTAAATATTTGAGATTGCATGCCACTGGAACTATATAAAAGAGTCTTAGAATTTTGTTCAAAGGTGAATAAAGACACTGTTTGCACATTCTACAACATTTGGACATTGTTTCTCATGCTTGTTGCTTCCCTTGATTTCTTTTGCAATCTTTCTTGAATCTCAGGGTGCTTGTAAAACATGTAAGTGAATCAAATATGAAGTTTAATATTATCTTGAATTTGTGTTGTTGATTTGCAAAAAGCTTGATACACTAATCCATTGCGTTTTAGAAAAAAAAAACACTTTGTTTTGTGTTTTTAAACTATTGCGTTTTAGAAAAAAAGACATTTCTTTGTGTTTTTTTTCATTGCGTTTTAGAAAAAAAATCATTTTTTGTGTTTTTAGTCTATTGCGTTTGACGCATCTAGGTTATCGAAAACTTTTTTTCAAAAGTATAGCAATAGTGTGCTCGTTTTAAAGATAAAAAAAACGCTCGTTTTTATGGTGCAATTTTTATAAAAAAAATAATGTTGTATGAAAAAGTTATTAACGTTTTAAAAACGGGGGAATTGGAGGAGAGAGAAACTATTGACTTGGATTGACAAGAATGCCCTTAAACAAACCCACGCGCCTCCTCTTTTTTCTTCAATTTCACTCATTTAATCATACACATTGATTAATTAATAGATGAACATGATTACTTCCTAGCATTTCTAGCCTAATAAACTTCCTAGTATATCCTAACTCTGATTATTATTATTATTATTATTATTATTATTATTGTTATTATCATTATTATTATTATTATTATTATTATTATTATTATTATTATTATTATTACGTACAGTCGCCAAGGATTGCATGTGATCAACTCCGAGCTCACGATTCCACTTACGAGACTAAACTTGTACATATCCGACAAATGAGGTTTCTTTGTTAATGACTTTCTTTTTACCATATAAATTAATCTTGTTTTCTAGTGGATAAATTGTATCATTCAAGAAGAATGACAACTAACATGACGAAGCTTTCTTAGGTTTACAAGGTTTGAATTTTATAATATTATGATATGATGTAAAGTTATGTAATTTATTAGTTTTTATACAAGATAATTTTAAAAGTTGCTAACGTAAGCAAGCTCATTATTCAAAGTACATATATAATCACCTTAGATTGTGGGGTATATGGGGCGGGGATTTGGGGCGTTGGTACCCCACGTGGATTGGGTGGGCTCCGCTGGGCTAACCCACTTTAAAGGCGGTATGGTGGGCGGGAGTTTGGGGCGTGGGTTGGTTGGGCTTCGCTGGACTGACCCACAAATGACCCAATTAGTTTTTTTTTTCCTCAGAAAATTAAAAAAATACATAAATTTAGAAATTAAAAAGGAATTACAGTAGAAATAAAAAAACTTAAAATCCTATAAAAAAACTACTTTTTGGAGTATTTTCTCTTGATCTCCTCTCTCGTTTCCAACATTAGTTCCAGCTCTTCACCTGATGGTGATCGATAGGCCGGGCTAAAAATTTCATATCCTCACGTTTTTGCTTGAGGGCATCCCTAGATTCTTTGTTCTTACGGATTTCGGACCGTTGTTGGAATATGTTAAATGTATCCAACTTGGATGCAATGTCCTCCAACTGCTCGCTGTAGACTCCCGTGCGCGACCCGAACTCCCAACTGAAAACGAAGGAGTACCCAATTTGGAACCTCTAGCGCGCCTTTTGTGACGTCTCTTCCAAATTCTAGCCGACTTGGCGAATCATCCAAGTCGTCTAAGTTGAGATCAAACTCCTGATCTCGTGCATCTGGTTGGTCTTGGGACGAGGTTGTCCTAGCCCTTTTGGATGATGTGGTAGTTTCACTATCACTGGGGATGTTCGCCCACTTTGGATGGTACTTGCAAATGTCCCAACAATGCATGAACCGAAATTCGGTATCAAGATTGTCCTTGAATGCAACCAATACATTCATAATATAGTCGGCTTCATTTTCGCCGCTTTTATGGTTTCGCCTTGCTTATGCAAATAACCACTAAACTTGGTTATTTGCCCCTATCTCGGTCCACTTCGAGGACAAGCTGTCATTTTCATGATATAACGCCAACCCCATTACTTCGTGGAATTGTTTATTCACCGCGTCCAACAGGCGGTTTCTATGCTGAGAGTTTCCTATTATAAAAAAAATAAGCTTTGAACATATTTTCAAATATTAAAATATAAGCTGTAACTCAAAAAAGTACCTAGGACCGGATGTTGCGATATCTGAACCCAAGCCCTCGTCAACGCAATTTCTTCTTTGGTGCTCCATTTTTTTTGCGTTCTTTTAGCGCGTTGTGCCGATTTCTCGGCCCCTGTTTTCTTCTTGTGACTCCTCCTCTTAGGTTTGGGACTGGAGGAACCTTCAACTTGGGGTTGAGTTTCGGGGACGGTTTCGGTTTGGGAAAGGGGGATAAGGTTTTGTTGATTCGGGATGGGTATGCAATCGTCCGTATGAGGAAAATTAGTATACACACAGTTTTCTAGATAAGATGCGTAGCCGGCCATATCCGGTACAGGGGAGTGTATTAGAAATGGAGGCCTTGACTGAACGGATGGTGGACTAGGTGTGGGTGTTTCGTTTAATGACCACGGATTGTTCGGGATGAAAGAACGGTTTCATTTTTTGGTGTTGAGATTGGTTGAAAGAAAATGTAAGATGTAGTAGAAGTGTGTGGTATTTATAATGAAATTTATTTAATTTTTTTTTAACCCAACGGCTACTTTTTCTGGCCCAATCACAACCCGCCACCTCAGCTGGTAGCCCCGCCCAACGCCGGGTGCCAAACCCCCGCACAAGGGGCCATGCCGAAAGCCATGCCTACTCGGGGTGGTAACACCAGCGTTGCCCTCCGACCCACGCCTCAACCCCCGTCCCATACCCCACAGCCTTATAACGTGCCCGTTTGCTTTTACTTTACCCTTGTGGGATTTGAATATGCATCATTAATTAATAAAATAATAATAATAACAAGTGTACGTAAGATAAATTTTATATCATAACAAAACAAAGAGAGTGACAGTGTGTGCATTTATTAATATGATGTGTGTGCGTATATTAATTTGTTTGTTTCATGATAGTATGGATACTCTTAGCAATGTAATTTCATTATGTTATATATAATATATATATTTATGTAATTAAATTCGTATATTTTATTATGTGATGTACGAATGGTGTAGATATTTGGATGGAGCAAGGGAAAGTAATAAAGTTATTATGAGTGGGTAATGGGTTAGTGGAAGGCCGATGTAATTATTAGTTTATATATAGATCAGGCAGGTTCAGGTGTTTATTTATGTCGTAATTTATTAATTAATAATTGAAGCAATATCATGTGTCACACAGAACAATAACATATATATATATATAATTTTGTGCAATATATATGTGAGTTATGATAGTCACTGGTCGACAGGTGTGGAATCATGAACACACCAGATCGTCGATATATACTAATCTAACTCATTCTATCACCTGCAAAAGTTATTGTTTCCGGTGAAAAATTATTATTTGTCCGAATCATTTCTTTAATATAATTGGTCCAACTTTTTATGAATATTATGTTATTTTGTTTACTAGGTCGTTTCCTCGCGTGTTGTGTGGTACGTTATCTCGGGCATTTGATCGGTGTCGGTTAGGTTTGTTATAGTACTGGTACAATAGATACACTCGGTATAGAAATCAACACATGTTTTACATCAATTAAAAACGGAAAAATTGAATACCAATACCAACAACGATGTTGTCCAGATGGTATCGATCAGTTCAGATCGTCACGGTATTGGTAATTGTTGTTACAACAAATACAAGACCAAGGACTGTAGCGACGTCTCCAGGGTTAAAGGGTTCAAGGTTTCGATTAGCCTAACGCAGGTCGTGGGGTCCCCCCACGTTTGTAGCACATGGAGGCGGATCACTTTGTTATTATTCACTTTGAATTCTGGATTGAAGAATGTTCAACCCAGAATGTATATGCTTAGTGAGATAATGTTGTAGTGAGCCAATAATAGAACAAGCAAGATGCAAGTTCTAGAGAGGAGAAGTAAGATCATAGATCAAGAGTGACCTGAGTTGATCTGTGATGTGTTAGCTGAAGACAAGGGGCTGAGATTTATAGGGAAAAGATTCTCCATAAGAAGAAGCCTTTGACCAGTGATCCTTGGCTACAGTGGGGGACTTGCCCATTTGAGGGTTGAAGGCTTCGGACCTGCGGGTAAAAGGGTGTGCTCTCCGACAAGCTCTGGTTGTGGCTGGGCAGGAGGGTTCACACGCAAATGGTGATGTGACAAGACTCTGACTTGTCCTTTTTACTGTTCATGACAGTTGGCTATTGTCGAACCCTTTTACCTTTCAACCATTTAAGCTGTATTGCATCCTAGTCATTTTATTAAGCTTGAGCTACCCACGTCATCAGCCCCCAAGTCAGAGGTATTTGAGGTGTAAGCTCGAATGCTTCTGACTTTTATGCAATATTTTGTAGCTTAAAGATTTCGAGGCTTGAAGGGTTGTTGTTTAATATTTTTTCGATTTTCCTTGATCATCCTTAGGAGCAATTGGTGCAAAGAAGGATATGGGAGTGAGTTACTCTTGATTAACACAAGAGGAAGTCAATGCCTTTTATGAACATTGGGGTATTGGTTCATCTGTCAATCCGGTTGTTCCTGTAACATCCGTCGAAAAACGGGTTTTCGAAACCCGCTTCGTTTAATAACCGACCAATCAGTTTTAAATTTTTGTTGTCTATTTATGACTTATTTTAATTTTAAACGATACAAAATTAATACACAAATTAGATGATATAAATTGTAATTGAAAAAAAATAAAAATAAATTAAATAAAAAGGAAAACCGGCTGCCGGGAGTCGAACCCGGGTCAGCCGGAAATCCCCAAAGCCTTAACCTTCACACCATCAACCACTCCGCCACTTTAGTTATTTGTTATCATATCAAATCAGTTAATTCAAATAATAAAACACGGAAGTAAAATCCAGTCAAAATCGCGCCCAATTAGCAGTCGTCGGAAATCCCGACGACTTCGCCGATAATTAACGTTTTCGTCCAAATTAACCGAAGAATTTACTTTGACGACGGTTATAACCGACGTCTGAACCCGCGACATCAGTCGTAACCGCCGGAGAACGGCTGACCTTGAATTGAGACTGAAATCCGACTCTATACATCTCGATTCTTCCCTATAAATTCACCCACACTCCACTGGTAGCCTTTTCGCTCAAAATCGCATCCTTTCTCGACGAAAATTCACTTGCCGGAAAATACCTGCAGATCGCCGGAAAACCGAGTCTCACATCCACACGGTAATTCTTTCGACTCTTTCTGTTTCAATCATTTGATTAATCTGTAACTAACACAACTCCACCATCAGAATCAATTCCAGTCAACGTGTGTCGAAATTCCTACCTTCGCCGGAAAATTTCTGAAACTTTCGGAAACACACCGATAAATGGTATAAGCCTTCAAACTTCTGTTAAACTCTGATTAAGTACCTCAACTTCATAAATAATCGAACAGAATTGTTAATTGATTTCGACAGCCGGAGTTCACTTTCAGAACCGACGGACCCCTGCCGGAATTCTGTGAGAATCACTGATCGGTACATCTCTTCCCCCAAACTCTCTCCATTCGTTACCTTTAAATCACTTATAAAGTTTAAAAACCAGATTAGGCATAAATCAGTCCAATCAGTCGGACTTTGTTTATGGGTAAGATTTAACGGAGAAGACGAAGTCGGGTTATAACATAAGAGTAATTAAAATCAGTTTTATAAACGGGTTAGACACACAGTCCAGCGGTGGACTGTGTGCAACAAACACACGTGCGACGCGAGTTCGAATCCTTCCCAGCTTTACTCTCTCGAAATAAAAAAAAAATTTCTTTTTAACTGAACCGGGTTAACTCACAAACCATGTTAAGTATAATAAAAACCGAGTTAATAACCAGGTTAGACACACAGTCCAGCGGTGGACTGTGTGTACGCTAACTCACAGGTCCCGGGTTCGAGACCTGTGGTCAGCACCGGTCCGATACGTTTAAAACCTTTTTAAAAATAAATGATTTTCGGATTAAACTAAATAGTATATAAGTATAATTAAAAACAGAATTATTTCGGGTTAGACACGTAGCTCAGTTGGTAGAGCTGCGTGTACGCGTACGGGAGGTCACCGGTTCGAACCTCACTCAGTGCAACAACAGAACTGACCGAATCGGTCAACGGTCAACGGTCAACAGTCTCGGTCAACGGTCAAAGTCAACATTTATTTTTATTTATTTTTATTTATTTATTTAATTTAAAAATCAATTAAAAATACTTAAAAATAACGTTTTCAAAGTTAGAAAGTAGCCTTAAACTCACAAAATTATACCAAAAAATCCTATTAAAATAGTTAATAAAATCCACATACTTACCGTACCTTTTCGTTATTTGTTTGGTTAGTTATCTCTCGTCGATCAATCCCCTAAACTCGTGTGCATTCAACATCTTCAAACAAACGCACCCAATGTGAGTGAATCTCTACAAATTCCCCGTTTTAATCACATTTTGGGGTGTATCATGTGTCGTACTTATTTATTATAATTAAACATTTGTGCATCAATCATGTTCATGATCAAATGTGTAATCAATGTGTATCCATTGTTTGTGTGGTTGAAGTTTAGATTATTTTTATCATTTCAGTACATACATTTCATAGGCCGCCGCTCCCCATTACCTATGAGCGTGAGCTGTTCCCCATTACTTATGAGCGTGAACCAGGCGTTGCCAACATAAGATCAGCTCCGTTTGATTGAGCCTTGATCTCACATACATTAGCATAGGCCGTCCGTTCCCCATTACCTATGAGCGTGAACGGGACGTTGCCAACATATACATTGTCATTCTTATTTCATGTTTAAGCAAGGTGGTTTGTGATTGTTATGTTTACATACATTTGTTCATATATGATTATTGTACAATTTTCCTAAATTAATTACAATAATGAATTGATAACAAATGTTTTTAACAAGGTTCACTCGCCAACTTTGGTTGACCCAAAATTTCCCATTTTTACACATGATACAGGTGATCAAGTTGAAGCAAGAAACATATAGGGCGGCTTAGAAGAATAAACCAGTTTAGATTATGGATTTGTCTTAGTTAATTTTTCCTTTCCTTGTATTGTATGAATTTGACTTGGAACATTGAAATGTAATTTGGATTTAATAAATATGAAACATATTAGTAAACATCATGAGCTTTGGTGATAACCCAATTATGCCCCGACTCTTATTCCGCTGCGGGTCGGGGTGTGACAGTTCCGGGTTATGATAAATCTATTGATCAATGTCCACCGAGTTTCATTGCTTTGTATTATCGCCATTTTGAGTTTTCTAACCTTTGTTACTTTTTTTCATATTTTTTCTCAACGTTTTGGAATATTATCATGTCTTTTGGGCAATTGCACCCTCAAGGGGTTTCTAGGGTTTTGCACTTTGAAGTTTTATGTCGTGCGTTGGTCTATGACCCATCATTGTTGATGTTTCGTTGATTTTTCCAATTGGCCAAAAACGTTGATTGGTTTATTTTTGAAGCATCACGGATTGACGTGTGTTTGACTCCCTCCATGGTTACAACTCTCGATTTTTGGAAGGATCAATTTTTAAGAGTCAGTTGTTTCGTTTAAAATGGTTTGGGGGCATCCAGATGTTGTTTTAAATGAACTTGAACCTTCCGAGTCTGAGGTAGATAGTTGGTTGTTGAAAACTATTAGGGAATGTCCTTCGAGGCTTCGTCCCTTTCCCAAACATCGCTTAGTTTTGGTGGGAATTAGCAAGTTGTGGGACAAGCCGATCGTGACCCTGTGCCCATGAGAGATGATCGGGTATGATATTTTTATATGCTTTGTGCATTGTGTTTTTGTATTTTTGTTTATGTTTTACTTTGTTTGTTGCAGTCATGTTTGCCTTAGATTTTATCAAAAGCGATGATACTTTTGATGTTGTGTTTGGCGATGCTGAGGGTACACCCGGCGAAGATGTTGTTGTCATGGGGTCTAAACATAGGTTCGAGGGTTCAGACTATGTGAATGTCCCCAATGTCAAGGGTTTTATCAAAGTTGCTACTTCCAAAGTTTCTACTCGTCGTTCGAATTGTCGGTTGACAAAGTCTGTTAACCAACCGTCGGCCTCTAAGCCGGTCGAGTTGAGTGATGATATAGACGTTTCAGATGTTCTTTATGTTGGGGTTGAAGGAAAATCCGACAAGGACTTACCCTTGGTTATTGGCAAGAGAAACAAAACAATGGTTAAGAAGGTTAGCTTAAAGAATTCAGGAAAGGGTATTGAAAGCTCTTCCAATGTGACCTCAATAGAGGTTTATGTTTCGGATTGGAAGGTTACTGATAGTTTCAAGTAATCGTCTTTATGTGACGACGTCTTGAGCACTTTGATCCTTCTGTTGTACGAGGTATCTGCTCATCTATGGAAGATGACTTGATGATCTCGTAGATGATGTTGGCTGCTTGCAACCTCTTTACCTTGCTTCCCGAAGGTTTGTCCTGGTTTCGTAAAAGAATGCAAGAATATGTGGTCTTCACCAAGAGGAGCAACGAAATGAAAACTTCATGATTGCCTTAGAAAAGGAAGCAGAGGGTTTTGCTGAGAATGAGAAGAAGTTGTTGGTAAAGATTGATGAGCTTTCTTCTTAGCATAAGATTGAGATGGTGGAACTGGAAAAATGCTTGGAGGCTGACAGGGTTCAGGTGCGAGTTGATAGGGCTGTCTTGGAAGTTTAGAAAAAGGCCTTCTTGGAGGAAAAGGATAAGTTGGAGGCTTCGCTGGCCCATGCAACTAGTGATTACAAATGGCTCATCGAGCATGGATTTAAGGGTGGGTAGTTACCTACCTTCTTCACTTCTCTGAATTTAAAAGGCCTTGGGTGACGTGTATACTAAACTTTTAGCCCATGAACGGTATCAAGGCTTGGTTGCTGGTTATAAGGCTTGTGAATCTGGGAAGCCTTTGGAGAAGTCATCAACCCAAAGCTTTTAACGTGTATACAGAAGTTGTTCTTAACATGGAGCATATGACCTACCCTTATGTGGGTGTAGTTTCAAAATGCTTAGGTAGGCCTCTCTCTGTCTTATAGGAGCTGAAAGCCATTGGCCTTAATGAGGCTGTTTGTGACAAAGTATTGGAGTCTCCTTCGAAGAAACATTCTTTGTCTGGCGATAGCGAGGATACTTTTTCTGATGGGGGCGAAGGCTTGAAGGATGTAAGCCTTGAAGCCTTTGAGACGGCTGGTGAAGGTAGGATGAAGAAGAAAGCCAAAAAGTCCAAAGGTGATCAAAAGTAACCGGTTCATATCAAATTCCATCGTTTATTGCGGCTTAGAAAAAAACAATAAAAGAAATTACCTCAAACATCGCTTAATTGATTTGGTGAATTCCCTTCAAGAAACAAAATTGTTCAAGAAGGACCATGCAGGTGGCTGCGATGATAGATGTGATTAAAGATTAGAGCCCTCACGATGGATGCGACCAAAGATAAACGCGACGTCAATATTTTTAGTCAGATGTGTTGGAACGACAAAAGTATCCAAATCCGGTGTGAAATTTGCAACCAAAATATATATTTGGTATGCAAATAAAATGTAAAAACAACACCACATGTTTGTTACTTCTATGTCTATAGCTTGTTTGCTGAGATGAAACAAAAGTTTTGTTCATATGAAATAACAATGCTACAAATGTTCAATAAAATGAAGAAATAAAGAAAAAAACAAACAAGTAAATCGTGTATATATGAGCTAAAAACAATGGCAGAAGCTGTGCCTGGAGGTGGACGGAGGAGGTCACGTTTAACCCCAGATCCCAAATATGGGTTTTACATTTAAAAAGAGTTAAATAAAAATGCAGCAAAAGAAATAGAAATGGGAAGGGAACACAGATTCGAACTCCTGAACTCTTGATTATAGAAGAGGTGCACCACCACTGGAACACTTCACATATTTTGTTATGGGTTCACCCATAATTTATTTATGGGTTCCTACTATATTTTCTACATATGTTTCTACTAAAAATTTCAAACCGAATGGGTTCCTAGGAACCCGGTATTTGATGGTAGATCCGCCCCTGGCGAAGCCTACTACTTCTGATGCTGTATATTAAGACTCTTTGAACTTTATTCGTAGTTTTCTTAGCATTCTAAACAATATTATGATGTATGTTGAACAAGTAGGTTTTCGGGGAACCATTAAGGTTTCCTTTCGTGGTTGTTAGCCTTGAAGGCTTTTAAACAATATCTTAGGTTTATGGGCCTTAAGGCCGTATGTTTGAAACTTGATGTTTCTAACGTTATGCTCTACTTTTGCCTTGTGTTGATAATGTTTGCAATTGTCTTGTTGTTTTGTTATGTGCCCTTTGTCCATTATACCTTGGAAGGTTCAGTGCTGCAGTCACTTAGCTTTAAGGTATTTTGGATAAAAGATACATGTTGTCTATCCTTTTTGTGACATCATTCAATGTCTTTTTGTTTCGTAAACCTTTTTATGAGGTTTAAGGAATGATTGGTGTGGGCTGTTCGGACCCGTCTATGAGACAAGTTAAAAATTTTATTTAAGTCTCATGGAGTTGGATTGATTTAGGAACTCACCCCGTATATAGGTCCATTAAACCCTTGAACCTATTGAGCGATGTGGCCTGGGAGCTCATCCCTTACATGGCCCTTGCCATAGAGTTTTTTGTTAGGTTCTCAACCTGATTATAGGATAGAAAGACAAATTTTGACAAAAAAAAAAACTTCGTCATTCATTCATTTGATAGTATTTTGATTACAAGAGAGGGTAGAACATTTCTTGAAATTCTTTCTAAGACTTTTTGTCTAGATGTGGAACCTTTTAAGGTTTTTGCCGTTCTAATGACGAGTAAGCTTTTTGCCTTCTACATCGGCTAGCTTGTATGATCCTCCTTTGTGTGTTTTGAGAGTGGTGTATGTTTCGAGAGCCTTGATTCTTTTTTTTTTTTGCTTCATTGTTATTGAGAACCAGGTCTCCAGGCTTAAAGCATTCATGCTTCACCCGGGTGTTGTAATAAGCTTCCATCTTTTGCTTATATTTTGCTTCCCTTATAGCGGCTTGGTTACGAGCTTCTTCCAGGAGTTCTAAGTTCAACATGGTTTAAGCCTGGTTGGCTTCAAGGTCGATGTTGAGTGTTCGTTGTGTAGTAACTCCTATTTCTACCGGGATGGTAGCTTCCGACCCAAACACTAGGCTATAGGGTGACTTGTTTTCTTGGTTGTTCGAATTGCCCACAAGATGTTAGGAAGTTCTTCAAGCCACTTATTACCGTGTCTTCTCAATCTTGCTTTTATCCCCTCCACAATGCTGTGGTTTGTTATTTCAACTTGACCGTTTGATTGGGGATACGCTATCGAGCTAAACACTTGTGTAATTCTGAACTCTTTGCACTATGAGCTAACAGGCTTCTCGGCAAACTGTTTTCCATTATCTGTGAGCAGCACCCCTAGAAGCCCAAAGCGAGATATGATACTTTCTCACACGATATGATTTGTTTTCCCGAGATTCTTCCTAGTGACTTGACTTCTTGCCACTTCGTGAAGTATTCCATGGCTACCGATAAGAATTTTCCTCCTCCCTTGGCGGGCGGGAATGGGTCGACAATATCCATTCCCTATTTGTGGAATGGCCGAGCTGAGGTAATGGGAATAAGATTGTGTTTAGGACTTTTAGGTATTGGTGCATGTAGCTGACCAGTCCTTACATTTTCGTAATTGTTTAGTGGTATCTTGGTGAAAGGAGGGCCAGAAGTATCTAAGGTTCATCAATTTTGAAACCACAGATCTTGGACCATAATGAGCCCTGCATATTACCTCGTGGACTTCCTTGATCAGATATTGGCTTTGTTCTGGGCCAACACATTGGGGTAGTGGTGCAAGGTAACCTTTTTTGTAAAGGATTTCTCCTCTGCCTTGGCTTGATGCGAACCTTTTCAGCCTCTGTCTGGTTATTAGGTAATTCACTATTTTTTAGGGATTTGACAATAGGAGTCATCCAACTTGGTCCTTCTTCGGTGATCACATCTTGAATCTCAAGTTCCTGAATGGATGGTGATTTTAACACTTCAACCAATACTTTTTTGGTGAGGTGGGAAAATGTGAGAGATGCAAGTTTGCTTAGTGCATCAGATCTCTTGTTTTGAAATCTTGGGACTTGCTTGACGGTACATGCTTTGGAATGTGTTAATCAACTCTTTTGATTTTTTCCGGTAGCTATCATTTACCTGGTTTGAGACAAGCAAGGAGTATGTGAAGACTTGAAGCCTTTGAACATCCATCCTTTTGGCTAGCTTGAATCCAGCAATGAATGCCTCATACTTGGTTTCATTATTGATTGTCTGAAATTCAAGCTGGAGATCATATGTAAATTATAATCTTTTAGGGTTGATTAAGACAAGCCCAGCCCCTAACCCTTCAAGGCTGGAAGCTCCATCAGTAAAAGGCTTCCAAGTATCAGGGTCAGAGGGTTCAGTGGTTGTGGTGTTAACTTCCGGAATTTCCACAATGAAATTAACCAAGATTTGGGCTTTTACGGCCTTCCTTGGAACACAGGTGATATAGTGTTCACCTAGTTTGGCTAATCGTCTTTAAGTTTTAGGTTTTTCAAGCACACTTTTAATGGATTGGTCAGTGACCACTTGTATTGGTTATGCTTGAAAGTACCCTCGAAGCCTTCTGGCTGTTTTGACCATAGCTAGAGCAAGCTTTTCCAAAGGAGGATACTTGATCTCTGCTAATTTTAGTGTTTTATTGAAGAAGTAAACGGGTTCCTGAATTTTGTTTTGTTCGATGGTTAAAACCGCACTTATGGCGTCTTTAGAAATCGAGAGGTAGACATAGATTATTTCTCCTGTTTCCGAAGCCGCAATGGTCGGGAGTGAAGCCAGGTGTTGCTTCATTCGTTTGAAGGCTTTCTCTGCTTCTTCAGTCCATCCTAAGTCTTTTTTGTTAGTGCATCCCTTGAGTGTTTTGAAGATATGTAGGGACTTTTCTGGTAACTTCGAGGTAAAACGCTTCAAAGCTACAAGCTTTCCATTCTGGCTTTCTACTTCTTTTTTGCTTTGTGAGGACTTGGTTTCTAGGGTGGCTTTGACTTTGTTGGGTTAGATTTTTTGCTTTGTTTCCCCGCAATGTGCCCTAGAAACTTGCCTTCCTTAAGACCAAACGAACACTTGACTGGATTGAGCTTCATGTAGATCTTTTTCAAGTTTTGGGAAGTTTCTTGTATGTCGTCGAGCATTTGATATTCCGTTTTGCTCTTGATGACCAAATCATCAACATAAGCTTCCATATTTTGTCAATTTGACCAGCAAACGCCTTGTTAACCAGGCGTTGATAAGTGGCACCTGCATTTCTTAAAAGGACATTTTTATAGCAAAAGATACCTTTATCATTGTGAAATGCGGTTTTTTTTTCATGTGAATCTGATGGCAACCCTTGTAGGTATCCAGGAAACACTTGAATGAGAAGCTTGTGGGCGAGTCAACCTTAAGGTCTATTCCTGGTAATGGGTAGCAATCATTTGGGTGTGCTTTGTTCAAGTTTTTGAAATCGATACAAATTCTTCAAGACTTGTCGGGTTTTTGAACCATAACCGGTTGGCTACCCATGATTGGTACTTAGCTTCTCGGAGGATTCTGGCTAAGACAAGCTTTTTTCAACCTCTTGGTACGCTGCAAGGTTTCTTTTAGAAGCTCGACTTCGTTTGTTTTGGACAAAGAGCTTGACATCAGGTGGGATTTTTAATTCGTGTTCGGCAATGGTTCGAGGGATGCCGGTCATGTCTTTCGGGCACCAGGCAAAGACATCAGCATAGTGCAAGAGTAACTTATTAAGGTATAGAGAGAGTATATTTGGAGGGACTGGTGTTTACCCTTATCCTTTGATGGGGATCTTTTGGGTTTATGACAAACCCTTGTTCATTGTCTTCATTCTTATTTGAGCTTTCCCCTTCAACCATTAAAGCCTCCTGGGTAGGTTGAAGGGTTGCTATCCCTTTTTCAGTGGGAAACTTCACAGTGCCTTGGCCAACCGAGACTGCCATCCCGAATGCACTTTGTCCTGGCCTTCCTATGATAACATCATAGTTGGAAGGAATGTTGATAACCACGAATGTGAGTGGTTTGGTTTTTTCCATCTCGCCTTCACTAAAACAGACATCAAGGGTTAGTTGCCCTAAAGGCTTGATGGGTATGTCAGCGATACCTTTTATGTAGGATTCAGACTGTTGCGTTCTTCGTTGCTGAGATGGTTGAAGCGTTTCTCAAGCATGATTTCGGTGGCTGCGATGGTGTGAATGTAAGCCTTTTTCATCTTGATGGTTCCTATCTTGGCTTCCATTACCAAAGGATTTAAGAGCAACCCTCCTTCTGGTGGAGGGAAACAGACACAATGGCGTTCCCATGCCTTCAAGCGATGACATTTGTGGGAAGCTTTGTTTTCAAAGTCTACCATATTTACTTCCTTATTTTTTCATCAGCCATCTTGTCCTTGACCCCTTTAATTAAGTGAGCCAGTTCCCTGGACCTGACGGCGTCTTCGATCCTCCTTTTGAGTTGGAAGCGATCATTGGTATGGTGACCATTCTCTTCATGAAACTCATAATGTTGAGTTTTCGTTGTTGTTGTTTTTCGGTAATGGTCGAGGAAGGCAGAAGTTGTGTTTTACCTCTTCGGTTGCTAGGATCTCTTGTGGAGTTTTGGTTAAGGCTATAAAGTTTTATGGTTTTTTCTCGGCTTAGAGGGTTCCAGCCTTCAGGCGTTATGGAATCCAAACCTTCGAACCGTTTGTCGCAAGATCCATAATTTCCTTTTTTTCTATTGGGACTATCGTGTCGCCAGTTAGGATGTTCTTTGATGTCTACAACTTCTCCTACTTGAATGTGGGCTTCAACCCTCTTGAGTGCTTCTTTAAGGGTTTTAGGCAGGCATTTGTTGAAATCTCTTGTGAGATATTTGGAATTTATGAGCATTCATGAACCCTGCAACCCTCATCTTTTCAACAGCACCCATGTAGGTTAACCCTCCCTTTTTGTACCTTTCGATGAAGTCTCTGAGACTTTCATCATCGTGTTGTTTTATCTGGAAGATTAACTTGGCATCCTTGACCTACCTCAGTTGTTGTGAGAAATTGGCCAAGAAACCTTTGCTGAGATCGTTAAAGGTCTGAATGCTTCGTTCAGGAAGGTTATTGAACTATATACGTGCAGAACCTTCAAGGGTTTGCATGAACATTAGACAACATTCGGGGTTAGATCATTTTTCAATTCTTGCATCCCCGGTGAAGATTTGGAGGTTATGGCGTTCATGAAACTCGCCACAAGTTATGATGTGCGATGGCATCTTTATCCGGGTTTAAAACTCGTAATAAGCAATTTGTTGGGAAAAGCAAGGAAAGTTGCTGGACTTGTAGGGCTTTGTGAGGTCTTCCTCTACCCTTGAAGCTGGGTTACCGTTTGAGGTGACCTGGTGAGTACTGTATAAGGCCTTGAAGGCTTCCTGGATGATGAAGTGTTGCCAAGGAAATTGTGCCATCATCCGTGTCATCAGTTGGGGCACGTGGTTAAAGCCCTGAAGGCTTTCTGGTGGTACTGTATAAGGCATTCCCATGGATGTGCTCAATACCGCACCTCGAGCCAAATGCAAGGTGGCCATGGCTTGTTCCCATGAAGTGGCAACAGAATGTGGAATGCTTGAAGCTGGTGACTGCCATAATTGATCAAGAGTGGTTTCATGCCCAATAGGTTCACCGGTTACAGCGGGTTGGGATGTAGATAAAGAAAAGTATTTGGACTTGGCCTCCCAAAAGTACAAGGGCTTGGACCAGCTTCAAATTATGATGTTTTTGGACGTGAGCTACTAAAAGGAAGAGGTGGAGGACCGAGTGGCAATGAGGGTTCGGATTCCTCAAAGTGTAGTCTTATTCTCCACCCCTTTTTCTCTTTCTCGGCTCACATGTTGATTTAGAAGAGATCTCAGTTGTAAGAAATTTCAAGCTACTCCCTCGAATGTTAGATCTATATATTCCGGTAACGCATAGCACCGGTTTGAGGAGATGCAACCCCTGATCGAGACGGGATTGATGTTTGAAAAGAAGTGAATTCCGGGAACATAGTCCCCGTTGGAGTACTTCTGGGAGTAGAGAGAGGAGTAGATCTAACCGGTCAGATCCGGCCAGAGTTTGGTGTTACGTCGGTGTTGTTAGGCACCCGATTTACCTTGCCAAGAGACTCGCTTTCAGACATGATGTAAAGAGAAAATAGAGCTACACAACTGGTCTTTAAGATAAAGTAAGCGGCGTAGCCCCACGATGGGCGCCAACTTGTTGTTACAACAAAAATACAAGACCAAGGACTGTAGCGACGTCTCCAGGGTTAAAGGGTTCAAGGTTTCGATTAGCCTAACGCAGCACGTGGAGGCGGATCACTTTGTTATTATTCACTTTGAATTCTGGATTGAAGAATGTTCAACCCATAATGTATATGCTTAGTGAGATAATGTTGTAGTGAGCCAATAATAGAACAAGCAAGATGCAAGTTCTAGAGAGGAGAAGTAAGATCATAGATCAAGAGTGACCTGAGTTGATCTGGGATGTGTTAGCTGAAGACAAGGGGCTGAGATTTATAGGGAAAGGATTCTCCATAAGAAGAAGCCTTTGACCAGTGATCCTTGGCTACAGTGGGGGACTTGCCCATTTGGGGGTTGAAGGCTTCGGACCTGCGGGTAAAAGGTGTGCTCTCCGACAAGCTCTGGTTGCGGCTGGGCAGGAGGGTTCACACGCAAATGGTGATGTGACAAGACTCTGACTTGTCCTTTTTAATATTCATGACAGTTGGTTATTATCGAACCCTTTTACCTTTCAACCGTTTAAGCTGTATTGCATTCTAGTCATTTTATTAAGCTTGAGCTACCCACGTCATCAGTAATCATATTAGTTTATCATCGCAGACAGAGTTGTATAAATGAAAATTATCGAAACCGGAAATCATAAAAATGAATACAGATACATGTAACAATGTTGTTCAGTAGGATACATCAGTTTATCAAAAGTAAAAAGTGAACTAGATCTTACGGAGCCTGCTCAAAGCAAAGGCATTCACTTAGCATGAGTTTACGCCAATGAAAATAAGTATCAGTACCAATACCAATGTTGTTCGTTCGGTTGACTATGGTTGCAGCACAAAATTCATTACTAAACATAAAGTCATAAACCATACAAATAAGTACATGTACCAATGCTGTTCGGTACAGTATAGTAGTGATACGATGTCAGTTTATCAAAAGAAAAACAATATAAATAAATATTGGTTTGTCAAAAGCAAAAACAATTTTAATAAGTACTTGTAATGTGGTACCAATACGTATATTATTTGGTCGGTTTCGATTCTTTTTGGTCGATAGCGGTATATTTAAATGTAAATAATAATAATAGGTATAACAGAATCTATTATAGTATTAAAAAATAGGGATATTGGATTTAAATAACCCCAACTTTTACCAATTGGCTGATAGCACTCCCAACTTTCTATTTGTACCAAACCACTCGCAACTTTCAACTTATTTTCCTTTGGCACTCCCAAACTAACTGAACATTAACTCAATTCATTTTTTGCTGATGCGGCACTTGCAAGGTGACATGAAATCTGACTCATGGGAGCTGACGTGGCATCTGATTTGGCTATGTTGATGACATAGCAACTGTCGTGGCATATTACTTGGCTTTTTTTATGACGTGGCAATGGTTTGGTGATGTGGCAACTGATATCAGCAAACTGGGTTAGTTTGAGAGCGTTGTAGCAAAATAAGTTGAAAGTTGGGAGTGGTGTGGTACAAATTGAAACTTGTGATTGATATCGGTTAATTGGTGAAAGTTGAGGTTTTCTAAATCCAATATCCAAAATAATATGGAGAAAAAAACTCTATATTATTATAAAAATAAAGTTACTATTCGTACTCACTTTCCAATTCTATATATATAGGATGAGGATCATTACAGAACACTAACTATTGCGAGAAAAAAAGAACAACTCTAAAACACTAACTTTGGGATTTAAGGTTTATAGTTATAAAATTTTATGTTTCTTACATTCATATATGTATTATATATACATAAAAAACCATATATTTTTACATACACATTGCATACATACATGTTGGTAATTTAACCTACACATAACCTACATATGTGTAGGTTATACATAAAGTGAAAAATTTTCATATCTTGTTTTTAATTCTGGTGTAGAAAACAATAAATCTTACATTTGTAACATTTTTATTTACTTCTTAAGCTTTTCGGATTGAAAAATCTGGGTGATTCATTGTGTTCTTCGTGTTCTCATAATATTTAGTGTTCTACATAGAACCCCTCCATATATATATATATATATATAAAATACTTATAAAAAATAATTTTAAATGTGTAAATAAATATAATTTAAAAAAGAAAAACACTATTAAAACATACTATTTATAGCCACATTCAAATTATATCTATTAAATTGTATTTTAATATAAGGTTTGTAGTCTAGTGGTATCAATGTGTTCTTCTTCTAGAAACGATGTATCATCTATTCCCATAATAGATAAATGGGTAGATTATGAGTACGATTACCTATAACTAAGATTATGAGTATGATTACCTATAACTTATTCATTATAAAAAATTAACTGGTCTATGAAGTCTTTCCAAACCATCATTTTACCTTTTTAATAATGTTTTTAACATGTTGGAACTCCATGACAATACGATGTCTTGTAACACTAATTAAGTAACACTAATTAATTAAGAGAAGGATCAAATATCATTAGGGAAATGTGCATGGATTCGAATATAGAGGTTCTGAACTGAAATTTATAAACCTTAATTAGATAAATTAGTGTTTTGGGTCATTTTAAACTCCAATAAAAAAAAATGTTCTGGCAATATATGCTTACTGGTCAATAATTATCAATCAATTTGGTAAGTTCTAATAAAAAACTTATCAAGTTACAACAAAACAGAAGGTAGATGGGCAACAAGTTGCGCCGTCATCCCCTTCTGAATTGCAAACCCTAATCTTCCAAAGACAAACCTCTGCCCCTGATGACCCGTTGAACCCTAGTCAAGAGATGGATAGCTTCTGGTGCTAGGGAGCCAAAGGTATCAAAATCAAAAGGGACAAAGACATGTTGGTTCTCTGCGCAAGTTTTAGTGTGTTTATTCACTTTCTTTGATATTGCTTTTCTAGATGTTTGCCCAGCTACAAACCCGTTTTCTCTTAAACCAACCAAAGAGGAAACCCCCGTGAGGTCCACACAAGCATGTTTCCCACCAGCTCAGCCAAAGACGGGCAGATCCGCTGGTCGCAGAGTAGATCTCCCTTCCATAGGGTCCGTGAGGAAATTCACAGGAGCCTATTTCTTAGCAGAAATCTCAGCTCTTCTCAGGATGTCCCACAAAACATCCCGCACCCAGTCATGCTGATATTTAAACCCAAGGAGCTCTTTATAATGGACTGCGTACTCCCCATATTTATCCGTACAAGCTTTACGACATATTGGAGAGGTTTCATCTTCCGGGTACATAGGGATCATCAACCGGTATTTGAGAATGACTTTGTATTCTACTGCAGACGTGCATTGCCCAAACCCCTCAATCGGGATAACGGTCAAAAAATCCTGAGCATGGGGGCCCTTCAAGCACTCAAACACCGCCTTCCGGCAGGGTGACAAATCAAAAACTTCTCACAGGCTCTGAGTGATTATGCTAAACAGAGCGTTCGTCAAAGTTTTTTGTGGCTTCGAGGGGGCGGTATCCTTATTAGAGAAACCGCCAATATCAAAGTCCGGGAGAGAGACATTCAAGCGTTCAAGCGCCTGCTGATAGTCCGGGTCGAGCCCGATGACCCCACTGTTTCAAATATGATCCTGTAGTTCCCAAGACTGTGCTTTAGACACCACAATGATGTGTTGGAAAAGGAATTGTACTTAATGTCATGCAAGCCTTGATTTGTAACAGGTTAACGAGCCAAAACTAGAACGGTAGGATTCATAATTCTTATTAAGCATCCAAATATGAATCTCAATTCCTACGTGAACACAATTTGGACGTGTAGTTGTTAGAGTCGGTGGCAGATCCATAATTTTTTTTTATGGGGGCACATATTAGTTTGGTAAAACCAATGTATATTTTTTCGCTTAATGATATTGTAAAACTATTTATATCCATTTGATTAATAATACGATAAATTTGTGAAAACTTAGAAATAAAAATTAATAATGATGCTCATATAGCTAACCTAAATTTTTTTTTTTTTGTTTTGATCCTTGGTTTAAGGTTTTTTTTATAAATTATTAAAAAGAGATACATTCTCTCTTAGCTATACTATTATAAAAAATAAAAAAAAACTTTATAACAAATAACCATATAAAATAATATGCCTACGTAGAATAAATAAATAAATAAATAGAGCAGTATATAACTTAAATAGTCTGAAAATAAGCAAAATAGAATACTAAAATCAATTATAATTTTATAAGTACAGTCAGTTAGTAATACGTAAAATTATGAATGCAGGAAGTGGGTAAAAAATAATTAAGTAATTAATATTGTGTTTTTAGTTTTCCAAGGAAGTAAAATAATAGTCTATTATGCACTTTTCAAAAACCCCAACAAACCATCTTCTTCAACCTATCTTCACACTATAATTGCAGGGTTCTTCGTCACCCGTTTAAGTTTCTCTAGACAAAGGTATCTTCATGCTTTCCTCTCATTTTAACTATTTATATTCATTTGATTAAATATACCGCCAGCTGTCACTTGACAGTCGTTGTGTCACCACAAGAGCAGAACTCTCTAGCGTAACACACGGTAGGACGAAACCCGAGTGGGCTTGAGATTCGAACTGAAAACATCACATAAGGCGTATAACTCAAATCCTTCATTTCCCAATAAACTAGTTAAATTATTTCAACTTGGAGCCCAATTTTAGGGGTTTTGGAGGTAAAAAAAATTACAACTAGAGGTTTAAAAAGTTGCATCAGTTTTAATATAGAAACCTATAGAAACCTGAAAGTCCCTGATCTCTTTCTCTCTCCCCCCCCCCCTCTCTGTGTCGGAAGCACCGCCAGCTACCTCACTACTGCTACTAACGTCGGTTATCATCGTTATCACCCACTTTTAGGCATCACACGATTATAAATTAAACCCGATTCGGTTCAATTTTTCGTGTGGTGCAATACAAGAATGAAGAGGAAACACGATAAAGATCTTGTCGATGATTCACAAGAATTTGGAACATCATGCATATTGTGTTATTATGGTGTGCCAATCTATTAGTGGTTATGTAAGGCCCCCAAACTGAGAAGCCCAACGCCTGGATCATCGCATCAACACATAGTTCTTAACGCGATAATAGTCATCACATAGCAACGAAAAGAACTTTAATACATAAAGAGTTTTGTGTTTGAGCAAAACATCAAATAACATAGTAGGTCAACTAAGGTAGATAGGCTGCCAGTCCAAAGTAAGGGAACTTTTTATCCATGTTGTGGACTTCCTAACAAGCATCAAATTATTCAACCTGACATGCATGCCAAAAAGTCATCTACACTGACTATTCTAGTCATAATAAAACAAGGAGCTGGCAGTTTCTAAAAGTTGTGCAATTTAATTAAATACATTTTAACGTCAAAGCATGCACGTCAACTTCAAACGTATAAGTAAACTTTAATTTGTTAAGTTATCTACTTCGCCACACAGGCTCACACCGGTATAAAACTCCATGCATGCTACGTCATGGCGTTCGCGGGACTATCGATGAAGGGTTCGCGGGACTATCAATGAAGGGTAGAACTATCATTTAATTATCAATTATCAATCGTTTAACCTTACACTTTTAATCAATCAAGGTTAGACACATATCATCAATCAACCAATAATTACGTGTCAACAATCAATTACATCAAGTTGATACCATTTAAGGTAGAATGCATATATAACCTAATGTTTAGAAAGAGGACATCTATAACTCATCTAGGATTTAACTTCCTTTACCATGTAAACATGCGATCAAACCCTCGGTCAACAGGTCAAAGATACACACATAATTTATCAACATCCTTAATACCTAGAGCAAAGTAGAGCTTTCCCCCCAGGTAGGTAATGCCACTTACAATGTGGCTCTGCGTTTGGGCAGCATCACTCCCTAACATGAAGCACAATGCGTTAACTACATGATGTCACTAGCCTTCACGCGTGGCTCACTTTGCGCTCCACACTATGTGGGTAAGGTATACTCTACGCATCATCATGGCCACACAAATTGGCACACTGCGCGTTCATGGACAAGAAGTGTGAAGTGGCACACAACCTATGTGGTAAAACCCTAGTCGCGCAAGGTCGTAGTTGTTCTCAGATTTCATCTCGTTTCACGTCAAGATCCTATCTTTTCATTGAAAACTCATTATAATCAATCCATAACATCATTTCGTGCATCAAACATCAATAACATAAAAGCTTTTACACGATTCTCACCCTTTTTGCGTGATTCATGTGAGCCATACTCAATCTCCTCAAAACATCACGGGGAATAGGTTTTTCCTCCAATGTGATCAACAACGATATGGAATCATTCAAGCATTGTTTCCCTTCAATCCTCTCTTCAAAGTCCGGATTCATCAATCTTTTCTCCATATTCTCTCTCCAAAACTTTATAATGATGATAACGAATGGGGATGTCACATGTATCCTTTCCCTTTTAGAGTTGTCATCGTCAAATTTACCACATTGCCCCCATGGGGTTTCCAACATTATTTTCCTTTTTTAGCCTTTAGGTCCACCACCTTATTCCTTTTAAATCTCCCATAACAGGCCTTTTATTAATCTCCGTTTATTATTTAACTTGGGGTTTTATTTCATAAATATAATTAAAGCCCGTGTCTTCATTACAAATTGTCAAAATTGGGGTGTTGTAGGTGATCTTCTCTAGCTAGTCAAGATAATGTGTTTGAACTCCCTATGGTTGTGAAATGGGTTTCTTTCTGTTCGCTAACTGGATCACTGAAAATGGTGTCATTATTAAAATACGAATATTACAATCTATTTTTAGTACAACCTGATGTGAAACCCTACATCATATTATATATGTCATAATGCTAACAATTATACCCCACTCGTAAATTAGTTTTAAGTACATGGTGATATATAACTTTTGTTATAAACGTTTTCGCTCATTGTGTTTTGAATTGGAGAATATAGGACCTTTTGTAAATAAAATGCTATAAGTTTTATAATGTTATAAAATAGTATGCAGTCTTAGATGTTACACATATAGTTATTTTGTTAAAAAGACAAACCCTTGACAATCACATATATACTTAAATTAGCAGTGCCAAATAATAAAGAACTAATGTAATTATAATTTAAAAAAGAAAGAAAGAAAGAAAGAAATCAAGTTACCTACTATTTTAAGAAAAAAAATTTCATGAATTAACACATGCATGACCCATCAACCAAAATATGCGATGCCTACAATTTGTGAGACTATATACTAATTAAAAGAAATAGTTTAATGAGCATGACTAAAAAAATCTAAATGTTGTTTCCTCAAGCCTTAAATTTAGTTATGTAAGAAAATGAAAAGCTCGTTATTTTTTCTCAGCTTTTGTAACATATTATAAATAACATAACATAATTCGTAACAGAACTATAAAATGTCATTTAAGAAGTCACATTACAAGAAAACGACAGTATTTAGTATCTGTATTAATAAAAAAGAAAAAATTATGGTCGGATGATCAACAGTGAATAGACCCGCAAACCTCCAGAACCTCTTCTAATTCTGCATGTTAACATAAGTAATAAAAAAAATCAAGTGTTTTGTTGACAATTATTATGTGAGGAGTAGTTCAAGTGGGCAACATGTTGTTTCTTATTTTGGCATGGTCAATTTTTTATATTAAGTCCTTATCCTGGAGCAAGCTTTACAATGCATACTTTGAAATTAACAACTATTTTTAATACAAGTACAAAACCAGATCTGCGTTTACTTTTTCTTTACATGGGATAATGATACATGCAATTATTGGGCCTTGCATGAAATATTTTATTACATATTCAATTCTATTATTGTATGTATCCGTCTGTATACCATGCTATCTAAATTCAAACATCTCACTTAGATCGAAGATGTTGTAAAACATCAAATATGTATATATCGATTTGAACTTATAAATACATGTTTGTTGATATAGAGAATGGATTTCTTTTAGGAAATCATCACATATAGAAATGTTACACGACTAAACACGTTCACATATTTTCTAATTTATTGGTGTACACGAATCGTAGAAAAGAAAAGTTAAAGTAGCTTGTTACTTTGCCTATTATTGCAACTAGTTAGATGCCCCGCCCGCATTGCGGGGCGGTGGCCGAATAATGAGCGAGTGTTAGGCAGCTCATTGACATGGAAAACAATTAAATCGAGTAAACCAATAAAAACATAACACTTTTATAGTTTTGCTAAAAAAAAACTAAAACAATGGCAATACTGTTATTTTTAACTAATGGAAAGTTATATTTTTTCACTGGTGTAAAATCGTAATTTGCCAAAAGCTAAAGTGATGTCAATACTGAAAATTGAAACCAGGGGCAAAAGTGTAAATCTGTGCAAGGGCGAATTCGTACTTTTGAACTTAGGGCAACACAGTAATATAAATTTAAACTAAAGGCATAACCGTAATTTTAAGCGGGAGGCAAAACCATATTTTTATTTTGAATCGAGGGCATAATCGTAATCTTGAGTTGGAGCCAAAAGCGTAATTTTATTTTGAACAGGGACAAAAACATAATTTGCAACTGATGCCGAAATCATAATTTTTTTAACAGGGAAAAATCGTAATTTTAAGGTGGGCGCGAGAACATATTTTTTTTCATTTGAACAGGGTGAAAACGTAATTTTGAGCCGAGGGTGAAATTGTAATTTCAAGTCGTGGGCGAAGTCGTAATTTTTTGCTGGGGCCAAAGCGTAATATTACTTTGAGTATGGGGCAAAATCGTAATTTTAAAGTGGGGGCAAACCCGTAATTTTACTGCGTAAACAAATAATGAACGGTTGGTCCAATGGGGGAGTGCCATGCCAGCTGCCTAGTACTATTCCGGGGCAAAAACGTAATTTTACAGCGTAAACAAATAATATACGGCTGGTCCAATGGGGGAGTGCCAGGCCAGCTGCCTGGCACTATTCCTTTTTTTTTCCAAGTCGTGGGCAAAATCGTAAAATTTGGTTGGGGCCAAAAGCATAATTTTATTTTGAGCAGGGGGCAAAATCGTAATTTTAAAGTGGGGGCAAACCCGTATTTTACAGCGTAAACAAATAATAAATGTTTGGTTCAATGGGGGAGTGCCATGCCAGCTGCCTAGCACTATTCCGGGGGCAAACCCGTAATTTTACAACGTAACAAATAATAACGGCTGGTCCAATAGGGGAGTGCCAGGACAGCTGCCTGACACTATTCATTTTTTTATATTAAAAACACTATTGAAAACCTTCAAAATTTATTGTATTGATAGTGATAATATATGGTTTGTTACGTGGTAGTAGAGATGGGCATAATAACCGGTTTCGAACCCGACCTGTTAGAACCGACTTGGAACCGGTTCCAGTTCCTACCCGACATATAGTAGAAGGGTTCCGGGTTCAAAATATCCGAAGGTTCCTACCCGATTCCACATTTTAGAATATTAAATGAGTCGTACCCGGTTCCAGCCCATACCCAGTTACTACCCGTACCCGGTTCTTCCAGTACCTGGTTCCACTGTACCCGGGCATAAGTTACCGTTAGAACCGGTTAGTAACCGTTAGAACCGGTTAGTAGCCGTTCGAATCGATTCTGGAAAGTAGCCATTTCTTAAGGGTAGAGTTGGCGGCGGCCTTCATGAATTTCCGCACACTTTGCATCTAACCATCTCGTGGCTATCGGACGTTAAACACAAATCGAAATTCTTCCAAATCGACGGGTTACGTTTGGTTTCCAAAACCAAAACCACCTCATCATTGCATGCCATTGTATTTTTTGAACTTTGAAAATATGAAGGTAAAGGTAAGTGTGTATGTTTTGTAGAAATGAAATGGTGAAGATAGGGTATATATTAAAAAAAACCGATTTTTGAAATAAAGAATCGGTTTCCAACGGTATTATATATGTTGGAACCGATTACAAATAGTGATGTGCAGGTTTTGATTGACATATCCAACAGAACCGGTTTTAAATAGTAATTGCAGCTTTTGATTGACATATCCGACATGACCGGTTCCAAGTGTACCCGGACCCGGTTCCTAAGATAACCGGTTCCGCAATACCCGAACCCGGTTCCTATCGGTTCTAGTATTTGTTGTGAAAACCCGGGTACGAACCGGACCCGGTTCCATTGTCAAGCATCAGGAACCGGGTTCGGGTAGGAACCGGTTCCGGGCATTAATAAAACCCGATTATGGCCATCTCTACGTGGTAGTAATTGTTTTAGTCAATAATGTCATGTTGTAATAGTCAAAGAACTAAAATGGTAAACATAGTTAACATTCTTAATCGAGCCTATTGGGTGTGGTCATGACCATCTCGATCTTCCACATAGGCGTTATGTCATCCACCTTTAATCCACTATTCAAAACCACTACCTCAAAGGTGTGGTCATGGCTCAAACCACTATCCCCTTTATTATTATAATTTATTTTTGTCTTAAAATCATCAAAACGGGAGGGCCATGGTTTAGTCCACGTGAACCACCATAATTTAATAAGGGAGGTGGTCCTGTGTGGAAAATCATGACTTCCATACCCCTTAGCCTAACAATGGGCAGCGATCAATTATTACAAACTTGTTCTCTCTCACTAGAATTCTCTTTCGACTGTTTATCAATTTGAACTATAGTTGTTTCTTCCTCTGGACGCTCGTTACTACAGAGCAAGGCGGAACCCTAATCACAACAATAACAAGGACGATGAACAAATGCAAATAAAAAACTAGGAAAAGCAATTAAGGGACACAAAAGATTGGAATCATCAAACACAAGTCCTTTGAACAAGACCAACATTCGATTTTGCAAACTCATTCAATTGCGGCGGATGTGAAAGGCTCGTCTTACATGATCGATAAAACTCCCTAACACTTGATACTAAAGTACACCAACATTTACATAGAGAAATATTTTCTTAACAAGATAATTATTTTTATAAAATGGTCAAGAAATTTAAAAATTGTCTACAAAATTTGATTTGAGTAAACCTACTGAAATCCTTAGGACAACCAACCTTAAAATCCAAACTCTGATAGCTATATCATATCAATTTCCTTACCTCATGATCCCTATAGACGCGGTTGTTTAAACACTACATATTGTCGGATTAAAGTTAATAATTCAAACTGATACATACATACATACATACATACATATATATATATATGTGCAGAGTGTACTACCACTTTTACTTGATTTGCATGCATTGTTCGTTAACAAACTTGTCTTGTTATAAAATTACAGTATGAATATATTAAGTTGTTTTGGAGCCCTGCTGCTGCTGCTGCTTTCTGCACAAAGAAGTTGAAGAAGATGAAGATGGGACCTGCGAGAGCGGCTGAAAATTGGTATTACCAACAAACCAGTAGAGTGCCCACTTCAAATTGCAGAGTGTATACTTGAGAGCTTTTGTCCAGCTCTCCTGTTTGTTGAAGCTTTGTGTGATGGAATAGCTTTCCACTTTGTCATTCTCTATCCTGAACACAGATCGATCATGCAACATTCACTTCAACTTCTTAACATCATCATCATCATGTCATTTATCAGAGAGAACTTACTTGTACGGAAGCTTGAAACATTTATCAGCTGGTATGTTGTTTTCTTTATCCTTGGAGTTTGCAAATTCTGCAAAGTCCTTGAGACATGTCAAGAACAGCGTCATTGCCTTGTCATATCGAGTGCTCCAAAACAGATTCACAGGACCAAACCTATTATGAGCAACGTGGAAAGCACCAACTCAACAATCTCACATATGCTGACTACTGACTTCATAATAACAAAACAAATCATTTCAATGATGTGTGGTGATCTCTCTTATAAAACGTGGCAATTTCAACATCACATAAAAAGGTAAATGGTCACGTTGGTCGAAAAGGCCAAATCTCACCCGACATGTATATTAAATTGTTACAACTTCACCCCTCTATTTATAAATGAGATATATTAAAATTTATTCAGAATTTGGAATAAAAGATGTGTTGGCCAGTTGATCTATCCCAGTTTGATAAATACTCCTTTTTAATTATTACCCAACCCGATTATGCCACATCAACACCAGACCATTTGATTTAACTTAGCAACTTCATTGGGGTTAAGTAAGGAATGAGACCCTAAAAAAGGATAAGCACTTGATCAGATGATCTACAAAGTTCTCTCACAATTTATATAAACACATGCCCCAGATATAAATGATCAGCAAAGACCATAGGTGATCACAGAATTGCAAATAATAAAGTGAATCAAGGTAGGATAAAAAAACTTACAACTCATAAGTATTGTTACCGGTGTCCATTATCCGAGGATAACTTCCCATAGGAAGAATTTTTATTCGGTATCTGGTCAACACTAGGTTAAGGATGTACCCTATCAACAATATTTAACATATAATATACTTGGATCAAACCCCTTCACAACCACTAGCATAACAGTTATCTGTCCCCAAGGCGCATCAAAAGCTTCTATGGATCTTATGTGTGCCATGCACGAATATCATGGCAAAGAACTAAAAGTACAGGAATTTAAAAGAAAATTTTGTAGCAATAACACTGATAAAATATTTGAAATAAATAAAAAATATACAGGCACCTGTGAAACTATAAATATAAGCATATAAGGAGCATTTTAATTTTTTCTATGCATAATTAAGAACCATAAGAAAGATGTAAGCTAGAGAGAATTGAAGGATACTGGTACTTTGGTCTGAAATATTGGGACATTGTATGAAGCAGCAGGCAAGCTTGGCCCCATGCAGCATTTATCTCATCCCACTCAACCTAAGGGTTTCTCACAATTGCAACCAGTTAGCTAACAAAACAAACAAAGATTTAAACAAGAAAACATCTTGACAGCAAGCCCACCAATTTGATTATGATAATTTAGTGCAAGCAACATACTGGAATTTTAGGCAGTCTTCCCAGCCTGAAATTGTTAATTGTTCCAAATTCTCCATCATACCAAATTGGAAATGCATCATTGAGGACATTCGTTCTCTTCAGAAGGTCTAAATGTGCTTGTGAAACTTCTATTTTGGCCAATATTGCATCTCTCTCTTCCTGCCACAACAAAGAGAATTTAATATATCAGAAACAAAATTTATATTACAAAGAAAGCAACTGCCCAACATATAAGTTAACACAATATTATATCTGATGCCATGGCCAAGAATACGCCACTGCAAAGAAATGCCATGTGCTATCACATGCACATAAAACATAACAAATACGAGCCTCTGGTTGCATTTACTACAGCCACTTTTGAGCACCAACTTATGGATGGCTGCAGCTTATTCAAGACCTTAAAGTGCCAAAGATTGATATCAAATACAAACTTCCTTAGATATATTGTCGTTATTAGAGTAAATCATTCGTAGAGAATAGGACTGGCTGCACTCACCTGATGGGATATCAACTGAAACTGGAAATTATTGAACTCATGCCAATACCTGATACAAAAAAAGAAAATAAAAATCAAACACAGTCGGTAACCCTTTACACGGATGATGGTATTGAGTCCTGTTGAATAAATGTCAAACGCAACTTACCGTTCCTCCAACTCTTTAAAGCGATTGGATTTAAGCTCAAGTTCCTTTAATTCGCCAGTTACTTGACTACACTGTTTTTCGGTCTCTTGGATTGCTGCTTCAAGTTTACGTTCTTCTTCTTCTATCTTCAATAGCATTTAAAACAAGATATAAGTATAAAAATCTGGAATGAGTTTATCAAAAACCTCAAGAGATTGTGTGTATGACCTTTAGTTTTTCTCTCAAAAAGTCAGCCTCGGTAAGCAGATTGCGTGGCTCCCCCTCCAAGCGCTGAAGGCAGGCTTCATATGCCTTAATATCAGTGTTGACATCTTCAACCTCCTTATCAAGCTTATCAGATAATACCCTCATGCATTCCAGGCACAAAGGTTGCTCGACCTGTGTTTGGGTTGTGGCAATCTCAAATGCACGCTTTAAGACGGTTATGGTTGAGTGGAACCCAGAATTATTTGCACGTGCAGGAGTGGTACTCTCATCATGAGATGGAACATGTGTGGTCCCGTCAGCAGACTTGTAGACAGATGCAGCAGGTGGAGGCAATACCACAAACGATTCTTCCATCGCCTTTACAGACTGTACCGGACGAGGAGGAATGCCAGGCTTTTGTTTTGGCAACACAACGAATGACTGATCCATGCGACTGCCTAACACACTCCCTGCTCCATGCATGGAAGATCCTGAATGTTTCAACTCATTATATTAGAGTAAAGTTCAGGTACAAATAAACTTAACATACAAAACGTACAAACTGAAGGAAAAGACAAAAAAACGCGGTGGCATTTTCGTAAATATTTGGTCATAGGGTAATTATCAAAATTACTCTACAGGATCATTTGTAGAGTGATTTTGGTCTTGTAGAGTAATTTTGTAAAATGTTTTTGTAGAGTAATTTTGATAAAAAAAAACCCCATAACTAAATGCTAACAAGATTACTCTACAGGATCATTTTACAAAATTACTCTACAAGAACAATTTACAAAATTACTCTACAAGAACAATTTACAAAATTACTCTACAAGAACATTTTACAAAATTACTCTACAAGACCAAAATCACTCTACAAATGATCCTGTAGAGTAATTTTGAAGACCAAATATTTACGAAAATGCCACCGCGTTTTTTTGTCTTTTCCTTCAGTTTGTATGTTTTGTATGTTAAGTTTATTTGTACAATAACTTTCCCCTTATTGTTCCTAACAAATTAATTAAAACCTATGACACTACAAGCTCTTCCTCAAACTCCATGCCCAAACTAACTAGAATGAGGCAAGGTTTAAAAGTACGGAATCCTGCCTCGAGGCGTTTTCCTTTCGCCTCACGAGGAGTACGCCTCGAGACGAACCACGGCGTAAGCCCGAGGCGGAATTGAAAAATAAATATAAAAATTATACATCATATAAAAAATTAAATACAAACCAATTTCATCATCAAATTCATCAAACACACACATAAAAAGACTTGAAATACACAAAAATTATAAAAAAAAAAAACACGTCACACACATAAAAATCCCCAGAGGCGCAACTTTTCTTAGCGCTTCAGCCCAGTGAGGCGCACATACAATATAACCCCCTCAGGCACCGCCTCAGATCGTTTTTTGGGCGCCTCGCCTTGAGCCGCACGCCTCAGCCGTTTTTTAAACCGTGAGGCGTGCCTTTTCCACAAAGCGCAAAAGAAGCGCAGATTTTGGGTTTTATTGGGGTCTGAGACGCGCGCCTTGTGTACTTTGGGTGTTTTTATGCATCAAGGTGTTGTACTATAGGTTTTTTGGATTGTACATGTAGGTAAAATCATATATAAACCTTATTTATAGCTATATTTTGGAAAAGGGATGCGAAAAACCTATGGATATACAAAAAAGTTTATATAATCTCCTTGCGCACGAAAAGCCCACTGCTTTCGCGCTTCGGTTTTAGACCTCATCACTTTTGTGTGCCTCTCGCTTTTTAAAACCAAGCGAGAAACTAATACCAAACTGTATTATCCTCCTAAAAGTCCTTAACAGTATTCCTACATCTCCACGAACTCCTATTCTCGACCATGTCCTCAGAAAGGTGCAAGTCTAGCAAATCCTACCTAATCTGCTCCTCCCAAGTCAATTTTGTCCTCACTCCCAAGTACTAAAAGTCCTTAACCTTGAACAAACCTCACCATTGGTTGAACAATGGGTATTGAGTACACGAACAAATTACACCATTGATTTTCAGATTTGTTCAATCGATGGTGTAATTTGTTCAAATACTCAAAACCCATTGCTCAATTAGTGATGAGATTTGTTCAATCAGATTTGTAAAATATAGACCGCATCACACAACTGTTGCATTGCATGAGCATCATGTGATGCGCACATCATCTGCAGCGATGCGATCTCATCATCGCATCATGCGCTCCGTATTCGTGCATTTTAAAACCAAGGAGTTATCAATAAAGAAGTGTTGGTGATTGGTTAAAGAAAAAAAACTGTGTTTATATTTGCCTTTGTGAAAAAATAGACCTGGCACGTATTTTAATGGAAGGAGTATCAAGTATGTAATGGAAGGAGTATCAGATTTGTAAAACATAGACCGCATCACACAACTGTTGCATTGCATGTGCATCATGTGATGCGCACATCATCTGCAGCGATGCGATCTCATCATCGCATCATGCGCTCCGTATTCGCGCATTTTAAAACCAAGGAGTTATCAATAAAGAAGTGTTGGTGATTGGTTAAAGAAAAAAAACTGTATTTATATTTGCCTTTGTGAAAAAATAGACTTGGCACGTATTTTTGTAATGGAAGGAGTATCAAGTATGTATTTTGTTTGTTTACATCAGCTTGCTTACAAATCGTTTTATGGTGTACAGGGTCACCTTTTATAAAGAGAAAACCCCCTGCTCTGGTTAGCTTGTGTCTTGGAATAATAGGCAAGCATCTTGATGATAATATTGAGGATTTAGATGTTTTAACCAGTTTTCCACCAGACATTAAGGTAGGTATCTTAGTTGTGTTATGATTATTAACATCTTTGTACATAAAATTGCAGGTTCAGATATTTTAGTCTGTTAGTTTAGCATTGTCGGTTAGTATTTAAAAAAATTATTAACTATACAAAAAAAATGGAATGATACATGAGTTGCTTGTCAGAGATACTCGAGGTTTTTTTTAATAAAAGGATTATTGTGGTGTAGTCTGAATTATTGAAATGAATGATCAACTTATCAGATGGCCGTTGCAGCCATTGCAAGAAGAAGAAAGTTGCTAAATGACGATGTCATCATTGCATTGGCAGAGAGGTCATGGGAGATTCTCGATTTATCAGATTCAGAAGTCACCGATATTGGCTTGGTGAAAGTGATAGAGATTTGCAAAAATGTGAGAGCCATGGACATAAGGTGAAATTGGAATGTTAACTTATACCTAATTACTTTCGACTTTTTTATGCTATATGAATTCATACAACTTTCATACGCAGTCGTTGCAACATCACATCATTTGGTATTTCAGAACTTGTGAAGCATTGTCATTGTCTTGAGATATTGAGATGGGGGTATGTTGTTTTTATTTCTCGTTTCACTCTGTAATGATTTTAGAAAATTTTAAAACCTAATATATTGGGTTTGATATACCTCATAACAGGCTATGAACACAATTAATATTATAGAGGACGTCCAAGAAGTGAACATACTGCACGAAGCTCTTTAAGCTCCTTAAAACCAACGTTAAACAGTGTTGAAGAGGATTCATGGGAGGAACATGATACCACAGAGATTGTACACGGAGCAGTCGTTACGTTGACTTGTATGGGTATGCATAGCATTTTTATTTTTTAATGTTATGTGCAGTTCGATTTGGGTTGAACTATGTAGTTAATATCCCGATATATCAACCGATATATCAGTGATATATCGGTTATCGGTCCCCTGCCGAGATAGCGGTACAAAATATCGGTCAGAATATCAGAATCGATATTATCAGTGATATTGTCCGATATTGGACTGATATTTGACCGATAAATCACCGATTATCCCGATATCAATACCTTTCTTCTTAGTTCTACCGTTCGTCTTTCTTCTTATTGCTGCTATTAGTTTTTGAAGTCTTAATTGTTTGTTGTTACTGTTAAATGTTAGTGTTTTAAGTCTTAGTCAGTTCCTACTTGCTACAATTGTTAGTATTTTGCAAGTTGCAAAAGGTTAATTTGTTAATGGTAGGAGAGTATAATGCATTGTTAGTGTTAAATTGTTGTATATATAAATTTAGCATGATATTAAAATTACTGATATCCCACCGTGATAACCGATATCTCAAGTATCGGCCCTTGACCGATATCCGATATTTTACCGCATTAAATACTTAGGGGTTGAATGAACCCAAGTAGTCGAAAGTCGTCCAAAGTGTTTTTCTAATGCATAACCTTCTAAATCATTTTATTACGAAAGAAAAGATGTCTATTGTAATGATATTTTTGTTAATCATTTAATGAGGTAGTTAAACACTTGGCAGTTGCTTGGTTTAAAAAGGGGCGCCTAGGCGCAATGCGCAACAAGGCTCAAGCCCCTGCGCTTTTGGTAGCATAAGGCGCGCTTTCTTAAATAGCGCACATTAGAGCAATTTCTTGGCAAAAAAATAACCCTGAGGCACGCGCCTCATGTATTTCCCGTATTATGTGCAGCATGTTATTGTACAGCATGCTTTCCAGGTTGTACATGAATGTAATTTCCTTATTAAAACATATATAAAGCTTACTTGTCTCTAAATATTGGGTAAATGATGTTAAAAACCTGCAGAAAATATATATGTGATTATATAACTCTTTACGCCTCTGGTACAGAGAGCGGTGCGCTTATGCGCTTGGGTTTTGTGCCTCCGTGTGTGCGGTTCTACCAAGGGCAGTTGGGGCAAACAGCTGTATTATTTGTCTGAATCTGCTTCGTTATGTAATTGCTTGAAAACCTAGTCAGGTATTTGATCCTACATATCAGAGTTTGTCTGTCCAATAAGATAAGATAGATAGTATTTTCCAGTAAACAGCTGCTGCTGCGTTTGTTTGATTTTATTATTATAAGTATGTTTTATGTTAACAGGGTAGAAGAGTAAATATTTTGAATACCGAGGAGGGCCTAGGGTTTATTCCTGTTGGAAATAATCCAGATCGCATACTATACTATAGCTAGCAAAGCAGATGATCGAAATAAGAATTTGATGATGAAGAAGAAGAAGAAACCCTAACCCGGTCGGTAGGTGGAATCATCGACGCCGGTGATGGAGAGAGTATGATGGCAGTTTTGGCAGACCCACCGTGGAAGATTCGGGTCTACCGGCAACGCCCGAGTCTTATCCGCCGCTGCCGCAACCATATTGTTACTGCTGCTCTTCTTCATATCATCTCCGATCCGATGATCACTGCATATGTTTCTTTCTTTCTTTGATTTTGGACGCAATCGATATGCATACATACATACATACATACATACATACAACTTTCTTTCTTTCTTTGGGATAAACCCAATGTTACCATTCACACCCTCAACCATCTCATTTCACACAATTACCCCATTTTTCTCTTTTAAAATGCAACGGAGTTGCGTTTACTTTTGTGTATTTTTTGGTGGAAACAAAATTTATTCAAAGTAAACTATTTTTTGGTATCGTAAGTATACCAAGTGCTAGTATTGTATCGGTAGGTAAATTCAATATAGCTGGAACAACATCGGTAATAGCATCAACAATGACAGAACTAGAACATTAAGTCAGCGGTATCCCAAAATTTCTTTTTATCACCATGCAATCATACAATATTAAAAAACGACAATAAATAAATAAAGTAAAACAAATACCTAATAGATTGGTCCTCTTCTTTTTTCATAGCTTGAAATCGTTCTATCACATCGGCGTCTTTTACTTTTTTGTAAAAAATCCTTTTCGACCGCACAAACCATAGCATTGTTCAAAAATTCCGGGCCCATTCGATTGCGTAAATCGGTCTTGACAAGCATCAATTTCGAAAAACATCTTTCAAAAATTTCGGTCCCATTAGATTCCGGGCTTATTATTTACAATCTTTAATTTATTTGGGCTTTAAAAAAATATGGTTTATAACTTATAAGTTGTAATAATCTTATAAATTGGTTATTGATTTGGGTTGGGCTAAGAAGTAGGAACAAGAACTAAGTTTATACAATGCAATTTGGGCTTATAGACTTTTTTAGGGTGTCCTTGTAGTTGTTAAGAGGTATCATTATATAAAAACGAAAAAAATTACACTACAGATAAAAAGTTGAGCCGTAGCCTGTGCTACGGCTCGTTATACTCCAAGTCCGCCCCTGAGCATCAATATTCATTTTTATAGTTTCAATCGATATAAAGCATGTGGTGATATCAGTTTGAGCATACCAAGATGTTATTTTCTAGGGTTTTCCTTTTGGTTACACTATGTATAATTAAATCTAGTAGTGTAGTAAATATGTTTTTTATATATTTTGTAGTATGCATGTCCTCATGCTGGGGACTTACTGAGAAAGGATCAAATACAAAGGACTCTTATTGTAAGAATGGTAAGAATGATTCTGGTGCATTGATATTAGATTTAGAGAGTTGATATTAATCTCAAGGAAAAAAAATCTCATATTTATTGACTTTATCTCTCCACATGCAAGGCACATGCCAATTCCCCCATCGATTTAAAATGTCCATAATTTTTCATACGTCATTTTAAAAAAAAACTTCACCATAATAACGAGCGTCTTTTTATCTTTAATATGAGCACCATATTGTCATATAAAAATTTTCATTTTTATTGGGTTTTTTTTTTTTTGCATTGTGTTAAAGGTTCACGTCATTGTGTCTTTTAACTGGATCTTAGGGTAGGGTGGGAGGTGTTAAGGTTTTTTTTTTTTTTTTGGGGGGGGGGGATGTTAGGTTTTTGGGGGCTGATGATGTGTTTAGGTTTTTGGGGGGTTTAGTTTTTAGCATTTAGTATTTTAGCTTGGGTTGGGGGTGTTATGTTTTTTTAGGGGGGGGGGGGTGGGGGTTAGGTTTTTGGGTTGGGGTGGGGGCGGGGGTGGGAGTGGGAGTGGGAGGTTTATGTTTTCGGTTTTTTGCATGTGTATGTTTTATAAGAACCTATAACACAATATATGACACAATGGAGATGATGTTATATATGGGTTTTCTATAAATTGCGTTATTTGTTCAGGTCATTATGTTTAATTTGATATCCATTGTGTTTTAGTTTCTTGTTAATTGTGTTTTAGTTTGTTATGTATTGTGTTTTTAGTTTGTTTTCCATTGTGTTTAATTTGTTATCCATTGTGTTTTAGTTTCTTGTTAATTGTGTTTTAGTTTGTTGTGTATTGTGTTTTTAGTTTGTTTTCCATTGTGTCTTCATATGCTCTCCATTGTGTCTTTTATCTGTTATCAATTGTGTCTTTTATCTGTTGTCATCAATTGTGATTTTATTTAGTTTGATACTTATTGTGTTATACATTATGGCCATTGTGTTATACGTCAAGGTCATGGTCATTGTGTTTTAATATGTTGTCCATTGTGTCTTTATCTGTTGTCATTGATTGTGTTTTTACTCTAATTTACATTGTGTTTTACGTCATGTCCATTGTGTTATACACAACTGGGTTTTTGAATTTTTTTTGAAAAATATAACAATATGGTACTCATATTAAAGATAAAAAAATGCTTGATTTTATGGTATAATTTTTTTTAAAAACAAATTATGTATAAAAAGTTACGGACGTTTAAAAATTGAAGGGGAAATAGCATGTGACTTGCATGTGCATATTCTCTCTCCTCTTGTAAACAAAATTATCCTTCCCACTTGAATTCTCATAGGACACTTGTCACTCTCTGGTGACTTCTTACACTTGTTACAGTTAGAAGTCTTTGTAGAATAACTTAACCCGAGACTTACTAGTTAACATACAAATTTACAAAAGGTGGTTGGGTCACTTGATAGATGCTTGAAGTTCTAAATTGATGATGTAGAGTTAATGAAATGTAATATCAGTTTTTATGTTTTTATATTTAGTGTAACATTCTATTCAAATTAATGTTTTATGGAAATTGACTTATTTTCCATCAATTACCATTGGGAATTTAAAATTTAAAATTGAAAATTAAAAAATCAGAAAAGAAAAAACCCCTTGAGGCATTTCTTCTTTCTCGTATACATCTAACGAGTAATGAGAATCAAACTGTACAATTTCTTTTTACTTTACAATCTTCCTCATCGTATCCAAATTACCAGAATCTCTGTTTTCGCATATCAAATGATGACTGAGACCAACAACACATGTGAAATTCAATACATTTAATTCCCTCACAGGCATAGAAATTGCAAATGATGAACCAACCAAATCTGTTACTGGCAGGGCTTGAAGCGAAATCCCTAGGAAACGAACGACTGTTCTTCAACCGAATATGCATGCCATTAATTTCAATTTCAATTCCTTGAAAAAAAACACATTTCAAGGAATAAGAAGCATATATGACATCAATGCATGAGAATAAGAAGCATACAGTTTAAAGGACTCAACGATTTATCTATGAAGACAATGCAATGCAACCTACATAGATAATGGTAAGTCAAGACAAATATACTTTCAGTCTAGTGGGTGTAAGCGTCTCCTTGTGATGGTTAATAAACTGAATAAGAATGAATTACATGCTTTATCTCAAAACATAAATCTAATCATTTCCAAGAATAATGAAGTAGAAATGTCTGGGTAACGTGATACTATAAACATGACATAAGTTTTTGTTTGGTTTCTACGGAGCACACAACTGGATGGATGGATGGATGGATATATCTGGAGGAGAAGCTTCTGACTACTTGGCCCACGCAACTGCATCAACCTCCGTTTGGGCAGATTTATATAATTCCAGCCTCTTCGCCAAGTCCAATCGCCTCTGCATTATTGCTGGATCCTCATCCAGCAGTTTAGCCAACTGCTTACCCTGTCAACCAACCTCGTTCACAATATGACCTTCACTAATCAATCTAATTGTGCCAGTATGTGATACTCACCTCTTTTGCACCCAACTCAGTGAAAAAATGGTCAAGCAGGCTACGCTTAGCCTCACGCACTTGACAGTACACAATAGACTTTGGATAGAGTGTCGTAGAGTCCCAACCACCATGTGGATATAAGACAACACATTCGATCCTGCATCATCAACAGACAGGATTAAGAAGATGAATTGGGTGTGAGATGTGGTATCATGACTTCACTTACCGACTCGACGAAGATACGAATCATTATATCGATCAAAAATTGAGTGAGTTGGATTCCCCCCCTTTTCAATATCTTGTGGAAGCTTGCGGAAGAAATCAACTGTCAAGTAGCTGCATTCCATATCAACTAACTGTATAGTAGCTCTCTTGCTCTCGTTTCTCATCTTATCTAACGACTCAGCAGCTGCATTCATAACTTCCGCTCTCAGGGATGGGTATTGCTTCAACTCCTAGATATACAAGTGAGACAGACAAACCATTGATTTATGATTTCAAAATGAAATGATATTCATGTTCGCTGTTCAATAGAACCAGAAACAGCAATAGTGTCCATATACAGAGTAGGGTCTCGAGACTAACCGAGGTCTCATTAATTGACTTGTGTACCAGATCCTTCAGTACACCATGAACCTGAAGCCAATAAGAAAGAGAAACAAATCAAAAGTTATAACTATTACCTCAAAATCAAGATAACAGTTTACATGATTATAGACTGCAAAAATAATGCATTAAAAATGATCTACACAAGGTTACAATCTAGACCAAGCCTTCACCTTCTTAATAGTAATATGAAAGTTTCTAGCAATAGTGACAGAGCTTTCAGTGTAACCCATAGAAAAGATGTACAAATGAAATCTGTAAAAAAGAGAAACTTGGGTGCTTACCGCATCAACAGCTGCCTCGGCAGGACCTTTGATAGTTATTAAAGTAGATTCAATCAGACGGCGATATCCTTGTTCAGGGGCTATTAAATGAGGCTGATATCCATCAGCTTCCGTGATCAGTTTTCTCACGTTTTCCATAGCAAGTTGTTTGTCAAATTGTAATCGTTTCAAAGCAGCAGGAAGTTGATTATCAAATACACTGTAAACTTTATCGCCACCAGGTCGTCTGTAAAGCATAAGCTCAATAGTTACAGAGATATTACAATAATTGTAACACTTGAGCAAAAACATGAAGCTCCTTCTGATACATACATGCCATCAAGATGTTCTTTGAACGTTTGATCAAAAGCACGACATATTTCCATAATCATATACAATTTTCCCTGCGATGCAGAAAGAAGAAGAGAAGCATGCAATGTAGTTAACACAATGTACAAAGAGACAAACTTTCACTAAAGGGTTCTAACTTCTAATTTAATAGCTAAGACCACACATCACATTAAAAAATAACTAGACCACATATCACCTTACATAAATAACTAACATCTAGATTAAAAGTCACAGTTAAGCATCATCTGAGTGATATTTCAGATTCACAAATGCAAATTAAACCAAAAAGAAGATATGAGAAAACAAGGAGATGCTTACTCCGGCATCAGTAGCAATGGGCTTCCCAAGACGACTCAATTCTGTTTCAAGTTCAATAATCGTTTTGTTGATCAGGGATTGAAGGCCTGGAATTCGTGACTTAATGACTGTTTCCAAATGCTGAAACAATAAATATCTTTTAATAAACATCCTATAATTACGCACAAAGGAGAAATACAAACACAACATCTAACTTAGGTATAGAATTGCAGCAACCGTGAATCTTAATTCTAAAGATGATTACCTTGGAAAGCACTTTCCCTAGATGCACAGACCCCATTTTGCTAGCAAGATGTCTATACTCTGGAGTATTGGCAAAGTACTCCTGCTCCCTCCTCCGAGCAGCAATCATGTCAACACTTTTGTTAATATCAGCTTGAGATCGGTTAACAACACCAATCCAAGGAAACTTTAGCTTATAAGATTTTCCTTCCAATATCTGCATAGTGCATCTTCAATTAATTGCAAATAAAAGAAACCTAAAACCTCAGAAAAATATCAAGGCTACTGTATCAATTACTTTCTCACTTTGGTGGTCCTGTAGGATTCAATAAATAAAACGCCTCGAAACATGTCAGAGGACTAGAATGCATACACAGCACCATAATAATACTGAATCCATATCAAACCTACTTCCCAATATAACAACTACTCTGATTACTTCAGCATTTAATGACCTGTTTTTCCCCCACGCCAATTATGTAGAAGATGAACCAACTCACATCTTTGGAGTTGATAAGTAGTGAGCATGCCATTCAGAAGTCAGTTGAGTGGTTTTTAGTCAGGCACTTGGTTTTAAAAAAGTTTTGAGCCGCTCGAGGCGTTGAGGTCCCAAAAGCTGAGGCACAAGGCAGGAGCTTTAAGCACGTGAGGTGTTTGGTACTTAGAAAACTGTTTATAGATAATATTTCTAAATTTTAACTGGTTAACGTTTTAAACACTAAAAAGTAGTAAAACAAATATATACAATAAAGCGCCAGTCATATGAAGTGCCACCTTTAGTAAAATACATAATATTTGAACTTTTTTATAGATAATAATTCAAAAGTGTTACTTTGTACGTAATATATTTGAGCCTTTTTCAAACCAAGGCCAGGCGGTTCCCTTTGGGTATTCAACATTTAAAAGGACTACATATTTACAGCTAGATTAAAAGCAGAATGTATAGAATGACACTTGGCAGAATCATCGTTTAAAGGGTTCTTATAAAAGAAGCACAATTATGACAGAACTAAAACTTAAAGCCCAGCTTACATCAACCGCATCAGTCCCCTTGTCCATAAGATCAATCTTCGTCAAAACACCAAACGTCCTCTCCCCTGTACATGCACATTTAACAAGAAAATTTAACAAATAACAAATAAAAATAAAATAAACATCAATCGTGGAACCGGCATGCATGACAATGTTAAAAAACCATGTTAACTTGAATGCCAGGCAAATTGAGTAATATTATGTTGAGAACTGCAAGAACCGCATAAAACACTTGCACTTTTAGTTTTAAGTTCAATACATAAAGCATTACATAACCGCAAACCCCTCTCTCGCTTGCTTTCTCTCTCTCTTTCTCTCTCCCTCTCCCTCCCTCTCCTTCTCTCTCTCTCACTATATGTGCACTACGTTCAAATGCTTATGTGGTTCTACTTAAAACTTTGTTTGTTTTGGCGTGGCCTACACACACACACACATATATGACGGGAGCAACTTCAACATTGCTGTTAAAATCAATCTTTTTTAAAAACTGAATCAAAGTGAAAAACATCATATCATAACCAACCACTAATTCCATCATTCCATGTGAAAACAAGACGCACAGGTTGTCATAAAAACCTATTTATGACAAACTTTACACATCTCCAGTTTTATAATCAACTAAGTAGCATTTTCCGATGTTGGAGCAAGGTTATCCTAGCTGTCCGAACTTATACGTCTTTGGTTTGGGAAAAAGTGAAAGGTGTTGCAAATAAACCACACTGCACTCTTTTAAAGCACTCATAGATTGCACATAATCTGCATGACAAATCTTTCATGCACCACTGCAAATGTGTATTGCATCACCACTAGAAAAAAGAATACAAAGCCACTAGACTATTAAAATAGAATGCAGAGCCACAAGAATTCCCAAATCTCATTGTCTCCCAATGAAATTGTTAAATAAGTCATTATGTATTTATGTGCACCTCTCACTCTCTCAGTATTAGTTTTTTCCAGCTTTTTTGGTCTAACCACATCATCTAAGAAAATGTATCTTGAGAGCCAATTTTTTGTTCGATCATGAGTCAGCGTTATGTTATTGCATCAAATTACTCAAACAAGTTAATCATCCATAGAAAAGGAAAAGTAGAAAATCCAAACTACCACATGAAGATTATATCATGAGAAGAATATTTTACAAACCTTGTGGATCTACCTCACGTGCAATTTTGATAGCATCTGACGTAGCCAGATCTTGGTTGGCAGGAGAAACTGCCAGAATAATGCAGTTAGGCTGCAAAGCAAGCAGATAAATAATCTTCAATATGTGATTATACACAGAAACCACAATACTCTGTTGAAAAGACTACTACTAAACTATTTCTTGGTTTTAAAATGCGCGCATGATGCGTGGTGCGCACGATGCGCTGCAATTACATGATGTGAGGATGATGCGCCCTAAATCGCATAATGCGCTCCTGATGCGCTCGCATGATGCGCCTTGATGCGCTCATTTTTTTCTGAAATCGACCACTATAGAGTAAAATTGTACAATGAGCTTGTAGAATGTGCTTAACAAGCTTGTACAATGAGCTGATGAAGTTGTCAAATGAGTTCCTACATAAATTACTTGTACCTTATGCATAGACTACTTGTACACTTAAGGTTTAAGGCTTATTTTGGTTATATTGAACTTCGGGAATGGTGCTAGAGCTATTTTGTTGTATTTATTTATTTTCATCTCTATTTTTTAGTGTTTAAAGTTTACAAGTTAAAAATATTATCTACAAATATATTTTAATAACAAACGCCTCACATACGTGATGCGCGCACATGACACATTGCGCATCGGCTTTTGGGATCAAAACGCATCGGAGCGCATCGCGCATTTTAAAACCAAGGACTATTTTAAACGAAGCATCTGTGCAATGGGAAAAGTTGCTTTTTTTGTTGTAAAGCAGCCAAATGATGCTATTTTAGAGATTTGCCTACAGGAAAATAGAGGCTAAAAAGTCGATAAACACGTGCAAGATATGTTTGCCATAATCTCCTACAGAACAAAGGGAAATGTTTAACATGTCCCCAACATATATATGAGCAGGAAATGTGGGGAAGATCTTTGCAAATGCAGAAAGCATCACTTAAAAGTTGCATAAAATGTACCTTCTCTATGTAAGACCGCACCATATTTTCAATGTCTTGCACAATGCTCTCTGACTGGCCCTCTACAAAGATCATACAGGAGTAATACGAGAAAGATCATTGAAACTACCACTTACCTAAAATTTGCAACAGCAATAAAAAAATAAAAAGAAGTTGTGATGCTAAACTCACCAACAGCTACTTTTGTCAGACCAGGAAGATCGATCAGAGTCAAATTCACAACTGCCAACATCATACATAACACATTAACAATCATGTCATTATTAATGTTTTTCGTCTTCAGCAGAGTGATCTCATAGTATAAGAAACCAAATGCAAGAACAAATCAACACACAAAGCTTCTAAGTTGAAGAGGCATATAGCAGTTGCTAATATTAGTCCAAGTATCAGGAATGTTAGGTTAAGAAGGTTAAAAATAGTGTAGCAATCTTTCTGAAGAGTTAACAATACTCAAACATCCAGCTAATTTACCCCAAAAAAGTAGATAAGGGATGCATAACAGATAAACAAACACAAGGAAATGCAAGAAACAAGCAAGCAAACTATCTCACCATTGGGAGAATAGATGCTGAGATATATAGGGACGGATGAAATCTGTTTGGTTCGACCTGTCTCACGATCAGTCTCATCAGCAATCTCTTTCCTGACAGCAGCTGCACAATAAGACTAATGAGTCTGAATACAAAAGGGTTCAGGTTGAATGGTTTTGTTAACGAAGTTGAGAATAAAAGTAAGAGCAACGAAGCTACAAGTATATTATATAATAACAGACTGATATCCAAACAGAGACAGAGATAGAGACATACCAAAATCAGTAAACCTCTTTTTTGGTTGGTGAGCAAACTCGGCATATTCTCTTCCCTCATCAATTCTATGAAGCTGTAGAACAAGGGGACGTCGTGTAACGATCCCTGCATACATATTAGTCTGGTTAATAGCAGTTATGCGAAAAAGAAGATAAGGTGAGAATTATGCAAATTACCAGATCCACGAGGCAAAAAATCCTTGCCAACAACGCTCTCCAGCACAGATGACTTTCCAGAGCTCTAGAATGACACGAAAAGCATGATAAGTTATGAGTTTGCAAGGGCGGGCTGTTATATCATGAAAGCACATTGGTTGTGGATGAGAGGAGGATAAACATGCTCAGGTGAGGGTAAATATATATATATATATATATATATATACACACACACACACACACACTAGGTCTATAATCCACGAGTCACCGGCTTCTAGCTTTCCTATAGGATTTTTGTTGAGAATTTAGGGTTAATTAATGGCAGATCTAAAAGTAAAAGGTAGAGTGCAGAGACTAACGATTGCTAAGTAGAGATGCAAATGAAATGAAGATCTGGATCTGAAGTGTTGAAGGAGGATGTGGAAGTACCTGACCGCCGACGACGGCGATAGTAGGGAGGGCGTCCCAAAGGGTGGGGAGGGAGGATCCTTCGCCAAAATCACCGAGGGCGGTACATGCCCTCTGCAGTTTGTTCACCAGATTTATCAGATTCTCCATTTCTTCTTCTCAACTCAATTAGTAGTAGTAGTGGTAGATCGGAGATTGATGGCAGCAGCTGCTGGTGGTGGGAGAGATCATCGGCTCGGGTGGATTCAATTAAATGGTAACAACAACAACAACAACAACAACAACCTCACCTTGTCCGCGTCTTTCCACAAATAATAATTTTCAAACTCTCTCTCTAACGAGAAGAAGAAATAACTTTGAAATTATCAAGTTTTCAAAAAAATTAAAATAAACAGAAAATAAATAAATAAGCTGAATCTTGCTTTTTTAAGTTCCAGTACGTCATTATCATTATCGTTATCGATATATTAAAAATCAAACAATTTGAACAGTGTTTTAAATATAAAAAAATAATAATGCCAGACAGCTGACCTGACACTCTCTTATTGGACCAGCCGTTTGACTTGACACTCTCCCATTGGACCAGCCGTTTATTATTTCTTTACACTGTAAAATTACGGGTTTGCCCCCGGAATAGTGTCAGGCAGCTGACCTGCCACTCCCCCATTGGACCAACCGTTTATTATTTGTTTACGCTGTAAAATTACGGGTTTGCCCCCGCTTTAAAATTACGATGTTGCCCCCTGCTCAAAATAAAATTACGCTTTTGGCCCCAGCCAAAAATTACGATTTTGCCCATGACCCTATTGGACCAACCGTTTGACCTGGCACTCTCCCATTGGACCAGCCGTCTATTATTTGTTTACGCTGTAAAATGACGGGTTTGCCCCGGAATAGTGCTAGACAGCTGGCCTGGCACTCCCCGTTGGGCCAATTGTTTATTATTTGTTTACGCTGTAAAATTACAGGTTTGCCCCCACCTGCTCAAAATAAAATTACGCTTTTGGCCCCAGCCAAAAGTTACGATTTTGCCCATGACTCGAAATTACAATTTCGCCCTCGGCTCAAAATTACGTTTTCACCCCTGTTCAAATAAAAAAATATGCTCTCTCCCCCACCTTAAAATTACGATTCTTCCCAGTTTAAAAAAATTATGATTTCACCCTCAATTTAAAGTTACGTTTTTGCCCCTGTTCAAAATAAAATTACGTTTTTGGCTCCAACTCAAAATTACGATTATGCTCTTGATTCAAAATAAAAATATGGTTTTGCCTCCGCCCTAAAATTACGGTTGTGCCTTCCTGGTTTCAATTTCCAGTATTGGCATCACTTTAGCTTTTGGCAAATTACGATTTTACAACAGTGAAAAAATATAACTTTCCATTAGTTAAAAATTACAGTATTGCCATTGTTTTAGTTTTTTACCAAAACTATAAAAGTGTTATGTATTGGTTTACTCGATTTAATTGTTATCCGTGAGAATGAGCTGCCTAACACTCGCTCATTATTCGGCTATCGCCTCGCAACACGGGCCGCGCATCTAACTAGTTCCTATTCATTTCTAATTTTTATTTAATTATGTTAACTCTCGTGTAACCCGTTTATTAAACACGTATGTCGTGGTCTTTTAAATGACATGTTTAGTTAAACATAACGTGTTCAAACTCAATTTGTGTTATATGTATCATGTTTAACCGTTTTAACAGAAAAATGACACATTTTGTTAGCTATACTAAAATACGTCAACCTTCCTCGACTTCTTCTTCAACCAAGCATCGTTGGTTTCAAAACCATAGTTCCTAACAAACTAACCTTCATCATCACAAACAGGTCACGACTAATAATTTATCTCCAATAGTTTCTTACCGGTCTGAAATGTTGCAATGCAAGCTTTGGTCATGCCCTATATACCACATATCACATGTAAATCCCATTTTACACACGTAAAGTCATATTCGTTCATTCCGCAGGTTAATTTCTATTTCAAAACATGATATACACATGCATAATCATCCAATACTATTATGTGTATCAATATCATATCTATTGTACACAAAGGATCAAATGTTATTTTTCTTCATACAAGTGTTTTTATATAAGTTTCATACTTCCCATACTAAAACTTGAGGTCCTCGCACCTAAAATCATATTCCTTCATTCCACATGTTATTCATAATATGAAACTAGTGATGGCAAAGTGAGCAAGTTGGGTGGGTTTAGGTAATAGGTTAACATGGATTTGGGTTAGGATGGGTATTTTTTTTAAAAGGTCGGATGAATAATGGGTCAAGATGGGTTTGGGTTACAATGAGTGTAGGTTAATATAGGTTTGGTAAAGATGAGATAAAAAATTCAAAAATTAAAAATATAAAAATAATAAAAAATATAAAATTCTAAAAAAAATTGGGAAAAATCGTATAAATAAAAAAAGTTCGAAAAAATCTTAAAATTTCCAGAAAATATAAAAAATAAAAAAAACTGTAAAAAATCAAAAAAACTCTAAAAAGTAAAAAAAAATCAAAAAGATCTTAAATTCTAAAAAAATCAGAAAATACTAAAAATAAAACAATTCTAAAAAATTCTAAAAAATTTAAAAAAATAAAAACTACTAAAAAATAAAAAAAAGTAAAAAGATTCAAAATTTTCTAAAAAGTCAAAAAAAATCAAAAAAATTCAAAAAAATAAAATAAATCAAAAAATTCTAAAAAATCTAAAAAATTGTAAAAAAATTCAAACTTTACTTAACAGTTCTAAAATATCAAAAAAGTTGTAAAAAATAAAAAAAAATTCTAAAAAGTCATAAAAAATCCTAAAAAATCAAAATAGTTCAAAAAAATTATAAAAATCCTAAAAGTTCTAAAAAACTGTAAAAAAAATAAAAAAATCAAAAAATTGTAAAAATCCAAAAATATGTAAAAAATAAAAAAAACTGTTTTTTTTCTTTTTTTCGATATTTATTTTTGTTACTTTTTAATTTTTATAATTTTTTTGATTTTTTTTTTGAATTTTAATTTTTTACAATTTTTTTGATTTTTTTGAATTTTTTTTATTTTTTGGAATTTTTTATTTTTAAAATTTTAGAATTTTTCTCATTTTTAATTTTTTTATTTTTTTTATTTTAGAGGTTTTTTTAGTTCATAGAATTTTTTTTATTTTTATTTTTTATTTTTTCGAATTTTTTATTTTTAGAAATTTTTGCTTTTTATGATTATTTAGAAATTTTTTTATTTTTTAATGGTTTTTCTTTTTTTTACAATTTTTTGGAGTTTTTTAGAATTGTTTTGATTATTTTTAAATTTTTCATTATTTTTAAACGAAAAACGATAGGAGAGTACGGCGAAGTCACAGTTATGAAGATATGTCCATGATGTTATCTCATACCCATCCTGACCCGCTTGGGTTTTATCTCATACCCATCCTGAACTACTCTTTTCTTTTATCCACCACTTCATAACCCAGATTAATTTTATTTGCCCCATCTTAACCCATCTTAAATTTTAAAATACCCATATCAACCCAAAATGAAATGGATGGGCTTGTTTTGTCAGGTCTACATGAAACACACACGTGTATATATATATACAATTAAACCATTTGTTGTGGTTCATGCCCTAGTCGCCACCCATGCACATTGGAACAAACCCACCACGTTGATGCTACAACCCCTTCAAGCGTGGTTAGAATCACTCCACACACCACCGGCGCGGTTGTACGCCCACTCCACACCCAAAACCTGCAAAAGTCGTGTCACGTGTGTGCTGACTTAGATCAATCACATGAGACCACAACACATATTAGCGACCATGATTAAGTTGAGGAAGAACTAAATTTTGTTGGAAAAAAAGTCAGTTATTCGAAATGTTAAGAAATATGATTACCTTTTAGGTGACCATTGTCCAGCCTCCAAAAAGTATCCAAATACACTCATGTTTTAGTCTACAAATATTAGCATTGTCACCAAAATTGGAGATACTTGAATTGATTTGTTTAAAATTTTTACACTGGATGGACCTCTTTCTTCTCCTAGTAATAAAATTTGTACGATGGATGGACCTCTACTACTAGTAACTAATTCTCAACTGCAAGGTATATTTTTTGAAACAAAAAGTTTCCAGATACAATGGTCGATCAAATAACAGATGGATTCAAAATGATGATCTGCAAAGTAAAGACTCCGGAACAGCTTGTACGAGTGATGATCATTTGGTAGGCCTCTTCAATCTTCTTCTGAAAATATCAACAAAAAAAAAACATGAAAACCACAGGCAGGCAGGCAGGCAGCAGAGAGAATTGAAATATGGTGTTGGGAATGATATACCTGCTGGAGAATCCAAAAACACCTTTCATGACTGAATCTACATCCACATTGTGAGCTTTCATGATTTTATCATGGTACATCTTGCTCCCAATCTCAACAATCTTTTCCTCCACCTCTTCTAGTCTTTGATCCACATCCAGTTTTAGCTCTCCTTTTCTTATAACCGTCACATTGAAACCGTTTGCCTTGGCTTCCTGGTAGGTATCCTACACTTGCAAACATAAACCAATAAATGCTTATTCACGAAAGCCTTTTTTCAATCTGGCCAAACCTATATATAACCACTAACTAACCTTTGGCAATTGCGGCACAACAAAAGCATTGCCATTTCCAAGCATTTCCATATGTGTCTGTATAATGTAGCAAAGATTCTTGCAGTCACCAGCATCCTCAAAAGCAATAATATGATGCGGTTTTGGGTCTAGTTCAAGATCCGATGCCATCTCTAATGAATAGAATCCTATTCTCTCGTCTCCATCTCCATCAATATACATCTCAATGCACTGCAAACATACAATTATAAATACACCAACATGTTTTTAGTTTTTACCCCCCCCCCCCCAAAAAAAAAAAAAAAAGAATCCTTTCACACTCTCAACAACAACGATATTTTTCATAAAAACAAAAATATATAGCCATTCAGGGATGGATACTTACCAGTAGATATGGGAGATCAAGCCACCAATAATAATCTATTTCCTCCTCGTCTCCATACTCACTGTACTTGCTGACAACGGCCTGTGGTCCAAACAACTCCATTTCCCTCTTCAACTTATTTATTTTCTCTGCAATGAACTTCTTCCCTTTATCAGGAACCTTATCCATAATATCAGCAGCATCTTGTATCTCTTTCTCCGTAATCCATCTGTCCAAGTCCTTCCCGATATCCTTCATAGCAGCTTTGGTTTCCGGATCATTCTCAGCATTATAAGAATCTATAAATCCACGAGACCATTTCTTAGTGTGCTCCCAAAACTCTTTCCCGGACTTCTTGCCAGGTTTAATAGACCCGTCACTCCCTTCTATCACAGTTTTCGGACTTTTTAAATTCTCATCTACAACCTTTACGTTGTTGCTGCTTCGAAGAATATTTTGAGAATCGAGGTCCACATTCCCCAAGGTTTCAGCAAAAAGTGCTTTCCTTTGATCTAAATAATCATCAAGAAACTCTTGACTCATTGTTGTTGCTGGTGGCGGGCCCTTCCATCGGGGTATAATCTTCTCTGGAGGATCATACAAGCTAATTCCATCTATAAAAAGCACCATAAGAATGTTTAGGATGATAATATTTTATCTAAGAAAAGAAGTACTTTATTATTTTCATATACTAAAGAAGAAAAAGAGACTAAATACTACCAAAAAAAAATAACTTGCTTTTGAGAAAAAAAACTAATTATTTAAATAAATAAAAAATCTAACTTGATGTAAATTCTGTCACATATTTAGTAAATTAGAGGATGAAAATCAGCCCATTTGAATTTAGGAGTCAAACTATGCATCTTTGGGGGGGGGGGGGAGTAATGGAAATGCATCAACGGACACAAACCGAAACACCAAAGTGTATGTAATATAAACTGTGTCTAAAATAAATTACCTGCTCCGTAATCAAGATTTTCAATATTGGAATGAAGATATTCATGCAGATGACCTAGTTTCTCGTTTTCTTTCTCAATTTTTTTCTCGAGACCTTTGAAAAACAAGGCCTTATCTTGAGTGTCCATAAGATAGAAGGGATCCCGGCCCATCAGCTCATTTTCTCGTACTTGAAACACAATTTCTCTAAGCTTCTCATCTTTCATCCATTCAAATTCGCTTTCGTTTTCATCACGTTCAAGCTCTGAGACTAGATTTATATCTTCTTTCACTTTTTCTCTAGCTACCATGTAATTGTTTCTAAATCCACCTCTAATCTTCTCTACCAGTGGCTCAAACTCATGAAAATTATCCTCGATCCACTTCTCACGCTTTGCTCTTTCTAATTCCCCGCCACTACCTTTCGCACGTTCATCTTTAGAATCAGTGGTGTTGTTCAAAACATCCCCATCTCTCCCCATACTAGTATGGTTTAAACTTGGTGTCGTATTGCCAAACACATCATCATCAGTATCCCTCTTTAAAACTTGATGTAGGTTATTAATTTCAGGTTCTTGTTTTTTCTCTTTTTTGTGAAGATATTCTCTTGCTTCCTTAACAGAACTAATAATCCTTAACTTCGCTCCGACTGATTTCTTGTCAAGTACTTTTTCCATATCAAATAAGTCCGACCCTTTGCCTTCCACAGCCTGTGGAACATCCACCCTTAGAACATCAGAAGAAGAATTTCTTACGTCTTGAATACTTGATCCGCCCTGTGGAAGCGAAACATCAAAAGGCGCAGGGTTCACTTCCTTTCCATCTGGTTGATTGTCTATACTTTCTATTTCTCGTGCATGCCTTGCCATTGCTCTAATTTCTTGAATTTTGTCCAAACAGGTATTGTTACTATCGTCCAATGCCTTTACCTTGACAATGCTATTCATAAGCTCTTCCTTATCTAGTTGGGGCCTTTCTTTAAACACCGTCATTTCAGGCTTAGACTCAGGCTCCACAGTATCTTGAATGACTTCCACGCTACCCTTTACGGATTTTTCTTTCGACATCCTTGCTTTAATTTTTCTTCTCAACATCTCCTTTTCTAAACTAGTATACTCTTCTTTCTTATCTCCATTTTCTTTTCTAAGCAAGGCCATAAACAGAAGGAAACCACAAAATACCGATACTCCAACTCTAGATAGTTTGGCAGGATTTCTAGTAAAACTTCCAATAAATCCCGAGGAGGAGTTTACGAAGTTTGCAAGTGAAGAATTTGATGGTTCTCCAGTCTCCATCTCTTTAGCTAACAAGTTGGCATTGTGTTCTACCTCATTCAAGTTATATATGGATGGCGATGGTTCATCTTGATTAACATCTACCTTGTCTATTTTACTCCAAAAATCTGCACCAACCTTGTGTTGATTAGCCCAACGCTCCAATAAAAGTGTGTTGGATGTTGAAGCATCATCCCTAGCGTGAGTGTTTTCATCGGAAATCCCCAACTTTGACGGGGAAATGTTGATAGGATTCGACAGCACCTGTTGTTCTATGAGCTTTTTCCTCAAATGGTTTTTCCTGCGCCCGGTTGGTCTGTCGAAATGAGCTGAAACTCTGAAATTTCTGGAGATTTGAAGAGGGAATCTGAAGAATGTTGGTGGGTTCTTCTTTGTGCAAATTTTAACGGAACATCTGTTAGAGGGAGAAAAGATACGTGGGTTTTGAATCTCCATAAACAACAACAGAGAAGATGGGTTTGAGATTTTTGGGTTGAGAGACGACTAAATCCTCATATTAACAACTGTTTCTTCTGTACTGTATAAAAAAGAAAAAGCATGTTAAGAAATAATACAAGTGCTATTTTGTAAATAATAAGAATACAAGGATAAGAACTGTAAACGTGTCTACTAACTAATCAGACAATGCTAAGACTAAAAGAAGTCAAATGCGGGAAATAATGATGATGAGTTCATTAGGAACTTCCAACCTTTGGGTTCGAATTTAAATTTCAGGACAGCAATAGAAGGACATCAACAGATGTCATCGACCAAGATTCAACAGAGAAGATATTGAAGGCTAGTTATATAAGTGCACCCATAACGATCGAACGTCGAAACATATGAAGTTAGGCAATGATGTGTTTCAGCCTGGCAAAACGAGCGGGTCGGGTAACGGGTCAAAACAAGCCATAGTTATTAAAAGCGCTAGGTGCACTCAAGGCGCATAGGATTAGGCATCGCCTGGGGCCCGAGAGCTTACACAACATATTTCAGAAATTTGATGACGAGCTCATTGACAACTGAGGATGAGTTCTGTTCCTACTATTCATTTAACTGAAAAGAATGGCGAGTTAATCACAACAGAGTTAAAAGTGACAAGCACAGAGCTTACAAACATATTTAGGGAAAGCATATATATATATATATATATATAAGCTACAATGTCAAGAACCCACCAATAGAAGTTCAGTTGGTGAATTCTTTTGACAAAATCATTAATTTCTCCAACAAACAGTGATGATGGTAACAACAGGGCAAGATAAGAAGATGATAACTCAATTTTATCAGACAATAATGTTTCTTGGTTTCAATTAAGAAAATCAAAGAGTAAAGTGAAGTAGATAAATAAACAAAGGAACTCACCGGCAGGGCAGGGCAGGGCGGGAAGAATCAAACGACGAGATGAGATGAAGGAAACCTGATTTGATTGATTCATGGGATCGTTCGTCTCTTTTCTTCAACCCAATCTCACCCTAAAGTAATAGTGTAATACCCTTTTTCTTCTTTCAACTATGCCCTTTAGAAATATATTATTTCCCAAAACAACCAATACTCCAGTATTTCTTTTCTTATTTTCGACTATTCCTTTTACAAATATTATTATTATTATTATATATATTACTAGCTTACAACCCCGTGTAATACACGGGTTGGAATACCAAAAATATGTAAATCATAAATTTGTATATAATACTTATAAAATATAACTTTCTAAGTTTTCACTTCTCTCTTGACTTACTATAATCCACGGGTGTCCATCTAATCAAATATCAAATTTTCAAATTTCTCAAATCAAAATTTTTGAATAATTTATTTTTTGCATGAATTCGAATTCGATTAAGAACCAACCTGTTCGATTCAAATTCGTATTCTAATTAAAATCCCAATTATCTATACTATTTTATAATACAAAATGGAGGGGTATTTTAAGATACCCAAAAAATAAGAACTTTTCCCCCTCTTTATTTATAGATAGACCCACAAAATGAGGGTACTTTAGTCTTTTAAATCCCCGAGTTTTAACCATATTATAGATAATTAGTTACACATCACCCCTCCACAACAAACTTATCATTTTTTTACGTTTTCTTGACGTATTTTATAAACTAGGATGTTTAAAAAAATCCAAAGCTAGCGGGATGACCTTCACATTTTTGTCGACGTTTTGGTAGTTGTCTTGTTCAATATCAACGCACGGATTAAAAGGTACAAGTTGATAATGCTTTAATGTAACCTATACTGATCATAAACTATATCTTTTTTTTAAATCAAAATAAATAAAGTTACTACCCTAATTATTTTTGCACAGCTAATTATTTTTGCCTAACAGATAGTTGATATAACCTACTACATACTACACATTCAAGGAATGAACAGACCTACGAATATTAACATTAAAAACAATATTTAAAACACTTGAATAACATTGTTAATGTCAAAACACAAAAAGAATGACCATCATTTTCACACGAGTACTTCTTAAACACCGCAACAAGTTCCCATGTGCCCGCCTATGCAAACAAAAACAAAAAGAATATAAATACCGTAACATAAAGTGAAGATATTTTGTGTCACATTTTATTTTAGTAAATCTGCCTAATATTTATAGTATAATATATCTTATTATAAAAACTAGAAACTTGTCACAACAAACTTCATAAATAAACATGTGGCTAATCTAAAACATAAAATGTAGATATTATGTGCATCATTTTATTTTATTAATCTGCCTAATATCAATCAAACTAAAATATATCTTATTAAAAACTTAAAACATGCCAAAACAAACATCATAAATAAATGTGTGGCAATCCTAACTTTCTATTTTCTAGAGTATAGATATCTTATTAGAGTAGTGCATTGTGTCACCTTCTATATTATTATTATAAATCTGTGTATTTTCTAGAGTATAGATATCTTATTATAAAAACTTAAAACTCACAACAAACTTCCTAAATAAACGGGTGGCCAATCTAAAACTAAACCATAATGCAATACTATAAATATATAGCAAATACCCACATTTCTACATTTATATTCCTAAACAAAGCTAAAAAAATGGAGCCAGTTCTAAATGCATTTGTTGCGAAAAACCAAGCATGCGATATTGAGAATTATAAGGTATCGCAATAGTGAATAATTGTTTTCGTTTATTTACTTTTATGTGAATACTAACTTATTTGATTTTTCAGATTCAGTTCAACGATGAACACATCAATTTAAACACCCCAATTATCGAACAAGCTTCTAAAGTATAATTTTGTTGGTTTTTAAGTATTATTTTTGCGTATAAATATTTCATATGTTCATTATGGTATTATATGGTGTTTAATTGTAGGATGATGGTGATAATAGTGTTGATATTATTTCTTATGGTGCAATGTTTAGTCCATACAAGTCTAATCTTCAACGGGAATTTAGTGAAGAGGTAATTGTAAAATTTATTTAATCTATTTTTAACTTTTTTATTCAATTTTTTTTTTTAAGGATTGAAAGTATGAAACTCAAAGGAAAAGATCCAAGAGACTCTCTGAATGGAAATGGAGCGAGGTTATAAATTTAGATGATTATGAGGACAATGACAAAGAAGAGGAATTAGAAGATACTGCTGATTAAAGCACAAACCAGAAAAATGAATTAAAAATACCTCGAGTGTCATTTCAGAAGCGAAGAAGATTTCATGCAGTCTAATATAAAATCTATCAAGTGTTTTTATGTTTTTTTTTTCATTTTCAGTTGTGATGTTTAATCTAGACGTATCGTATGTGTCACACCCCGACCCGCAGCGGAATAAGAGTCGGGGCATAATTGGGTTATCACCAAAGCTCATGACATTTACTAATATGTTTTATATTTAATAAAGTCAAAGTTATATTTCCAAATATCCAAACATGTTCATACAATACAAAGGAAATAAACCAAACATAACAATCCCAACTCTAAATCATTTTATTCTTCTAGTCCAATCCTATGTGTTCCTAGCTGCTGCTGGCTCACCTGTATCATGTGTAAAAATGGGGGTTTTTGGGTCAACATAAGTTGGCGAGTGAACCTTATTAGATAAACATTTATTAATGAATTACTTGTTAGTTTATCAATGAAAAATTGTGCATAATCATAGATGAGCAAATGTAAATAATCAAGCAGTGGCAAATAGCAGTCACAACTATAACATACAATAACATATGACAGCATACATGAACATACCAACATCATACGATAAATAACATAAATGAAACTGTGCGATCAAGGCTCAATCAAACGGAGCCGATAGTATTGCATGTACTGAAAATGAAAATGTCTGTGCGATCAAGGCTCAATCAAACGGAGCCGATCGTATGTGGGCACGCCAGGTTCAACCTCATAATGAAATGGGGAACATGCTCAACGCTCATAATGTAATGGGGAGCGGCGGCCTATGAAATTGCATGTACTGAAAATAATAAATTGCATCCAACAATAACTACACAACAGAAACAAACTGAATACACAAGTTCATGATATGATGTATGCACAATGGTTTAAGTATAATATATATATCAAGACACATGATACACCCCAAAACGTGATTAAACGGGGAATTTGTAAAGATTCACTCACATTGGGTGCGTTGGATTGGAGATGGTGAGATGCGCACGAATTGGATGAGCGGAACAACGAGAAATACTAACCTAAATAATAACGGAAAAATATATTAAATGAGTGGATTTTATTAAGGATTTTAATGAAATTTTTAGATATATTTTTGTGAGTTTAAAGCTATTTTCTATCTTTAAAAATGTTATTTTTAAGTATTTTTAATTGATTTTTAAATTAAATTAAATAAATAAAAATATAAAAAAAATTGTTTGTTTTGCGTTGACCGTTGACCGTTGACCTGTTGACCGGTTCGGTCAGTGACATAGTTTGCGCTGGGTGAGGCTCGAACCCGAGACCTCCCGTACGCGTGCACGCAGCTCTACCAACTGAGCTACGTGTCTAATCCGAAATAATCTTGTTTTTAATTATATTTATATATTAATTCGGTTTAACCAAAATTCTTTTAATTTAAAAAACATTTTAATTCAACGAACCGGTGCCAGTGACGGGTTTCGAACGCGCGACGTGTGACTTAATGTTGCACACAGTCCACCGCTGGACTGTGTGTCTAACCTGGTTATTATCTCGGTTTTTATTATACTTAACAACTAACTGAGTTAACCCGGTTTAGTTTTTAAACAAAAAGGCATTTTATTACATAAGGAGTGCGTATAGCAGGGATCGAACTCGGGACATGCGTATATGTTTTGCACACAGTCCACCGCTGGACTGTGTGTCTAACCCGTTTAAATTACCAATTTTAATTATACTTATAGTATTGTCAAAGTTCATCTTCTTCACTGGATTTTAACCGACAGCAGTTTACATCATTAAAACTTGTTAATTCGATTGCTAAGCATTACACAAACTGATAAGAGATAGCAGGGATGACAATTAGAGGAAAAAACATACCGGTGAACGATTGGTTACAGAGTTCCGGCAGGCGTCGGTCTCTGTTTTTGTGCACCTCAACTGAACAGACGATTAGCCGTTTTTGATTAGTCAATTGTGGAATTGAAGTGATAAACAAACGTTAACGATGTGTTTGAAGGTCCTTACCGTTTCGCAGACGAAGATAAAGACTTTCAGGGAAGTTCCGGCGAACTGGAATTAGTTGAATACAGCGCCTGAATTCGATTTCAATTGAGAGGTTTAAGTTAGAAATAGTCTAACAATTGTTGAACTACAATGATATTGAAAGATTTACCGTTTGAGGATGAATACGGTTTTCCGGTGACTTTTGCAGAAAATTCCGGCGAGTTAATTTAGACGTTCTGACTGTCTGAAAATGTGACGAGAGTGAAATGGAGTATTGGTATGACGTTTCTGAGTCGCGAGAGAGGTCTAGAGTTGAAGTAATTGAGACCTTGATTCTTTTCGGTTATAAAAACCGATAGTAATGAAAATTTATGTTCAATCACCTCTGAATTGATTAAAGACATCGGTTCATCGGTTATAAACGTGAATGCGCGAGTAATCAAACGATCTGACGATTGAATTGCCGATTTCCGTTTCTCAGTTGGTGCAACCGGTTTAACCTAGTCTGTATATACATGTTATTTGTTTCCTAGGGATAACAGAAAATAACAAGTGGCGGAGTGGTGATGTGAGTGTGTGTTAAGTTGTTGGAGTTGTTCTTGGCTGACCCGGGTTTGAGTCCCGGCAGCAACATATTTTTTTTATTTATTTTGTTTTAACTTTTTATCAAATATAATTTTTATAGTTTAGTTTATTTATTAATTATGTATCGTTTTAAATCAAAATAATCATAAATATTCAACGTGACTTTTATAACTTGATATTCGGTTACAAAACGGAGCGGGTTTTGAAAACCCAATTTTTACAAATGTTACAGTATGAATAATAAAGTTTATTTTATATTTGAAGTTTATGTTTGGTGTTATTTTATTGCAGTTATAATTTACAAGTCAACTGAACTTATATACTTTAATATCCTATAGTTGTAATACAAGTCAACTGAACTTATATATTTTAATATCCTAAAGTTGTAATAAATAGATATTGCATCTAGAAATTATAAAATAAAATATTTTATAATAAAAGCTGAAATTATAAAATATTGTAGTTTATTCGAATAATTTGTATTTCTTAATAATAAAAAAATAAAGTTAATAAGGATATAAACTTTTAACAATTAAAGGTAAATGTGTAAAATATAATTAGGAGTCAACTACTATTTTTTATCTTTTATATAAAAACGAAACTTAACAATTAAAGTGAAAATGTGTAAAACATACTAACGAGTCAACTATTATATTTTATTTTCTAAAAAGATAAAAATTTAAACTTAAGTTTATTGAATGAGTACCATGTGGATATTTACAAAAAGATATGAACTTTAAAGAAAAAAATTATAAACTTTATCATTTAACCAACAAAATAAACTTATTTTACAACTATCACAACTTAAAAAACGAAACTTTACAAGTATAAAACAGTTTTTTTTATGTTTTTTTATAAACAAAAAAATTGTTTTTATAAAAAAATAAGTTTTTACAAACATTTTTTTGTAACAAGTAATATAGATAATACTTTAGAAATTTACAATCTTTACTAGATAATACTAAATAGAGATAAGAATAGTTGGTTGAAAAAATTAGTTACAGTCTTTACATTTTTTAGGGATTATAAGTTAAAACTAGATTCTATTTACACTTTTTAAGATTATAAGTTAAACTAAGACTCATAGAGCTAAGAATAGTTAGTTGTAAAAAGCTACATGTAATTAAAAATCGTCGGTTTAAATACAACTCATTTTCAGTAGTTTTTTTACTTCCAAAAAATCATGTTCTTCAGAATACGTTCGTTTACCGGATAATCTTTATTTAAATTTTTCTACAACAGTGACCTTTATTTAAGTTTCTATAAATCAATGACTTTTGTAAAATCCTTAATTTAAAAATTTATCTTTTCAATTTAACAATTAAAGGTAAATGTGTAATGTACTTAGGAGTCAACTACTATTTTTATTTTTTATATATATAAAAACGAAATTTAACAATTAAAGTGAAAGGTGTAAAACGTACTAACGAGTCAATTATTATATTTTGTTTTTATAAAAACAAAAATTTTAAACTTTAAGCTTATTGGATGAGTACCATGTGGAACTTTAAAGAAAAAAATTATAAACTTTATCATTTAACTAACAAAATAAACTTACTTTACAACTATCACAACTTAAAAAATGAAACTTTACAAGTATAGAACTTTTTTTTTGGTTTTTTTATAAACAAAACATTTTTTTTATAAAAAATAAGTTTTTACAAACATTTTTTGTAACAAGTAATATAGATAATACTCCAGAAATTTACAATCTTTACTAGATAAATACTAAATAGAGATAAGAATAGCTAGTTAAAAAATTATTTACTAGATAAATACTAAATAGAGATAACAATAGTTAGTTGGAAAAATTATTTACAATCTTTTCATTTTTTAGGGATTATAAGTTAAAACTAGATTATGTTTACATTTTTTTTAGGATTTTAAGTTAAATCAAGACTCATAGAGATAAGAATAGTTAATTGTAAAAAGCTATATGTTACAGTCAAATCGGAAGAGATACAAGAAATTCCGGAGGACGTTGATCTCGATGATGAGAAATGGTGGTCTGACAATATGGATGAGATCCTTGAGATGTTTAAGCCGTATGATTAATAAATTTTCAACCTTATTATACAAAGTACTTGACACTTTATGTTTAAGAGTTATCTTTCCTTATTTGGTGTGCTACTTTATATAACTTTTAATTAAGTTTAAAACTTTTTTTTTTATTCGTTTGTTACTTTATTGCATCAATTGTTTCTTGAGGTACTTGATAATTTAAATTCTAAATTTAACAATTATTAAATATATGTAACACTTATGACATGTATCCACCACAATAATGTTATCATAAATATTATACAAATAAGAAAACTAGCAGAAACGAGTGCCGTAATGCAAAGTGTCACCCTCACCACATCGTGCGCGAACACCCTACTAGTATATTATAAATTACCGACTGTTGCTAATTGTACCTATAGCATTACCAGTTTTCTGTGGTATGAGTCATTACTGGGACGCGTGGCTTAAACTTTGAGAGCCACGACTCTCACTCTCATCTTTCTTTGAACCTTTCTTTCTCCAACAATGGTATTTTTCCTCACCCCCACCGCCCTCCTGCTCCCCCCCCGGCGGACGATCAGATGTCAGAGAGAGAGAGAGACGAGCCCCTCCGTGGAACCCAGCGAGAACATCAGGTGACCGTCACTGTCACCATCACCTCAGATTCTTTGTAGTTTCTGCGTATCAGTACTACCGAGAGGTACGACGACGCAAGGCGGCGTTCGGAGATGCTGACGGTGGCCCTTATTCTTAGCGGCGGTGAGTGATTTCTACACCTCCTGCATCACCCATTCATTATGTTGTTGTTCTCTTCCATCTATTTCTTTGAAACCCTTTTTTTTTTTTGTAGGAAACGTGAACGAAGAGAAGATCTTATGGTATTTACAGTAACATTGAGGTTAATTGTTGCATTGTTAGATATTTGATTGACATGTGAGGTTAATTGTTGCATGTTATTTCGCAGAGAAAGAGGATTGGTTGATGGTGATCTGCTTACAGGTTTGAAGTGGGTTTTGTTAATTGTTTATTTCGATATGTGTGGTGTTGTGATTGCTGGTCTTTGGTTGCTAAGCTAGATTGGTGGAAAAATTGTCTGCGATTGAAAAGAAAGCATTTTCAAACATATCATAGTTGGTGATTAGTGATTTTCTTCCAAAAATTTGGTCAAAATAGGCTACATTGCAATTTTCTACAAGAGATATTTTATAACTTTAACTCCAAAATGTTTCTATCGTATTGATTTATTATAGTTTAATTCGGTGATCCAATTCTTTTTTACAAAAAAAATATTTATTTATATGCAAGACTATGACGTTTAGACGCAGTTGGATCAATCGACAACTACATGCGAAGAATGAACTTGCCTCAAGTCACGTGATCGACAACGAATCGTGTAAAATGCTACCATCACTCAGGTACTGATTTTACTTCCTGTTTAGTTTTTTCATCAATTATTTGACTTCGACTTTGAATGAAGTGTTTTTAACATGTATATTCTGTTTCAGCCTAATTGTTATTAGAAGTGTGAATGGTGATGAACATATAATCTTTTTCGCAAAGAGGGATATTGTACAGTGGGAAGAACACTCACATGACTAGAGGTTTTCTTCACTGTGGTGTCTACTTATCCATTAACTATTTTTATTTTGTTTATTGACGATTTATAAAATTTAATTTTGCAGATTCTTTTTGATTGATGAATGACTTCCATGTTATTGTGGTTTTCGGGGAAGTCAGATCTCAGGAAGAAGGTTAAGCATGCACCGAAAGTAAAGTGTCTTCATGTATTTTGAAGGTTAAACTTTTGACCTTTTTACTTTATTTAATTTGCTTTTTTTGGTTAATCTATTGTATTTACTTTAATTGTTGGATTACATATTAATATGTTTCAATAGTGTATTCTAATATGCATAATTCAATGGCTTAATGTGCTGGAAATTTAGAGTTAAAAGAGTTTATACTCTTTTTTAGCGATGACAATACATAACTGTTATTGAAAGGAGTAGGTCTTATAGATGAAGCCACATAGGTGATTTCTGCACGTCACGGCGTAAAGGCATATATATTTCATCAGTTTTTGGATGGCAGGTCAATGCTTTATCTTATTTTTATGTGTTTATATAGTCTGATTTTGGCATGAGTTGTGATAATATGTCTCTAATTGTGATAATTTGTTCTTCACAAGATATTTAATAATGAATGTTGTGTGTTTGACATTGCAGATCAGCTGAATGTGTTATAATACGTTGAGTCTTTAAACGGTTTACCAGGCCACTTATTTTGATTTACTAAGTTAGAAATATGGGATTTTTAATGCGTTCGATAAACTTGATGCGTGTTTAATTAATTTACCAAGTTGTATTAACGTGATGTGTTTTACCAAGTTGTATTAACCTGATGTGTTTTGGAATGTGTTCTACTATTCAACAACTTGGTTTGTAATGTTAGTGAGTGTAGAATAGTATAGCGTTGATTGCATTTATATTTTGTTTTTATTCAGACCTGCGCGTGTCGTCGAGTAATAATACTTGTCAAATCATAAGTTTTGTACATCTGATCAAATCATAAGTTGACATGTCATGTATAAAGATATAATCAATGATTCTTGATGTTAATCCTTTCATATGTTCAGATTTCATGGACGGATGCAAAGCCTGCACTAGAGAAGGATCCTCAAGGGCGTGCAACCAACTCTTAATTAGATCAATCAGATCTCAAAAAGCTTTTGCATGAACAAACTAAATTATTGCATGATGTAAGCTGTTTAGACCCATGACTTTTTTGTCAAGGCTCTTTGGCTCATGTTTCTAGGTTACATATTTTATCTTAATAGATCAAATGGATAAACTTCAAGAACTTGCTTGAAATGGAATTTGCAGATGGGTTGAAAGTGACATGAAGCCACAGTGTCAGTGTCTTAAATTTAATAGTATAGTTTCCATAATTGTTTAGCCAATTTGTATTAAGAAACTACTTTTTACGGCCTAAACTAGCTTTAACCAATTTGCCAGATCCTTTTAACTTTGTTTTCTCATCTTCCAGAGGTGTGATGAATACAAAGCTTTCTTAGCTAAACAAATACTTGGGTTTTATTTAGTATGACACATAGGAATGGATCCCGGCGGGTTATAAATCCTAGTTTGAATTTGATTAGAAATTTGAATTCGGATAAATTCATTGATCTAAATTTAGTTAAAATATGTAATAAATTCGTTTAAGTTGTGAGCTTTATAATGAGTTCGGTAATGAGTTATTTTAATACTTAGGATAAATTTAAAGATTACTTTATACTATAGCCCACTAAAATTATATATGTATTTTATATAAAAAAATAATAAATAAGTATAATTTTAATTCGAATTTCAAATGAAATTTAAAATTATAAATTCGTATTCGATTTACTGGATTCAAATTGAATCGAATTTGAATTCTTGATAATTGAATCGAAGTAAATCGAATTTCAATTTTTTTTAATTCGAAACGAAATCTGAACACATCTACTATAATACCTCTTATTATATACGACTGTAAAATGGTAACACTAAAAATAATAAAAATATGGTGATAAAACTCTTATTGGTTTTAAAATAAACTGTAAGTTGAGGTTTGAGAAATGACTTGTAATTAAGGTCTACTATGTATATTAATAATACAATAGATACTTTAATATAAATATTGTTTTAGGGAATAAGGATAATGAGAAAAAAAATACGAATCTCATGATACTATAATAAATATAATATATTTATCATACTACAAATAAAATTTATTTAAAAAAAGTTTCCAAATTTGAGTGTCAACCTCTTCAATTAGTAATTGGCATCTAAATATTAAAATTAAATTTATAAATACTATAAAATAAATATTATTTTAGGGAATAAGGATAATGAGAAAAGATACGAAGCTCATCATAGTATTAAAAAAATAACATATTTAAAATAAAAATACCATAAATAAAATTTACATTTATATTTTTTTAAATTGTAACTTTGAGTGTTAAGGCATCCTCTTTAATTAGTAATAGTAATTGGCAATTAAATATTTAAATTATTTTTAGCATGATTATAAGTTACTCAAAATGATTAAATGAAGTTTAATGTGTAGTAGTTAATGTTATAATGAAGTTTAATCATTTTTAGAGTGAAAATTTATTGATATACATGCTTGTATATAAACCCGTTAAAAGATTAAAATAAAGTTTAATGCTTAATAGTTAATGTTATATGAAGTTTAACCAATTTTTAGGGTGAAAATTTATTAATACACATGCTTGTATATAGACCTGTATACAAATATATCTTTTTGTGTTATTATTATAGACCCGATAAAAGATAAAAATTAAGTTTAATGCTTAATAGTTTGTTACATGAAGTTTAACCAATTTTTAGGGTGAAAATTTATTAACACACATGCTTGTATATAGATCCGTAGACAAATATGTCTTTTTGTGTTATTATTAAATTTGAATTCAATAATAATACGTATAATGAAAAGTTCAAAAGCATCATAATCTTTTTTATCTGAGTTCATTAAGGGGTGCATAAAAATCACACCCAGTATGATAATGTTTATTATATTTAATAAATTTGAATTTAATAATAAAACGTATAATGAAAGTTAAAAAACATCTCTTAAACAATATCATACCGTTTATTATATTTATTGGTTTTGTAATATCATTCACAATTTGCATAATATATATACGTAAAAATTTCAAAAAGTTTTCAACTTTACAAAAATATTATATATTATTTTTATTGATATATATCATATTAAAATTATGAGAAAAGATTTAATGTTAAAGATAAGGAGATAAGTGATATCTATATAATTAATTATTAACAAAAAAATAAAATAAATATTTGAGGTTGAAGAAGAAATTGCCATGTGGCATTAATTGTAGTTTTTATTATTATTATTATTATTATTATTATTATTATTATTAACTTAAATATGGTCTAAACTAGTAAATTTCCCGCGCGTTTGCGGCGGGTCTAAATATAAAGTAGCTTGGATTAGTACCATAAAGTAGGGATGAGCAAATGGTACTGGGTACCGAATTTACCGAACCGGGTATATTTTCGGTACCGAATTTTGACGTTTTCGGTACCGGTACAGTAACGGTATTTAGCGGTTTTTACCCTCAAATAACGTACCGTACCGATACTGAACCGTACCGGGTATATTCGGTACCAATTTTTGGGGATTTTCGATACTGGTACCAGTTGGTACTGAGCTCATCCCTACCGTCAAGTCTCGAATCAATTCTGAACAAAATTTACGTTAAAATATACATGAACTAAAGATGTACATAAAAGAAGCACGAAAACTTATTATATGTGACCTGACTTATTTGCGAAAGAAATTTACATCGAACACCAACTTTAACTTATCCCGACACGTATATAAAAATAAATGTAGAACAACTGAAAACGTACATAAAACATATTATATATGAGCCTACCCATTTAATCAACTTTAATTTATACCGACATGTACATAAAAATAAGCACGTAAAAAATGATTATAAAGTTTTTAGAAACTTGAAGGGTTGTAAGTGCCAATAAAAAATGTTGAACGGTAAAGGTTAAAAAACAAAAACATACTAAAAAAAGGAAATTGGCCCACTTGAAGTTATTGTATATGTAACTTCTTAGTTGCGGCGGCGTGGAAGCATGAAATAACTCGAATTTATGACGTCTAATGAGAACGTATGTTATTTGACCCAACTTGTTTTCGAACAAAATTTTTGTTAACACGTAGATCAACTGAAAACTTATATAAAAATAAGCATCAGAACTTATTTTTTGAAAGAAACCTACGTCGAAACGTAAACCAACTAAAATATACTTACACGTAAATAAGCATAAGCCCACAAAAATATAATTTTTTTAAGTTAAATAATAGTAGAGCGTGTTTCGGTCGCGTTGAAACGTAAAGTAACTTGAATTTATATTGTCTAATGAAAACGTATTATACTTGACGTGACTCGTTTTCGAACCAAATTTACGTCAACACGTTGACCACCTGCAAACATATATAAAAATAAGCACGAAAATATATTATATTTGATTCTACTCGTTTCTAAAAAAACCTTACGATACTAAATCGGTACCAAAAATGTACCAAGTTTGGCAGTACTGGTACCCGATACCATTCGCTCATCCCAGGTGATGTTGTTGTTATAATATTAAAATAATAAAACCGAAAGAAAAAACACTAAAGTAAAAAATGTATAAAAGAAAAAGAAAAAAAAACGAAATAAAAGAAATAAAAAAAAGGAAAAGAAAAAAACAAACACTTAACCTTACATAAATTTTTGTTTACAGTTATTTATAGAAAAACAAATATTCATTCTTATCTAATATTTTGTTTAAAATTATTATTATTTAAAATGATCTTAGTGTCACACCCTCAAATTACCAATTGCGGAGTTCTACCGCGAAGCGTGCGACTGCCCAGGTTCCAGCCACTAATCATGTCGAACTATAGTAATAATATAAAACAAGTCATCATGTCCAACATGAAAAGTGAATTTCAAATTAAACATTTAAAAATAGTATGTGTTCAGGGGAAGCAAATGAACAATTGTTTAAATAATAAAAACCGTATTTGTTCAAAAATTAAAATTAGAAAAAGCGTTTCATCAAACAATACGACCCATGACAACTCCTACTCCTCAGACTGCAAGTTCCCCTGCAAGATATATCTAACAACCTGCAAGCATGCAGAAAACGCGTATCAGCGATTAAGCCGGCGAGTTCACAGTTTTGTTTAACGAAAACCGGTTTGTGTTTAGTTTAAAGACATGTTGATAATAACTCGATACCGCAGTGACGTCAGTTTGTTTGCCCCTCCCCAATGCCTATCAACATTGAGATCATGTGGTTAAGGTCATTAGTTCACGCCCGTTGCCCTCCAATCAACTAGTTCGGTAGTATGATGGGACTTAAAGTGATAGATTTGAGTATATTATCCAACATCGAAATTAAACAACAGTTATAACGCATCCCCTCCAGGTATAAAAGTTTGAAAAGTATTTCCTCCAGGGATACAAGTTTGTTTGTTTGTCCCCACTGGACGCATGCTTGTAAAAGAGTAGTGAACTCACCTTTGTGTTGCTCGGTAAGGCTTATGTGTTTTATGAGCTGAAGTGGTCAACCACGTCCTATTATGGTTACCATAGGTTTGTTAGTGTGTATGAATGCAAACACATAAGTTCTACACGTATCTAACACATAGCACGTAAAATATTATAATATATATATACACATGCATGCAAAGTGTCGCTATTCGAAATAGCGACAACCTTTTCGTCACAAGTCACATAATAAATCTTGTCACAAAAATTCAGCTTTGAAGTGCATTTTCGGACAATTTTCGGTGCGTTAATCGGGACCGTTCGGGCACCGGATAGTTCCCGAAGAATTACAGAACGTATTAATCAAACCATTGACCATTGTATTAAAATTTTAGAGTCTAACTCTTTACCAAAAATTTATAAAAAATCTTTTACTACGCAGCAATCAGATTCGTCACTTTCTGACTGCAGCTCACGGAAAAATTCATTTAAAAATACTCGGTTATCCGATTGACGTAATTCCAGTTGGAGATTTCTGGAATCACCTGGAAGTACTTATAGTAAAAATTTCAGATCATAACTCAATTCACATTGAGTTATAACTCTTGTAATGGGCTGAAAATTCTGACGAAAAACACAGCCTGGACCTTTGACACGAAATAAATCATTTAAAATATCAAACAACGTCAAAAAAATGCGATTCCAGTTGGGTTTGAAAGGTATTTCCTTGAAGTTCATCATGGACTCAAGATACCTCAGTTTTTGATAAAATTTGACCTGGTTACAGCCGAGTAAAGTCGGCTGTAACTGCTTGACAGCTACCCGATCCCGCCAACGATTAGCTAGCGAACTCGTGACACATTAATATTAATCACAGCAGGTTATTAGTCATTTATATCATATTTAACATACAAAATCATCCAGATCATCAAACATATCAATCCCGATTCTATGTATATGTGCCTATCCATGCATGAACAATATTACTTGTCATCATATGCAATTTTTATGGAAACTCGACTACAAATTAACATCATAAACAACAAGATTTAATACCAATCCAGTAAACGCAGCCAAGTATCAAGATAATTCTGGAAGTAAAACTATACTAAGAGGGTTACCAAGTTAGATATGGTGAGGATCGCTAGAGCAAGAACCGAGATCTTGAGTAACTTCCTTGGATCTCTTGATTGTCGTCAGAGGTAGAAGAGGAGAGAGCACAAGGGTCACAGTTTGCAAGTTTCGGGTTTAGGTTATAGGAATTATAATGATATACATGCAGTTTACGTATTCACAAACAAATAGGGTGCGGCGGTTTGGGATGTGTAAGTGGGCCGTAAATAATGGATGTTGGGCCAGCCTATTGAATCTCGAACACCCAAAGCATTCAACAATTATGACGGTGAAACTTTAGTGGTTATTTAATTCCACTAGATTTCATGCAATCCTTTTTAATTCAAGTTGCTGGCCAAAACAATTCCTTTCACAGGTATCATCCATATATGTCTATTTTCACAAGTTCAAACATATTAATTAGTAATGGTGAGGTGTGGTGATTTGTACAACAAGTCAACGTTTGATTATTTAAATTTTTTAAATATACTTAATCAACTAATATAAATGTTTAGGATTTGATATGGTTCACACCTTATGAGTTTCGAGTTACATGAATGGGTTGGTTTGACAAGCAAGACTTGTGCTTCGGTTCAAACATTTCGGGTCGGTACAACATGATTTGGAATTGGTTTCGAATATTCGTTGACACACTATAATTTAGACAAAAATATAATTAATTTGTAAAACTGAAACGAACGGGTTTTTTTTCATCGAAGTTACGGGTTGTCACATCATCCCCAAGTTAAAAGAAATTTCGTCTCGAAATTTGCAAACAGTCGGAGAAGAAGCACTAGCTAGTGCGGTTGAGCGTTTTTATGGGGTGTCACATCATCCCCGGGTGTCACATCATCCCCAAGTTGAAAGAAATTTCGTTCCGAAATTTGATAAGTAGAACAGGAGAGTGAAAGACGAGTTAAGATGAGTGTTTCAAAGCTACTCATAGTAACAGGAAGGAGGTCAATGTCAAACACCTGACCTAAAGATCGAGTTTGCACTCAACATAAAAAAATGGGATGTTTCACTCGGCTGATCGTCAGCTAATTCCTCAATGTGTTTGGTTTTTAAGAGAGGTTTGGAGTCGATTATAACAATCTACTGAAATTCAAGGACATGAAACTACAACCGACACTAAATCGAATAAAGCAGAAACGAAAAGATTGCTTACAGAAAACGTACCGATCACAAAGTGTTATCGTTCCTGGCGACACCCGCGCCAATCGTAAATGCTCTCCCACGAGCACCATTTCCGCCTTCGTTATCGTTGTTGTTGTTTCCCGCATTGTTGGCATTCTGGTTTAGCTGCGGGCAATCCCTCTTGAAGTGATCCTCACTTCCACACTGAAAGCAGCTCTTTCGATCCCCTTGTTGCTGCTGTTGTGGTTGTTGTTGATGCTGCTGTTTTGAGAACGAAGCTCTGCAATCCTTAGCCATGTGACCCACCTTGTCACATCTTTGACACACTCTGGTACACTGCCCATGGTGGTGATAGTTAAACCTGTTGCACTTTGGTTGTTTGCCAGCATACGAACCCTGATTCTGGTTGGAGCCCTGGATCTGATTGGTAGCTGAAGACTGGTTGAAGTTGTGGTTGTTGTTGTCGGTCCTCTTCTGTTGCTGGCTAAAGTTAGAGGATTTGTTTGAGTCGTTCCACTTGCGTTTGTTGTCGTTTGAGGTGTTAGAAACGGTAGTGTTTCGTTTGGGCAGCTTGCCCTGCTCGACTGTTTGGTCTGTGAGACGATGAGCTAGACGGATAACTTGCTGAATCGTGGGAAGATTAGCTGAAGTTACCAAGCTTTGAATCTCAGGGGCTAAACCTTTGAGGTAATGCTCGATTTGTTTGTAGGCAGGCTCGGACATGTTAGGACAAAGACCAGCTAAATCATTGGACCTCTTCGTGTAAGCATCAATCTCGGACCCTAAAAAATCAAAAAAAATTTACAAATTCAAAACAATTTCAAAAAATATATAAAAAATATATAAAAACACTATTTTTGATTTTTTATAAATTTCCGGATTTTTAAGAATTTTTTAGATTTTTTATTTTTTTAATTTTTAGGAGTTTTTAGAATTTTTTATTATTTTTTTATTTTTTAGAAATTTTTTGATTTTTTTGAATTTTTAGGATTTTTTAGAATTTTTTTGAATTTTTAGGATTTTTTAGAATTTTTTTGAAATTTTATGATTTTTTAGAATTTTTTTATTTTTTATTTTTTTGAATTTTTATAATTTTTTAGGATTTTTTAGATTTTTTTTGAATTTTTAGGATTTTTTAGAATTTTTCGATTTAATAGGATTTTTTTGATTTTTTTAAGATTTTTTCTATTTGATTTTTTAGAATTTTTGTGAATTTTTAGGATTTTTTTATTTTTTTAGATTTTTTATTGTTAAGTATTTTTTTGAATTTTTATAATTTTTTTTATTTTTTCAAATTTATAGAATTGTTTTTGAATTTTTAGGAATTTTTTGAATATTTTGATTTTTTTTATTTGTTTTTATTTTTTTATTAGTTTTAATTTTTTATTATTTTTAAACGATAACGACAAGAGAGTAATACGGCGTCGATTGGTGAAGTCATAGTTGTGAAGAGATATCTACGAGTAATAATTAATTTAGTGATTTTATCTTATACCCATCCTGACCGGTTTGGGTTTTATCTCATACTCATCCTGACTTACTCTTCTTTTTTTATCCACCACTTCATAACCCATCCTAACCTAGTGATTAATTTTATTTGGCCCATCTTAAAATTTAAAATATTCATATCAACCCAAAATAAAATAGATTGACTTGTTTTAGCGGACACTAAGTATTTTCACATCCAGTGACGTGATAGAAAGGCCGCCAAAGAAAACATCCACTTAGAAAAAAGTTGCAGGATGCACAAATTTTGGTAATGCTGATGCTCAGATAATTTGACTTGAATGATATGTAGATAGGTTGATATGCATCTACATATACCTGGTTTGCATCATAAGGCTGTGGGTATGGTGGGGCGGGGATTTGGGGCATGAGTTGACATGTGGACAGGGTGAGCTCCCCTGGCAAGACTCAAAAAATTAGGGTACGGTAGGGCTTGGGTTTGGGTGTGGCTTGGCCAAATTTATTTTATTTATTTATTTTTTTAATTAAGTGATAACCATAGGCTTGGGTGTACCAATATCCACCCGCCAGCTCAGATGGGTAGGTTGCCCAACGCCAGGTCTAAAACCCTCGCCCAAAGGGCCACGCCCAAACCCAAGCCCACCCGGAATGGTCACATGAACGTTTCCCCCTAACTCACGCCCAAACCCCCGCCAAACAATAGCAAAATGCATGTTATTTAGGTTTAATAATTAATCTATTTTAGATTCCATCATAGTTGCTTTTATACTACATGTTGGTTGATACGAAGGTAACCATCATGATGCATGGCAAAAACTACAAGAAAAACTTGATTTGTGCACGACACTAAAAGAACTCACCGTCGCAACGCACTGTAGAGCTTCTTAGTTAAAACAAAATATGTTTCAACCCTCAAGAGTGTTTATTATTTAAAACTTCAACTGTTCAAATTTGTAACCTACAAATTTCAAATAAGTACAAGATATTAAACGCTTACAAGTTGATTGTTAGACTACCCGGGTTGGTGTTGTCTGCTTGGCGTGGAGATTGTGTCTGGCGCAAGGGGGGGGGGGGTGAAGTGGCGGGCTGGTTCAAAGTAACCGTTTAAGCAAAAAAAAAAAAAAAATCCACATGGCTGGCCACGCCCAACTATGCCACGCCACACCACACCACCAGTTTTTGAGTATTAGTTTGTGGATCTCACCATCGTCACGTGTCGAGCAATGCCCCAACCCAAGCCCCTCCACACCCCATGCCTAAAGATTTTATTAGAATGCAACTTTGTTTTAAACGATACATATGAAATAAACGATACATATGAAATAAATCGTATAAATGCATAAACCTTTCAAAAAGAAAAAAAAGGTTACATAAATTTGAATGACCTAAAATGTTAGCAAACATAAGTTTTAAAATGGAATAAACGTTGATTGTGGATAGTGGAGGCATTAACTAGATATAATTTTAAGATTAGGTGTCTCTATCACATGTACTATGGAACTTTGGTCGTTCTGCTTTGGCTGTTCACATGGGTTTGGGCTCCGCCTGTTACGCCTCTCTTTTCGTCTAATTTTTTCACCAATGCTTTAATCAATAAATAAATATATGATTTTATCTTTTGAACGGACGTGTTAGGTTTTCTTTAACTGGTTAAAAATAATTGTTTTGTGAACCAAAGAATATGCATATAGAAATAAATAAAAAGGTAAAAGAAGAGGATTCTTTAAATGGTTAAAAAAATTGTTTCGTGAACCAAAGAATATGCATATAGAAAAAAAAAAGAAAAAAGAAAAACAAGACGGGAAACAAAAAAAAAAAAAAAAATAGAAACAAGGTGAGAACAAGTGAAAACACAAGAATTTCCTTAGAAAACTTAATTGGTATTTTCAAAAAACCCAAGTGTAGACAAGAGATATATATTTCTTACACTCTAAGAATTAACTTTTTAGAAAGTTTAACATCATGTTGGTATGAACAAGGAAAAAGAAAAGAGCAACATATCAATGATTGTTCTATAACATGTGCTTCGCAAGTAAAGAAATCAAAATAAACTTTCCTCTCCCTAAAGGAAAGGAAAGAAGTTGAAAAAAGTATTTCGGTAATTAAAATTAGCAAATCAACAAACATCCCTACTTCTATACCCCTATTAAACCAAGATTCTGCAAATTAATTTTTCATTTATAATAATAATAGTTTTATCAAGAAAGACAGACAGACAGACAGACAGACAGGGCACAAGACAACAAACAAATACATGTTCCTTTCTCTTTGTTTCTTAATTAATTAGTAATAACAATAATTAAAATTAACAAAGCAGCTACCTAAGCACATCCTTTAGGAGCAAACCCGACCCGCGAACCGGCCAAATCATAAACCACCCGGAACCCTTGTTGCTGGATATTCCCAATAATAGATAACCCACTGGTGGTTCCCGCAAATGCTAGGCAGAAACTCCCATTGCTATCCACCGGAATCAAGTAATTCGACGCCGGCAACGACACGTCAGCACCTTTGAAATGCATCACCACCGTTGGCACCTTCACCTCCGTCTTCCCCGACAGATCGAAACACGCATCGAAGAGTGAAAAATTAGGCCCCCTCTTCAGATGAGATGCTCCGGACAAGAATGCGTTTCGCAGCGCCACGTAAGCCGGTCGAGTCAACCGGGTGACCGAGGTGCCCGAGTCGATGATGACCCCGCCGTTTCCTGAGTTGTCCAGCTGGAAGAGCGAGCTAGAGATTCCGGGCACTCGAACACCTCCTACTGATATACCTGTGAGTCCCACGTAGTAAAACGTGTCCAGTTTGGGGTTACTCACTAAAGGAGTGAAACGCGCCACACGCGAAACGGCAGCGTTTCCAAACACCAAAGATGATGGTTTAGCCGACATGGACCTGTCCACTAAGCAATACGAAAACTTTGACCCGAACTGACGACCCGCTTGGTTAGGGAAAGATAACTTTCCCCGGCCCAGGCCCAATAGCCCGGCAGCACCAACAAACAGGCCCTCGTTATCGTGGCCACACCCGAAAGCAATATTATTGACTTTAGTCTTTCTGAACGTAAGGGTTTCGGTGGAGAACTCGCCGACGGTGAAGGAACCGTCACCGTAGGAGACCTGGTACATACATTTCTTGTTGCGGTTGTTGCACCCGGGGGAATCAAGGCGGTTACAGAGGGGTGTACCGCAGGCAACGCCGGCGAAGGTCTTGGATTTGGTGGGGTTGAAAATGGGGTCAGACTGGGTGTAGCATCTCCGGCAAGGGGAGCACTGTATCCAGACGACGTCGCTTCCGGTGTCCAACACCATGTAGGCGTATCTTGCGGGAGTTCCTATACCGATGCGGGTGAAGTACTCGCCGGAGCCCTGTGCGAGGCCGGAGATGACGGAACTGCTGAAGTCTGCTTTGGTGTTGGTCCGGTTGGGGTGGGGGTGGGGGTGGGGGTGGGCGGAGGCGAGGGAAGTGATGGTCTTGACTCTGGTGGAGTCACGTAACAGGCGGTGTTTGAAGAGGGACTCCGGAGTGGCATTGGCGGGGAGGGAGAGAGTGTCCAGATGGTGTAGATCTAGAGAAAGAGAGAGGGTGTTTTCGGTTAATAAATATTGTTCTTCTGATGAGGAGGAGGAGGAGTCTAGAGGGAGGGTGTTTATGTTTGTGTTGGGTTGAGGGAGGGTGTGAGAGGAAGGGATTAGGGTCTGGTATTTGGTAGCGTTGGTGGAGAGAGAAAGGAGGAGGAGGAGGGCGGTGCCGGTGAAGAAACCACCGGCCATTGTTGTTTTGTTAGTTCAAGTGGAAATGAGAGAGAAAGGGAGGAGGCGTTGGTAATTGAAGATGAGTGCGGTGTCTGTCTGAACGTGGCTCTTTTTCTTTTTCATCCCCCAGACAGACAAAATAATGATAAAAAGGTTCATTTAAAAAAATATCTTCACCATAAATAAATATACCCATATTCATTCATTTTCATTTTCATTAAAATTCAATCAATCAATCAAATTTATATATTTATTTATGAATTAGAATATTGAGAGAAGAAATACATGATGTCAGTGCAATGTGACCTAATTCCTAGCCGAAAGAAATTCACCATGTTCATGTGTGTGTTTGTGAATTTAATTGGACCTCCTCCCCACCCAGAAAAAAGACTCCGTCGTCCCTCGTGACTTAAGAGGGCAACTACAGATATTTACTGCTTGCAGGCTATGACAAATTCAAAACTAGTACATTCTGCCTTAATACATTCACCAACATCATTTGCTTTTAATTTACAACCAAGGATATTGTTGTTATTGCAAGATTCAAGTGGGAAATTAAATTAATTACCCTCTCTCTATATTACGGACCACTTTCAAATACTATATACATCATGATCATTCACTTTCATTTCATAAAACACACACATACACAACTAACGTACATACGTAACATGGTGGCACCTACCATAAACAAGCAAACAATATGCATTAGCTTCATTTTACCAACCAATCATAATGTCCCTCCCTACACATGCCAATTAAATTACATGCCTTAATTATACCATAACATCTCTTTACCTTCTTTTATCATAACATAAAGTTAATTTTTTTTATTCTCTTTTAAATTCACATCATAAAAAAAACTTGTCAAGTTACATTGAAACAGAAGGTAGACGGACAACAAGCTGTGCCGCCACTCCCTTAATAACATTAATCATCTTTTCACCTTTTTCAAGCGCTTCAAAGTCAAGTCTTTTAACAAATGTTATTGGGTCATATTTTTATTCATTATATTGTCACAAGGATTTAAACTAAATTTTATAGTAAATATTTATAAAAGTTTAAGAAACTTCAACACGTCCTAGTAATTGGCTAAACCACTTCTTACAAGCTCAACTTTAAAGTCTTTCTACATATGATTGTATTGATTGCACCAAAACTAATATGATAAATGTAAACAATATTAAGTTTTTCTAGATGCATTACATTACCTCTCACACAAACTTTTCAAGATTAGTTATTCCTACGGATTAAAGCAAGTCGTTAAACCCAAAGATATCGAAGGCCTTAATGCAAAGGTTTGCTATTGAATGTAATGCAATTCTATCTTACTTTGTTCAACAACATGCAAACAATATACATTAGCTTAATTTTACCAAGCAATCACAATGCCCAATCACCTATTTTACCTTCTTTATAATAACAAAATAATATTGTCTTTATCACCAATTTTGTGCTTCAAAGTGAGTCTTTTATAAATATGATATTCACTTGGATCATGTTTCAATTTGTTATAGTTTTACAAGGTATTCAACTTACCCTAATATCTTTTTTACCTTCTTTATAATAACAAAATAATATTTTCTTTATCACCTAAGCTGTGCTTCAAAGTGAGTCTTTTATAAATATTCACTTGGATCATATTTCAATTTGTTATAGTTTTACAAGGTTTTCAACAAAACATTTATGTCAAGTTTAATAAATTTCTAACATTCCCTTCGTCAAGTCAACACAAGTGGTTGGTTGATGCTCTCTCCACAAGGAGAACAAGTATCCTAAAAAGAATGATATAGACTTAAATTCGAAATATATTCGTTTATATTTTAGTGATTGTATTGTACAAAACATAGACAAGTGAAACAAACTTGTAACACCTCGTAAAATCGTGTCTAATAATGTGACAACACGTGTCTCTATTCCTATTTATGTCTATTGTTGAGTAGGGGGACTAAAGGTGTCAACATGCTGAAACTATGCCTCTGAGTGACCCTTTACGGTGTCCGTACTCTCAAATGAGCCACTGGTTGGAAGAGAGGGACCATTTGTGAATTTATTTAAAAGTTGGACAATGGAGGGGTTAAAGGCGTCAACATGTTAATTTATAACTCCGAGTGACCCTTTAACGAACCGCGAGCTTGACGATGTTCGATCATACTCTCGAGTGTGCCAAATATTGGCCATAAGGGGCTAAATATGCTATTATAATATAATATGAGGATATAAAGGTTGAGGGGCTAAAAATGACAAGTTTTCAAAGATCTGGGGTGTCTCCACGACAGGCAGGGCTAATCCTGTCGCGTGGCACCAGAGGGTGCCAGTGACAGAATTTGTTTGGAGGCCAAGGCATTCTGCCCTTGTGCCACCTATCCCGCATTTTGCCACTCTTGTGCAGCTCTTGCCACCTCCATTAACACCTGGAATGATCTTAGATCATGTCTTAACACCTGGATCAATCTTGTAGCTCATCTCTTAGTATAAATAGAACCCTTGTCCAACCCAATTCCTTGCTCATTCTACAATTATCTTCTCATCTGCTCAATTGGAGGTTCCTGATCCTTAGGAGCTTCCTAATCAAGTTCATTTTCATCTTAGGATCACTTGTAAATGTTCCGTTCAGTTACATTTTCGTTTATTAGGCTTTTAAAGCCAAAAGTCAAGCAATTTCGATAATTGCTTTGACTATCGGTTTAGACCTTAATGGTCCAGCCATTGTTCGAGACGAACATGACTACGTGATCGTAATAGAGTAGGTGTTAATCCCTCAAAAGGGCACCTTCTGAAAATCACGTTTACTAGGTCAATTGACGAGTCAAAGTTATTGTTTTAAAAAGTAAAACGGGTCAGTTTTTATAAATATTGTAATCTAAGTTTATAGATGTTACAAAATATATTTTGACACATAAACAAGTTGGTAATAACTATTTGAACATGTGTAAACATGTTCGGCTCGTCAATTCCAGTTTTGGGTCGGTTCGCAACCGAAAGTTGCGAAGTTTGACTTCTGCTTTGATTTTCGATTCTGACCCAATTTAGCATAGTTTGCTACTGATTTAAGGTTGTATTATGATCGTAATTTAATGTAGCATAACCCTCTGAGGTTATAATACATGATCATAATCATATTCTGAGTTTTCTACAATGTTTCGTTATTATGCCATACTTTGACTAAAATGCTCTTTTTGCAACAAATAATGTTTTATTCAATAACGAACTTGCAAATGACTTATGTACGGATATTTTAATGTAATAAACATATTTGTATGTTATTAAACTGATCATAATATGAGTTTTGACTGAAAGTCGTAAATGTCATTGTTTAATGACCAAAACGCCCTTTTGGCGCATAGCATGGTTTTAAACCATAACTATCAACTAAAACTTGATACCTACTGATATTACAACTTATTTAAAATGTTTTCACAGTAGGTACATGGTCATAACTCAGATTTCTAAATAAATCCTCAAACTATGTGTAGAATGACCAAAATGCCCCTTTGGTGCATAGTTTGGTCTAAAATCATATAACTCACATATGCTTGGATATATACTGATATTGTATGATAAATATAATTTTTTTTACAGAATGATCATGTTTATAACATCAGTTTATATGCAAGTTCCTTTAATACATTGCATAATGACAAAAGCGCCCTTATGAGGCATAACTTGATTTTAAAACCTTAACGGGCATATAAGTTGATAACCTCCAAATGTTACAACTTATTTAAAGTATAATGGCATATGAGACTTGTTTATTACTCATTTGGATACCCGGTATCGCTTACATGTGCTAGGTTAAGCTTATGTAGTCTGTTTATGTAAGTTTACCGAAACAGGTCAAACCTTATCATTTTTGTCTCAAATTCCAGAATGTACATTGTTTACCCATATTATACAAGTCATAGTACTTGTTGGGTTTAAACTACATTCCATTCCGGTCATCGCTTAATATAACATATCATACCGTTTCGATTAATTTAAGTTAACCGGTCCAAGTCTATGACTTGAATAGGACCCTTGACATTCTAGTTGGTTATTAGTACCATTCATTCCTGACTAGAACCTTCTGGTAAATTGCAATCAAGCTAGTTAATTGGATACGACTGTGCTTATTATTTTTTCTTATTTTATAAGACTTGCTTAAGCCAGGTAAATACTCTTAACATATTTTCCCTATACGGGCTTGGGATATGGTATATTATTACCGCTTGGTCGGGTAAGGGATCATATGCCAAATTGTGACTAGAAAATCCGCATAACCCGTTTTAATTTGTTTTGTCTGATAACTTAAACATTGAGGGTTAATTCGACCGTGTCCTGGATATCTTCGGCTCATTAAATTGATAATGGCCACGACTTGTGCACGGGGTGTAGGCATACACCTGACAGATGCTATTATAAAATATTTTCTTACCTATATTAGGGATACCCCTTCATGGGTTAAAGTGGTGTCTCGGATAATCATGTTATTGGGATTCTGCACAGGACCCCATATGTATTGACAGACTTGTAAAACTGTATAGAAGATCATATTGAATTGTCCCAAGTTATTTATGAAAATCATGTGCCTTGTGCACTTAAAACAATTTTGAAATATTTTCAAAATGTGTCGGTTATTTGTATTTACCAGTGAAAATTGACGTTTTTTCAAAAGGCTAAGCGCAGGTTGCAAAGTACGTAAATAGGCTGGAAGCTGCTCGGTAAATACTTAATAGGAGTTTGCAACTCCTTGCATTGAAGCCTAGAGTCTGATTATAGAATCGCCTTGTACATTTTCGATCCGCCTATGAATCTTTGTTACAAACGTCTGTATTATTATTATTATTATTATTATTATTATTATTATTATTATTATTATTATTATTATTATTAACTTTGGACATCTACGTTTGTAATAATAATTTAAATCTAAGACTTCTGTTGTGCTATTTGTGTTGTTTGACTATGACGACACCAATCTTACTCACGAGACTCCCCACTCGGGCCCACCGGGATTCGGATGGAAATTCGGGGTGTGAAAAAACTCGACCCACATTAATTAACACTCGTAAGTCTTCCAAATAATTGATCAATCAACCATATATCCGAGCCCACGCTGGCTTCAGAGTTTGGCTTGGACATTCCCCCGGGAAACAATATCGCCGACTGCCACTTGAAAGTCGTTGTGCCACCACAAAAGCAGAACACTCTAGCGTAACACACGGTGGGACGAAAACCCGGGTGGGCTCATGATTCGAACTGACAACCTCGCACAAGGCCTTGCTCAAATTCTTCATTGTCTTAATCCACTAAAATTGACACAAGGGAGGATTGAACTTGGGTTCTTCACTGAAGAAACCAAGGCTCCTACCACTAGGCCCCAAGCAGTGGATATGTATTTAATTTGTTTGATTTCAAGGCCTAAGAGTTGAGCTCATCTCAAGATTAGAGTGCATCATATCTTAAAATCCATCACAAAGTTTTGTTTCTATAAACCCAAAAATGGTGTTGTTGGCATATACTTGTATATACTATATAGTACCCATGTTGTACCCATTGGCAGTAGGAACTCGAAAAAGATGTCATACTGGGGTCTACGAGCCTGATAAGGCAATATAGTGTTTTATCTAACTTACACATAACTTAGATTATAGGAGTCCTTAATGTCTAGTGGTTATACACATACACTTACTCTTGCAGCTTAGCATCGAGTAAGGCGCATTTAACATGCATGAAACAAACATAATTTTGGTGACTTGAAACTAAAACAATATTGATAAAAACTTTTGGAAGACGACTGACTCATTAAAGGAAAATTTTGAAGAGGTTACCATTTATGTAAGTGCTTTTATATATATATATATATAGAATGGATTCTGTGCATGACAACATTTGCATACGAAGTATAGGAGAGTTTGAGAGGAGGACAAGTGTCCTTGGCTTGAAGGGTAATTTAGTCTTTTCTCACTGAAACATTTCTCCCCCTTGATTTTCAAACGGCTATAACTTTTTCATACATTAATATTATTTTAAAGAATTACACCGTATTAACGAGTATTTCATTCCCTTTATTTCAAGCAACATATTGCTATGGTTTTTTTTTTTAAAAAATTACAGGATTTTGAATACCCATTAATTCATTACGTAATTTTGAATACCCAACACATAACTATGTGATTTTGAATACCCAACACATGACTACGTGATTTTGAATACCCATTACGTAATTACACGTTCAAAATAAACCATTACGTGACTACACATTCAATATAAATCCATTACGTGATTACACATTCAATATGATTTGTTATAACTAATGTTATTACAATTATGCTTATTACGTAATTATACATTCAAATAATGAGAACTTGATTGTTTACGCTCTATTGCGTGATTAAATCTCCAATATTCGGCATTATGTGGTTATTATAGGTTGATTTGGCTAATATTTTGTATATAATTATCCTTAATACGTGACTAGACCTGAAATATTTGGTATTCAAAATGACGTAGTCACATAATAATATATAGTCAACTATTGTTACATAATTACGTAATCACTTAGTGGGGTTTCACATACTATAATGAAATCACGTAATGGGTGTTCAAAATCACGTAGTCATATTGGCTTTTCAAATCACGTAATCATGTAATGGGTATCCAACATCATGTAAATTTTTTTAAGAAAATTATAGCAATATGCTGCTCGAATTAAAGAGAATGAAATGCTCGTTAATACGACATAATTAAAAAAAATATTATTGTATGAAAAAGTTATAGCCATTTGAAAATCAAAGGGGGAAGAAGTTCAAGTGAGAAAAGACCAGAATACCATTTCTCTATTTGTTTCCAATTGTTTGAACCCCATATTTACGAAAATGCTACCGTGTAATTATGAGCTATAAATGTCACTTATCCTTCGTATGAAGGATTTCTCTTCTACATGATCTACACACTATATATATATATATATATATATATATATATATATATATATATATATATATATATATATATATATATATTAGAGTTAGAACTAGAGAACTGAATGTAGACCATTGATTAATCCTCATCAATAGCTGTTATCATGCTTGTTGACTTTCAATTGTAGTTTTGTAGTTTTGTTATTTTTAAATGAATACAATTGTGTAGGAAGGGTAACCTGGTCCATTTACCACCATGTACTTCCCGCTGCACATCAATCTATCTCACCTTCCTATCTCTGACGTTTATAGATCTTTCACTTTTTCAAAAAAACCCTCCACATAAGGAGAAAACAATTAGATGAAGAAAGGGAAGGCGAGCAAAAGCTAGGGTTTTTCTTTGTGTTCTCCCCAAAATTGGCCTCCGGCTAATTATTCAGGCAGCACAAATAACAGAATGTCTGTTTTTTCTAATTTTTTTCAAGCGTCTTGATTCATCCCAACAAAAATGCTTAGAATAGGTGAATTTGGTTGTATGCTTGAAGGATGGAATCGCTCATACAAAGTTGCTTTTTGTTCGGGGTCTTATGTTTTTGCATGTAGGGGTGAAATGTTGAGATTTTTATATTGGGCGATCTGAAGATTTTTATTTGTTTTTCTGATTTTTATTTGTGGTATAAATGGCGCATGAGATCAGAATCAAAGGTCAAGAAGAAAGTAAAGCATCGAGTCGTAGAGTCTTCAGACTATGGTGAATACCCACCGTTTTTGCATTGGGATAAAAACACTTGAATACAACCCCATTTTGAAAATTTGCTTTATGTTGTATGTCCTTTGTATGTATATGCGACTCTAATGAGGCTTCTTTTAACTTCCTTACAGGTCAGAAAGAAAATTTAAAGGCGAAGAAAAAAACAAGCCGCAAACTCGTAGACTCTTTCAGATGAGAGTGAATATGGCATGGGAGAACTCCAACAAAAATAATGAGAGTGCCGATGAGTACCCGCCTAAAAACAACACCATAGGAAGGAGGGTTACATATAAAAAGTGTGAGTCTAAATGATACAACTTCTGTGTAATTTACAAAAAGGCATGTATATTAAAATTTACATGAGGTAAACTAGCCTCGGCTTCATGGCTAACAGACGGGAGGTTTGGGTTCCGAGAACAAAGTCACCACCAAAACAGTCCCGTGGGGTATACAGCTGCAAGTTTGATATGCAAGGCAACTGTGGATACAAACAAGGCACGATTTACGAAGATGTACCCGACTAATGTTTAAAGGGAACTACATAAACAAAGATGATCACAAACGAAGATGGATGCTATGCAGAGTCCTAAAGGGCGCTAGTAAGTGAGTTGAAGGGGTGACAGGGTACGGTTGGGTTAGGTTATATGTTTTAGTGTGCTTGTAGCCAATAAGTTTTATTAGTGTCCAATGATTGTCTGTCTAGCTATGTTTATACCTAGTAACATTTATGTACCCAGCTGATAAAATCCCAAGTAACTGCCATCTATGTTATGAGTGTCCAGTTATTGTCTGTATAGTTACGTTTATGTACCCAGCTGATAAAGGCCTATGTGGAGCCCTGTTAGTTCCGCAACCTTTGTTCCTTTTACCACTTACGCATGTAATTTTTATTTACGCATTCGTAAAACAATGTAAACCCAGAAAATTGGAAGTAAATAAAATACATTAGGGTTTTTGTACTGCTATCTAAAAGAATATATAAAAGTTCATATAAATTATATCGATTTTATAATTGGAAGACAACAACATTGACATCAACACTGTCACACCCCAACGATGGAGGAATCATCGGGGCAGACGTAAGTAGATTGCTGAGCCTTCATAACACTAAAATTGTGACAAGTATCTAAAGAAACAATATTTCATTTCATTTCTAGGATTCGGTTACAAGGCTTTGGAAACAAAATACAACAACAAGAATTTGAAATACAAGTACAATGCCTTAATCAATTTCTAGCATGAATAAGTTACAAGTATTCGTATTAGCATGTATGTTTGAATATATGTATAGTGATTTAGCATAAAGTATTGTGATTTAGTGGGTTGATAAGCATATATGTTGCCCCCTGAAAGTGTAAAGAGAAAAATGGGAGTCGAGTATACTCACGGTTTTGCAAGCTTCCTAGCAATCCGAGAGCTTGAAGAGTTGAAGGGTAGAACACTGAAGTTACCCTACACGGGGAAACAGAGGTTTGTGAGTATTTTGAGTTGGCGAAGAATGCAGATTCGAAAACAGAAAGTACGAAACGTAAACGGGAAAAATGCCACTTCGTACGAAGTGACCACTTCATGCGAGGTGACTGATCACTTCGTGCGAAGGGACTGTTTCTGGAAAATTTAGCTCGTTCAAGCTCCCGTTTCGACAATGAGTTCTGTTGAACGAGAATTTATAGACGAGGCCGTTTAGTCTTAGCTCGTAACAGTTAACCATGACTTGGTTAATATCAGGAGCTTGACTAAGTGGAAAGTATTTAGGTTATAGTATTTAGTTTATTGCAAAGTCTAACAATTAAGTCATAGATGTCAAGCAAGGGGGTACGAATACCTCGTTGTATGTTTCACTAAACCTCAAAGTTTATCAACAAAGTTGATAAACCCGGTTGGTCATGAATGTATAGAAAATACAGAAAAAAATGTTCAAGTGAGGTGTGGAAATTAATTCGGATAGCCAAGGCTCCCAACATTCTCACACTAGCTAAAACTCAAGTTCATCCTTATTGAGGAAGGTGAACTTAGCTAGCTTGCACACTTGGTACAAAGAAAAAGTAGAAGAAGAATTATAAAAACACAAGGTAATAGTGAGTTAAACTCACTTAGAACAATCTGAGATTAAACTGCTAAAAATTAGTAAGTTTGAGAGTGATAGTGAGAAGATTCGGAAAGATTGAAGGTGAGAAGCGAGCTGGTATTTATAGAAACGAGTTGCTGCCAGCTCCACTTCGTGCGAAGTGGCTTCAGCTCGCACGAATGGGTTGGTTTGGGGCTGTTTCTATGTATTTCAACCGGTTTTCAAGTATTTTAAGTAAAAAGTTGTAACGTATGAGTATTGCACATGTAATAAGTATTGGTTTGCATGTAAACAAGTATGTAACGATTGATTGTATGTATAACAAGTATAAATAAAGTATTAATTTCCATTATGAACAACGTCTCGGATTACAAAGTGGGAAATTAAGTACGAATAAGATACGAATACAAGTTTCCATAAATAGAAATACGTCGGAAAACGGGTTTCAAAACCCGCTTCGTTTATCAATCAAATATTGAGTTATAAGTTTCGTTGCGTATTTATGGTTCATATTAATTTTAAACAATACATAATTAATAAATAAATTAGAATTTAAAAACCATAATTTATAATTAATAATAAATAATGAATAAAAAATAAAATGGAGACGCCGGGTTTCGAACCCGGGTCACCCACAAACACAAGCACACAACACACCACTCCGCCACACACTTCATTTGTGTATAATACTAAAACAAATAACATTTAAAGTAAAACCCGAAAGTCAAATCTGGTAATCAGCGCGCCCAGAACTAGCCATCACCGGAAAAACCGGCAATCCGCGATTTTGGCCATATTCCTTTTGACTGAACCGCACAAATTGATGTCGACGACAGTTATAACCGTTGACGGAAATCAATTTCGGTCATAACCGTCGGAAATCAGTAACCGCGAACTTTGACCACAATTCAAACCCAATTCAGCCTGTTTCCACTATAAATACCCACTTGAACACTCTGAAAATCCTTTCGCTCAGAACCACGTTCGTTTCCGAAGTTTCATTTCTTCAAAAGCTCGTCGCCGGAGTTTTCTGCATTCGCCGGACTTTCACCGGAAAACCGAGGCTTTACTTCTAATCGGTATGAATCCTCTAAACCTTTTTGCTATCTCTTGCTTAGCATTCTAATTGCACAACAAAATGATCAAAACTGTTAAACAGTTCACTCAGCCGGAAATCACAAATCAGAGCCGACGACTCTTGCCGGAAATCTGAAGAAAACGCTCTGTTTTGGTACATCTTATTCCGTCATCTTCTTTTCTATTTCATTTCAACCAATTATAAGTTTTGTTGATCGATTTAAACAGAACAGTCGGATTTCACTGTTCTGTGTTCTTGTAAACGAAGAAGATGAAGTCGAGTATATGTATAAATATAATTAAAACTGGATATTCGAACGGGTTAGACACACAGTCCAGCGGTGAACTGTGTGCAAATACAATATGCACGTCCCGAGTTCGAATCGCACACATTACCGACTTTCAGAAATAAAACCAACATTTTTGAAACCTAATCAGATCAAGTCACAGTAAGTACATAAGAAGAATATAATCCATTAGTTAAACAGATTAGACACACAGCCCAACTGGTTGGGCTGTGCGCACTCGAACCAAACAACCCGAGTTCGACTCCAGGTCTCTGAAGGCGGTTCGGCCATATTAAACCATTTTTGATATAAACTAAATAAGGTTAAAATTAATTAGTATATATATATAATTAAAACAGAGAATATTTCGGGTTAGACACGTAGCTCAGTTGGTAGAGCTGCGTGCACGTATACGAGAGGTCCCGAGTTCGAACCTCACTCAGCGCATAGGAAACACAGTCTGACCGGTCAAGACCCGGTCAACGGTCAACGGTCAAAAAAGTCAACTTTTTATTTCTTTTTAATTATTTATTTAATTGAAAAATCATTTAAAAATACTTAAAAATAAGATTTTTAAAGTTAGAAAATTTCCTTAAACTCACAAAAATAAATCAAAAAAATTCCATTAAAAGCACTAATTAAAAATATTAATCTCAAATAAAATTTATTTATTTATCGAATCATTTTGTTATTATCTAGGCTAGTTTTTCCCTCGTCGATTGAATCCTAAATTCGTGCGCATCCAACGTCATCAAAGAACATACCCAATGTGAGTGAATCTCTATCAATTCCCCGTTTTAATCATGTTTTGGGTTGTATCATGTGTTGTATAATTCTTTTATTATATATATATAAACACTTGTGCATACATCATATCCGTGATCAAATGTGTATCAAATGTGTATCCATTGTTGTGTGGATTATATGTAGATTGGATTTATCATTTTCAGTGCACGCATTTCATTAGGCCCATCAGTTCCCCGTGGGAGACGGGTTGAGCATCAGGTGCCTCATTAGATCGGCTCCGTTTGATTGAGCCTTGATCTCACATACATCATCATTCATATCATATACTCATCCAAAGTGGTTTGTGTTTGTCTATCTATATATGTTTGCTCACATGTGATTATTGCACAAATTTTACTTAATAAATAAAACAAGAAATTAGTAACAATGTTTTATCAAGGTTCACTCGCCAACTTTTGTTGACCCAAAATATCCCCCGTTTTACACATGATACAGGTGATCCAGCTGAGACAAGAAACACATAGGAAGGCCAGAAGAATAAACAAGTTTAAGCTTTGGAATAATTATATAGTTTCATTATCTTGTAATTGTATGGATTTTGTTTTGGATATTTAAGTTGTAATTTGAATTTAATAAATATGAAACATTATAGTAAACATCATGAGCTTTGGTGATAACCCAATTATGCCCCGACTTTTATTCCGCTGCGGGTCGGGGTGTGACAGATTGGTATCAGAGCTTATGACTATAGGGATATAGGATAGGTTATTAGACCCTTAGAGCCTATACTATAGTTGATTAAAATTTAAAATTGTTTATGCGTTACATACAAAATTCATGATGTTTATATGCTTTATGTTTATTTTTACACTCAATGTTATGCAAGCATGCTCATAAATACATGTTATTATACAATGCTCATCATGAATCATATCCTCATAACATATCATATCCATGAGAGGACACACCTCACGATTACCATGATTTTTGCAATGATATTTTTTTTATTTTTCAAATCACATCAAAGTGAGTTCTCATGACGGGCATGTAGTAACTGGAAGGGTATGAGTACCGGTAGTCGGAACATCCTGTCTAGGCTTGGCATTCGTATAAATCCAAAATAAAGGACCAGTTTGCCTACCTGGGGACTAACGATGAGAGTACGAAGGACCTATTAGGCCAAAGCATGCTATACCAAACGTCGTGTGAGCTAACCCCACTTTGAGTTGTCATTGTGTCTACACCTGGACACCCTCCTACCATACATCTCGCAATCATATTTTACGATTTTCATTCGGGTGGTGCGAGTGTTAATCCGCCAATACCAATGTGAATCCTACCGAGCCCAATAGTCATGGGGGCCCACATGACTACACAGGCGATGGTATGGGGGACATTGGAGGCCCAAACATGAGCAAACCCAAGACATCCTATGGATGTAGTTGAATTATTGTCAGTTATGTTATTTTTCATTCTTTTTACGACACATGACACCTAGGAAATTCTTAAACTCACAATCTTCCTATGTATGTTCCTGTAGATGTCGGCTAGGCAACTACGTGGAGGTAGAAAGTCAGGAAGATCAAATGAACGCTTGGCCACACAAATTGCTAAACAAATGGCCGCAGTGCTTCCTGACATCGTAATTCAAGTTCAACAAGCTCTCACCGCAAACCCCATCAATCCTCCCAATCAAGAAGACCAGAGCGTCGCCAACCCTCCTTCCAAAAAGTGCTCCTACAAACACTTCAAATCTTGCGATCCCCCAAAATATGAAGGGACCGAAGGTGTTACCGCCCTCCTTCACTGGTTTGAAGAAATGGAAAACACTTTCCTCAATTGCGATTGTCCCGAGGATCGCAAGGTACGTTATGCGACTGGAAGACTGTTTGGGGTAGCCCTTACCTGGTGGAACACGGAAAAGGGTAAACGAGGAGTTGAAGATGCCATGGCTTTAACATGGGAAGAGTTAAGGGAACTCATGACAAGACGCTTCTGTCCAAGAAGCGAAATCAAAAAGTTGGAAGATGAATTCCACGCGCTGAAACAAAAGGAAGGAGATCACACCTCCTATAATAAGCGATTTCTCGAGCTGAACCAAATGATCCCTAATTTGTTCACCCCCTTGTACCGCTTAGTCGAACACTACATTCGAGGCCTCCCCTCGAAAATCCAAGATTCGGTTTTAAGCACTTCGCCTGCAACACTTGAAGCCGCAATGGAATTAGCTACAGAACTCACTTAGAATCGCATCCGAAACGGCAAATTTAAAGATGAGAAGAAGAAAGCACCCATAGAGACCCCAACTCCAAACCACCCAGTCTCCTCCTCAAAGTTTGCTGGTAAGAGGAAACAAAACAGCAAGAATTTTGCTGTTACTCAAACCAACCCTCCTATCACTGCTGCACCAATCACCCAAATTGCTCCTTCAACGGCACCATTCAAAAAGCCATACACCGGCCCACACCCAAAATGCAACCGTTGTCAGTACCATCACCCTCCCGAAAATCCCTGCCAACATTGCACCAGCTGTGGCCGTGCGGGTGTCACACCCCGACCCGCAGCGGAAAAGGTGATCGGGGCATGATTGGGTTATCATCAAAGCTCATGACATTTTTTATAACGTTTCATATTTATTACTACAATTTAAAGGGAAACATACAATCATAATTACATCATGTTCTACACATCATTCCAGACTTCATTATTTTCTTCTAAGGCATTTCCTATGTTTTCCTTGCTTCATCCTGTTCACCTGTATCATGTGTAAAAATGGTTTTTGGTTCAACAAAAAGTTGGCGAGTGAATCCTATGAAAAACATTTGAACAAGTTTATTGAATTGATTATAAAATAAAGTGCATAACCACATATGAGTAAATAAAGATGTAAACTATTCACAAAACACTTAATTATTAAATAATGCACACACATACAATAATAGATTGTTTTGAGGCACGCGTTGCTCAACTCGTCTCCCACGAGGAACTGATGGGCCAAATGAATGAGTTTTGAGGCACGCGTTGTTCTACGAACTGATGGGCCTAATGAATGATTTGCATACAACTAGACAATATGTAAAACATAACTACAAACAATATTAACATTCTAAGTTTAAATCATAATATGGTATGGCACGAGTTTGAATAAACGAATTTGTTTAAGTGACACATGATACACCCCAAAACGTGTAATTAAAAAGGGGAGTTGTAAGATTCACTCACATTGGGTGCGTTCGGTTGATGATGTTGAATGCGTACGAAGTTGGATTTAATCACGAGTGAAACTAACCTAGATAATAACATAATGGTTCGGTAAATAAGCGGATTTTATTAATCAATTTTTAGTAGGATTATTGGATATATTTTTGTGAGTTTAAGGCTATTTTCTAACTTTAAAAATGTTATTTTTAAGTATTTTTAATTGATTTTTAAATAAAATAAATAAATAAAAATAATAAAAAAATGTTGACTTTTTGACCATTGACCGTTGACTTGTTGACTTGTTGACCGTTGACTTGTTGACCGGTTTTATTGTGTAAATGTATGCGCCGGGCAGGACTCGAAACCGAGACCTCCCGTTCGCGTGCACGCAGCTCTACCAACTGAGCTACGTGTCTAACCCGAAATATTTCTGTTTTTAATTATATTTATATACTAATTGAATTAATCCGAAAATCATTTATTTTAAAAACGATTTTAATGTATCGCTCGGTGCTCGCCACAGGTCTCGAACCCGAGACCTGTGGTTTAGTTTGACACACAGTCCACAGCTGGACTGTGTGTCTAACTTGGTAAATATTCTCGTTATTATTATATTTAACATCTTACTGAGTTAACCCGGTTCAGTTTAAATAAAAAAAGCATTTTATTACAGCGAATGTGTGTGACCAGGATCGAACTCGAGACGTTATGCATATTGTTTGCACACAGTCCACCGCTGGACTGTGTGTCTAACCCGTTCATAATATCGATTTTAATTAATTGTAACATTTGTCAAAAACGGGTTTCCAAACCCGCTCCGTTTTGTAATCGAATATCAAGTTATAAATGTCGCGTTGCGTATTTATGGCTATTTTGATTTTTAATGATAAATAATTAATAAACAAACTAAACTATAAAAATTATAACTGATAAAAAGTAAAAATAAAATAAATAAAAATAAAATGAGGCTGCCGGGACTCGAACCCGGGTCAGCCGGGTTGAACTTCAAAGACTTAACACCCACACACATAACCACTCCGCCACTTGTTGTTTTCTGTCAACTCTAGGAAACAAATAAACTTTATAGACAATCATGAAGCAACCTGTTGCGCCAAACTGAAACCGTAATCGGCTTTCAACCGTCCATAACGGTTGAGTGTTCGCAGATACTAGTTTATAACCGATGCACCGACGATTTTAATCAATTCAGACTTGAATTAACTTAAATTTTGATGATGATTGGTTTTTATAACAGAAGGTATTCAATTTCTTAATTACTTCAATCAAAGATCTCTCTCGCGACTTAGAAACATTCTACAGACCTTCAATTTCACTTCGCTATTCATTCAGTTCGTCAGAAAACTTCTTTTTAACTCGCCGGAAAAATTCTGCAAGTCGCCGGAAAACCGTATTCTTCATCAAAACAGTAAGTCTTTCAATACCTTCGTGGTCTATCAATTGTTAAGCTATTTCTGACTCAAACCTTTCAATTGAAATCAAATTCAGACGCTGTTATCGGATAATTCCAGTTCGCCGGAAAACTTCTGGAAATCCTTATTTTCATCTGTGAAACGGTAAGGACATTCAAACACTCTGTAAACGTTTGTTTAGCACTTCAATTCCACGATTAGCTAATCAAAACAGTTAATTTGCTTGCTCAGTTGAAGTTCATAAAAACAGAGCTGAGGCCTTGCCGGAATTCCGAAATAAATCGTTCACCGGTATGTTTACTTCTAAATATCGTCTCTGCCATTTCATATTAGTCTGTACAATGTTTATCAATCGAATTAAACAAGATATAATGGTGTAATCGCAGTCTGTAATTTTGAAATGAAGAAGACGATGATAGTTTGATTATAAGTTTAATAAAATTTGGATATTATCTCGGGTTAGACACACAGTCCAGTGGTGGACTGTGTGCATATACATATCACACTCCGCGAGTTCGATCCCTGTTACACACGCCCTCTCGGTAATAAAAACGTTTTATTTTTCTAACTGAACCGGGTTAACTTACGTTAGTTGTTAAGTATAATAAAAAGTTGTATATTAACCAAGTTAGACACACAGTCCAGCGGTGGACTGTGTGTAACGTTAAAGCACAGGTCCCGGGTCGAGACCTGTTAGTAACACCGGTTCGATGATTTGAAATGTTTTTGAAAATAAAAGAATTTTGAATAAGCTGAGTTAATGTATAAGTATAATTAAAAACAGAATTATTTCGGGTTAGACACGTAGCTCAGTTGGTAGAGCTGCGTGCACGCGTACGGGGGGTCTCGGGTTCGAGCCTCACCCGGCGCATACCATTTCACAATAAAACCGGTCAACAAGTCAAACGGTCAACCCAAAAAGTCAACATATTTTTATATTTTTAATTATTTAATTTAATTTAAAAATCAATTAAAAATACTTAAAAATAATGTTTTTAAAGATAGGAAATAGCCTTAAACTTACAAAAATATATCTAAAAATTCTATTAAAATCATTAATAAAATCCATTCATTTACTATATTTTCCGTTATTATTTAGGTTAGTTAAATCTCGTTGCTCAATCTTTTCAACTCGTGCGCATCTCATCATCTCCCACCAAACGCACCCAATGTGAGTGAATCTTAACAAATTCCCCGTTTTAATCACGTTTTTGGGGTGTATCATGTGTCTTGCCACTTATTATACTTAAGTCATTGTGCATATATCATATCATGAACAAATGTGTATTCAGTTTGATTCAATTGTTTGTGTGGTTATTGTTAGATTTAATTCATTATTTTCAGTACATGCAATTTCATAGGCCGCCGCTCCCCATTACATTATGAGCGTTGAGCATGTTCCCCATTACATTATGAGCGTGAACCTGGCGTGCCAACATACGATCGGCTCCGTTTGATTGAGCCTTGATCGCACAGACATTTATCATTTTCAGTACATGCAATACGATCGGCTCCGTTTGATTGAACCTTGATCGCACAGTTTCATTCATGTTATATATTTATGCAAGTTGATATGTTATGGTATGTTGTTGGTATGTTATTGTATGTTATAGTTTGTGGTTGTTATTGCTACTGTTTGATTTTGTACATTTGCTCACTTATGATTATTGCACAATTTTTCCTTGATAAAATAACAAGAAAATCAATTATAAATGTTTATCTAACAAGGTTCACTCGCCAACTTATGTTGACCCAAAAACCCCCATTTTTACACATGATACAGGTGAAACAGCTGCGCCAGAAAACACATAGGATTGGCCTTGAAGAATAAAATGGTTTAGAGCTTGGAATTGTTTAGTTGGTTATTTTTCTTTGTATTTGTATGGACATGTTTGGATTATTGAGAATGTAATTTTGATTTAAATAAATATGAAACATAATAGTAATATCATGAGCTTTGGTGATAACCCAATTATGCCCCGACTCTTATTCCGCTGCGGGTCGGGGTGTGACAGATTGGTATCAGAGCCATGACTATAGGGATATAGGATAGGTTATTAGACCCTTAGAACCTATACTATAGTTGTTTAGAAATTTTTAAGATTTTTGTGTGTTACATGCCAAATTTCATGATGCTTATATGTTTTATGTTAAATGTTACATTCAATGTTATGCAAGCATGTTCATAAGTATATATTATCATATAATGCCTATCATGAATCATATTCTCATAACATATCATATCCATGAAAGCACACACCACATCATTATCATGATTGCTTTTACAACGATTTTTGTATTTTCAAATCTCATCAAAGTGAGTTCTCATGACGGGCATGTAGTAACTGGAAGGGTACCAGTAGTCGGAACGTCCTGTCTAGGCTGGCATTCGTATAAATCCAAAATAAAGGACCAGTTTGCCTACCTGGGGACTAACGATGAGAGTACGAAGTACCTATTAGGCCAAAGCATGCTATACCAAACGTTGTGTGAGCTAACCCCACTTTGAGTTGTCATTGTGTCTACACCTGGACACATTCCGACCGTACATCTCGTAAACATATTTTGTGGTTTGCATTCGGGTGATGCGAGTGTTAAATCGCCAATACTAATGTGAATCCTACCAAGCCAATAGCCATGGGGGCCCACATGACTATACAGGTGAATGTATGGGGGACATTTGAGGCCCAACATGAGCAAACCCAAGACATCCTATGGATGTAGTTGCATTATTGATATTTATGTTATTTTCATTTTCTTAAAGACACATGACACCTAAAAAGACTCCATAAACTCACAATCTTTTTATGTATGTTCTGTAGATGTCGGCTAGACAACTACGAGGGGGTAAAAGATCAGGAAGATCTCACGAACGCTTGGCCGCACAAATCGCGAAACAAATGGCCACGGTGCTTCCTGACATTGTGGTTCAAGTACAACAAGCCCTCGCTACAAATCCTACTAACCCTCCCAGCAAGACGACCAGAACATCGGCAACCCTCCTACCAGCAAGTGCTCATATAAACATTTCAAGTCTTGTGATCCTCCTAAATTTGAAGGGTCTGAAGGTGACACTTCTCTCCTCCACTGGTTTGAGGAAATGGAAAACACCTTCCTCAACTGTGATTGTCCTGAGGATCGCAAGGTTCGATACGCCACCGGAAGACTATTTGGGGTAGCTCTTACCTGGTGGAATACTGAAAAGGGAAGAGGGGAATGGATGATGCAATGGCCTTAACGTGGGAGGAGTTAAGGGAAATTATGACTAGGCGGTTCTGTCCTAGGAGTGAGATTAAAAAGTTGGAGGATGAATTTCATTCTTTGAAGTAGAAGGAGGGAGATCATTCTTCCTACAACAAGAGGTTCTTAGAGTTGAACCAAATGGTTCCTAACTTGTTCACCCCAACTTATCGTTTAATCGAGCATTATATTCGAGGACTTCCCTCGAAAATTTAAGATTCAGTTCTCAGCACTTCACCAGCAACACTTGAAGCTGCTATGGAACTAGCCACTGAACTGACCGAGAATCGAATTCGCAACGGTAAGTTTAAAGAAGAGAAAAAGAAAGCCCCTGTTGAGGGTCAAACTTCAAACCATTCCACCTCCTCCTCTAAGTTTGCTAACAAGAGGAAGCGTAACACCAGAAACTTCGCCGTCACACAAACCAATTACCCTATCCCTGCTGCACCCATTACCCAAGTTGCCCCTTCACCTGCACCATACAAAAGGCCATACTCTGGCCCGTTACCAAAATGCAACCGTTGCCAATACCACCATTCTCCTGATCATCCTTGCCAATATTGCACCGGCTGTGGTTCGCAGGTCATACTGTTGAAACCTGCCGCATGCCTCAGCGAACGAACCGCCACCAGCCTTCAACCCAAACCCACCAACAAATAATGGGTCAAGCCCAACAACCCCTACTATTACCACCCACCCAACATTTAGCCCAAACATATTACCAACCCAACTATCCTATGGTACAACCTATGCGGGCTTGCTACAATTGTGGAGACCCAAGCCATTTTAGAAACACTTGTCCAAGGCTGGTAAACATTATTCATGCTCAGGCCCAAGCCAATCCGGTGAATCAAGCGAACCAAGCTCCTCCACCTGCAAGAGGAAGAGCTTTCAACATCAACGCTAATCAGGCTAGAGTTGACGACAATGTGGTTAACGGTACGTTCCTTATAAATGGTAGATATGCATCCATGTTGTTTGATACTGGCGCGGATAAAAGTTTTGTGTCCTTAGAGTTTGAACCTATCTTAAACCAAAATCGTGATAAGCTCATGGAATCCATAACAGTAGAAGTTGCAGACGGGAAACCGGTCTCATTAAACTCTATTATACGCAACTATACACTCACCCTAAACGACCACGACTTTTCAGTTGACCTTATTCCTATGAAGTTGGGAAGTTTTGATATCATAATTGGTATGGACTGGCTCAGTCAACATCAGGCAGAAGTTGTATGCCACGAAAAGTTTATACGTATTCCCCTTTCAAACGGTCAGACTCTTCGAATCTTTGGAGAAACCTCGTCGAAAGGGCTCAGCTTAATGTCTTGTCTTCAAACTCAAAAATATCTTCGCAAGAATTATGTCGCTTTTTTAGCTCATATCATCAAAAAGGGAACCATGGAGAGAAACTTGAAGACATTCCAGTAGTAAAAGATTTTCCGCAAGTTTTTCCTGACGACATTTCAGGACTTCCTCCAGTTAGAGAAGTCGATTTTTGAATCGATCTCGTACCTGGTGCTACACCAGTTGCAAAGTCTCCTTATAGGTTAGCCCCCTCTGAAATGCAAGAGCTAGCTAGTCAATTGCAAGAGTTGATTGACAAGGGATTCATACGTCCTAGCTCCTCGCCTTGGGGTGCACCTGTCCTTTTTGTAAAGAAGAAAGATGGATCATTTCGCATGTGCATCGACTACAGAGAACTCAACAAATTAACAATCAAGAATCGCTATCCATTACCTTGCATTGATGACCTTCTTGACCAACTTCAGGGTGCCAGCTGCTTTTCAAAAATCGACCTTCGATCTGGTTATCATCAACTTAGAGTGCATGAAGAAGACGTCCCAAAGACCGCTTTTCGAACTCGTTATGGTCATTATGAATTCATGGTTATGCCATTTGGTTTAACCAACGCTCCAGCTGTCTTCATGGATCTAATGAACAGAGTATGCAAACCTTATCTCGATCGTTTTGTTATAGTCTTCATCGACGACATCCTTATTTATTCAAAGTCTAAGTCTGATCATGAGCGACATCTTCGACTCATCCTTACACTTCTAGAGAAAGAAAAGCTTTACGCCAAATTCTCCAAATGTGAATTCTGGTTAAAAGAGGTGCAATTCCTCGGACATGTAGTCAATGACAAGGGAATACATGTCGAACCCTCAAAGATCAAAGCGGTACAAGAATGGCAAGCGCCATGTACACCAACTGAAGTAAGATCTTTTCTTGGTTTGGCTGGTTATTATCGTCGTTTCATTTCAAACTTCTCACGCATTGCTGTACCGCTCACGGCTTTAACTCATAAGGGAAAACCTTTCATATGGGGACCCAAACAAGAAGAAGCCTTCCAAACCCTTAAACAAAAACTCTGTGATGCACCAATCCTCACTCTTCCTGAAGGTTGTGATGATTTCGTGGTCTATTACGACGCGTCAGGGCAAGGATTAGGCTGCGTTCTAATGCGAAGAGGAAAAGTTATAGCTTATGCTTCGAGACAACTCAAGACTCATGAGAAGAAGTACACCACCCATGACCTAGAACTGGGAGCCGTTGTGTTCGCTCTTAAGATATGGAGACATTATCTCTACGGCACTAAGTGTGAAATATACACTGACCACAAGAGTCTTCAACATATCTTCAATCAAAAGGAGTTAAACATGAGGCAACGAAGATGGGTCGAACTTCTAAATGACTATGACTGTGAAATTCGGTACCACCCTGGCAAAGCAAATGTGGTGGCTGATGCACTCAGTCGAAAGGGTTATGCAAACTCCATTCGTCTTCTATGTTCGCAAATCATAACTGACATTAAAGATCAAATTCGAGAAGCCCAACATGTTTCAGTAACGGAAGATGATGTACGAAAGGAGCTGTCCTGTGGAGCTGAACTTAAAATTGAAACTAAATCTGACGGTATTCTGTACTATCTAGATCGCATATGGATTCCTGACCACAACAATCTTCGTGAAATTCTTATGAATGAGGCTCACAAAACACGATACTCTATACACCCGGGAGTCAATAAGATGTATCAAGACCTTCGATACACCTATTGGTGGCCTGGAATGAAAAAGGATATTGCTGTATTTGTTTCTAAGTGCCTTACATGTTCCAAGGTGAAAGTTGAACACCAAAGACCCTCAGGACTTCTGGTCCAACCTGAAATACCTGTATGGAAGTGGGAAAACATAACCATGGACTTCATTACCGGGTTACCTCGCACTTCTGGTGGGTACGACACTATATGGGTAATCATTGATCGACTTACAAAATCAGCTCACTTTATTCCTATCCGCGAAGATTTCAAGAACGAAAAGCTAGCTCGTATTTATATCAACGAAATCGTAAGCCGACATGGTGTACCGTTAAGCATTATTTCAGATCGTGATGGTCGTTTCACTTCACGAACATGGCAAGCAGTACAAGCCGCTTTGGGTACGCGATTAGATCTCAGTACCGCTTATCATCCTCAAACTGATGGACAATCTGAACGCACCATTCAAACTCTTGAAGATATACTTCGAGCATGTGTCATAGACTTCAAGGGAAATTGGGACGCTCATCTACCATTAGTTGAATTTTCGTACAACAACAGCTATCATTCAAGTATCGGCATGGCACCTTTTGAAGCCTTATATGGTCGTAAGTGCCGATCTCCAGTATGTTGGCACGAAATTGGGGAAGCTCAAATCACTGGTCCAGAATTGATCCAAGAAACCACAGACAAGATCCATCAAATCCGAAACAATCTTCTAGCGGCTCAAAGTCGTCAAAAGAGTTATGCAGATAAACGACGGAAGCCTTTAGAGTTTAACATTGGTGATCATGTACTTCTAAAAGTATCACCGTGGAAGGGAGTAGTTCGTTTTGGTCAAAAAGGCAAGCTAGCACCACGCTACGTAGGACCTTTCAAGATACTCGAAAGAGTAGGACCTGTAGCATACAAGCTTGATCTACCAGAAGAACTCAACAGGATTCATCCCACATTCCACGTGTCAAACTCGAAGAAGTGCCTCACTGATGAAAACCTCCACATTCCTCTGGAAGATATTCAGATTGATGAGTCTATGCATTTTATTGAAAGACCTGTAGAGATCATGGACTTCGGAGAAAAACATCTTCGACGAAGTCGCATTCCAATTGTTAGGGTACGTTGGGAGTCGAAACGGGGACCTGAGTTTACTTGGGAACGTGAAGACTCAATGCGCGAAAAATACCCACACCTTTTTCCTACTACTACTACTACTTAAATTTCGGGACGAAATTCCTAAAAGTAGGGGATACTGTAGCATTTGTCAAAAACGGGTTTCCAAACCCGCTCCGTTTTGTAATCGAATATCAAGTTATAAAGGTCACGTTGCGTATTTATGGCTATTTTGATTTTTAATGATACATAATTAATAAACAAACTAAACTATAAAAATTATAATTGATAAAAAGTAAAAATAAAATAAATAAAAATAAAATGAGGCTGCCGGGACTCGAACCCGGGTCAGCCGGGTTGAACTTCAAAGACTTAACACCCACACACATAACCACTGTAACATCCGTCAAAAACCGGATTTACCAAACCCGCTCCGTTTATTAACCGAACAATCAGTTAAAAATTTCGTTGCGTATTTAATGCCCAAATTATTTTTAAACGATACATAATTAATAAGTATATTGGAATATATAATTTATATTTGAAAAAGTATTTAAAATAAGGAATAAAAATAAAAGGCTTCTGCCGGGTTACGAACCCGGGTCAGCCAGCGAATTCAGCAATGACTTAACACACACACGCTCAACCATTCCGCCACTTGTGTTTCTTGTTCATTATTGAAAATAATTAATTCATAACATAAATATCGAATTCAAAACCGACGCGCCCAATCGCAGTCGTCGGAAATCCCGACGATTTCGCCGAGATTGGACGGTTTCTTCAGTTTTAACCGAAGCCTTAACTACTACATCGGTTATAACCGATGTCTGAACCCGCGACGCAAGTCATAACCTCCGGAAAACTTATTGACCGACGAATCAAGACGGAAAACGGACTAAATTTGTCGATGTCCTGCCCTATAAATACCCCCTCTAACCTCTGTTAGCTTTTTCGTTCACAATCACACTCTTTCCGACGTAATTCCACTCGCCGGAAAATTTCTACAACTCACCAGAAAACCGAACCTTTCACCTCTGTGCCTTACTGAACCCCCAGAGCTCATACCAAAGCCACCCATATTCATCTCAAGCTCGTTGAAGACCCTCTGCCGCAAGACACACGTCGCCGGAATCGTCTGCTGTCATCGGAGTTTCGCCGGTGAAACAGAGGAGCCACTGTTCGGTATACCTTACACTTAATCTCTCGTTCTTTTATTAATCTCACCTGTAATTAAGCGCAACACACTAAAAGAACTTGATTAAAATCGATGAACCAGTCAGACTCCGATTCTGGTTAAGTCTGACGAAGAAGACGAAGTTCAGTATTGTATATGTTTAATTAAAATCAAGATATATCTCGGGTTAGACACACAGTCCAGCGGTGGACTGTGTGCAAATAAAACACGCTTACGTACCGAGTTCGATTCTTGTCCCACGCACACTCGCCTTAATAAAAATGTTCCTTTTTTTAACCGAACCGGATTCACTGCAATAGATGTTTAGTTTAATAAAAACCGGAATAATAACCAAGATAGACACACAGTCCAGTGGTGGACTGTGTGAACGTTTAAACCACATGTCACGAGTTCGAGTCCAGACTACCGCACCGGTCCGGACAATTATCAAACTTTTTATTTAAAGCAGAAACGAAATTATTTAGTTTGTATATAAGTATAATAAAAATCAGATTATTTAACAAGTTAGACACACAGTCCAGCGGTGGACTGTGTGTTAACCTAAACCACAGGTCCCGGGTTCGAGACCTGTGGAGAGCACCGAGCGAGTAATTAAAATCGTTTTTGAAATAAATGATTTTCGGATTAATTCAGTTAGTATATAAATATAATTAAAAACAGAAATATTTCAGGTTAGACACGTAGCTCAGTTGGTAGAGCTGCGTGCACGCGAACGGGAGGTCTCGGGTTCGAGCCTCACCCGGCGCACACAATTAAACAATAAAATCGATCAACGGTCACCAAGTCAACAGGTCAACAGTCAAAAATCAATATTTTTTTATTACTTTTATTTATTTATTTACATTAAAAATACTTAAAAATAACATTTTTAAGGTTAGAAAATAGCCTTAAACTCACAAAAATACATCCAACAATCCTACTAAAATTGATTAATAAAATCCGCTTACTTACCGAACCATTATGCCATTATCTAGGTTAGTTTCACTCGTGGTTAAAACCAACTTCGTGCGCATTCAACATCATCAACCGAACGCACCCAATGTGAGTGAATCTTACAACTCCCCTTTTTAATTACACGTTTTGGGGTGTGTCATGTGTCATTAAAATTAATTCGTTTATTTAAACTTGTGCCATACCATATTGTGATCTAAACTTAGATTGTATATATTGTTTGTAGTTATGTATTTCATATTGTCAAAGTTATATGCAATTCATTCATTAGGCCCATCAGTTCCTCGTGGGAGACGAGTTGAGCAACGCGTGCCTCAAAACAAATCCATTATTGTTCGTGCGTGCATTATTTAATATTAAATGATTGGTGAATCAGTTTACATCTATTTTTACTCATGTGTGGTTGTGCACTTTGTTTTATCAATTCAATAAACTTGTATAAATGTTTTTCATAGGATTCACTCGCCAACTTTTTGTTGATCCAAAAACCATTTTTACACATGATACAGGTGAACAGGATGAAGCAAGGAAAACATAGGAAATGCCTTAGAAGAAAACAATGAAGCCTAGAATGATGTTTAGGACATGATGTAATTATGATTGTATATTTCCCATTAAAATGTATTAATGAATATGAAACGTTATAATAAATTTCATGAGCTTTGATGATAACCCAATCATGCCTCGATCACCTTTTCCGCTGCGGGTTGGGGTGTGACAACCACTCCGCCACTTGTTGTTTTCTGTCAACTCTAGGAAACAAATAAACTTTATAGACAATCATGAAGCAACCTGTTGCGCCAAACTGAAACCGTAATCGGCTTTCAACCGTCCAAAACGGTTGAGTGTTCGCAGATACTAGTTTATAACCGATGCACCGACGATTTTAATCAATTCAGACTTGAATTAACTTAAATTTTGATGATGATTGGTTTTTATAACCGAAGGTATTCAATTTCTGAATTACTTCAATCAAAGATCTCTCTCGCGACTTAGAAACATTCTACAGACCTTCAATTTCACTTCGCTATTCATTCAGTTCGTCAGAAAACTTTTTTTTAACTCGCCGGAAAAATTCTGCAAGTCGCCGGAAAACCGTATTCTTCATCAAAACAGTAAGTCTTTCAATACCTTCGTGGTCTATCAATGGTTAAGTTATTTCTGACTCAAACCTTTCAATTGAAATCAAATTCAGACGCTGTTATCGGATAATTCCAGTTCGCCGGAAAACTTTGGAAATCCTTATTTTCATCTGTGAAACGGTAAGGACATTCAAACACTCTGTAAACGTTTGTTTAGCACTTCAATTCCACGATTAGCTAATCAAAACGGTTAATTTGTTTGCTCAGTTGAAGTTCATAAAAACAGAGCCGACGCCTTGCCGGAATTCCGAAATAAATCGTTCACCGGTATGTTTACTTCTAAATATCGTCTCTGCCATTTCATATTAGTCTGTACAATGTTTATCAATCGAATTAAACAAGATATAATGGTATAATCGCAGTCTGTAATTTTGAAATGAAGAAGATGATGATAGTTTGATTATAAGTTTAATAAAATCTGGATATTATCTCGGGTTAGACACACAGTCCAGCGGTGGACTGTGTGCATATACATATCACACGCCGCGAGTTCGATCCCTGTTACACACGCCCTCTCGGTAATAAAAACGTTTTATTTTTCTAACTGAACCGGGTTAACTTACGTTAGTTGTTAAGTATAATAAAAAGTTGTATATTAACCAAGTTAGACACACAGTCCAGCGGTGGACTGTGTGTAACGTTAAAGCACAGGTCCCGGGTTCGAGACCTGTTAGTAACACCGGTTCGATGATTTAAAATGTTTTTGAAAATAAAAGAATTTTGAATAAGCTGAGTTAATGTATAAGTATAATTAAAAACAGAATTATTTCGGGTTAGACACGTAGCTCAGTTGGTAGAGCTGCGTGCACGCGTACGGGGGGTCTCGGGTTCGAGCCTCACCCGGCGCATACCATTACACAATAAAACCGGTCAACAAGTCAAACGGTCAACCCAAAAAGTCAACATATTTTTATATTTTTAATTATTTAATTTAATTTAAAAATCAATTAAAAATACTTAAAAATAATGTTTTTAAAGATAGGAAATAGCCTTAAACTCACAAAAATATATCTAAAAATTCTATTAAAATCATTAATAAAATCCAATCATTTACTATATTTTCCGTTATTATTTAGGTTAGTTAAATCTCGTTGCTCAATCTTTTCAACTCGTGCGCATCTCATCATCTCCCACCAAACGCACCCAATGTGAGTGAATCTTAACAAATTCCCCGTTTTAATCACGTTTTTGGGGTGTATCATGTGTCTTGCCACTTATTATACTTAAATCATTGTGCATATATCATATCATGAACAAATGTGTATTCAGTTTGATTCAATTGTTTGTGTGGTTATTGTTAGATTTAATTCATTATTTTCAGTACATGCAATTTCATAGGCCGCCGCTCCCCATTACATTATGAGCGTTGAGCATGTTCCCCATTACATTATGAGCGTGAACCTGGCGTGCCAACATACGATCGGCTCCGTTTGATTGAGCCTTGATCGCACAGACATTTATCATTTTCAGTACATGCAATACGATCGGCTCCGTTTGATTGAGCCTTGATCGCACAGTTTCATTCATGTTATATATTTATGCAAGTTGATATGTTATGGTATACTGTTGGTATTTTATTGTTTGTTATAGTTTGTGGTTGTTATTGCTACTGTTTGATTTTGTACATTTGCTCACTTATGATTATTGCACAATTTTTCCTTGATAAAATAACAAGAAAATCAATTATAAATGTTTATCTAACAAGGTTCACTCGCCAACTTATGTTGACCCAAAACCCCCATTTTTACACTTGATACAGGTGAACCAGCTCAGCCAGAAACACATAGGATTGGCCTAGAAGAATAAAATGGTTTAGAGCTTGGAATTGTTTAGTTGGTTATTTTTCTTTGTATTTGTATGGACATGTTTGGAATATTGAGAATGTAATTTTGATTTAAATAAATATGAAACATAATAGTAATATCATGAGCTTTGGTGATAACCCAATTATGCCCCGACTCTTATTCCGCTGCGGGTCGGGGTGTGACATTAATCTTATAACATACCCAACTTCATCTTCTTCGTTCAAAACACAGACATCGATTAACTGACTGTTATTTGTTAAATTAACTTAACGAACATTATGAGCCATTGCAATGTAAGGAATAGAAAAAGGTTTGAGGATTGATTGTACCGAACTGTTCGTCTTTCTTCAGAAGTCCGGCAAGATCGTCGGCTCTGTTTTGGTAAGCTTCGGCTGATAGGATTAGTCAACAATTTGGAGGGATTAGATGTGAAATGGAACCACTGGGTAATGATTATCAGTAAGTTGAAATGATCATACAGGTTAACAGCAGGTTTCTGAAATTTCAGAAGTTTTCCGGCGAAAACAGATAATCCGGCAACGTCGTCTGGAAAGGATTCTGGGTGGGGATTGATATTAGAATTTTGCCCAATATTGGAATGAAACAGAAAAATCGAAGTAATTACCGTGTAGATGGAAGTCTCGGTTTTCCGGCGACTTGCAGATATTTTCCGGCGAGTGAAATTACGTCAAGAATTTGTGTGGTTGTGAGCGAAAAAGTTAACAGAGGCTTGTGGGTGTATTTATAGGGAAGAACATCGATGAATTTAGTCCGATTACCGACTTGATTCGTCGGTCAATAATTTCTCCGGCGGTTATGACGGATGTCGCGGACTGGACATCGGTTATAACTGATGTTAAGGTTAATGCTTCGGTTAAATTAGAAGAAACCGTCCAATCTCGGCGAAATCGTCGGGATTTCCGACGACTGCGATTGGGCGCGTCAGTTTGAATTCGAGATTTATGTTATGTATTAATTGTTTCAATATGTACACAAACAACACAAGTGGCAGAGTGGTTGAGCGTGTGGGAGTTAAGACTTGGTTGACTCGGCTGACCCGGGTTCGAATCCCGGTTTCAGCATTTCATTTTTAATTTGCTATTTTTAATACATTTTCAAATATAAATTATATATTCCAATATACTTATTAATTATGTATCGTTTAAAATTAATTTGAGCATTAAATACGCAACGAAATTTTTAACGGATTGTTCGGTTAATAAACGAAGCGGGTTTGGTAAATCCGGTTTTTGACGGATGTTACAGGTCACACCATCCAAACCTGTCGTACTCTTCAACGAATGAACGGCAATTAACCCCCAACCCAAACCCACCATCAGATAGTGGGTCAAGCCCAACAACCCTTACTTCTACCACCTGCACCACACGCAGCCCACACTTACTACCAACCCAACTACCCCATGATGCAACCCATGCGAGCTTGTTACAACTGTGGGGACCCAAACCACTTCAGAAACACTTGTCCACGCTTAGTGAACATCATCCATGCTCAAGCCCAAGCGAACCCAGTAAACCAAGCTAACCAAGCTCCTCCACCTGCTAGAGGAAGAGCTTTCAACATCAATGCCAACCAAGCTAGGGCTGATAACAACGTGGTTAACGGTACGTTTCTCATCAATGGTAGCTATGCATCCATGTTATTCGATACTGGCGTGGATAGAAGTTTTGTGTCCTTAGAATTTGAACCTATCCTCAACCAAACTCGTGTTAATCTCATGGAATCTCTAACGGTGGAAGTTGCTGACGGAAAACCCGTTATTGAATTCTATTATACGCAATTGTACCCTCACTCTAAACGATCACGATTTTCCAATTGACCTCATTCCTATGAAGTTGGGAAGTTTCGATGTTATAATCGGTATGGACTGGCTCAGCCAGCATCACGCTGAAGTAGTGTGCCGCGAAAAGTTCATTCGCATTCCTCTTGCAGACGGTCAGACCCTACGTATTTTTGGAGAAACCCCTTCGAAAGGACTCAAATTAATGTCCTGCCTTCAAGCCCGAAAATATCTCTGCAAGAACTATGTCGCATTCCTAACTCACGTCGTCAAAAAGGGAAACAAGGAGAAGAAACTCGAAGATATCCCCGTTGTGAAAGAATTCCCACAAGTTTTTCCCGACGATATTTCAGGACTCCCTCCTGTAAGAGAAGTCGAATTCCGCATCGATCTTGTACCTGGCGCTACACCAGTCGCAAAATCTCCTTATAGGTTAGCCCCATCCGAAATGCAAGAGCTGGCCAGTCAACTGCAAGAGCTGACTGACAAAGGATTCATACGTCCTAGCTCATCGCCTTGGGGTGCACCTGTTCTCTTTGTGAAGAAGAAAGATGGAAGTTTCGCATGTGCATTGATTATAGAGAACTCAACAAGTTAACGGTTAAAAATCGCTATCCACTACCTCGCATCGATGACCTCCTAGTCCAACTTCAAGGCGCCACCTGCTTTTCAAAATCGACCTTCGTTCTGGTTATCATCAGCTTAGAGTACCCAAGGCGGACTCGTTATGGTCATTACGAATTCATGGTCATGCCATTCGGTTTAACCAACGCCCCCGCTGTCTTCATGGAACTAATGAATAGGGTATGCAAACCCTACCTCGACCGTTTCGTCATAGTCTTCATCGACGATATTCTTATCTACTCCAAGTCTAAATCCGATCATGAGCGACACCTTCGACTCATCCTTACACTTTTAAGGACTGAAAAACTCTACGCTAAGTTCTCAAAATGCGAATTCTGGTTAGGAGAAGTACAATTCCTTGGACATGTCGTCAATGACAAGGGAATTCATGTTGATCCTTCAAAAATCAAGGCAGTGCAAGAATGGCAAGCGCCACGTACCCCTACCAAAGTAAGGTCATTTCTTGGTTTGGCTGGTTACTATCGCCTCTTCATTGCCAATTTTTCCCGTATTGCTGTACCACTCACGGCCTTGACTCATAAAGGAAAACCCTTCATATGGGGACCTAAGCAAGAAGAGGCCTTCCAAACTCTAAAGCAAAAACTTTGTGACGCACCTATCCTCACACTCCCTCAAGGTTGCGATGACTTTGTAGTATATTGCGACGCATCAGGGCAAGGGCTAGGCTGTGTATTAATGCAAAGAGGAAAAGTGATAGCCTATGCTTCTAGACAACTCGAGGTTCATGAGAAGAATTACACCACCCACGACCTGGAACTTGGAGCCGTTGTGTTCGCTCTCAAGATATGGAGACATTACCTCTATGGTACCAAGTGTGAAATATACACTGACCACAAAAGTCTCCAACATATCTTCAACCAGAAGGAGTTGAATATGAGGCAACGAAGATGGGTCGAACTTCTCAATGACTACGACTGTGAAATTCGGTATCATCCTGGCAAGGCAAACGTAGTGGCCGATGCGCTTAGTCGAAAAGGTTATGCGAACTCCATTCATCTTCTATGTTCGCAAATCGTAACCGACATCAAAGATCGAATCCGAGCAGCTCAACATGTTTCTGTAACAGAAAATGACGTACGCGATGAGCTGTCGTGTGGAGCTGAACTAAAAATCGAAACCAAATCCGACGGTATTATATACTATTTAAATCGCATATGGATTCCTGATCGCGATAACCTTCATGATTTCCTCATGAATGAGGCACACAAAACACGATACTCTGTACACCCAGGAGCCGACAAGATGTATCAAGACCTACGATACACCTACTGGTGGCCTGGCATGAAAAAGGATATCGCTGTTTTCGTTTCCAAGTGCCTTACCTGTTCCAAAGTAAAAGCTGAACATCAAAGACCTTCAGGACTCCTAGTCCAACCCGAAATACCTGTATGGAAGTGGGAAAACATAACCATGGATTTCATTACCGGGTTACCTCGCACCTCCAGTGGGTATGACACCATATGGGTAATAATCGATCGTCTTACAAAGTCATCTCATTTCATCCCGATTCGTGAGGACTTCAAGAACGAGAAGTTAGCTCGTATCTACATCAGCGAGATCGTAAGCCGTCATGGTGTACCTTTAAGCATCATTTCAGACCGTGATGGTCGTTTCACTTCACGAACATGGCGAGCCGTACAACCCGCCTTGGGTACACGATTAGACCTCAGTACCGCTTTTCATCCTCAAACTGATGGTCAATCTGAACGCACCATCCAAACCCTTGAAGACATGCTGCGAGCATGCGTCATAGATTTCAAAGGGAACTGGGACGCACATCTACCATTAGTTGAATTTTCGTATAACAATAGCTATCATTCAATTATCGGCATGGCTCCTTTCGAAGCTTTATATGGTCGTAAGTGCCGATCTCCAGTATGTTGGCACGAAATTGGGGAATCACAAATCACCGGTCCAGAATTAATTCAAGAAACAACCGACAAGGTCATTCAAATTCGAAACAATCTTCTAGCGGCTCAAAGTCGTCAAAAGAGTTATGCAGACAAACGACGAAAGCCCTTGTAGTTTGACATTGGTGATCAAGTACTTTTAAAAGTATCACCGTGGAAGGGAGTGGTTCGTTTTGGCCAAAAGGGAAAGCTAGCACCACGCTACGTAGGACCTTTCAAGATATTCGAAAGAGTAGGTCCTGTAGCATACAAGCTTGACCTACCAGAAGAGCTCAATAAAATTCATCCCACATTCCACGTATCAAACTTGAAGAAGTGCCTCGCCGATGAAAACCTCCATATTCCTCTAGAAGACATTCAAATCGATGAATCTATGCACTTCGTTGAAAGACCGGTAGAAATCATAGACTTCGGAGAGAAGCGTTTGAGACGAAGTCGTATTCCAATTGTCAGGGTACGTTGGGAGTCAAAACGAGGACCTGAGTTTACTTGGGAACGTGAAGACTCAATGCGCGAAAAATACCCGCATCTTTTTCCTGTTACCATTACTACTTAAATTTCAGGATGAAATTTCTAAAAGTAGGGGATACTGTAACATTCGTCGAAAAACGGGTTTCAAAACCCGCTTCGTTTATCAATCAAATATTCTGTTATAAGTTTCGTTGCGTATTTATGGTTCATATTAATTTTAAACAATACATAACTAATAACCATAATTTATAATTAATAATAAATAATGAATAAAAAATAAAATGGAGATGCCGGGTTTCGAACCCGGGTCACCCACAAACACAAGCACACAACACACCACTCCGCCACACACTTCATTTGTGTATAATACTAAAACAAATAACATTTAAAGTAAAACCCGAAAGTCAAATCCGGTAATCAGCGCGCCCAGAACTAGCTATCACCGGAAAATCGGCAATCCGCGATTTTGGCCATATTCCTTTTGACTGAACCGCACAAATTGATGTCGACGACAGTTATAACCGTTGACGGAAATCAATTTCGGTCATAACCGTCGGAAATCAGTGACCGCGAACTTTGACCACAATTCAAACCCAATTCAGCCTGTTTCCACTATAAATACCCACTTGAACACTCAGAAAATCCTTTCGCTCAGAACCACGTTCGTTTCCGAAGTTTCATTTCTTCAAAAGCTCGTCGCCGGAGTTTTCTGCATTCGCCGGACTTTCACCGGAAAACCGAGGCTTTACTTCTAATCGGTATGAATCCTTTAAACCTTTTTGCTATCTCTTGCTTAGCATTCTAATTGCACAACAAAATGATCAAAACTGTTAAACAGTTCACTCAGCGGGAAATCACAAATCAGAGCCGACGACTCTTGCCGGAAATCTGAAGAAAACGCTCTGTTTTGGTACATCTTATTCCGTAATCTTCTTTTCTATTTCATTTCAACCAATTATAAGTTTTGTTGATCGATTTAAACAGAACAGTCGGATTTCACTGTTCTGTGTTCTTGTAAACGAAGAAGATGAAGTCGAGTATATGTATAAATATAATTAAAACTGGATATTCGAACGGGTTAGACACACAGTCCAGCGGTGGACTGTGTGCAAATACAATATGCACGTCCCGAGTTCGAATCGCACACGTTACCGACTTTCAGAAATAAAACCAACATTTTTGAAACCTAATCAGATCAAGTCACAGTAAGTACATAAGAAGAATATAATCCATTAGTTAAACAGATTAGACACACAGCCCAACTGGTTGGGCTGTGCGCACTCGAACCAAAGAACCCGAGTTCGACTCCGGGTCAGTGAAGCCGGTTCGGCCATATTAAACCATGTTTGATATAAACTAAATAAGGTTAAAATTAATTAGTATATATATATTATTATTAAAACAGAGAATATTTCGGGTTAGACACAGCTCAGTTGGTAGAGCTGCGTGCACGTATACGAGAGGTCCCGAGTTCGAACCTCACTCAGCGCATAGGGAACACAGTCTGACCGGTCACGACCCGGTCAACGGTCAAAAAGTCAACTTTTTATTTCTTTTTAATTATTTATTTAATTGAAAAATCATTTAAAAATACTTAAAAATAAGATTTTTAAAGTTAGAAAATTTCCTTAAACTCACAAAAATAAATCAAAAAAATTCCATTAAAAGCACTAATTAAAAATATTAATCTCAAATAAAATTTATTTATTTATCGAATCATTTTGTTATTATCTAGGCTAGTTTTTCCCTCGTCGATTGAATCCTAAATTCGTGCGCATCCAACGTCATCAAAGAACGCATCCAATGTGAGTGAGTCTCTATCAATTCCCCGTTTTAATCATGTTTTGGGGTGTATCATGTGTTGTCTAATTCTTTTATTATATATATATAAACACTTGTGCATACATCATATCCGTGATCAAATGTGTATCAATTGTTGTGTGGATTATATGTAGATTGGATTTATCATTTTCAGTGCACGCATTTCATTAGGCCCATCAGTTCCCCGTGGGAGACGGGTTGAGCATCAGGTGCCTCATTAGATCGGCTCCGTTTTGATTGAGCCTTGATCTCACATACATCATCATTCATATCATATACTCATCCAAAGTGGTTTGTGTTTGTCTATCTATATATGTTTGCTCACATGTGATTATTGCACAAATTTTACTTATTAAATAAAACAAGAAATTAGTAACAATGTTTTATCAAGGTTCACTCGCCAACTTTTGTTGAACCAAAATATCCCCCGTTTTACACATGATACAAGTGATCCAGCTGAGACAAGAAACACATAGGAAGGCCTAGAAGAATAAACAAGTTTAAGCTTTGGAATAATTATATAGTTTCATTATCTTGTAATTGTATGGATTTTGTTTTAGATATGAAACATTATAGTAAACATCATGAGCTTTGGTGATAACCCAATTATGCCCCGACTTTTATTCCGCTGCGGGTCGGGGTGTGACAACTTAATAAATAAGGAAAGTACAAAAATACGAGGCGTTACAGTCTCCCCTACTTTAGGAAATTTCGTCCCGAAATTTATTCAAGAGGAAGACTCAATGAAAAGATGCGGATGCTTGGTCTTCATTTCACTCTCGAGTTATCAAGTGAATTCAGTGCCACGTTTGACTTCCCATCGAAACTTGACTATGGGAATATGAATGCGCCTAAGTTGCTTGGTTCCTCGGTCCATGATTTCAACCGGTTTCTCCACAAAGTGTAAGGACTCATTAATTTGTAAATCATCGAGTGGAACATGAAGTCCTTCTTTGGCTAGACACTTCTTCAAGTTCGAAACATGAAATGTCGGATGAACGTTGCTGAGTTCTTAAGGTAGATCTAGTCGATACGCTACATTGCCAATCCTTTCGAGAATCTTGAAAGGACCTACGGAGCGAGGAGCGAGTTTGCCTTTCTTACTGAAACGAACTACACCCTTCCAAGGGGATACCTTGAGAAGTACATGATCACCAACATTAAATTCCAAAGGCTTGTGTCTCTTTGTTGGCGTAACTATTTTGTCGACTTCTAGCCTTGAGTAAGTTGTCACGAATTTGTAAGATCTTGTCCGTCGTCTCTTGTATGAGCTCGGGACCGGTGATTTGAGCTTCTCCGATCTCGTGCCAACAAATCAGCGAACGACACTTACGACTATACAATCCTTCGAATGGTGCCATTTGAATGTTAGCGTGATAACTGTTATCGTACGAGAATTCAACCAAAGGCAAGTGCGAATCCCATTTGCCACTAAAATCAATTACACAAGAGCGAAGCATATCCTTAAGAGTTTGGATAGTGCGCTCGGTTTGACCGTCGGATTGAGGATGAAAAGCGGTACTAAGGTTAAGATGAGTACCAAGAGATTTTTGGAAGGTTTGCCTAAGACGCGATGTGAAACGACCATCATAGTTAGAATGATGTGAATGGGATACCATGACGACATGACTTCATTTGTGTAGATACAAGCCAATTTCTCGATTTTGTAATCTTCACAAATGGGGAGGAAATGAGCGGATTTGGTTAGATGATCAATGATTACCCAAATGCTATCATGACCAGAAGAAGTACGAAGAAGTTTGGTAATGAAATCCATAGCGATACTCTCCCATTTCCAAACTAAACCAGAGGGACATTGGTGCTTAGTTTAACTTTGGAACACTTGAGGCATTTCGAAACATAGGACACGATATCCTTCTTCATACCAGGCCACCAATAGACATACGAAGGTCTTGGTACATCTTGTTGGTGCCAGGATGAATGAAATATCGGGATTTGTGAGCTTCTTCATCAAGAAGTCACGGAGATTGTCACGGTTTGGAATCCAGATGCGGTCGACATAGTATAGCATACCATCGGGTGTGGACACGAGTGGATCTTCAGCACCACACTTCATCTCGTTGTACATGTTGTTCTCATTAACGGGGGAGTGTTGTGCATCACGAATGTGATCGCGAAGGTTACTCAAGATTTGGAAACAATGAATACTCTTCACATGAGTTTTATGACTAAGAGCGTCGGCTACGACATTCGCCTTACCAGGATGGTAGCGAATCTCGCAATTGTAGTCGTTGAGCAATTCCAACCATCGACGTTGATGCATGTTGAGTTCTTTTTGGTTAAAGATATGTTGAAGGCTCACTGCACCAAATTCAAGGTCATGAGTAGTGTAGTTCTTCTTATGGATCTTGAGTTGTCTCGAAGCGTACGCGATAACCTTGTCTCGTTGCATTAGAACACAACCAAGACCTTGATTAGATGTATCACAATACACGATGAAATCGTTGTTTCCATCGGGAAGAGCCAGAATAGGAGCATTGCAAAGCATGTCCTTGAGGGTTTGAAAAGATTCCTCTTGTTCAGAACCCAAATAAAAGGTTTATCTTTTTGAGTCAAGGAAGTGAGAGGAACGACGATCTTCGAAAAATTGGAGATGAATCGGCGATAGTAACTCGCCAATCCAAGGAATGAATTAATTTCGGATGGAGAATTTGGTGCAATCCAATTCTCAACGACTTCGATTTTCGCAGGATCAACATAAATGCTTCTCTTGTTCACAACGTGACCGAGAAATTGAACTTCTTTTAACCAAAATTCACACTTGGAAAATTTGCCATAAAGTCGTTGGGTGTGAAGGAGTTCGAGGATTATACGTAGGTGTCGTTCATGCTTGTCTTGGGTTTTGGAGTAGATTAGAATATCGTCTATGAAGACAATGACGAAGCTGTACAAGTAGGGTTTACACACACGGTTCATCAAATCCATGAAGACCGCGGGTACGTTGGTTAGACCAAACGGCATGACCACGAACTTGTAGTGACCATATCTAGTACGAAACGCGGTTTTAGGAACATCTTCTTTGAGAACTCGAAGTTCATGGTAGCCAGAACGAAGATAGATTTTAGAAAAAGAAAGTTGCACCTTAAAGTTGATCGAAGAGATCATCAATGCGAGGAAGTGGATAACCGTTCTTAACGGTGAGTTTGTTGAGTTCACGATAATCGATACACATTCGAAAAGAACCGTCCTTCTTCTTGACAAAGAGGATTGGTATAATAACCAGTTTTTTTATTAAAATGATTTAGGGGCTGTTTGGCAACTTCTGAATGGTTAAGTGCTGAATCAGTAAGAGGTCTGAATCATTAAGTGCTGAACCAATAAGAGGTCGGAACTATTAAGAGCCACTATAATGTTTAACTATTCAGAGGCAAATGTCTGATCAATTCAGATTAGAGGTCTTAACCATTCAGACTCTGTATAGTACTTAACTATTCAGAGGCAAATGTCTGAACCATTCAGACATCTGCTTACGAAACAAACAGTCTGAACCATTAAGTGCTGAACCAGTAAGAGGTCTGAACCATTAAGAGCCTCATAAAGAGGTAAACAAACAGCTCCTTATATTACCAAAATAATAATATTAGTAAAATAAAAGTTTACAAAGTCAACTACACTTAAAGAAAATTTTATAATTTACATATGATGGATACATATGATTAGTAATTATTAAATAGACATTATTAAGTTTTCTCATAATAATATTTGATGTTTTAAAAACTAGTTAAAATATATAATTAAAACAGAAAGTTAAAACCATATTAATAGAATATATATATATATTCAATTAAGCTACATAGTAACAAAAAGGAAATCATGAAATAATACAAGAATATATGATCTACGGTTGAATAAGAAAGTTTTATAAACAACTCTTAGATTGGGATCAACAAGATTAAGCCAGAATGACAGTATGACTAGCTCTACCCTTGTTATAAATTAATGTATTCTTATTCATTAAAATTAAGATTAAAATAACATATATAAGAATAAAATTAGTATATTATAGTACTTAAAAGAAATAGAGAAAGAGGTGGATAAGTTTAAGCATGGAAGACGTGGAGCTCTGGCAATGTGATGTATTTTTAACCTACCACCGTCCTTACTTTTTTGTTAAGAAACTTGGTCTGAAAGTTTCAATCTTAAAACTAAAAATAATTTTTACAACGGTATTATCTATTCAACCATCAACAACCGGCTTGCCTATAAAAGCAGATCATGAGACATTCGCTTTCACTCAACTTGAACATATATCTCCTACAAAATTAACAAACTTCCGGCAACGGTTCGACTCTCCGGCAACCCCGAAACAAACAAAAACACAAAAAGATTACCACACTACATATATTAACCTTTTTGTCAACTTTCGGTCACCTCCCTACATTAGAAAAAACCCTCCGTAGAAGTTGAAACAAATTTTCCGATCCACTGCTCATTTTCCGACAACCTTTCGTGATCCCTTATCCCAAACGTAAGGTACAACGTATAACCATACACTTTTATTTCATTTAGTAATGTACACACACATATATATACGTATATAAGCATAAACAATAAATTGGGAAGAACATGAGCACCTGCGTTTTCTCGTTCTTGTATGAAGAAATGAATGGAATTAATATTTTGTTATTTATTATGGAACTATGGAAGTGGTTTAAGTCAAGTTTTTTTTACAAGCTGACACTCCAATCTATACCATATGTATATGTATTATTTTATATTAATTAATTGTAACTAATAATATAAGTTGGAAATCATATTCAGTATACGCTTCAACCTGTTTTAACTGCTAGTTTCTTTAAAAGTTAAAATACTAATAATAATAATAATAATAATAATAATAATAATAATAACAACAACGATAAATAATCTATAACAGACATCATGTCTTCAATTAAGTATTATATTTTATAATTTTAACTTGTCTAAGTCATTTTTAAAAGATAAAACTTAGTTGTTATGTTTATTACAAAATATATAAATCTATAGATAATACATTACTAAGTTTGACTTTCTATAAATAATTTGTTACTACGTATCATAGTTTTTGTTATGGTATGTATGTAAGCACATATTCTATCATAATCAGCAATATTGATTTTAAGTGAATATTGTTTTCTAAATACTACTTAAAGTATCAAATTTCAATCACTAAGATTGATTATAAATATTGTTTCACAAAATATTACATAATAAGAATCGAACACATGTAAATTTAAGATTTTAATGATATTGTAGGACTCGGTGATCGTCCTGGCGTAAAATAGTTATATCAGTTTCGTGATCATCGCTTAAAGGACTCCTTAAGTAAGTAATTGCTCGCTTGAGTACACGACATAAGCTTGAGACCCTTTGAATGTTTCTCACCATAGACGTGTAACGCATCACCAGAAGGAAGGGGAAGACGGATGAATTTCTCTGAACAAACGACTTTGCACGGACTCGCTTATGCCAATCTATGCCTGCTATGACATCAAAACTATCCAATTGCATAGGTATAAGATCAATCGAAAACTTATGATCGTTGAGGTTCAAAGAGTTGTTAGAAAGAACAGGATCGACAGTGATCGATTTACCATTGGCGACTTCGACATTTAACGATTTTGGCAACCTAGAGCAGTGGTTCAAATTCAACGGATACAAAACTTTTATCGGCGCCAGTATTAAATAAACATGAAGCATAAACACCATTTACAAGAAATGTACCACGGATGACGTCATTATTGTTCTGGGCTTGAGCGGCAGTGATGACAAAAGCTCGTCCATGAGGAGCTTGCTACTGCTGTGCTTGATTGCGCTGGGGACAAACATTGTTGAGGTGATTTGGGTCGCCACATTTGTAGCAAACGCGACTGTTGTTGCCTGGCTGTTGGACTTGGTTTTGGGCTGGTGGTTGGGTTTGGTTACTTTGAGGTTTTGGGCCAAAACGACACTGGGTGCTAAGGTGTCCACACTTATTGCACGTAGTGCAAAGGCGGCACGGTGTGGTGGTAGGGTGGTGGTAGGTGCAAGTCGCACACTTGGGAAGAGTCCTAGTGTAGCCTTACTTGGCTGGTTCGGGGGTTTAGGTTAGGGCTAGTTGTTGTTGTAGAGGGTTTGGCGGAGTAACAACCGTGCAATTTCAGTTTGAAGCCTTCCACTTTCTACCGTTGGGCTTTTCGGTGGTGGCTTGGTGAACAGTTTTGGTGGAACCCTTTATGTCAAAGGTTCCACTCTAAACCTGGTTATGGTTAAATCTGGCGGTAAACGATAGGTGTCTTCGAGGGTTTTGGATTGAGCGGCCTCGACGTAGTTTAAAAAGATGAAGGGAGGGTTCGAATGTACTTGGATATGGCCTTGTCGGTAGAGTCGACTTGGTTAGGGCAAAGTATGCTAAGTTGCTTGAACCTAGCAGTGAGGGTCTTGTTGCCACTTCCCACTTGCTTAATGTTCCAAAACTCATTCTCGAGTTGTTGGAGCTCATGGAGAGGACAAAACTCATCTTCCATGAGTTTCTTGAGCTCGTCCCAACTGAGTGCATAGGCGGCGGTTGTTGGGTGTAAAACGTGTTGTCTTTGTTATCAACGAATCAAGTCAACATGCAAGTCGACACGAGAAGATCGAAGAAAGAGATGGCATGTGGAAGATCGAGATTTGATAGTTAAATTGATTTGGATAATTAAATATTTTTTTAGACAAAATATATTTATTATCTTATTTAATTAGTCTTCGTGTTCATTGCTACTTTTGGTAAGATATTAGCTCTGATACCAAATTGTAGGTCCAAATCGAGCTAAAAATCTGATTTGTATAAGAATCAAGATGAACACACACAAAATAAAGCTTTACCCACTGGATGCTCCTGTAAAATATTTCGAGGACGTCATGGACTGGTTGTCTAGAAGCAAAATCAGCTATGCAGTTCAAGCAGATCCTGACATCTACCGTATTCACATTGAGGAATTTTGGAAAACTGCAAAAGTCAGAACTGTTAACCAAGTCAAACGAATCAGTGCAACTGTTGGAAAAAGGAAGTAATAGTGACGGAAGAAAGAATTGGGAAGGTTTTGAGCCTATGAGACAACGCAAGTGACCCAATGAGGTTGAGCAAAGAGGATATTTTGGAAGGATTCCGTGGAATGAACTATTAGGGTGATTTCAGAGGCAAAAACGAGATTAAGAGAAATGGGTTAACGAAAGATTGGAGATACATTTTGCATGTTATTGCAATGAGTCTGGCGCATAGAAAGGGAGGTTATGATGGTTTAAATTTGGAATCGTAAAAAGCTATGTTGAATCTTTGCATAAACTAGCCATTAATATTTCAGGCCTAATCTTCTACTGTATGGTCGACAACGTAAACAAAGGACCATGGGCCATGTATCCCAGATTTGTGCAACTGCTGATTAACGATAACCACCAGAACTTGCCTCATGACGGATATTTGTATCAGTTCCAGATGCCCAAGGGAAGACATTTGACCTAGTTGAGAACCGATCAGTGGGTTATGTTGCATAACTAGATGTACAGGGAGGAGAGACTTCCAATTGTTCAGGCTGCATATAACAAGTATAGAGAAGGAGTAAGGCTAGCAAGAGAAGACAAGCCAGACAAGATGCAGGAGAGGAAGAAGCTGAGGTTGAAGAGGATGTACCCCTTGTTCGCAAGCGTAAAGACAAAGGAAAGAAAATAGCAGAAGGCGAACCGTCGAAGAAGAAAAGCAACGAAAGTCGAGTCCGCCAAAGAAAAGGAAGAAAAAGATTTGCTAAACAACATACCTTACGACTTTAAAGCCAAACTGTGCTCAAAACCATGTATGAACGTCGTGGCCCATTATAAATTGAACAACCGTGACCTAATCAAAGAAAAAGACAAATTTCGTAATTTAACAAAGAACTGAAATTAAATGAAGCTACGCAACAGAGAAAGTTGAATTCAACTTTAGCTGAAGTGCAATCATTAAAAGATTTGCTTTTCAAGAAAGATTTTGTCATAAACGATCTAACTGAAAAGTTAGAAAATTCTGAAATCAAGAACACTAAATTGCAACTCACCATCAATAAAGGAATGTTAGTAAAAAGGCACTAGTTGACATTAAAAATTGTCAACGACCGACATACGTGAAAGATGGCATTGGGTACAAAGAGAAGCTTGAGAATGAAAGAAGAATCTTTCCACCACACCACATCAAAAACTATGTACCCATGCAAATTCCTCATCCATAAAATGATTTAATTGCTTAAAAAATTAGTTGTGAAAATGATAAAGTTACTAATGTTTCTGAAAGCAATGAAGATGTGATTGAGCATGGGGAGGGTGTGTGCGATGAGGAATGTGGTGGCAAAAAATAGGGATAGGGTATTCAGGCGACGGTTATACTACTGTTAACTGGTTTGCGTGGAACTATGATAAATCAAACAAGACTTTAATTCGGGATGAATGTAATAGCTTAAATATTCAGGATGACTGTAAAAGGCATATGCCTAAACCTGTGACCCACAACCATGAGAATGTAGTGGTTGAATGTCTTGATTTGCAATACGCTTTTTGTAATGAAAATGTTGTGCATGAATCCCCTATGTTTGTTCCAGAATTGAAACAAAACAGATTCAGAAAGTTCCTCAGTGTGGAAATTCTCGAGTTTGTTCCGTGTCATACAGGTATGACATAGTCCGATAATGGGTCAAGCGAAGAAAGCAACAACGAAGACTCAAGCACAATGACTTCAGAAAGTGACGAAGAAAGCTCGAGTGAGGATCAAGGATCAGTTACTTCAACTGACATCAAGAATGATGATGATTGAATAAAAGATGGGAGCCATCTTGACAAGAAATTGAAGAAAATCAAGAATTCAAGCTCCACTGCATCATCGGATAACACATCATGCAACAAATAATTCTCAAAGCAAGTCAGTTTTTCAGTCATACCAAATGACTCGGAAACATCAGTAATAAATGCTGGTAAAAAGGTTGAAACCTTGAACCATCGGGTGTTCAAGAACCAACAACACCAAATGATTATGCAAATCTAGTAAATCAAGATCCATTGGAAGAAGACTTCTATATTGATGACTGCCTGTGTTCAGATGATGAATCAAAGAAAAATGAAAGTCTTGGGGAGTCAAAGATCAAAAGATCATCTGAAGTTGTCGAACATCACGTTTGTCAACATGCTAAGTCAAGCTCAAAGCAATCCTCGCCCCTAGTTACATCACATGGAACTGAAAAATCTCAAAGCCATTCAAGGCTTGTTTTAGGTGTGGAAAAGAAGGTCATGTGCTCAAGAAATTCCCAGAGTGACACGATCTAGACGGTAAAGGCAACCAGTATTGCTTCTCTGGATCAAAAGGTAAAAATCATACATCTTTCAAAGATCAGAAGGAAAACTCTCCATCCAGATCTTCACATGTGAAGCTGGTTTCACATGACTCAAAGATGAAAAGGACCAACACATTAAAACCTCAATCTTTATCTTCGGGTCTTAAACATAAAATTATGTCAAACTTCAAATCTTTTACAAACAAAAATTTTAAACCAAAACAGGTTTGGTGAGTCAAACCAATGGTTGTAAAAGAAACCAATGAGGAAAAGATTTGGCATATCGGGAGGTTTTTTATTTTGATGAAAGGGGAAAAGCTAAGACTACGATGGCTTTTAAAGAGGAAAATCACAGGTTTGGTTATGGTATCTAACCTGGTCGAGCACACCGCTGTGACACTCATTTTTCTTGCTGACATATGTTTTTGTGTGTTTGGTGTGGAAGACTTTCTTTTGTAAATACATTTTATATAATTTTTCATTTTTCAGTAAGTTCGTTGTACAAAAATAAAATTTTAGGGGGAGTATTAAAATACTTTCTTGAGAAAGGGATGCGATTAATTCAACATAATTATGATCTTATATGAGAAATGATAGGAACTAACTTGATTATGTCTTCAAATGAATAGGATCTGATGGAAGATACGGCTCCAAGTTAACGATATGTCGGTAGATTCAGCATTTCAGACAAGTAAACTGCATCTTGGTGATAAAGATAAAGTTCATATGATAATGTGGATACCCACCTTGTTGCAGGATTGCACAAACCGATTATGTCCAAAAGGGGCTGCGAGGTTAAATTTAGGCGTTCAAAAGACACAATGTTGTGCATATATATATTTATTAAAAAAAACAACAATGTGTGCAACCCAAAAAGAGAAAAAAGACACGCAATGTTAATGTCGTGCAATAGGAATAAAAGATACGCCAAAGCGCGTACATATATTAAGTAAATATTTTATTAGCTATGCTCTCTAATCAGATGATCATCTTCTCTGCTTATGGATACATAGACCTGAAACTCTCATCATCTGATTTAAGGTGATCATCTCCTCTGCTTATGGAAACATAGATCTGGAGCTCTCATCACCTAGTATATACTATTTCTAAGTTTTTAAGGTAGGCATCACAACAGACCACGAGGACATAAAAGTTTAACTGAACACGTGTAGGGTCCACTAGCTTTATTCTAAGTTTACCCAAAACATGATAATTAATCAGTGAATGTATGTTGAAAGAATGGTGCATGGATTTAAATGGACAAACATACCAGCAATCGTACTTGAGTCGTAGCTATCTTGAAGAAAGTTGAAGCCTGCTTAGGATTTTCAAGTTTGTATGATCTCGTATTTGATAAGCTCTATATCTCAAAGGTTGAAAATAAAAAAAATATTTTGATTTGTGTACAGTTGTTTTTCTTAATCTTCCATATCACATCAATCGTGTCTCAAAGCACGTGAGATACTCTTTCCATTGCACACTACAGATGAATACGGTTTTTTCTGTACTTTGAATCCATCTAAAAGAAAATTTGGAGTTGTGTTTGTGATTGTGAACAGGTTACTTCGCCTATTTGCTGCAATGATGGCCGATCATCAATTGAGCAAGTTACCAGACCAAAACACTTGTTTCTTGAAAATTGCAAAAAATACCGAGCTAGGAATCCTCATCCTACGTCTTTAGAATCATTCAAGCTAAAGAGAGTTGAAAAAGTTTGTTCCTAATTGTCAAAGATGATGCATACAAAAAGGGAGAGCTTATCCAGATAAAGTACTCAAAGAGAAAAGTGTCAAAAGAAGATCTTCAATAAAGAAAATTTGGAACCATCAGTCTAGGGGGATATTGTTGGGTCTAAAATTGAGACTGAAGCTTGCCAAATTGAAGATCACAACACCCATGAAGTTGACGGTTCTAAAGATGATGCAAGAGTTTAATAACATTAGCCTAAGGGGGAGATTGTTGGGTCTAAAACGTGTAGTCTAATATTATCAACGAATCAAGTCAACAATGTCAACACGCAAGTCGACACGAGAAGATCGAAGAAAGATATGGCGTGTGGAAGATCGAGATTTGATAGTTAAATTGATTTGGATAATTAAATATATTTTGTTTAGACAAAATATATTAATTATCTTGTTTAATTAGTCTTCATGTTTATTGCTACTTTTGGTAAGATATTAACTTTGGGGAGTTAATTGTAATTAGCCTAAAGTGGTTTAGGCTATAAATAGATAGAGATTTAGGGTTTCAGGGAACACACTTAGAGAAAGATTTGGGGGCTACATTGATTATCATTTGCAAATCATTTCAAGGGTTTTAAAGCTTTATTTTGTGTGTATTAATCTTGAAATTCTTATACAAATAAGATTTTAGCTCGATTTGGACCTACAACGACATTACCACGCGCATTGCATTCGGTGGTCCACCAATCGCGTGCTCTCTATCGGAAAAAGCTTGTGGCGTTGACGATGTGTAGGTCGTCAGGACACCCACTTCGGTGGAACGTGACGTCAGTGGCACCGAACCACTGGAGTAGTTTCGTTGCTCCCTCTTTGCCTGTGAATGGCATCGAGCTACAAGAGTTAAACTGCTTAAACGAAAAGGTGGACTTGGGTTGGTCGACTTTAGAGTCAACCAGGAATTAGGGGATTCGGTGTTGTTGGGGTTGGTTGGATCTTATTGACGATGTCGGGTATAACCTTGGCCATTTGCTTAGCCATAAACTTCATCATGTCTTTCTTAGTCATCGAATCGGAGTTGGAGTCGGACTTGGAGTTTAACTTGGATTTCTTCTTGGTGTCCGAAAGACGTGTGGGTAGACATCTAGAAGATTGAAAAAGAAGAGAGAGGATGAGACTTGATCATAATGTTGTTTACAAAATAACATTTATTTGCATGAATGAACATATAATATGACACGTATCACGTATGTTTCACATAGTGTTCATAAGTATATCCCGTATTTGCATGGTAAAATCACGTATAAGAACGATAAGAGTAGTAAATTTAGTTTGTTCACGATTATTAGTATTGTTTTAGGTTGCGAGTGACGTGCGATTCATGTTTTCCACTTGAAATGATAAACGTGTCAAAGTAAAATGCATAGTAGCTGATATAACATAAAAGAGGGACTTGATAAAATAATGGAGTGTTTCGGGTCTAGAAACTTCGACTACTCCAAAGTGAATCGGAAGTCCTTTCGAATTAGGGAGACATGTCTTGGCCTAATAGGTAAAATACTCTCACCGAGAAGCGGTTAACGGCATCTTACCCTTCCAGTTACTGCATGTCCCTGATTAATCGGAAATTCGATACTTTTCTGAGATTGAAAATCAAGGGGTGGGACTAGTTATCAAGATGCGGGTTTCACCCCTAACTTCATAACATTGCACCCTAAGTGTGGTTGATTGTCACACCCCAACCGATGGCGGAAACATTTGAGTGAGACGAAATAGATTGCTCGAGGCATCATAACACTATTGTGACAATATTTAAATTCAAAACTAATTTCATTTTATTGATAATCATAGTCAAAACATTACAAGGAAACAAAATAAAACATGGATAAATTAAAATACAACAAAAGTTTGACATAACGAAATAAAATGATCTAGAAATTCTAAAATGCGTTTCTAGTGTCGTCCCTACAAGATTTCGTCATAAACATCATCATCAACCTGCAACATGTTTAAAAGTATAGTTCAACACAAAAGCATTGGCGAGTACACAAGTTTGATATAGAATAAGTATATACAGCGTTTAAACGAATCCACATGGCAAAATAGTATACTAGATTAATGTAAACATGGCATGAGATTATACAAGTCAATCCTCTAGTGTCACCGCAATAATAGAATACTTAACATGACCTCAAGAATACGGGCGGTGCGTTACTCCTATAGCGCTATACATGTTAAGGGGAGGCTCGTACGAAGTTAATGAAAAATAGCATCACATAAGAATGTTCCGAGTATACAAATCACATATTACGTATCGTAGCATGTATGATGGATTGTTTGTGTTTGCATAAAGTTTAAGTGTGAGTTGTGTAATTTAATAGGTAAACATGTTGAACCCAAAAGTGTAAAGTGTAAAAAGGGTGTTCGAGTGTACTCACGGTTTTGCAAAGCTTCCTTTGTTAAATCCCGTGAAGATTTTGGTTGTTTGGAGGATGGAACACCGAGTTATCCTACACGAGGAAATGTAGGTGTGTGAGTATTGTAATGATAATGGGGGACTTGAATTGGGAGCTCAAAGTATGTATTCTAGAAAGCAATTATCTAGACATTAACTCTCGTTTTGACACTATAAATCCCATAAAGGTGATTGTGGTTTCATGGTCATGCCCATTAGAATCGTAACGAGAAGGTTAAGTTTTAGATAATATAACCTAATGTTGTGACAAGTAACCATATGATCATTGTCAAAAGTCCGGTTGTGTATAAGTCTATTTGCGTTTATATTATATAATATATAATAAGTCCACCATATATGTCATAGGTTATCATATAAGTCATGCATGGAGGTAGGATGATGAGCATCCATTAAACCTCATTATATGATTCACCAATACACAAACCGTCACAAGGACGCTTCTGATGGTCATGAATTAAAATGAAAATGTACAAGTAATCAGTATACCAAGTAGCCAAGTAATCTTCAACTCGGGTGAGCCAACATCGAATTAGAAAGAATTAACTAAGTGTCGAAGGCTATACAGGGTTGTGTCACTTTTAGGCTAGCAAACTACTTGGGATTGAGTTGGGAAAACATCAAGTGAGGTGGTGGATTGAAGGTAGGATAGCCAAGGCTTCCAAGTAATCACACGTTTACCAAAACCCAAGCTTTGTCAAGCTTGGATGGTTTCAACACTTGTGGGTTAAAACCCTTTCAAAAATAGAAAGTTTAGAGGCATTTTACACCTCCTAATTTGTATGAAACAACCTTAGCTAGCTCACTAATCATTGGCTTGATTAGAGGCACAAGTAGCACAAGTTTGTTTAGTAAAAGTTTGTTTAAGTAAAGTTTACAAGTTCATCTTCCAAAACATAAAGTTTAGCCTTAAAAATGGTATTTTTCCACCTTGGGTTTCCGTATAAAACTAATGGTAACATCCCTAGAGGCTTTACAAACTTTTTGAGGAAGAAAAGATGAAGAAAATGTGAAAATAATGGAGTTATAAAAAGATAAAAATGAGCAGAAAGTTTATGCACTTTGGACCTCAAATGGTGAGGTTTCACCTTAGTTTGCCCAAGCAAACTTGTGAAAACCTTCCTAGAGGTCATGCACGTGTTGTAGAAGAAAGAACAAGAAGAAATTAGAAAGAGAAGTGAGTTAAAACTCACTTTTTATGGCTGAAAACTCAGGTGAGTTTGGGAGGGTTTTTGAAATGTTTGGAGGCTTGTAAAAGTGGAATAAAGGATGGGGAAGTGCTTATTATATAGGTAAGGGATTAGGGTTTCAATGGGTTGGACTTTGGACAATATAAGTGGGAGATTAAACTTGAAACAAGCCCAAGACACACCCCTAAATAGGGATGGCCCCTTTTTATTATTTTTATTTTTTTGTCATTTATTAGATATATATTGGTTAATAGATGTTTAATATTATATACATAACATGTATTATTTTTTGGTAACCTATTTCAAGTGTTTGGACATTATAATCTTATGTTAAGTATAAAAAAAGAACATGTTTAAAAGAATGGAAAGTATAGGTATTTAAACAAGTGTGATATTTGATGAAGTGTCACATATGTATAATTCTCGTAATTAAATAATAATGTATGAGTAAGATGCTTGAGAATCGAGAACACATAGCAATAGTTTGCGAGCTTAAAGTTATGCTTATAATTCAAGTAACAACGTGTCTTTGAATCCATGTATAAGTATGTATAACACGATGGGAGTTTTATATAAAAGGTGTATTTCATTACGATTAAGGTCTCGGATTTACAACGATTCGAAAATAGGTACGATCACAAGAAAACGAGTTTCCAAAAATAGAATTACATTAAACACTTTCTAAAAACGGAAAGCTACAAAAGGCGAGGCATTATAGTCTCCCCTCCTTTAGGATATTTCATCCCGAAATTTAGGAAGGCATAACGAACAGATGCGGATACTTAGTCTTCATATCGCTTTCAAGTTCCTAAGTAAACTCAGCGCCACGTTTTTCTTCCCACCGAACCTTCACGATAGGAATTCAAGTGCGCCTTAATTGCTTGGTCCCTCGATCCATGATCTCAACAGGTTTCTCCACAAAGTGCAAGGTTTTGTTGATTTGAAGATCTTCAAGCGGAACTTGGAGTCCTTCTTCAGCTAGGCATTTCTTGAGATTCGGAGCATGAAACGTTGGGTGAACATTGCTGAGTTGTTGAGGTAGATCCAGTCGATACGCTACCTTGCCAATCCTTTCGAGAATCTCGAAAGAACCTACAAAGCGAGGAGCGAGTTTGCCTTTCTTACCAAATCGAACCACACCCTTCTAAGGGGATACCTTGAGAAGTACATGATCACCTACATTGAATTCCAGAGGCTTGCGTCTTTTGTCAGAATAACTCTTTTGCCGGCTTCTGGCTTTGAAGAGATTATCACGAATTTCCAGAATCTTATCCGTCGTTTCTTGTATAAGTTCAGGACCAGCGATTTGAGCTTCTCCGATCTCATTCCAACAAATAGGCGAATGACACTTACGACCATACAATGCTTCAAATGGTGCCATTTGAATACTAGCGTGATAACTGTTGTTGTACGAGAATTCTATCAAAGGTAAATGCGAATTCCAGTTGCCACCAAAATCGATTAGGCATTAACGAAGCATATCCTCTAGAGTTTGGATAGTACGCTCGGTTTGACCGTCGGATTGAGGGTGAAAAGAGGTACTAAGATTGAGACGAGTACTAAGAGTGGTTTGAAACATTTGTCAAAGGAGGGAGGTAAAACGAGCGTTGCAATCAGAAATGATGTCAATGGGGATACCATGACGGCAAATGATCTCCTTCGTGTAGACACGAATCTTGACTTTGTAATCTTCCCGAATGGGGAGGAAGTGAGCGGATTTGGTCGAACGGTCAATAATAACCCAAATACTATCATGACCAGAAGGAGTGCGAGGAAGTTTAGTAATGAAGTCCATAGCAATGCACTCCCATTTCCAGACAGGAATCTTTGGTTGTTCGAGTAATCCTGAGGGACGTTGATATTCGGCCTTGACTCTAGAGCACGTAAGACATTTCGAGACATAGAGAGCGATATCTCTCTTCATGCCAGGCCACCAGTAAGACGTACGAAGGTCATGGTACATCTTGTTAGCGCCAGGATGGATGGAATATCAAGACTTGTGGGCTTCATCCATCAAAGTGTTTCAAAGGTCGCTACGATTGGGAATCCAGATACGATTGAGGTAGTAAAGAATGCTATCGGGCTTAGACTCGAGTGGGTTTTCGGTACCACACTTCAACTCATTATCGAGGTTATCCTCATTAATGGTCGAGTATTGTGCCCCGCGAATCAGCTCGTGAAGTTATCCCAAGGTTTAGTAGCAATGAATACTCTTTACATGAGTTTTATGACTAAGTGCGTCAACTACAACATTCGCTTTGCCAGGGTGGTAGCGAATATCACAGTCGTAGTCGTTTAACAACTCTACCCAACAACGTTGACGCATGTTGATTCCTTTTGATCGAAGATGTGCTGAAGGCTCTTATGGTCGGTGAAGACCACACACTTAGTACCATAAAGGTAGTGTCGCCATATCTTCAATGCAAAAACAATTGCACCAAGTTCAAGGTCGCGTGTAGTGTAGTTCTTCTCATGGATTTTGAGTTATCTCGAAGCGTAAGCGATAACCTTGTCTCGTTGCATAAGAACACAACCAAGACCTTGATTTGAGGCATCGCAATACATGACGAAATCATCGTTTCCATCAGGAAATGTGAGGATAGGAGCATTACAAAGCATGTCCTTGAGGGTTTGGAAAGATTCCTCTTGTTCAGGACTCCAAACAAAAGGTTTATCTTTTTGAGTCAAAGACGTAAGAGGAACGATGATTTTGGAAAAGTTCGAAATGAAGCGACGATAGTAACCAGCTAAACCAAGAAACGAACGAATTTCAGACGGAGATTTATGAGCAATCCAATTCTTTACAGCTTCGATTTTCACATGATCAACGTGAATACCTAGTTCGTTGATGACATGACCAAGGAATTGAACCTCTTTTAGCCAAAATTCACACTTAGAGAATTTGGCGTAAAGACGCTCGGTACGCAAAAGCTGAAGGATAAGACACATGTGTCGCTCGTGCTCTTCTTACGTCTTGGAATAGATAAGAATATCATCGATGAAGACAATCACGAAATAGGAGGTAAGGTTTGCACACACGATTCATCAAATCCATGAACACCGCAGGTGCGTTGGTCAAACCAAAAGGCATGACCACGAACTCGTAGTGCCCATAACGTGTATGAAATGCGGTTTTGGGTATATCTTAATCGAGAACTCGAAGTTGATGGTAATCAGAACATAGATCGTTTTTGGAGAAGCAGGTCGCTCCTTGAAGTTAATCGAAAAGATCGTCAATATGTGGAACAGGATATCAGTTTTTGGTTGTAAGCTTATTAAGCTCACGATAACCAATGCACATCCGAAAAGATCCATCTTTCTTCTTGAGTACTAGGGCATATGAAGCCTTTATCAAGAAGTTCTTGAAGTTGGCTAGATAGCTCTTGCATCTCTGTGGGTACTAGACGATAGGGAGACTTCGCAACTGGGGTTGCGCCAGGTATGAGGTCGATGTGAAAGTCAACAGAACGGGGAGGAGGAGGACCAAGAAGATCCTCTGGGAAGACGTCAGGGAAATCGCGAACAACAGGATCGTCACTCACACTTGGACCCTTGTCTTTCTTTTCCATAATGTGGGCGAGAAAGGCAAAGTATTCCTTACGTAAGTACTTGTTTACTTGGATACACGACATAAGCTTGAGACCTTTAGAAGGTTTCTCACCATAGACGTGTAAGGAATCACCATTGGGAAGGGGAGGTGGATGAACGTTTTAGAACAAACGACTTCAGCACGAACTCGCCTAAGCCAATCCATGCCTACTATAACATCGAAGCTACCCATTTGCATGGGTATGAGATCAATGGATAACATATGATCATTTTGATTCAAGGAACACTTAAAAAGGACAGAATCAACAGTGACGGACTTTCCGTTAGCGACTTTGACTATGAATGATTTGGGCGACTTAGAACGTCTACACTTTAGCAATGGTTCGAATTCAACGGATACGAAACTTTTATTCGTGCCAAATAAACACGAAGCGTAAACATCGTTAACGAGAAACGTATCAGTGATGACATCGTTGGCGTTCTGAGCCTGAGCTGCAGTGATGACGAACACTCGACCACAAGCTTGCTACTATTGCTGGTGGTTGTTGTTGTTGCATTGCGGGCAAGTGTTTGCGAGATGGTTGAGATCTCCGCACTTGAAACAGGCTTGAACTGTCGTTCTGGTGGTTGGGTTTGGTTTGCAGTAGGGTTTTGGGGTGCTGTGATGGCTCGGGCTTGGGTTACAGGGGTTGGTGGAACACTTCGACACTAAGGAGCAAAGTGTCCAAACCTATTGCAACTGGTGCAAAGGCGGAAGGGGGCGTTAACAGGATGGTGGTAAGGGCAGGTGTTACACTTGGGATGCGGCCCAGTGTTCGTCTTTCTGGTGGAATCTTGGTTGGTTTGAGCAAATTGTTGGATAGGCTGGAGGTTTGGTGGAGTGACTACCGCGCAGTTCTGGCTCGAAGCCTTCCGCTTCTTGCCTTTGTTGTTGTTTCTTGGGGTTTGGGATGGGGTAGGCTCAATGGTGACATCGGTGGTAGCTTGGTGAGCGTTCTTTGATGGAGCCTTGGCGGAGGCTTCATTAAGAACATGGTTATCGTTAAGCTTAGCGGCTAATTGGAAGGTATCGTCAAGCGTTTTGGGGAAACGGCGTCGGCAAGGCTCATGAGGTAAGGAGGAAGGCAGCGTATGTATTTTGCAATAGCCTTCTCGGTAGTGTCGATTTCGGTAGGGCAAATTGCACCAAGCTGTTTGAAACGGGCCGTGAGGCCAGCGTTGTTGTTCCCAATTTGCTTAAGGTTCCAGAACTCATTCTCGAGTTTTTGGCGCTCGTGAGGAGGACAAAATTCCTTCGCCTTAAGCTGTTTAAGGTCGGCCCATGAGAGGGCGTGTGCGGCTTCGTTGCCTCGTGCGTTACGCACGGAGGTCCACCAATCGAGAGCCCTCGATCGGAAGATGCCCTTCGCGTTAATCGTACGCAAGTAGTTGGGACAACCAGTCTGGAGGAATGTTACTTCAATGGAGTTGAACCATTGATGCATCACAGTGGCGTCACCTTCGCCAGTAAAAGGTAAGGGGTTACAAGAGTTGAACTGCTTGAAGGTGAAAGTCGACTTAGGTGTCTCCACGTTGGAGTTGACTGAGGCATGAGGTGATTTGATGCGGGTAGCAGCGGGTTGAATCTTGCTTACAAGGTCGGGTAGGATTTTGGCCATTTTCTTGGCCATGAACTTCATACATTCCTTCTTCGACATTGTGTCGGAGTTGTTGGAGCCTTTCTTTGACGAAGACTTGGACTTCGACTTCTTATTGTGGGAGTTGGAGTTGCTGGGAGTAGACATCTAGAGGATCGAAAATAGGGGAAAGGATGAGACTTGATCATAATATGTTTACAAAAATCACATTTTGCATGTCTGAGCATGTATGTATCACATAGCACGTATGAGTTCACATAGATTGCATAGGTATAACAAGTAATCAAAAGCGCAAACACGTATGAATGCGTAAAGGAGTATGAATTTAGTTGGTTCACGAGAATTACTATTGTCTTTGATTGCGAGAGACGTGTGAATTGTGTAACGGTTTTGAAATGAACGAGGTAACAAGTATTAAAGCACAAAGAAATTGAGATAACATAAAATAGAGGCTTAATAAAACATCAGAGTGTTTCGGGTAGAGAAACGTCGACTATTCCAAAGTGAATCGAAGATCCTTTTGAGTTAGGGAGACATGCTTTGGCCTAATAGGTAAAATACTCTCTTCGAGAAGCGATTAACGGTATTTTACCCTTCCAGTTACCACATGTCCCTAATCGATTGGAAAATCGAAACTTTGGCGAGATTGAAAATCGAGGAATGGGACTAGTTGATAAGGTGCGGGTTTCACCCCTAACTTGACAACATCGTACCCTAAATGTGGTTGGTACTTACCGAACGAGGTGCGAATTCCGACTCGTTGATAAGGGTCCACGAGAATAAGAAATGGAAATTCTCCATCAAGGTATGAATATCACTCCTAACTTGATGGCGTAATTTTGTATCGAATACGTGGATTGAGAGTGATTCACCAAAGTGTGGGTTTCACGCCTATTTTGGTGAAGTCGTCTCGTTTGTAATGCGGGTGTCTTCAATTCTTCAAGTGTGTACATTGTGTAAGTGTCTTAGGAAAGTCATATTGCATATGTTTAGACAAAAGGAATAGAAAGAAGCAAAGTAGGAAGAAGTTAAAATTTTTAGCATGAATAAAAAATGGTCAAATGGGTCACTTAAACAATAGAATAGGTCGAACATGGCAATTCTACCTAATTCCCTATAGTTTTGGCTCTGATACCAATCTGTCACACCCCAACCGATGTCGGAAACATCAGAGTGAGACGAAATAGATTGCTCAAGGAATCATAACACTATTGTGACAATATTTAAATTCAAAACCGATTTCATTTCATTGATAACCATAGTCAAAACATTACAAGGAAACAAAATACAACATGGATAAATTCAAATACAACAAAAGTTTGACATAACGAAATAACATAATCTAGAAATTCTAAATGCGTTTCCAGTGTCGTCCTTACAAGATTTCGTCATAAACATCATCATCAACCTGCAACATGTTTAAAAGTATAGTTCAACACAAAAGCATTGGCGAGTACACAAGTTTGATATAGAATAAGTATATACAGCGTTTAAACGAATCCACATGGCAAAATAGTATACTAGATTAATGTAAACATGGTATGAGATTATACAAGTCAATCCTCTAGTGTCACCGCAATAATAGAATACTTAACATGACCTCAAGAATACGGGCGGTGCGTTACTTCTATAGCGTTATACATGTTAAGGGGAGGCTCGTACGAAGTTAATGAAAAATAGCATCACATAAGAATGTTCCTAGTATACAAATCACATATTACGTATCTTAGCATGTATGATGGATTGTTTGTGTTTGCATAAAGTTTAAGTGTGAGTTGTGTAATATAATAGGTAAACATGTTGAACCCAAAAGTGTAAAGTGTAAAAAGGGTGTTCGAGTGTACTCACGGTTTTGCAAAGCTTCCTTTGTTAAATCCTGTGAAGAGTTTGGTTGTTTAGAGGACGGAACACCGAGTTATCCTACACGAGGAAATGTAGGTGTGTGAGTATTGTAATGATAATGGGGGACTTGAATTGGGAGCTTAAAGTATGTATTCTAGAAAGCAATTATCTAGACGTTAACTCTCGTTTTGACACTATAAATCCCATAAAGGTGATTTTGGTTTCATGGTCATGCCCATTAGAATCATAACGAGAAGGTTAAGGTTTAGATAATATAACCTAATGTTGTGACAAGTAACCATATGATCATTGTTAAAAGTCCGGTTGTGTATAAGTCTATTTGCGTATATATTATATAATATATAATAAGTCCACCATATATGTCATAGGTTATCATATAAGTCATGCATTGAGGTAGGATGATGAGCATCCATTAAACCTCATTATATGATTCACCAATACACAAACCGTCACAAGGACGATTCGGATGGTCATGAATTAAAATGAAAATGTACAAGTAATCACTATACCAAGTAGCCAACTAATCTTCAACTCGGGTGAGCCAACATCGACATAGAAAGAATTAACTAAGTGTCGAAGGGTAGACGGGGTCGTGTCACTTTTAGGCTAGCAAACTACTTGGGATAGAGATGGGAAAACATCAAGTGAGGTGGTGGATTGAAGGTAGGATAGCCAAGGCTTCCAAGTAATCACACCTTTACCAAAACACAAGCTTTGTCAAGCTTGGATGGTTTCAACACTTGTGGGTTAAAACCCTTTCAAAAATAGAAAGTTTAGAGGCATTTTACACCTCCTAATTTGTATGAAACAACCTTAGCTAGCTCACTAATCATTGGCTTGATTAGAGGCACAAGTAGCACAAGTTTGTTTAGTAAAAGTTTGTTTAAGTAAAGTTTACAAGTTCATCTTCCAAAACAGAAAGTTTAGCCTTAAAAATGGTATTTTTCCACCTTGGTTTTCCATGGAAAACCTATAGTAACATCTCTAGAGGCTTTACAAACTTTGTTGAGGAAGAAACGATGAAGAAAACATGAAAATAATGAAGTTATAAAAAGAAAAAAATGAGCAGAAAGTTTATGCACTTTGGACCTAAAAAATGGTGAGGTTTCACCTTAGTTTGCCCAAGCAAACTTGTGAAAACCTTCCTAGAGGTCATGCAAGTGTTGTAGAAGAAAGAACAAGAAGAAATTAGAAGGAGAAGTGAGTTAAAACTCACTTTTTATGGCTAAAAACTCAGCTGAGTTTGAGAAGGTTTTTGAAGTTTTTGGAAGCTTGTAAAGTGGAATAAAGGATGGCGAAGTGCTTATTATATAGGGAAGGGATTAGGGTTTCAATGGGTTGGGCTTTGGACAATATTAGTGGGTGATTAAACTTGAAACAAGCCCAAGACACACCCCTAAATAGGGCTGGCCTTTTATTTTATTTTATTTTTTACTTTTTTGTCATTTATTAGATATATATTGGTTAATAGATGTTAATATTATATTCATAATATGTATTATTGTTTGGTAACCTATTTCAAGTGTTTGGACATTATAATCTTATGTTAAGTATAAAAAAAGGAACATGTTTAAAAGAATGACAAGTATAGGTATTTAAACAAGTGTGACATTTGATGAAGTGTCACATATGTATAATTCTCGTGATTAAATAATAATGTATGAGTAAGATGCTTGAGAATCGAGAACACATAGCAATGGTTTGCGAGCTTAAAGTTATGATTATAATTCAAGTAACAACGTGTGTATGAATCCATGTATAAGTATGTATAACATGATGCGAGTTTCATATAAAAGGTGTATTTTATTTCGATCAAGGTCTCGGATTTACAACGATGCAGAATAAGGTTCGATTACAAGGAAACGAGTTTCCGAAAATAGAATTACATTAAACACTTTCTAAAAACAGAAAGCTACGAAAGGCGAGGCATTACATTGATACTTACCAAACGAGGAGCAATTTCCGACTCGTTGGTAAGGTCCACTAGAGTTTGTAATGTAAGTTTTCCATCAAGGTGTGGATATTACTCCTAGCTTGATGGCGTAAATTCATGTAAAATCTTATACGCGGAATGAGGGACTTCACCAAAAATTGTGGGCCATTGGGCCTATTTTGATGCAAATCGCCTCGTTGGTAAAGTATGAGTGTCTTCATGACTTCAAGTGTATATCGTAGAAGCAGAATAGAAAGAAGTTTAGACGTCCTAATTGAGGAACAGTCCACTTCGTGCGAAGTGACTGCCATTTCGTGCGATGTTGTTCAGTTTACACAAAGAGGTTCAGTTCACACGGAGTGGTTCCAGTTCGAGTAGAGAGTTCCAGTTCGCATGAAGAAGGTCTGGTTTGGTACTTAGACTATAAACTAGGTCAAATAGTGCAATTTTTTCCTAATTCCCTATAGTTATGGCTCTGATACCAATCTGTCACACCCAACCGATGGCGGAATCATCGGGGCGGACGTAAGTAGATTGCTCGAGACTTCATAACATTAAAATTGTGACAAGTATTTAAAGAAACAGTATTTCATTTTATTTCTAGAATTCGGTTACAAGGCTTTGGAAACAAAATACAACAACAAGAATTTGAAATACAAGTACAATGCCTTAATCAAGAAACATGATGCAACAAAACTAAGTTAAAAGTGGGTTTCTAGTTCATCCTACTAGATTCCATGCATCCTCATCATCATCATTAACCTGCAACATATATAAAGTATAGTTCAACACACAAGACATTGGCGAGCATACAAGTTTGAATACTAAGTATAATAAAAGTCTAACATTCAACATGGCATAAACGTTTACTTAAACTAACATACAATACTAGCAATGCTACTACACATGTCAACCCAAAGTTTACCGCTAGCTTAATTTAATCATAGCAATGAAAAGACCGTTTTGTTTACTTAACATGACCTCACGAATACGGGTGGTGCGTTAATCCTATAGCGCTATATGTGTTACAAGTATTCGTATTAGCATGTATGTTTGAATGCTTGTATAGTGATTTAACATAAAGTATTGTGATTTAGTGGGTTGATTAGCATATATGTTGCACCTCGAAAGTGTAAAGAGGAAAAAGGGGAGTCGAGTATACTCACGGTTTTGCAAGCTTCCTAGCAATCCGAGAGCTTGAAGAGTAGGACACTGAAGTTACCCTACACGGGGAAATAGAGGTGTGTGAGTGTCACACCCTGATTCCCCGTGGGCCCGGATGGGTATAATCGTGACGGTTGATAAAAGTATCATAATATAATAATATGCAGCGGAAGTATTGGAGTAAAAGTATTTATTCATTTAAAAGTCTGAATATAATCAAAGTTTATACAAGTATTTCGGTACGAAGCCCACAGACAGAATCGAAGTAAAAAGAAGCTTAGACATCATAGGCCTTAAGCTAGGAGTTGCAAATTGCATCGCCTTTATCATAGCCGACCCGGAATCCCAGCCTAATATCAAGGTTCGGTATGTGCAGTTTAGTCTTTTGAAAATACGTCAGCTTTCGCTGGTAAATACAAATTAACTGACTCATTTTGAAAATAATTCCAAAATTGATTTTTATACATACAGAAAACCCGTAGGTAATCATTTAATATTTCTTGGGATTTTATCTTGTCACCAGATTTACATATTTGTCATACAATGGGAACCAGAAATCAAAGCCGGTCATTTTTAACAATATAATTGCGACTTCTCAATAAACCTATCAAACGGACAGACCATGTAGCATAACTTCAGTGAGTTATACTTAACAATAACATGGTCCTAAAACAAGTTTAGAACATGCCTAAACATTGTCCAAACAGGTCAGAATCGAAAGTCAAAGCAAAAGTCAAACTGCTTGACTTTTGACATAGAATAAGACCCTAAACCCAATTGAACAAGTTGAGCATGTTATAATCAGTTTATATTAGTTATAAACTTGTATAAACTATAAAAAAACTAAGTTTTAAGTTGTAGAGCTCATTTATGCATTTTAGTAAAAAAATCAAGTTTTACGGAAAATGCTCAACTTACAATTCGACTAGTAAACATGATTGTCCGAAGGTATGATCACAGAGGGATCATACTAGTGTTATTACGATCACGTAGGAAAGTTCGGATTGAACTTTACCTTGACCATTTTGGTCAGAAGCTAAAGTCATACAGAAAGTCAACTGTTTGACTTTAAGCTTAAAATAACTATTATAATTGAAAACAGAACAAGTAGGAACACTTACTTGGAAGTGTTTGAGCATAAAAGACTAAGAATAAGAGTCCTCTTGTCCAGAGGAAAGCTCCAATAGTGAAAGAGAGTGAATGAGCAAAGAATGGAGGAGTGAAGGTTGATATTTATAGCTAAAGAGGAAGAAGGAGAAGGTGCCATATGCCCTCAGGTGTTTCAAGGTGTTAACATGTGTCCTAAAACGTGTAAGAATGGCATGAGAGGTGGCAAGAGTTTCCACAAGGTGGCAAACAGCTGTAAAGACAGCCAACTGTTTGTTGTCTGCACGTCCCTTACGGACCGTAATCCTTAGGCCCTTACGGTCCGAAAGGACCTCATTTGCTTGCCCATCTCTCCTGCTTACGGATCGTTTGTACATACACCTTACAGTCCGTAAAACGTCCTGGTCCGCAATACTTCAAATGCCTTTCAGTCCGTAAGGACTCCAGAAATTCAAATTTTGCACAAATGACCCTTTGGGTTTAACAAGTTACTGATGCTTGAAATGTTAGTCCCTATCCTTCCTCTTAGTGGAGATTAGTTGGATATCTGGGACGCGTTTTAGTTATGAAAAATAAAAGTTCCTCTCCTTCCTAAAGTCGGGATTAGTCATAGTTTTAGAACACATTTCAGTGAACGTATAGTATGGGTCCTTCCTCCTTCCACATAGTCAAGATTAGCTGGAGGTTTCTCCTTCTACGTAGTTGGGATTAGTTGGAGAATTGGACACGTGTCGTCGCATAGTTGGACGAAATTTTCGGGGTGTTACAGTGAGTATTCTGAGTTGGCGAAGAATGCAGATTCAAAAATAGAAAGTTCAAAACGTAAACGGGAAATATACCACTTCGTACGAAGTGACCACGCCGTGCGAGGTGACCGATCACTTCATGTGAAGGGACTGTTTCTGGAAAATGTAGCTCGTTCAAGCTCCCGTTTCGACAATGAGTTCTGTTGAATGAGAATTTATGGACGAGGCAATTTAGTCTTAGCTCGTAACAATTAACCATGACTTAGTTAATATCAGGAGTTTTATTAAGTGGAAAGTATTTAGGTTATAGTATTTAGTTTAGTCCAAAGTCTAACAATTAAGTCATAGATGTCAAGCAAGGGGGTATGAATACGTCGTTATATGTTTCAGCAACACTCAAAGTTTATCAACTTATCAACAAAGTTGATAAACCTGTTTGGTCATGAATGTACAGAAAATACAGAACAAATGTTCAAGTGAGGTGTGGAACTTAATTCGGGTAGCCAAGGCTCCCAACGTTCTCACACTAGCTAAAGCTCAAGTTCATCCTTATTGAGGAAGGTGAACTTAGCTAGCTTGCACACTTGGTACAAAGAAAAGTAGAAGAATTAGTATAAAAGCACTAGGTAATAGTGAGTTTGATGGGTGGTCCGTAGGACAACCCTTAAGTATTTTAATCGGTATTAAACCATACACTTAATTGAGTTATTGTTTAGAATTAAGTAACTACGATGACTTGGTGTTTCAAGTACAAAAGGTATAAAAGAGCGGAATTGCGGTGCAAAGAAGAAGCATGGAATAAACGGGAGCTTAAAATGGAAGGAATACGAAGCATAAGTGAAAAAATAATTCCTTAGAATTGACGAACTAATAAGATAACATGATAGAGGATGAAATTACGAGAACGTGGGCGCAAACGGCGAAGAAAACAAAGTTGAAACGAGAAAGTTATGAAGAAAACAAATTTTCTTAGCCGAAGCCCTCCGTAGCTTACGGTAGCTACCGTAAGCTATGGTAGACTCTGAAAACAATGTGCACCGTAAGACAGTAAACATCCATCGTAGCACTTTTTAAGCCACCGTAGCTTACGGTAGACCCTGACGCAAAAAGTGTAAGTGCTGATAAAAGAGTGGTTTCATGTGTCTTTTCATCATCTCATCATTGGGACGTTTCAGAGCAGTTTTTGGGCGAATTTTGGCTTGTGTTAGTGCTTGTGAACAATTCTAATCATCCGTTTTATGTTTTTGATTCGTATGAACATTTAACTTGTTGGTATGATGATTCACCAAGCTATGCATGGCTAAACTTGTGGTGATCATCCTAGGTTGAAGGTTTGTCTAAGACATTTGTGTTTTTATCCGTATTTCTAGAATAATGGACTTGCAAGGTTTGTTTGTTTATTATGGGGTGTTGATGCTTGTTTGTAAATAGTTAATTTATGCTTTGATCATAGTCTAAACCATACGTTCTTGGTGTCATTGGAAATCAAGATATCATGGGAGGGATTAGGGTTGGATATTTGATTAATTGGTCATCGGGTAACAACCTCGCATTCTTGTAATTCGAGTACTTAGTTCCCTTTTATCACAAACAAGTATTTACACATGAACCATTTCTATGTGGCTCTTTCTAGTTGGATTTAAACATGAATGTCAACTGAAACCGGAAACCTGGGATGGTTGCTTTTTCCTAAACTGTTTTCACAACCAACCTTTGATTTGCAATTTATTTAGTTAATCTTAGTTCTTAAAACCAAACAATCAAAATTCTGAATTTACATTTCTGCAATTTAGTTTAACTTTAGGTAAATTACAAAGCTACATAATCAACACGCATTCCACAAACTCCTTGTGTTCGATACCCACTTACCACGAGCTAATTAGTTGTAATTGGTTTAAATTTGGTTGAGACTACGACCTCACGTCAGAGTTAAACTCACTTAGAACAATCTGAAATCAATCTGCTAAGAATTCGTACGTTTGAGAGTGAAAGTGAGAAGATTCGGAAAGATTCAAGGTGAGAAGTGAGCTGGTATTTATAGGAACGAGTTGCTGCCAGCTCCACTTCGTGCAAAGTGGCTTCCGCTCGCACAAATGGGTTGGTTTAGGGTTGTTTCTACGTATTTTAGTCAGGTTTCGAGTATTTTAAGTATAAAGTTGTAATGCATGAGTATTGCACGTGTAATAAGTATTGGTTTGCATGTAAACAAGTATGTAACGATTGATTGTATGTATAATAAGTATAAATAAAGTATGAATTTTCATTAAGATCAACGTCTCATATTACAAAGTGGGAAATGTAGTACGAATAAGATACGAATATAAGTTTCCATAAATAGAAATACGATGACAGTTTCTAAATAAGGAAAGTACAAAAATATGCGGCGTTACAAACAAGTCAACCTGCGCATACAAACTAGAATAATCTAACCAGTAACAATGTTTTCCAACCGTACAAAATTACAAATTATTAAAGCTAGGCGACAAATAGACGGTCTCTTAACTCCTCTCGATCACCACCCTCCATTTCTTCTTGATCTTCCATCCGCATCTCTTCTTTAAGAACAACTGGCAGTTGGGAATCAAAAATGCGAGATGATGCCGCATTCGGCTCGGATCTTAGGGAAGCACATTTAGGGACTTGAAAAGAGAGAAAAGATAACAAAGTTGATACTTTTGATTATTCGGTTAATCCATCAACCAAGCTTTTTACTCAAGTGATTTCTCAATGGTTTGATCGAGGTCTGGTTGAATTCGTATAAATGGTCACTGATTTCTTCCATATATTTTGTAATCTCTTTCCTGTATGAATCAAAGAAAGATGTAAGCAGCTAACATAGTTAAATGCAACTATTTTTAATTTTCAAGCCAATCCTAATGACTTGTTGAGCATGAATAATTTAGCAATAGCCAATTGATACAGATGAATGAAGGTTTGTCTTTTTTCTCTTATGTAAGAAGTCGGGAAGCCATTGTAGTGCCCTTTACAACGTGTTTCTTTATGTAGAACCTGAGTTACGTATATACAAATAAAAAGTCTTCGTCCTTGATCTTGATCTTCATCATCTTCGACCGATAAAATATGACCAACGCCAACGTGCAACCTGAGAAAACCCAGTGTAAACTAGTCAAAACCCAATGTAAACCAGTAGAACCCGTTAGGTACACCTAAAAAACCCAGTTTCGAACAATCAAAAACCTTAAAGTACCTTAAACGCCGCGATTTGAACGCCAAACGAGACGATTCAAGTCGAACGGATGGGATATGGGTTTGTCGTGACTCATGGCCCCGCCTGCAAAAACAAGACCTGAAAAAAAAAACAATTGTAAACCACCCAAAAACCTTATGTTAACCTATAAAACCCCAAACACTTTTCTTATCAATCCTAAACCTAAGGCCCAATTGTCACACCCCTAATTTCCACGTGTAACCCGGTGGGCCCGGTTGGGGAATATCTTGACGTAAGTTGATATCCATCATTACCAAACAATACAATAATACAAGCGGAAGTCTGGATAGCTAACTATTACAAACGTTTGAATGTTCAAAGTTCAAAAATAATAAATACAACGCTTGTAACTTGATCCACAGGCGGATCGAAATGTGAATACAAAATGAAATTGACAGACTAAGGCCTTCTAAGCAAAGGGTTGCAATTCCTTTAAGCTTCGCCGAGTACTTCCATCCTATTTACGTATACTTGTCACCTGGCTTAGTCTTTTGAAAATACGTCAGTTTCACTGTAAATACATTTAACCGACTCATTTTGAAAACATTTCAAAACATTTAGTGTACACAATGGTACTTTGTTTTATAAATAATTGGGATAAATATTCATGTTATCAGTTTTACATGCTAATAATACATTAGAGCCGAAAACTATGCCGGATCATGATTTATCGACACACACTTAACACCTTTATAGGTGCACCCCTATTGGGTAATACTTTATTTTAGCATCTGAGGTGTATGCTACACCCGTGCTTAGCTCGTGCCTTTGCAATTAAATGAGCTGTGGATATCCAGACACGGTCGTTTAACCTAAATGTTTAATATTAAGCAATACAAATTAAAATGGATTATCTGAATTCCTGACCCATTGGTCTTTGATCCCATATCCAACCATGCGGTTTTAGTATACCGTATCCCAAGCCCGTTTAAGGGAAAATAAGTTAAAGTATTTACCTGGCTTGCAAAAGTCTCTAGTAATAAGAAAATAAGCAAAGCACAGCCGTAATCAAAATAAACTAGCTCGACGACAATCTACCGGAAGTCTCTAGTTTGGATTGGATGGTATTATTAACCGATTAGTTAGTTAGCGGGTCTTTATTTAGTCATTGACTTAGACCGGCTAACTTAAAATAAAGATAACGGTATGAAAACGCTAGATTAAGCGATGACTGAAAAAGAATGTATTTTGGACCCGACAAGTACTAGGACTTGTATAAAATGGGTTACCATTTTACATTCTGGAATTTGAGAATGTTTTGATATGGTTAAACCCGTTTTCGGTTAACTTGCGTAAACTAGTCACGTAGGCTTAACCGTACGCATATAAGCGAAACTGGGTAACCGGGTGAGTCCTATACAAGTTCCATATGCCATTAAGTTTAAAATATGTTATCATAACAGTAGGTTATTGATATGACGGCCCGTTATGGTTTTAAAAGCAGACTATGCCTTAAAGGGCATTTTCGTCATTTCTAAAATGTAATAAACGGGCTTATGTGTAAACTGATGTTATTAATATAAACATTCTGTAAAAATACCTATTTTATGGTCTTATATCAATAGGAAATCAATTATATGCGTGGTTTATAGTTTAAGACCAAACTATGTCCCAAGGGTAATTTGGTCATTTCACATATAATTGATAACTTATTTGGGAATCTGAGTTTGGGACATGTACCCACTGTTAATAATTTGAAAATATGTTTTGAAATCAGTAGGTACCAAGTCTCAATGCTCCAATATGGTTTTAAACCACATTATGCGCCGAAACGGCGATTAAGTCGCTAAATGACGATTTAAACGATATTTAAGTAAGACTGTTGTTGTGACCAGGTTTGAATGACCAAAATATGTTAATATATATATATATATATATTACATCAGTAAGTATGATGTTTTGATTCATAAAAATGTTTATAACCCATTTAAAGTGTTGAAAGGGCAATATCGTCATTTAAAGGCTTAGTGGGCAAACTATAGCTTAAACTCAGTTTGCAACCTAAATGAATATCCTAAATAGTCCTAATAATAACATTACATCAGTAGGTATTGAGTTTTGATGTCAAAATTATGTTTAAACCATTTTATGTGTTAAAAGGGCGTTTTAGGCATATTTAACGGATACTTGTGTAAAAACTCGGATTACTACACGGACATGTCCTATAACTCTAGAGGGTTATAGTATACTATATCATGGTCATAATGCAACTTAGGAACAAAAGCTAATGTTGCTAAATCGGGTCAGAACTGAAAGTCAAAGCAAAAGTCAACTTTTGCGACTTTCGGTTGTGAACCGACCTTAGACCTGGACTTGACGGGCCGAACATGTTTATACATGTTCTAATACTCATTACCAAGTTATTAAAGTGTCAAAATGTATTTTATAACACCTACATTATCATATATGAATTTATTTTAAAAACTGACCCAGTTTGACTTTTTATTAATAGCTTTGACCTGTCAATTGACCAAGCAAACGTGGTAATCAGGAGGTGCCCTCTTGAGGGATTAACATCTACCTAATTATGATCACGAGCCACGTTCGTACTGAATAATGGCTGGACCGTAATGGTCTTAGCTCAAAGTCAAAGCGTTTTTACGTCAACGCTTTGACTTTGGCTTAGAGCCTAATAAAAATGAAAAGAAAGGATTGGAACACTTACAAGTGAACCAAGAATGACTAAGAAACTCAGGGGATTACTCCTTGAAGATCAGGAGCCTTCCAAGTGAGTGATAGAGAGAAAGAGAATGAGAGGTGCAAGGAATGAGGTTGATGAACACCTCTATTTACACTTGGAGATCATGAACAAGATCAATCCAAGTGTTTAGAGCTCACCTAGGATCACTCCAGGTGTTACATGAGGTGTCCAAAACCAGAATTGACGCCATGGTTTCGGAATTCAGGAGTTGAAGTGGGTTAGGAGGTGGCAAGCATGCAGGTTCTGCAGCTGGCTGCCAATTCTGCGAACGGGCTTCTCCCGCGCGTCGCGCGTGGACACCAGCTCCCTGGCGCGTGGCGCCTGGGGTGCCAAATAACAAAATTTCCATTTTGGCCCCTGAACTTCTCCAAACTCCCATATTTCAACATAAAAGCATGTTTTATTCAATATGGCCCCTGGTTAGCACTCTCGGGAGTATAACCGAACATCATTAAGCTCCGGGTTCGTTAAAAGGTCACTGAGAGGCATAGATTTAGAATGTTGATACGTTTAACCCCTCGACTTTCATATTCACCACTCAAAGGTTATAAAATAACATGTTGGTGATTTTTGTCCCTTTCGTTTAGCATGTGGCAACCAAAGATTTCAGGACACGTGTCGGAATTTTATTAGATGAAATTTTCGAGGTGTCACATCTTCACCCCCTTAATAAAAATCTCGACCTCGAGATTTATTCGAATAGATAAGGGTACTTTTGTCGCATATTGGCTCGACCTCCCACGTATATTCGGGACCTCTACGGGCGTCCCATTTGACCTTCACAATAGGTACGTGCTTCCTACGAAGCTTCTTAACTTGCCAATTCTCGATCGCAATTGGTTTCTCTATGAAACGCATGTTTTCATCAATCTGTATATCCTCATGAGGCATTGTTATCGACTCATCCACGAGGCATTTCTTCAAATTGCTGACGTGGAAAACATCATGGATTCCACTGAGCTTTTCCGGTAGCTTAAGCCTATAAGCTACGGTTCTGACACATTCGATTATTTGGAATGGTCCAATATACCTCGGGCTTAGCTTGCCCTTCTTCCCAAAACGCATTACACCTTTCCAAGGTAATACCTTTAACATAACCTTGTCCCCAATTTGGAACTGTAAAGGTTTACGCCTTTTGTCGGCATAGCTCTTTTGTCTATCACGAGCTGCCTTAAATCGATCACAGATTTGCACAATCTTTTCCGTGGTTCCGAGGACAATTTCGGGTCCAGGTAGTTGGGCTTCTCCAACTTCGGCCCAACACACAGGCGTCCTACATTTTCTTCCGTATAAGGCTTCAAAAGGAGCGGCCTTAATACTTGTGTGGTAACTATTATTATAAGAGAACTCGATTAGGGTTTTTTTTTTTTTTTTTTTTTTAAGTGATCATCCTAACTTCTTCCTAAATCGATCACACAAGCTCGATGCATGTCCTCCAAGGTTTGAATGGTACGCTCACTTTGTCCGTCCGTCTGCGGATGGTAAGCCGTACTGAAGTTTAATCTCGTGCCTAGAGATTGTTGGAAGCTTTTCCAAAAGTGAGATGTGTATCTTCTATCTCTATCAGATACAATTGATACCGGTACACCGTGTAAGGACACAATCTCATCGACATAAAGCTTTGCCAACTTATCGGAATCATATGTTTCTTTAATTGGCAAGAAGTGAGCGGATTTGGTTAATCTATCCACAATAACCCATATTGTGTCATTACCACACTTGGTTTTAGGTAACTTAGTGATAAAGTCCATTGTTATCATTTCCCATTTCCACACTGGGATCTCAAGCTGTTGTAGAAGTCCTGACGGTTTCTGGTGTTCTGCCTTAATTTGAGAACACGTCAAGCACTTTGCTACATGATTAGCTATATCTTTCTTCATACCCATCCACCAATAATTGGGTTTAAGATCTTGATACATCTTGTCGCTACCCGGGTGAACCGAGTATTTAGAATTATGTGCTTCCTGGAGGATTACATCTCTGAGTCCTCTGTAGATCGAAACCCAGATCCGATCATTCATCATAAACATTTCGTCCTTTCCAGATGCTAACAGATCGATGGTTGCACCTAATCCTTCCTTGGCAATGTTGTCCTTAGACATGGCTTGTGTTTGTGCATTTAGCAGTTTTTCATTCAAGCTGTTCTTCAGTTCAATGCTCTTGGCATTGATCCTTAATGGTTTGATTCTTTCCTTGGGACTAAGCGCACCAGCGACTACATTCGCCTTTCCTAGATGATATCGAATCTCGCAATCATAGTCGTTGAGTGTTTCCATCCAACGACGTTGTCTCATGTTCAAATCCTTTTGATTGAACAAGTGTTGCAGACTTTTATGGTCACTGTAGATGATGGACTTTGTTCCATATAAATAGTTTCTCCAAAGTTTAAGTGCGAATACTACCGCACCCAATTCTAAATCATGGGTGGTGTAGTTTCTCTCGTGCACTTTTAGTTGTCGTGATGCATAGGCAATCACTTTGCCTCTCTGCATAAGCACACATCCCATGCCAGTGTGCGATGCATCACAATAAACTACAAATTCTTCAATTCCTTCTGGCAGAGTTAACACCGGGGCATTGCTCAACTTATGCTTTAACGTTCAAAGGATTCTTGTTGTTTTGGGCCCCAGTTAAATTTAGCATCCTTACGAGTTAGGATTGTCAAAGGAGCGGCTATTCGAGAGAAGTTCTCGATGAACCTTCGATAATAACCAGCCAATCCTAAGAAACTACGTATCTCGGAAGGTGTCTTTGGGGCTTCTCAATTCATTATTTCTTCTATCTTTGCTGGATCTACTTGGATACCATGTTCAGTTACTATGTGACCAAGGAACTGAACCTCACGTAACCAAAATTCACATTTGGAAAATTTTGCGTACAACTTTTCTTAACGCAGAATTTCAAGAATACACCTCAAATGTTTCTCGTGATCAGATTGATTACGAGAGTAGATGAGTATGTCATCTATGAAGACAATGACAAACTTATCTAAGTATGGCTTGCAGACTCTATTCATGAGATCCATGAATGCTGCAGGTGCATTAGTGAGTCCGAAAGGCATCACTAGGAACTCATAATGTCCATATCTTGTTCTGAAAGCAGTTTTCGGAACATCTGTGTTTCTAACCTTAAGCTGGTGATATCCCGATCTTAAATCTATTTCGAGAAGTAGCTTGCACCTTGCAATTGGTCAAACAAATCTTCGATCCTGGGCAAAGGATAACGATTCTTGATTGTTATCTTATTAAGCTCAGGGTAATCAATGCACATCCGCATTTGTCTTTCTTTTTGACAAAAAGGATAGGAGCTCCCCAAGGCGAAGAGCTAGGTTGAATAAAACCTTTCTCTAATAGTTCGTCCAGTTGGGTTCTCAGTTCCTTCATCTCGGTTGGCGCTAAACGATATGGAGCTTTAGCTATGGGAACTGCTCCAGGTATAATGTCAATTCGAAACTCTACCTGCCTATCAGGAGGTAGGCCAGGTAATTCTTCTGGGAACACGTCCAGGTATTCAGAGATGATAGGGATATCCTCAATCCTTGGTTTGGGTTCATCAACGGTGACTTATGCCATGTAGATGACACATCCCTTCGTCATACATCTAGATGCCTTAAGTAAAACTGCCTTATCAGGAAATCCAAAATGTTTGTCTCCATGAATGGTGAGGATTTTACCAGACGGGGATTTGATCTCGATGAGTTTCTTATCGCAGGCAATGCGTGCTTGGTTATGCGATAACCAATCCATGCCTAAGACTACATCGAATCCTGCTAGTTTCATGGGTAAAAGAGAGACAGGGATAGAATGATTCTTGATGGATATGAAGCATCTGTCAAGAATGGAAGAAGCGGTTTCGATAGTTCCATCAGCGAGCTCTACTTCATAGGTTAAGTTTAATAGTTCACTAAATTTATGATCTACAAACGATTTATCGGCGCCCGAATCGAAAAGAACTCTAGCAAAAGCGTTGTTGATAAGGAACTTACCCGTTATGACATTGTTATCCTTTATTGCTTCCTTAACATTCATTTGAAAGGCTCTAGCATTGGCCTTCTTTGTTTCCGAGGTTTTGGGTATACCCTCGGTATTTGCCTTTGGGCAACTTGTTTTGATGTGGCCTTTCTCACCACATCCAAAGCAAGTAGCATCCTTGATATTACGACACTCATGAGACCGATGCCCAGTTTTGTTGCAGATGTTGCAGTGCTTCGGTTTTTGTTCTAGGCGACACTGCCCATAATGTTGCTTCCCACACGTTTTGCACGTGGGTTTGTCGCTCGATTTCTGACTGTCCTTGTTGAACCCATGTTTACCCTTCTTGTTAAACCTTGGGAGTTATTATCCTCCCTTTTTCTCTTTTCATCAGTGTCAGTCTTAGCTGACAATTGCCTCACATAATCCTGTGTGAGGGAGAGGGATAACTCCACAGCAGACTTGTAGGTGCCAGGCTGCATTGCCTTGATCATACTCCTGATTTTAGGAGCTAGCCCATTGATGAAACGTGCAATGCGTTTGGGCTCCGGAGTAACTAAATACGGGACTAGTCTTGAAAGAGAGTTGTAGTCGGTGACGAACTTCCGACAGTCCATGTTCTTCATGGTCAGATTTAGAAAATCTGACTCAATTTTCTCCACCTCATGAGGTGGGCAGTAAGTATCCTTCACAAGATCTACAAACTTGGACCAACTCAAGTTGTAGAGATGACCTTGCCCGTAGACTAGACTAAGGCTTTCCACCAGATAAGGGCATCGCCCTTGAATGACTAAGATACATACTTAACAACATTCTTATCAGCGCAACCGCTGATATCCACCACCGTTTCCATTTCATCTAACCATCTCAAACACTCAACAGCTCCTTTTTCCCCATTGAAATCACGGGGTCTTCATACACGAAGTACTTGTAGGAACAACCGGCTCCATGGACATTCGGTTTCTTAGGATGTTCATCGCTCTTTGCTATACTTTTCACATTCGAAGAGTGTGCCTCACTCTTTTTCGGTTTAGAGGGGTTAGATTGAGACTTAGGTTTGGAAACAGGCTTGGAGCAAGAAGCGCTCGACTCCGGTTGACGATCAGATCTGTCTTTTAAGGCCTTGCCAATTTCTGCGGCAATAAGTTCTCTTAAATCGTTTCTTACTAATAAGGATGTTCTCGTTGGCATCATCATCATTGTGCTTGCTGTTTACTTCATTTGAATCAGCCATTGCTGTAGCTTACTTCGATAGATCAAGATGAATTCGGTTAGTCGCTATGGTGTACCCTTATTCATGACATGGTTCTAAGACCATATAGGATTTAAATATAAAATGTGGTATATTCATGTATAACCTAGGTCTCGAAGGACCATCATAGGCATTTATAGATTGGACATAGTCCAGAATTTATCAGTTAGTGCATCATGTGACACTACTGTATTTTGCACATTGGCTTTACACTACCATTGAGTGGTTGAATAATTTGACCAGGATCTCACTGGATCACTTAGGCGATAGGGTGCGAACATCGTCATTTACCCATTTGATTAGTGTGGCAATGATTGTCACAGGGAATTAAAGGGTAACTCCTCATTGAGAGTTAAATATAGAGAAATGATAAATTTGGAAGTTGAACATTGTTCACCTTTGCTAGACAGAAGGTTACTTCCGAAATTTTCATTTGCCAATTCCTAGTTGATCATAGTCATTGGCTAATAGATCTTGGGATAATATAGCGGATCAATAAAATTTGATTGAATCATGATGATTGAAAAACATAACATGGAGAAATTCCATTAAAGAAAACATTACATAATTGCCTAATATATATATAGGACTTGAAATAACAAAATGGTTCACGCAGGAACCTAACATAAATAATAATGTCCTCGTAGGGACTGAAAAGGAAATGACATTGTCCACGCAGGGACTTTTGGAATTGAAATTACATATATCAAAATACAATACTAGTCATCCTTCCTTCCTTTTACAGCTTTGTAAAGCTTCTTGATAAATCTCGTTGTTTTCTTCTCTGATTTCTTGACTTGTTGTCGCATTTCCCTCACTTGATCCAAGGCTTCGTTAATAGCCTCAAGTGGTGCTTGTGGTTGAGGCTGAGGTGGAGGTGGTTGCGGCTGAGGCGCAACTGGATACGGATACCCGTAAGGCGGATATCCGGTAGTGGCATAAGGAGGTGGGTAACTAGGATAAGAAGAATGGTAGAGGTTATTATGAATAACTGCATCATAATAAGGATCATGCTCCATTCCATGATGGATGTAATTATACAAGCCAGGAGGGTCAATAGTGTGAAACCCTGATGGTCCTGTATATGCAGGTATTGGGTTGGCAAAATCCAGCGGTGGTAGATGTGGTTGAGGTAGAGGCTCAACAGCTGGTTGTGGTGGAGGTTCCACCACTGGTGATGTGTTCGAGGGTCCACCCATTTGTGGGTCCTCAGGGATGATGGGGTAAGAGGGTGGCAAAGGTGGTAGCGAACCCGACCTTTGACCAGCACGCACCGACATACGTGCCCCATGCTTTCGGCGTGGTTGTGATGATGATTCAGGTGGTGGCTGAGGTTGATCCACATGTTGCATTTCAACATCCTCTTGGTGAGGATGGGGTGATGGGTTTTGGTGATGACGGGGAGCGCTATGGTATGAGGGCGTGTTGACAAACACATATTGTGCCCATCTTTGGTCAAATTCATCGGGACCTCTAATGGAGATCCTGCCACGGAGTTCGAGCCGCTAGACAACTCAATAGGATGACCATATGATCCGGTTTGCGGGAATTCCTCCGGGTCGGAATCTTCCTCCATATGGGTCGGTGAGTCAACTGGAGGGGTTTCGGGTGAGGGTTAGTTAACAGGGTTATCAAAGTTAAAATTGAAGTATTCTTGGTGGGAATGGGAGTGTGAATGGTGCGATTGGTGCGAATGGTGAGAATGGTGAGAATGGTGGGAGTGTGATTGAGGCGGGGAGTATTCGTGTGAGATCGAATGCCGGTATGGTTCAAAGGGTGATGAAGAATCTCCGGATCCTACGTAAGGGTTGTATTCAGGTAAGTTGGCTGCTCCAGCTAAAGAAGGTCTGTATGGTGGTCTAAAGGATGGTCCAGTCATTGAGGGTCCACCCCTCATGGGTCCTTTACCCTTTCTTCCACGTCTAAACTTAGGTGGCATTGTTTCTGTTTCAAAAACAAGTTAAACAAAATACAAAGCTAGAATAATAAGATGGAAACGATTAAACCTATGTCAAAGTCCAGACTCGAAAGTCTAAGAGATGTGTGTTATTATGTATTCCCGAGATTAAACACAAAAGGCTAGTGTTTAATTCACTCGAGAGTTGGCTCTAATACCAACATGTCACACCCCTAATTTCCACGTGTAACCCGGTGGGTCCGGTTGGGGAATATCGTGACGTAAGTTGATATCATCATTACCAAACAATACAATAATACACAGCGGAAGTCTGGATAGCTACTATTACAAACGTTTGAATGTTCAAACAATACAATACAACGCTTGTAACTAGATCCACAGGCGGATCAAAATGTGAATACAAAATGAAACTTGACAGACTAAGGCCTTCTAAGCAAAGGGGTGCAATTCCTCTTAAGCTTCGCCGAGTACTTCCAGCCTATTTACGTATACTTGTCACCTGCGCTTAGTCTTTTGAAAATACGTCAGTTTCACTGGTAAATACATTTAACCGACTCATTTTGAAAACATTTCGAAAACATTTAGTGTACACAATGGTACTTTGTTTTATAAATAACTTGGGATAAATAATTTCATGTTATTAGTTTTGCATACTAATAATACATTTAGAGCCCGAAAACTATGCCGGGATCATGATTAATCGACACACCACTTTAACACCTTTAATAGGTGCACCCCTATTGGGTAATACTTTATTTTAGCATCTGACGGGTGTATGCCTACACCCCGTGCTTAGCTCGTGGCCATTTGCAATTAAATGAGCCGTGGATATCTAGGACACGGTCGTTTTAACCCTCAAATGTTTAATATTAAGCAATACGAATTAAAATGGATTATTTGAATTCCTGACTCATTGGTCTTTGATCCCATATCCAACCATGCGGTATTAGTATACCGTATCCCAAGCCCGTATAAGGGAAAATAAGTTAAAGTATTTACGTGGCTTGCAAAAGTCTCTAGTAATAAGAAAATAAGCAAAGCACAGCCGTAATCACAATAAACTAGCTCGGCGACAATCTACCGGAAGTCTCTAGTCTGGATTGGATGGTATTATTAACGGGTTAGTTAGTTAGCGGGTCTTTATTTAGTCATTGACTTAGACCGGCTAACTTAAAATAAAGATAACGGTATGAAAACGCTGATTAAGCGATGACCGAAAAAGAATGTATTTTGGACCTGACAAGCACTAGGACTTGTATAATATGGGTTACCATTTTACATTCTGGAATTTGAGAATATTTTGATATGGTTAAACCCGTTTTCGGTTAAGTTGCGTAAACTAGTCACGTAGGCTTAACCGTACGCATATAAGCGAAACTGGGTAACCGGGTGAGTCCTATACAAGTTCCATATGCCATTAAGTTTAAAATATGTTATTATAACAGTAGGTTATTGATATGACGGCCGTTATGGTTTTAAAAGCAGACTATGCCTTAAAGGGCGTTTTCGTCATTTCTAAAATGTAATAAACGGACTTATATGTAAACTGATGTTATTAATATAAACATTCTGTAAAAATACCTATTTTATGGTGTTATATCAATAGGACATAATTATATGCGTGGTTTATAGTTTAAGACCAAACTATGTCCCGAAAGGGTAATTTGGTCATTTCACATATAATTGATAGTTTATTTGGGAATCTGAGTTTGGGACATGTACCCACTGTTAATAATTTGAAAATATGTTTTGAAATCAGTAGGTACCAAGTCTCAATGCTCCAATATGGTTTTAAACCACATTATGTGCCGAAACAGCGATTAAGTCGCTAAATGACGATTTAAACGATATTTAAGTAAAACTATTGTTGTTACCAGGTTTGAATGACCAAAATATGTTAATATATATATATATATATATATATATATATATATATATTACATCAGTAAGTATGATGTTTTGATTCATAAAAATGTTTATAACCCATTTAAAGTGCTGAAAGGGCAATATCGTCATTTAAAGGCTTAATGGGAAAACTATAGCTTAAACTCAGTTTGCAACCTGAATGAATATCCCAAATAGTCCTAATAATGATATTACATCAGTAGGTATTGAGTTTTGATGTCAAAATTATGTTTAAACCATTTTATGTGTTAAAAGGGCGTTTTAGGCATATTTAACGGATATTTGTGTAAAAACTCGGATTACTACACGGCCATGTCCTATAACTCCAGAGGGTTATAGTAAACGATATCATGGTCATAATGCAACTTAGGGACAAAAGCTAATGTTGCTAAATCGGGTCAGAACTGAAAGTCAAAGCAAAAGTCAACTTTTGCGACTTTTGGTTGCAAACCGACCTTAGACCTGGACTTGACGGGCCGAACATGTTTATACATGTTTTAGTACTTATTACCAAGTTATTAAAGTGTCAAAATGTATTTTATAACACCTACATTATCATATATGACTTTATTTTAAAAACTGACCCAGTTTGACTTTTTATTAATAGCTTTGACCCGTCAATTGACCAAGCAAACGTGGTAATCTGGAGGTGCCCTCTTGAGGGATTAACATCTACCTAATTACAATCACGCAGCCACGTTCGTCCCGAACAATGGCTGGACCGTAATGGTCTTAGCTCAAAGTCAAAGCGTTTTTACGTCAACGCTTTGACTTTGGCTGAGCCTAATAAAAATGGAAAGAAAGGATTGGAACACTTACAAGTGAACCAAGAATGACTAAGAAACTCAGGGGATTGCTCTTTGAAGATCAGGAGCCTTCCAAGTGAGTGATAGAGAGAAAGAGAGTGAGAGGTGCAAGGAATGAGGTTGATGAACACCTCTATTTATACTTCGAGATCATGAAAAAGATCAATCCAAGTATTTAGAGCACACCTAGGAATACTCCAGGTGTTATATGAGGTGTCCAAAACCAGAATTGAGGCCATGGTTTTGGAATTCAGGAGCTGAAGTGGGTTAGGAGGTGGCAAGCATGCAGGTTCTGCGAACAGGCTTCTCCCGCGCGTCGCGTGGGGACACCAGGTCAGACATTCAAGTTTATGTGCTACATCCAAATTAAAATCCAATTAGATTCCACATAATTGAAATCACAACAGCTTAATCCATGATACATCTTAAAATGTATCCAACAAAACCTAAGTTTCATCCCAAGTCCTAAAAGTGAAACCCTAGACACTGGAAAACTATCCAAATTTGACACTATATATTTCTTTAAAAAATAAAACCCTAAAACCAGACATTCAAGTTGTCAAAAAACACATCAAAAAACAAAACCTTAGATACAGATAACACATTTTCGCATGGTTCAACAAAAAATATAGATAAAAAAAAAACCCTAGTTGACAAAAATTATTAGCTAGTTGATCCCAACATCAGACATCAGATTCGATCCATCACCCAAGGGACTACATCCAACCAGAAACTTAAAAATAGAACTTATGGGTGAAGTGGGACTTAACGTCGGTTGGTTGGAATCTCATCGGAACCTTAGCTACTCCTCACCAGAGACGGCGGCTAGGGGTTTCCGACCACCATCGGTCTTTAGCAAACATCATAAGAGTGACCTGAAAGCTAAATCGATAACCACCTTCGGTCGGACCACTTGAAAACCACCATCGAACCCCTTAAAACCACCGTCGTCTGCGAGCAAGTGGTGGTTAGCTTCGTTAATAGCGAGAGGCTCCTCTAAATCGTCGATCTTCTGTTGAAGGCTAATTTTGTATGGAGGTTATTTGTGTGGTTCGAGCTATTGTGAGCAAGAGAGAGTGATATATGAGGGTTCATAGATCAGAGTTTTAAAATAGATGAGAGAGAAATGGCTGTAAAAGTAGAGCATGCTCAGAAAGTGCAGGAGCTTAAATTTACCAACCTGCCCTCGTTTTGCATATGATAAAGACCACAATGCCCTTTGATCAACAAGTGGGTTATGGTGAGGTGTCAAGATATGAATAGCTAAAGCTGGTTCTTAGGTTCTTACAATTAATTAGGGGTTTTTATTTGAAATATATATATATATATATATATATATATATATATATATATATATATATATATATATATAGGGTAGGGTTCTAGAGTGACCATTAGTGTATTTGCGAACTGAGTGAACAAATCCTGGCCATTGATCTACACACATGTATGGCTAAGATTTCATCATCAAATCATAAAATATACTATCATATATATATATATATATATATGTATATTATTTCATTAAACGAAATTATTCCAAGAAGAAAGAGAACAACCCCACATTGTTTAATCTTTTGTTTTACTACATATTTTTTATAAAGTTAATTTTTATATACAAATGTGTATGTTGTGTGTGTGAAAAACCATTAAATTAACATGCTCATGTTTTTTTCTTTTTATTAAGTGTTAAACGTTTACCTACCTATGTGTAGGTCAACATTTCACATATGTAGGTACTATTAACAAACAAAAATTATTAATTTTTTAATTTCAAGATATGAATAAACATTGCATTTCAACCTTTCTATTGCAAAAAATAAGATTGAAAAATGAATGATTAATTTTGTTCTTCCTGTTCTCACAAAAAAACGTTGTTTTGCTTAGAACCTCTGCATGTTATATATTACTGATGGACTATCGACATAATAACTCGTCGCAAACTGGTCTCATTAACAAATAAACGACTGAAAAGCCTGCACGAGAATCTTATCCAAAGTTTTTTCTAGTATCACTAATAGACTACGAGGGAAAGTCCATAGAATACTATTATGTCATATTACATGCCATAGTATTGTGCTTGGTACTATGTGTGGTCGTGTCTTTGTTGTTTTTTTGTTCATTAGTTGTGCTTCTAACACCCCGACCGCGTATAAATCAACTCGCGGCGGAAAGTCGGGGGGTCACGTTACAAATTGTTTCAAACACATGGTATTTAAAGTTTTGTTTTATTGAATTAATAATTGACATTGTCTTTAGAGAATTCGAAACAAAATACATCAACTGTTTTATTTTTAATCAAGCTAAGGCCAGCGTCCATCCTTTGTGTAGCATACTTGATCATATATTAGTACCTGAAACATATGTAAATATAAAGTCAACATTGAATGCTGGCGAGTAACATAGGTTTTGTAAGTCAAATTCATGGCTTTGTATTTGTATTGCAATACCTCGTTCGACTACGAGAGTCGATAAGTGAAAATCTTGTAACTAGACTTGTAGTAAATGTGGTTGGTATTGCAACATGTTTAACCCATTATAAAAGTTAAGAAAATCTTGTAGACATGAATCTTGACAAAAGTGTTTTCTTTGTAAAACCGTGGAAGTAATCGTTTTAAAAGGACGTGCTGTATAGTTTATATATCTTTAATTGAAAACCACTCATGTCTTGTCTAACCCAATCCTTTTTGTTTTGTGTAAACCAATTGTTCGTGTTTTAATTGTCTTTGTGTAAACAAGTGTGTTCGTGTGGTGAATACATTCAAGCCTGTGTTGACTCGTGTAACAAACCACCAAAGGGTTTATCAATTGCGCAGTTTCTGTCGTCCCCAAAATTTCCCCACAAACTCCGGGAAATTTGCTAACGTGATTGTCGGTCCTATGGTACCATAACATACTACCGGTCGGCGTGATCAAAGTTAATGAATGTACTCGTGTTATGAATAACGCACCACCAAGTTTCACATCTTATTGAAACATATTTTATATATATAAACTATATGCATTTGTTTTGTAATCTTGAAAATAATTTAGCACATATGAATCACTCCAAAACATTTAGAAACATAAAAAGGGGGAAAGAACTATGTACTCACATTGAAAATTAGTTTGTATATATAAACCAAATATATATTGTAGTGAAATTACGAAAATAGTAATAGGCACATATGTTTCACCCAACACATTTAGAAATGTAAAAGAGGGGTCTATGTACTCACTTGGATTATGGATGACTTGCTTAATTGTGTTTAGCAAAGCTCAAATGTTTCCTAATGACATACAATGCACACGTGTTAGTAAAATAACCCAAGTCACTTTAGCCATATAACACGAGACAGAACCCAACGAACTTAGTCGGGCAGAGCCTTGACATGCGTTGGTGGGTCCTAAATCAATCGGTTAGGGTGGCCATACTACATGAGACAGAACCCCAACGAACTTAGTCAGGCAGCGCCTTGACATGCATCGGTGGGTCCTAAATCAATCGGGTAGAGTAACGAATTAGTGATCAGGGGTTAAGATACTTACAACGGGGCAGAGTTTCGCAGGTTTAAGGGTTAAGGGGGGTGGGGCTCGGTATATCAACAGAGCTTCGAGAGAGAAAGAGATCGATTTTTGAAATCGAAAATGAACACTGAAACTCGTCCCAGGCCGCCCCTTATATACCCAAAGTTGGCTTCTTCCGCGCGTCGCGCGGGGAGACAGGGATTCTCCCGCATGGCACGGGGGAGGTCGACCTGGCCATGACTGCCACGTGTCCAGGGTAGGTATGACACGTGTTACGACGTCGTGACACGTGTCCCCAGCCGCCTTTTTCGTCCAATCGCGCGTTTTTCTCGATTTCTGTGCCGGTTCTTTATCGCGTATGCTCGGGTCTTGATTCTAAATGGTGTGGTTTTTAATTGTGGGTCTATTGAGGGTACTTTTGTGGATTGTTACACTGATTTGGCCACCGGACTTGTATTATAGCGTTTTTGCCATTTTAACCCTTCTATCTTGTTATTTAAGCTATACGAAGGGTATTAAGACATAAGTAACTTGGATATGGTTCCGAAAATGTTGTGAACATCATGTTGTTCGAAAATAAAATAAACAATTTTATTAAACACGAAAACTGTCGAAAGGTACAACGGTTGAAATTCTGCAGATGTTACAGTCTCCCCTACTTTTGGGAATTTTGTCCCGAAATTGAATCAGAGGAGACTGGAGAGAAAAGATGTGGATATTTCGCTTTCATATGATCCTCTCGTTCCCAGGTAAATTCTGGGCCACGTTTGGATTCCCATCAAACTTTCACAATTGGAATTCGACTACGCGTGAGCTTCTTGACTTCACGGACCATAATTTCCACAGGTTTCTCGACGAAATGCATGGTATCATTAATACGAATTGCATCACGAGGAATGTGGAGGTTTTCATTGGCTAAACACTTTTTCAAGTTGGACACGTGGAAGGTTGGATGAACATTTCCAAGTTCAGGGGGTAGTTCGAGTTTGTTGGCTACATTTTCGATCTTTTCAATGATCTTAAAAGGTCCCACATATCGAAGAGCTAGTTTACATTTCTTTCCAAACCTGACTATTCCCTTCCAAGGGGATACCTTGAGAAGAACATGGCCACTAATTTGGAATTCCAAAAGTTTGTGTCGTTTGTCAGTATAACTAGTGTTTGGATTGTCCTTTTGGTATGTCCATCAGTTTGGGGATGATATGCGGTGCTTAGATTTAATTTGGTTCCCATGACAGATTGCATGGCTGTCCAGAAACGAGATGAGAAACGAGCACAAAATCTGAAATGATGTTCAAAGGAATACCATGACAAGATACAATCTCATTGATGTAGATCATAGTAAGTTTGTCAGTAGAGAAGTCCTCACGAATTGGCAAAAAGTGTGTTGACTTAGTTAAACGGTCAATGATTACCCAAATGGAATCATGACCTCTAGAAGTGCGTGGTAATTTAGTGATGAGATCCATAGCGATGTTCTCCCACTTCCATACCGGAACTTTTGGTTGTTCGAGCAAACCGGAGGGACGTTGATGTTCTGCCTTGACTTTAAGACAAGTAAGGCATTTGGACATGTACAAAGCTATATCCTTTTTCATACCCGGCCACCAATACTGGGTACGAAGATCTAGGTACATTTTGTCTGTACCTGGATGGATAGAGTCACGTGACTTGTGTGCTTCGTTCATCAATAAAGTACGAAGATTATCTTGGTTTGGAACCCATAAACTATTCAAGAAATAGAGTAACCCATCATCTTTAGTTTCAAGTTGAAGTTCAAGATTATGTGGTAGTTCATTATTCATCAAGCTTTGGGTTACGCAAGAATGTTGGGCTTGGAAAATACGAGATTGGATATCTGGTTGGACATGAACACAGTGAAGTTTGACAGGTTCTTTGCGACTAACTGCGTCTGCTACGACATTCGCTCTACCAGGATGGTAACGAATTTCACAGTCATAATCGTTCAAAAGTTCGATCCAACGTCGTTTTCTCATGTTTAGTTCATTTTGATTAAAAATGTGTTGGAGACTTTTGCGGTCAGTGAAAACCACACATTAGTACCGCAGAGGTAATGTCTCCAAATTTTGAGAGCGAAAACAACATCACCTAACTCAAGATCATGAGTTGTGTAGTTCTTTTCGTGGATTTTCAATTGCCTTGATGCATATGCTATGACTTTGTCTCTTTGCATGAGAACACAACCAAGGCCTAGATTTGAGGCATCACAATATACGAAAAAAGTCGTTATTACCATCGGGTAAGGATAGAATAGGAGCATCACAAAGTTTTTGTTTCAAGGTTTGGAAAGCTTCCTCTTGTTTGGATCCCCATTCAAAGGGTTTATTCTTTTGATTTGAAGAAGTGAGTGGAACCACAATCTTGGAAAAGTTTGCGAGGAAACGACGGTAGTAACCGGCTAGACCAAGAAAAGAACGAACTTCGGTAGGAGTAGTGGGTGTTCTCCAATCCTTGATCACTTTGATTTTGGCGGGATCCACATGTATGCCTTGTCCATTGATAATGTGACCCAAGAATTGAACTTTATTTAGCTAAAATCCACACTTGGAGAATTTGGCATAAAGTTGCCTTCTTTAGAAGTTCCATCGTTAGACGAAGATGATGTTCGTGGTCAGTTCGAGATTTTGAATATATCAAGATGTCATCGATAGAAACAATGATGAACTTATCTAAATAAGGTTTATAAACCCTATTCAGTAAGTCCATGAAAACAGCAGGAGCATTTCTCAACCCAAAAGGCATGACAGTGAACTCATAATGGTTGTATCGGGTTCAAAAGGCAGTTTTGGGAATATCTTCTTCGATTACACGAAGTTGATGATACCCAGAACGAAGATCGGTCTTTGAAAAATAGGTAGCACCTTGTAGTTGATCAAAAAGATCATCAATACGAGGTAGGGGATATCGATTTTTAATCGTGAGTTTGTTAAGCTCACGATAATCGAAGCACATGCGAAAGGATCCCTCCTTCGTTTTCACAAAAAGCACAGGAGCGCCCCAAGGTGAAAAACTCGGGCGAATGAAACCTTTTTCTGAAAGCTCTTGGAGTTGTTTTGACAATTCTTGCATTTCTGATGGTGCAAGATGGTAAGGGGATTTGGCAATTGGGTTGGCACCAGGTATAAGATCGATGCAAAATCCACTTGGCGTACCGGGGTAAACCAGGTAATTCTTCAGGAAATACCTCGGGAAAATTCCAAACAATGGGATGTCTTGAATACTTTTGCTCTTGCCTTTTTCCTCTAGGATATGTGCCAAGAAGGCTACATATTTCTTTCGTAGGTATTTATGAGCTTGGGGTACATTCATGAGTTTCAGAGTACTGGAAAGTTTCTCTCCATGAACTTCTAAGACTTCACCAGATGAAAGGGGTATGCGAACCATCTTATCGGAACAGATGATTTCGGCATGATGTCTGGTTAGCCAGTCCATGCCTACTATGACGTCGAAACTCCCAAGTTGCATTGGGGTGAGGTTGATGGGAAAAAGATGGTCATTGAGGTTTAGTTGACAATTACTATTGACAGAATTGAGTACAGAGGTTCTCCACTTGCTATTTCTATTGTTAAAGGCTTTACCAGCTTAGTTCGGGGTGTCGATAGAAAAGGTTCAAATGCTAAGGATACGGAACTTCTAGCGGCATCTGAAACAAAAAGAATAGAAGCAGGATGACTGTTAACAAGGAACGTACCGTTTACCACTTCATGATTAGCATGAGCCTCGTTAGCGCTTATGTTAAATGCATGTCCATGGGCTGGGTTAGCATTAACAAGCTTTGGGCAGTTGTTCTTGAACTGGCCCATCTCGCCACAATTGTATCAAGACCCAGGTGGAAAGTGAGGTCGAGCAGGATTTGCTTGGGGTTGAACCAGATTCAGGATAGCTTGGTTGGGAACAGATCGACAGACATTGGCCAGATGACCGAATCGTCCACATGAGGTACATTGACGACAGGGTATTTGATTTTGATGGTGGCCGTTGTATCGATTGCACAGAGGTGCAGTACCACCATAAGGTTTCTTAGCAGGAGGTTGGGCTGGTTGGTTGAGGGTAGCTTGATTGGTTGGAGTGGTAATAGCAAAATTCCTTGAAGCCTTACGCTTCCTTAAATTTTTGGAGGGTTCGGTTTTGGTTTCTTTGGTTTCTCTAGGGTAGCCTTATCAGATTGTTTCTTGTTGCTCTCACTGAAAAGTTTCCCTTTTTTGACTTGAGAATCAGTTAAAGTTGCTGCTAGTTCAATAGCCTCCCTAATGGTGGCTGGCTGGCTACCAGTGACTATGTCTTGAACGGGATCAGGTAATCCATCAATATATTTCTCGATGGCTCGATCTAAAGGCGTGACCATGGTCGGTATACGCACGATTTTCTCCACTATCTTGCTTAAGATCGTGGAATTCGTTCTCAAGTGCCCTTATCTCATTGTGTGGGCATAACTCTTTCATCATAAGAGCTCTAAGTTCCTCCCAAGTTTGTGCCATAGCTACATCCCCACCTCGATCTCTCATAATCCCATTCCACCATGTGAGTGTTCTCTTTTGGAATACTATTAGTGAATAATATCTATGTCTTAGTCTTGGATCGAGTCTGTATAGTTTTGGATAGATTAGACTAGAAAATGAAGGATATTTATGTAATTTGGACACAAGTTCGCCCGGATTATACATGTTAGATCACGTTCGGCCAAACTTGATCAAGTCAAGTTCGCCCGAACTTGATCAATACCCAGCGAACTTGTGATCCTGTATATAGGTGCCTTGGTGATTTCATTTGTAACTTTTATGATTTTGGCACACTGACGGCGAAGCTCTGTCGGATCCATAACTGAATGTATTGAACATTATTGATCAATAAAACAACGTTTAAATAGTAAATCTTGTTTAATTGGTAATCATGTCATATTGTTTCTGCCATTATGGACATTAGATACAATTTAGGTTCCCGAGCTTAACGTGGAGACGATCTAACAAGTGGTATCAGAGCCACAGTACTTAAATTGGTGAAATAATAGCAAGATCTACTCTTATTCTACCTCTTTCTACCATTTTTTCTTCAATTTTCAAAGAAAACAATGAATTCACGGATAAAAGTTGCTAATTTTTTAGTATGTCATGTAAAATACACGTGTGGTAAACCCCTGAGAGTCTGGACATTAAATTCAAACGAATTGGTATCAAAAAGTTCAAAAAACCATGATTTGCAAATTCTGTTCTGGCCGAACTTGATTAAAATTCATTGATTTTTAATCAAGTTCGCCCGAACTTGATCGATTTTCAAGAGTTTTTCACAAGTCCGCTCGAACTTATACAATTGTTCTTCAAATTCTAATCTAGTTCGCCCGAACTTGATTGAATCTTTGTTGAATTTGAGTTATAAGTTCGCCCGAACTTAACATTTCACTTGAAAGTCATCATAAGTTCGCCCGAACTTAGTCAGGGAGAATTTCTCAAAAGATAACCATAAGTTCGCCCGAACTTGTGATAATCAAAATTGATTTTTCCCATACTAGAAGTTCGCCCGAACTTGTAAGTGATCTAATTGTTTTTCGAAGTTTGTGAACGTGTGTTTTTCAGAAAAATTCGTCAATTTTCAAGATGGAAGATCTTCACACTGCTTTCATGACTGCAACAACGTCAAACGCTCAGATGGTGAATCAAGTAAACATCGACAACGAGATGGGCACGTCTGTGAAACCTCTAAAACTTGTGTGTATGGACGAATATGAGGGTTGGAAAGATAAGTTTTCTAACTGGGTGCAAGCAACGTATTTTCACAGTTGGGTCACCGTTCAGCTGGTTAAACATGGCCTGTTGATGAGAACAACGATATTGATATCAGCAAGTTTTCTACTCTGCAAAAAGATGCTTATGTTGTCGAGAAACGAATGATAAGATTATTCCAACAATCAGTGAAAGAAGATATTCTCGTGCTGCTACTAGAAGCCAAGAATTCACAGGAATTATGGGCATTTTTGCAGAAGAAATATCAGGGAAGCGCCGAAATGGTCAAAAGCAAGAAAGCACTGATCATGAAATTATTCGATATTTTCACGATGTTAAAAGGCGAAACGATGAAACAAATGATCGAGAGGTTTTGTCATCTGAAAATGATCATGAAAAGACACGGGCTTGAGAAGAAAGAAGAAGAATACATCGATAAGTTGTTTGACGCGTTGTATCTCATTGTTCTTAAAGAAAGTCATAGCCGGCAGTTCTTTAAGCTATCCACATTCATTGAAAAACTGGAGGGGCATGAGATGGAGCTGTTAAAGATAGCCAAAACGAAGAATGCCAACGTGACTCAGGATGTAGGGCTGTACTACAAGCCTGGAGTTCAAGGTAATATCAGTGGCCCGAAAATCCAAACTGCTTTCAGCGCGAATCTGAATTCTTTGAATCATTCGCCGCAGAGTCAAAGTCAATCATATCCAAAATATGATCAAAGTCCGCAAAGTTCTTCATTTTCAAGCACGAGATCAAATTCCTCATATCAGAGTCAAGCAAATCAAATGAATTCTGATCGGAATGTGTACAAATGCAACATTGCTGTTAATCTAAACAATGTTGTTTCTGAACAAGTTGCAAAACAACACATGACACTTCTTGCTATAGTGTTAGAATCATATGAAAGTTTGGTGGCTGGAAATATTGGAAATCCGGAAATGACCGCCGAAGATTATGATCAAGTAGATGAAGAAGAGCTTGAACTGATGGATATTAAATGGTCCTTAGCTTCGATCATTCGGAGGGTTACCAAGTTTGTTGCTCTCACTGGCAGAGATATTGGGAACTCAAGCAACAAATTACAGTTCGACAAAACGAAGGTCACTTGCTTCAGATGCCGACAGAAAGGGCACTTCAAGAGAGAATGCAAAAATCCTGAAGCAACGGGCAATCAAAGTCCATTTGGAGGTGGCAACGAATACTACAAGAAGTCACTTCAGTACAAGCCATTCCCAAAGAAGACTCAAGTCGAAATCCAAGAGAAACCAAACAACAACAACATTGAGAAGGCAATGGTCGCTTCAAATGAAGATGACGGTTTTGACTGGAATTCATACATCGCCAAGAAAACCGGTGTTGCTCTAATGGCCGAGATTGTGGAAGACACAACAGCTCAAGATGCAGCCATGGAGAGTGCATTACTAGAGGAATATATGCAACAAGCTGAAATGGAGGAAATTTATCAACATACAAAGATGCAGGGTATCCTTTCCCCTAATATTTCCACTAGTTTTGCAGGTTGTTTCGGTGAAGCGATGTCTTCAGAAAATGTTGCTGAGGAGATGTTGGGATTGAACCTTTGGAAAGGAACAGATGATACAAAGTAAAAATACACCATCTGAGCTTTGGTCCAGCTATCAGAGGTTTCTATCCACTGACAGGCTTTTACTGCTTTCAATAAAGAACACTGTTACCTATCCTCTGACAGAAGAAACTCCCAACCGCTGATAGAAGAATACAAGATCAGAGGTTGGTCAGCAGTGTTTAGTCTAGTCTTAGTTAAATCAATGTAACAGTGCTATACACTGATAGCTTTAGTCTAGTAGTGCTTATAGTTAGTTATGCTTGTTAGCTGTCACTATCAACCATGACGTCATTGTAAGACGATCAGTGGTTTGACAGTTAGTATAAATAGGCGCTCATTGTAACAGTTTTACTTGTCTTCTTAAAAAGATCAATTTCTCATATCTTCTTTATTTCTTACTATCAAACGATCGTTATTGGGCTAAGGGGGAGTTTGTGAATCACTTGCAATAGTTTAATTACTTAAAAGCAAGATGGTGATGAAAACAAACGACCAATTGATTGTTGTAAAAGTTTTCCATTAATCTGCTGTATTTAGTCTCTGTTTTCAATCATTTTCCATTATTTGAAACAAAAATAGCAATCAATTCAAACTTAGATCCTGACAATTGGTATCAGAGCTTGGTCAATCGATTTTGATTTAAACGTCAAATTAATTTGAACAGATCAGCTCTTTGTTGCTAATTTCGTTTGATAAGTTTTGCTTGAATACAGAGTTTTATTACTACAAAAGTTTTTAAAACACAAATATGTTGTAAACAAGAGAAATGGCACAAAACATACAAGATTCAAATATTGGATCCATGTTTAAACCACCTATGTTGAAACGAAATGAGTATTTTATCTGGCAACGTAGAATGGGTCATATTCTCGCTTAACAGAACACTTGATGTTGGAGATCCGCTGTGTTTGGAACTCCTGTTCCCGTGGTTCCAAGCACAGAGGATCCCCACACTCAAGTCCCTAAAAAACTCAAAAATTACTCTAAACAGGATTTCCTTAAAATCGAATTGGATGCTAAGGCTTTCAGCATAGTTGCTTCAGCTTTGCCCAATGATTTTTATGCGGGATTACTTCATTGTAATAGTGCTAAAGAGTTGTGGGATGCTCTTAAAGAGCAATTCGGTGGTACTGAGAGGTGATCGAGAATAATAGAGAAGGCTTGAATCAGCAGTATGAAACATTTTGTCATGTAAAAGATGAGTCACTAACCCAACAGTTCGAGCGATTTAGCTGTGTCATAAGCGAGTTAAAACTTGTAGATGTGAGCTTTCCTAATTCGACTATCAATAGTCGTTTCTTAAGATCACTACCAGAAAAATGGGAGACAATAGCTTATGTTACTCGAACATCTGTTGGTTATAAAGAAATAACCCTCACACAGCTTCATGGTCGACTTCTCACTTATGAGAGAGAGTTGAACCAGAAAAAGAAGCTTCAAGAGTCTGGGAAAGTGACTGATGACTATACACTAGGAAACACTGCTCTCTATAGTCATGAAGAGGGGTCTGGTAGTGGAAAGGATCAGAGTTTTGATCATTACATTGACATAACTTCTGGAAACAATTTCAACTCTGATCCCAGTACACCTAATTTTGCATTTGCTGCAAATTGTGAGAGCCAAACCTCTAACAATCTGAGTTTTGAGATGAATGACCTACAACACTTTGAACCCATGGATCTGAAAGAAATGGACATCCTACACCAGTTGGCACTTTTGAGTGTCAGGGCTAGTAAGTTTTACAAAAGAAGTGGTAGGAGGTTTCTAGGATTGCATGGGGGGTTAAAAGTTGGGTTAGATAAATCAAAGATAAAATGTTACAAGTGCAATAGGATGGGACATTTTGCCAGGGAATGCAGAACACAAACTGCAGGACCAATTGTAACTCATCGTGGCACCAATCCTCAAAGCACTGTCCAATATTCCTAGTTTAACCCTGCACATCAAATGCAAAACACTGCTCATTTTGCAAGTCCTGTGACAACTGTTCCTATTCATTATGTCCAAACCCCTGCTCCACAGATTCAATATGTTCAAGCACCACTTCAAGTGCATGTGCAACAAACTCCACATGTCACTCAAACTACTCAAACCACTGCTGCACCAGCAGAGGTTACACAACAAAGCTTCTTTACCCAAGGTTTTGTTGATTGGAGTAGTTTGCCTAAGGAATTAACCGATGAAAACTTTGCTCTCATAGCCAAAAATAAATTTGAAAAAGAAAACTTCTATTTTATGGCTTTTGAGACTATAGTAGAAGGTGATGAGTCTGTGGAACAGGAGTCAAAATCTGATGTGGTTGAATGTTGTGAAGCAGTGGTTACACCAGAAGTTACACCTGTGATTGAAATGAATGCTGCTGAGATTGAAAAAGATAATCTATTTGACCCATGGGACACTGAGGTCTGTGAAGAAGAATGTGATTGTGCTCTTATGGCTGCTTCAAAGGGAGCTTCTACTTGCCTTGACAGTCATTGGTATGTAGATAGTGGAGGCTCTAGGCACATGACAGGATGTAAAGCCCTGCTCAGAGATTTTAAAGCTCATGGAGGGGTGATATATCCTTTGGGAATAATTCAAAAGGAAAAGTGTTAGGATCAGGATGTGTTTCAGCAGGAAAACTCAAGTTTGAAAATGTGAATCTCATTGACAATCTAAAATTCAATCTCTTAAGTGTTTCACAGATGAGTGATAAAGGTTATGGTTCCCTTTTCACAAAGAAAAATTGGCAAATTGTAGGGCCAGAGTTATCAAAAGGATTGATCAAATCATTGCAGAGAGCAAAGCACAGCTGACTGCTCATAGAGTAGGAAATGTGTATGTGGTTTATATGTTAAAAGATAATCCTATGTCAAATGCATGCCTGTTCTCAGTTGCCTCAAGCAAAGAGACAGAGCTATGGCATAAAAGACTAGGACACATAAATCTAAAAACTATCTCCACTCTCTCAAAACAAAATCTGGTTAGAGGTTACCCCAAAAACAATTTACTTGAAGAGCATTGTGTTCCCTGTTTAAAAGGTAAACAATATAAAAGCTCTTACAAGTTAATTGAAAAGTCCAAAACAAGTCAGTGCTTACAATTGCTTCATATGGACTTGTTTGGACCTGTAAAAATCATGAGCTTAAAACACAAAAGATATTGTCTGGTGGTAGTTAATGATTTTTCCAGGTTCACATGGACCTTCTTTTTACACTCCAAGGATGAAACAGCAAACATTTTGCAAAACTTTGTTAAAAAAGTTGAAAAGCAGTTTGATCTCCCTGTAAAAATCTGTAGGAGTGATAATGGGATAGAGTTTAGAAACAAGGAGTTGGATGCTTTCTGTGAGTCCAAAGGAATTGTTAGGCAATATAGCATTCCTAGAACTCCAGAACAAAATGGGGTTGTTGAAAGAAAAAAACAGAACTTTAATTGAATTAGTAAGGATTGTGCTTGCAGACTCAGGTTTACCCTTGTCTTTTTGGGCAGAGGCTGTAAATACTGCTTGCTATGTCCAGAACAGAGTTTTGATTAACCCTAGGCATCAAAGGACTGCCTATGAATTGCTTTACAAAATCAAACCTCTGATCTCTTATTTCAAAGTCTTTGGCTGCCCATGCTTCATCTTAAACATCATGGATTCAATATCCAAGTTTGCAGCCAAAGTTGATTGTGGCTATTTTCTAGGATACTCAACCACTGCCAAAGCCTACAGAGTTTTTAACTCTAGGACCAAGTGTGTTGAGGAAACTCTAAATGTGAAGTTCAATGAACTCTCATCTTTGAAAATCCCAGCAATTGGACCTGCTGAATTGTTTGATCTATCTAAATTTACATTTGAAGATGTGTCTGTCAAGACTAACCCTGCAGGTACACCACATTCATCAGTTGAAGAGCAAGGATATGATTGTATTCTTCCAAGTTTCAAAATCAATCCTACAGGCAGAGGAGAGGAGCCGATGTTAGTAACAATGGTGAAAGCTCTGCTAGGTCAACAGTGGTTAATACTCAAACCTCTGCCAGCTCTCAAATCCAAACATCTGTTGATGGATGTCCACTACAAATGGGCGAAATCAACACACTTTCACTCCCATACCACCAATCCCTCCACCACCATTCCAATCGGAGGCTGGACCATCAAATTCACCAGCAGAGGATAGCTCAGATGATACACATCTGCAAACTTCACCTCAAAATGCTATGGTCCCATATCAAGGTGATTTGATATTCCTTAAAAGCCATCCATTGGATCAATTTATTGGCAACATCAATGAGGGTGTGCTCACAAGAAGCCAAGCCCAAAACATTTGTCTTTTTGCTGGATTTCTATCACTCACACAGCCTGTCAAGTACCAAGAGGCACTGAAAGACAACAGCTGGGTAGAAGCCATGCAAGAAGAGCTCCTACAATTCAAGAGACGACAAGTTTGGGAACTTGTACCACTGCCAAAAGATGTGAGTCCCATCGGCACAAAGTGGGTCTTTAAGAACAAAACTGATGAAAGGGGTATTGTTGTAAAAAACAAAGCAAGGCTCATGGTTCAAGGCTACAGATAGGAAGAAGGGATTGACTATGATTAAACTTTTGCTCCAGTAGCAAGGCTGGAAGCCATTCGCCTGTTCTTAGCTTTTGCTGCTAACCACAACATCAAGATGTATCAAATGGACATCAAAAGTGCATTTCTGTATGGAAAGATCAAGGAAGAAGTATATGTTTGTCAACCTCCTGGATTTGAGGATCAGTTCCATCCTGATCATGTGTACAGGTTAAACAAAGCACTTTATGGTCTAAAACAAGCACCAAGAGCCTGGTATGAAACTCTATCCACTTTTATCTTATCCATTGGTTTCACCAGAGGTAGGATTGACAAAACCCTATTTTTAAAATGGAAAGGAAAAGATTTGATGCTTGTTCAGATTTATGTAGATGACATCATTTTTGGATCCACATGCACTGCCATGTGTGAAGAGTTCAGAAAATTCATGGCAGGAGAGTTTGAGATGAGTGCAATGGGTGAGTTGCAATGTTTTCTTGGTTTACAAGTCAAACAAATGCAAAAAGGCACCTTCATTCATCAAAATAAGTATGTGAAAGAACTACTTTAGAAATTTGATATGAATGATTGTAAACCTTGCAGCACACCCATGGCAACATCCAAGCTAGTCACTATAGATGGCAAAGATGATCTTGTTGATCAAACTTTGTATAGAAGCATGATTGGGTCTTTATTGTACCTAACTGCATCACGGCCAGATATTATGTTTGCCACATGTGTCTGTGCCAGATCACAATCAATGCCAAGAAAATCATATCTTATTGCTGAAGGATATTTAGATACATAAAAGGTGCTCCCACACTTGGTATCTGGTATCCAGCTAATGGTAACATTGAGCTTGCAGGATATTCTGATAGTGATTTTGCTGGATGTAAAACAACAAGGAAGTCCACATCTGGAGGAGCCCAATTCCTAGGGGATTGTTTAGTGTTTTGGCAAAGTAAAAAGCAAGTTGCAGTATTCACATCCACTGCTGAAGCAGAGTATATAGCTGCTGCAAGTTGCATTACTCAAATTTTGTGGCTTCAAAATCAACTCTTGGATTTTGGTGTGACTGCCTTGAGGACTCCTCTCAAAATTGATAGTCAAGCAGCAGAAAACATCATCAAAAATCCAGTCTCACATTCCACCACCAAGCACATTGACATCAGACATCATTTTGTAAGGGATTGCTATGAAAAAATGTCTGATTTCTTTACAACATGTCCATACCAGGGATCAACTAGCAGATGTGTTGACAAAAGCACTTGATGCTTCCACATTTGACAGTTTGAAATCTAGGCCTGGAATGCTAAACATGGATTAAAAATAATTTTTTTGATCCATGTGTAAATAGCAATAAAATGTTTTTAGAAAATCAGAAATTCATCCTTAAAATAGTTAAAATTCAATTTTTCAATAAAATCCTTAAAGTCTGTTCAAAGCTCTGATAGCACAAAAACATTGTTGTTTAGAAAAAATCTATCCACAGATGCAAACCTCTGATAGTGTTAAAATTGGTCACAACCACTGATAGGTTTCACTCTAACAGTGGTTAGCCAAAACAACTGTTTTCATTGTCAAACAGAGGTTACACGTGGACAGATGTTATTCGACAGATGTTGCATCAGACGCCACGCCACGTGCACTTTTTGAAAAACTCTATCCCCAAATAGAGGTTTCACTTTCCTTGTGCGATTCCAAATTTCTCAAAAGCCTTTCTTTCACAAATCATTCCACAATCATGGCTCCTAAAACCAAATCGAAGAAGAAATCGACACAAGAAAAACCCCCATTTGTCCTCATCATCAAAACACCACACAATTATACTCCTATTCTCGAAGAAAACGACGCAAACACGCGTTATCATCCAATGATCCGAATTCTAAAAGAATCAAAATTCAAACACATGTTGGAAGTCAAAGCCCCAGTTTACATCGATTCTTTAAGAGAATTTTGGGCAAAGGCTAAAGTGTAACACCCCGACCCGTAGCGGAAAAAGGTGATCGGGGCATGATTAGGTTTTCATCAAAGCTCATGACATTTATTATAATGTTTCACATTTATTATTTCTTTTTAAAAGAGAATCATTACAATCAATCATACTAGTACAACATGTTCTATACATTTTTCAAGGCTTCATTTTTTTCTTCTAAGGCAAATTCCTATGTGTTCCTTGCTTCAACCTGTCCACCTGTATCATGTGTAAAAATGGTTTTTGGGTCAACAAAAAGTTGGCGAGTGAATCCTATGAAAAACATTTAAACGTGTTTATTGTATCGACTATAAAATAAAGTGCATAACCACATATGAGTAAATGTAGATGTAAATTTATTCACAAAACACATAATATTAAATATTGCACACACATACACCAAATGATTGTTTTTGAGGCATGCGTTGTTCAACTCGTCTCCCACGAGGAACGATGGGCCTAATGAATGATTTTGAGGCACGCGTTGTTCAACGAACTGATGGGTCTAATGAATGTTTTTGAGGCACGCGTTGTTCAACTCGTCTCCCACGAGGAACTGATGGGCCTAATGAATAATTTTCATACAACTTGACAATATGTAATACATCACAACAAACAATATTTACATTCTAAGTTTAGATCATATAATGGTATAGCACGAGTTTGAATAAGCGAATTAATTTAAGCGACACATGATACACCCCAAAACATGAATAAAAAAAGGGAATTTGTAAGAATTCACTCACAGTGGTTGCGTTTCTTGGATTGATGATGAATGCGCACGAATTTGGATTTAACCACGATAGAAACTAACCTAAATAATAACCAAATGGTTCGGTAAATAAATGGATTTTATTTTGAGATTAATAATTTTAATTCATAACCTTAATAATATTTCTAGATTTATTTTTGTGAGCTTAAGGACATTTTCTAACTTTAAAAATAATATTTTTAAGTATTTTTAAATAATTTTCTGATTAAATAAAAAAAAATGTTGACCGTTGACTTTGAGCGTTGACCGGTCTGATTGTGTTTATTATGTGCGCTGAGTGAGGTTCAAACTCGTGACCTCCCGTACGCGTGCACGCAGCTCTACCAACTGAGCTACGTGTCTAACCCGAAATAATCTCGTTTTTAATTATATATATATACAAATTAGATTAATTCATTTCTGTCTTTATTTAAAAACTTGATAATTGCCAGAACCGGTTACAGAAGCAGGATTCGAACTCGGGACCTGTGGTTTAACTTTGCACACAGTCCACCGCTGGACTGTGTGTCTAACCTGGTTAGAATATTGGTTTTTATTAAACTTAAATACTAACTGGAAGGTGTTCTGGGCCTTTCAAAAAAAATGAGATTTGTCACAGGAAACCGGTTAAGTACACGAATCGAACTCGGGACGTGTGGTTTAAAATTGCACACAGTCCACCACTGGACTGCGTGTCTAACCCGTTTAAAAATCCGTTTTAAATTATACTTATATATTAACAGTGCTTCATCTTCTTCAGTTTATGAAACCAGAGAATCAACACGACTGTTTAATCGAAAATTTTTGTTGAATTAGTTGATTGATCAATACTGTTAACGAAATAATTTAAACAGAACGGATTAAAGGTGCTGTACCGAACAGTTGTGATCTCCGACGAAGTTCCGGCGGCTGAGGTTAACTCCTACGAAGTTTATCTTGCGACAGAGGCTCTACAGGAAGTTTGAGGTTAGTGTGGTGCTTTCTGTCTGAGCTCTAGAAGTCTTATTTTAGAGTAAGGCAGAAGAGATGAAATGGGTTCGGTTTTCCGGCGACTTGCAGAGAATTCCGGCGAGGTGTTTCTTGATGAATAGCGACTTGTCGAGAGAGTGAAAGTTGTGCGAGTGTGAGCAGGTTTTGAGAGAATACACATGGTATTTATAGATTGACAGAAACTGCCCGATTTCAGTTTTCAAAACCGAGTATTCAAGATTTTCCGGCGGTTACGACTATAATTGGGGCTAGACATCGGTTATAACCGATGTCGTCGACGGTTACAGCGTTTTAGTCAAAAGGGGAATGGCTGAACTCGCGGATTGCCGGATTTTCCGGTGATTGCGAGTTCCGCCGCGCTGATACATGGTTTTTGAATTTGAGTTTTGACTTAAGTATTAATTGTTTCAGTATATTAACCAAAGGCAGCGTGTGGCGGAGTGGTGTTGTGGTTGTTTGGTGAACTAGCTGACCCGGGTTCGAAACCCGGCAGCTTGTTATTATTTTTTTTGCACTAATTTTTAATTTTTAATAATTATAGTTTTTAAATTCTAAAATGTTTATTAATTATGTATTGTTTAAAATTAGTTTGAGCCTTAAACATACAACGAAAATTTTAACTGGATGTTCGGTTAATAAACGAAACGGGTTTTGGAAACCCGTGTTTTTTACGGATGTTACAGTATCCCCTACTTTTAGAAATTTCGTCCCGAAATTTAAGTAGTAGTGGTATATTTGCCTTGGAGGGAGGATGTTTTAATTTGACAATTACATAATTAGAAGAGGATGAGAGTTTAAATCTTAATTGAGGCGGTAACGTTCCTAGTAAGGGTTGAATACCCGGCTACAGGAATCGCTTTTTGATGCCTAAAGATAAGGAATATTGATAAACAAAGTTGATTGACTAGGTATGATCTCATGCACAAGAGTTTTGAGAGAATCGATACGTTTGGAAAGATAAGGTTATCCTAAAACAAAACTTCTACCACTAAAACCTACATGGAACTTCTCATAACCGCCTGACAATGCTTTTGATCCTTTGACAAGAATACTTATATATAGGAAGTACCAGCGGCGTATCCACCATATTCTTGTCAAATTTTCATTGGCTTTATCAGTAAGTTATGATTAGTTCTATGTGACTCTAGAACATAAACAAACACAACAACCAAAGCTTGAGTCTTAATTCTGAAAGTATACATGTTTGGATGATGACAGTACCTCTCTCGTTTGTTATGATGAAGAGGTTAGTCTATGTAGAAGTGAGACACAACCCAACTTCTTTGAATGATGAGATTGAAATACATTGAGATGTATGATGATATGAATGCTAAATCAGTGAGTATAAAACAAACTTCAACCATGACATTTCTAAATCCTACATGGAACTTCTCATAACCGCCTGACAATGACTCTGATCCTTTGGCAAGAATACTTATATATAGGAAGTACCAGCAGCGTATCCACCATATTCTTGTTAAATTTTCATTGGCTTTATCAGTAAATTATGATTAGTTCTATGTGACTCTAAAACATAAACAAACACAACAACCAAAACTTGAGTCTCAAATCTGAAAGTATACATGATTGAATGATGACAGTACCTCTCTCGTTTGTTATGATGAAGGGGTTAGTCTATGTAAAAGTGATACACAACCCAACTTCTTTGAATGATGAGATTGAGATACGTCGAGATGTATGATGATATGAATGTTAAATCAATGAGTATAAAACAAAACTGAAATAGTAATTCGCATTAAGATTCTTGGATAAATTTCCAATTTATAACTGAGATACGTGAAGATTGAGATAACATAAAGAAAACATAAAAACTAAGCGGTTGGAGTTGAATCTTGATTTTTGGTGAAGAAAACTAGTTGGGTGGTTCGTTTGGGCCATTATTATCTTCAACAGGATTGGCGTTGATGTTGTAAGCTCTTCCTCTTGCTGGTGGCCTAGCGGTTAGGTTTTCCTGATTTGCTTGGTTAATTGGGTTTGCTTGAGCTTGGGCGTTTATGATGTTAACCAATCGAGGGCACGTGTTTTTAAAGTGGGTAGGGTCGCCACAATTAAAACAAGCTCGAACATATGGGAACATGGTGGGGTTGTTGATATGTTTGGATCATGTTTTGAGTAGAGGGTGAGGTTTGGTTTTGAGAGGTGCGGCAAACCTTGCTCAAATGACCATAGCGTCCACAATTCGCACATAGTCGACAAGGTAAGGTAGATGGATGGTGATAAAAACAGGTGTTGCATTGAGGGTGAGGTCCAAAGTAAGGTTTCTTATTTGGGTAAGTTGAGTTGGGTGCTACTTGAGTGATTGGGATAGCTTGGAGGGGTACAACTTGTGAAGCTGGTTGGTTGTGTTGGGTGACAGCGAAGATTTGCCCATCTCGTTTTCTCTTAGAAATGGGTTGAGAAGGGGATTCGGTTTGGGTGGAGTTTGAGGTTTCAGTTGATGCTTTATCCTTCTTCTTCTCCTCCTTGAAGTCCTTATTTCGTATGCGGTTCTCGGTGAGCTCTGTAGCTAACTCCATTGCTACTTCCAAAGTTGCAGGTGTGGTACTTATTACAGGTCTTGAATTTTTGAAGGAAGACCTCGAATGTAATGCTCGATCAAACGGTAGAAAGGAGTGAACAAGTTGGGGACCATCTGATTCAACTCAAGGAATCTCTTGTTGTATGTGGTGTGGTCGCCTTCTTTTGTTTTAAAGAATAGAACTCATCCTCTAATTTCTTGATTTCGCTTCTTGGACAGAAACGTCTTGTCATGATCCCCCTCAATTCTTCCCAAGTCAAAGTCATAGCATCCTCAGTACCTCGCTTGGCCTTCTCTGTATTCCACCATGTAAGTGCTATTCCAAGCAAACGACCGGCAGCATATCGCACCTTGCGATCATCGGGGCAATCGCAATTTAGAAAAGTGTTTTCCATTTCCTCAAACCAATGGAGGAGAGCGGTGACACCTTCAGTCCCTTCGTATTTTGGAGGGTCGCAGGATTTGAAATGCTTGAAGGTGCATTTAGTGGTATTTGAGGGAGGGTTGACAACATTTTGATCTTCTTGATTGACGGGAATAGCGGTAAGGGCTTGTTGAACTTGAACTACGATGTTGGGTATTAGGGCCGCCATTTGTTGAGCGATTTGGGCAGCCATGCGCTCGCTGGATTTTCCTGATCTCATTTTTCTACGAGAGAGACTGGAAGACATCTACAAGGAATACATATCAAGAGTATGAGTTGGATGTTTTAGGTGTCATGTGTCGTATTTAGGAATGAACATAAAATAAATATAGAATAATAAATCTACTACATGTAACATCCGTAAAAAACCGGGTTAACCAAACCCGCTTCGTTTATTAACCGAACATCTAGTTAAAATTTTCGTTGCGTATTTAATACTCAAATTAATTTTAAACGATACATAATTAATAAACAATTTAGAATTTATAAACTATAATTGTTAAAAAGTAAAAATAAAACAATTAAAAAGGAAAACAGGCTGCCGGGATTCGAACCCGGGTCAGCCGGGAAACTTAACACACACACATTCCACCACTCCGCCACTTGTGTTACTTGTTGATTTATTGAAACAATTAATACATATAATAAAACTGGAAGTCGAATTCAGTCACTCAGCGCGCCCAAATCCGCAGACGCCGGAAAATCCGACGACTTCGCCAATTATCGACGGTTTCTTTTGACTTAACGTACGTATTAACGTCGCCATCGGTTATAACCGATGTCTAGTTCCGCGACATCAGTCATAACCGCCGGAGAAAGGCTGACCAATGAATCGAGACTAGAAACAGACCCGATTCAACTTGATTCTTCCCTATAAATGCACACCCAAGCCTCTGGTAGTCTTTTCTCTCAAAATCGCACCATTTCTCGAAGCAATTTCACTCACCGGAGATTTTCTGCAATCATCGGACTTTCGCCGGAAAACCAAGACTCACATCAACACGGTAAATACCTCGACTCTTTCTGTTTCAATCCATTGTTAGACCATTACTAACATCAATCCATCACCCAGAATCAATCCCAGACGACGTTGTCTGATATTCTGCTTTCGCCGGAAAACTTCTGAAATTTCCAGAATCACGCTGTGAATCGGTATGATCATCTAAACCTCCTGATAATCGTTGCTCAATAGTTCAATTTCACATCTAATCAATCAAAACTGTTAATTGATCCGAACAGACGGAGTTCACAAAACAGAGCCGACGATCCTTGCCGGAGTTCTGAGAAAGACAATCTGTTCCGGTACATTCTTTCCCCAAACCCTATCTGTTCATCACATTTCAATCACCTATTAGTTCGTTAACTGAATTTAACAAGAAATAGTTGAAAAATCGTTGTCTGTGTTTTGAACGAAGAAGATGAAGTCGGCCTATTGTATAAGATTAATTAAAACAAGACATATAAACGGGTTAGACACACAGTCCAGCGGTGGACTGTGTGCAAACAATAAACACACGTCTCGAGTTCGATCCCTATCACGACCCTATCCTCGGAAATAAAAATGTCTTTTTTTAAAACCGAACCGGGTTAACTCACTGTAAGATGTTAAGTATAATAAAAATCAGAATATTAACCAGGTTAGACACACAGTCCAGCGGTGGACTGTGTGCAACACTAAATCACAGGTCCCGGGTTCGAGACCTGTTGACGGCACCGGTCCGATACAATTAAAATCTTTTTAAAATAAATGAATTCTGATTAACTTAAATAATGTATAAATATAATTAAAAACAGAAATATTTCGGGTTAGACACGTAGCTCAGTTGGTAGAGCTGCGTGCACGCGTACGGGAGGTCACGGGTTCGAGTCTCACTCAGTGCAAATATATACACGACCGAACCGGTCAACGGACAACAGTCATGGTTAACGGTCAACGGTCAAAGTCAAAAAGTCAACATTTTTTTATATTTTTATTTATTTATTTAATTTAAAAATCAATTAAAAATACTTAAAAATAATGTTTTTAAAGTTAGAAAATAACCTTAAACTCACAAAAATAAATCTAAAAACCCTATTAAAATTGTTAATAAAATCTACTTATTTACCGTACCTTTCCGTATTATTTAGGTTAGTTATTCCTCGTCGATCAACATTCCAAACTCGTGCGCATTCAACATCATCAAACGAACGCACCCAATGTGAGTGAATTCTTACAAATTCCCCTTTTTATTCATGTTTTGGGGTGTATCATGTGTCGCTTAAACTAATTCGTTTATTCAAACTCATGCTATGCCACATTATGATCTAAACTTAGAATGTAAATATTGTTTGTTGTTATGTATTACATATTGTCAAGTTGTATGCAAATTATTTGGTAGGCCCATCAGTTCCTCGTGGGAGACGAGTTGAACAACGCGTGCCTTAAAACTCATTCATTAGGCCCATCAGTTCGTAGAACAACGCGTGCCTCAAAACTCATTCATTAGGCCCATCAGTTCCTCGTGGGAGACGAGTTGAACAACGCGTTCCTCAAAACAAGCTATTGTTGTATGTGTGTGCAATATTTAATATTAAGTGTTTTGTGGATAAATTTACATTTACATTTACTCATATGTGGTTATGCACTTTATTTTATAATCAATTCAATAAAAACGTTTAAATGTTTTAATAGGATTCACTCGCCAACTTTTTGTTGATCCAAAAACCATTTTTACACATGATACAGGTGGACAGGATGAAGCAAGGAACACATAGGAAAGTGTCTTAGAAGAAAAATAATGAAGCCTAGGAAGATGTATAGAACATGTTGAACTTGTATGATATGATTGTATGATCTCTTTTAAATTGTAATAATAAATATGAAACATTATAATAAATGTCATGAGCTTTGATGAAAACCCAATCATGCCCCGATCACCTTTTCCGCTGCGGTCGGGGTGTGACAGATTGGTATCAGAGCTTTTGACTATAGGGATATAGGATAGGTTATTAGACCCTTAGAGCCTATACTATAGTTGATTAGATTTTAAATTGTTTATGTGGTTACATGCAAACTCATGATGTTTATTTCTTTCATATTTATTACATATACAAATGCATGCAAACACTTCCAATATTACATTTTGTGATACATAATGAATTATACTTACAGTCAAACATACATACTTACATACATATTCATCATACATATTTCAATGTTCACATATTCAAATCATCTTCATACTTCCTTTATTCAAGATTTTGTCGCATTTTTCATTTTTCAAATCTCATCAAAGTGAGTTCTGCGACGGGCATGTAGTAACTGTAAGGGTACCAGTACCGGTAGTCGGAACGTCCTGTCTAGGTTGGCATTCGTATAAATCCAATATAACGGACTAGTTTTGCCTACCTGGGGACTAACGATGAGAGTACGAAGGACCTATTAGGCCAAAGCATGCCACACCAAACGTCGTTCGAACTAACCCCACTTTGAGGTGTCACCGTGTCCACACCTGGATACATTCCGAATATCATACGTTACATACTTATTTCTCGATTTTCTCCGGGTTTTAGTGTACGTAACCAGGCTAACACATGCGAACCATATGAAAAACCCGGTGATCATGGGGGCCCACATGATTACGAAGGTGAAGTATGGCGGCATGCAAGGCCCAATTACGAGCAAAGCCCAAGACATCCTATGGATGTAGTAGATTTATTATTCTATATTTATTTTTGTTCATTCCTAAATACGACACATGATCCCTAAAACATCCAACTCATACTCTTGATATGTATTCCTTGTAGATGTCTTCTAATTCCGCTTGTAGGAAGATGAGAGCAGGAAAAGCCCGGGAGCGCATGGCTGCCCAAATCGCTCAACAAATGGCTGCCGTAATACCCAACATTGTAGTTCAAGTTCAACTACCGCTAATCCCGTCAATCAAGAAGATCAAAATGTTGTCAACCCTCCCCCAATTACCACTAAATGCACCTTCAAGCATTTCAAAACCTGCGACCCTCCAAAATACGAAGGGACTGAAGGTGTCACCGCTCTCCTCCATTGGTTTGAAGAAATGGAAAACACTTCTCTAAATTGCGATTGCCCCGATGATCGCAAAGTGCGATATGCTACTGGTCGTTTACTTGGAATAGCACTTACATGGTGGAATACAGAGAAGGCCAAACGAGGTGTTGAAGATGCTATGACTTTGACTTGGGAAGAGTTGAAGGAAATCATGACAAGACGGTTTTGCCCCGATCACCTTTTCCGCTGCGGGTCGGGGTGTGACACTACATCCATTGGATGTCTTGGGCTTTGCTCCTAAATGGGGCCTTGCATGCCACCATACTTCACCTTCGTAATCATGTGGGCCCCCATGATTACCGGGTCTTTCATATGGTTCGCATGTGTTAGCCTGGTAACGTACACTAAAACCCGGAGAAAATCGAGAAATAAGTATGTAACGTATGATATTCGGAACGTATCCAGGTGTGGACACGGTGACACCTCAAAGTGGGGTTAGTTCGAACGACGTTTGGTGTGGCATGCTTTGGCCTAATAGGTCCTTCGTACTCTCATCGTTAGTCCCCAGGTAGGCAAACTGGTCCGTTATATTGGATTTATACGAATGCCAACCTAGACAGGACGTTCCAACTACCGGTACTCGTACCCTTACAGTTACTACATGCCCGTCGTAGAACTCACTTTGATGAGATTGAAAAATGAAAAATGCGACAAAATCTTGAATAACGGGAGTATGAAGATGATTTAAATATGTGAACCTTGAAATATGAGTGATGAATGTATATGTAAGCATGTTATGTTTGACTATAAGTATAACTCATTAAGTATCACACAAAATGATAGTGGGAGTGTTTGCATGTATTTGTGTATGTAATAAATACGAAACAAATAAACATCATGAGTTTGCATGTAACCACATAAACAATTAGAATCTAATCAACTATAGTATAGGCTCTAAGGGTCTAATAACCTATCCTATATCCCTATAGTCAAAAGCTCTGATACCAATCTGTCACACCCCGACCCGCAGCGGAAAAAGGTGATCGGGGCATGATTGGGTTTTCATCAAAGCTCATGACATTTATTATAATGTTTCATATTTATTATTTCTTTTTAAAAGAGAATCATTACAATCAATCATACTAGTACAACATGTTCTATACATTTTTCAAGGCTTCATTTTTTTTCTTCTAAGGCAAATTCCTATGTGTTCCTTGCTTCAACCTGTCCACCTGTATCATGTGTAAAAATGGTTTTTGGGTCAACAAAAAGTTGGCGAGTGAATCCTATGAAAAACATTTAAACGTGTTTATTGTATCGACTATAAAATAAAGTGCATAACCACATATGAGTAAATGTAGATGTAAATTTATTCACAAAACACATAATATTAAATATTGCACACACATACACCAAATGATTGTTTTTGAGGCACGCGTTGTTCAACTCGTCTCCCACGAGGAACTGATGGGCCTAATGAATGATTTTGAGGCACGCGTTGTTCAACGAGCTGATGGGCCTAATGAATGTTTTTAAGGCACGCGTTGTTCAACTCGTCTCCCACGAGGAACTGATGGGCCTAATTAATAATTTGCATACAACTTGACAATATGTAATACATCACAACAAACAATATTTACATTCTAAGTTTAGATCACATAATGGTATAGCACGAGTTTGAATAAGCGAATTAATTTAAGCGACACATGATACACCCCAAAACATGAATAAAAAAAGGGGAATTTGTAAGAATTCACTCACAGTGGTAGCGTTTCTTGGATTGATGATGAATGCGCACGAATTTGGATTTAACCACGATAGAAACTAACCTAAATAATAACAAAATGGTTCGGTAAATAAATGGATTTTATTTTGAGATTAATAATTTTAATTCATAACCTTAATAGGATTTCTGGATTTATTTTTGTGAGTTTAAGGACATTTTCTAACTTTAAAAATATTATTTTTAAGTATTTTTAAATAATTTTCTGATTAAATAAATAAATAAAAAAAATGTTGACCGTTGACTTTGACCGTTGACCGGTCTGATTGTGTTTATTATGTGCGCTGAGTGAGGTTCGAACTCGTGACCTCCCGTACGCGTGCACGCAGCTCTACCAACTGAGCTACGTGTCTAACCCGAAATAATCTCGTTTTTAATTATATATATATATACAAATTAGATTAATTCATTTATGTCTTTATTTAAAAACTTGATAATTGCTAGAACCGGTTACAGAAGCAGGATTCGTACTCGAGACCTGTGGTTTAACTTTGCACACAGTCCACCGCTGGACTGTGTGTCTAACCTGGTTAGAATACTGGTTTTTACTAAACTTAAATACTAACTGGAAGGTGTTCTGGGCCTTTCAAAAAAATTGATATTTATCACAGGAAACCGGTTAAGTGCACGAATCGAACTCGGGACGTATGGTTTAAAATTGCACACAGTCCACCACTGGACTGTGTGTCTAACCCGTTTAAAAATCCGTTTTAAATTAAACTTATATATTAACAGTGCTTCATCTTCTTCAGTTTATGAAACCAGAGAATCAACACGACTGTTTAATCGAAAATTTTTATTGAATTAGTTGATTGATCAATACTGTTAACGAAATAATTTAAACAGAACGGATTAAAGGTGCTGTACCGAACAGTTGTGATCTCCGACGAAGTTCCGACGGCTGAGGTTAACTCCGACGAAGTTTATCTTGCGACAGAGGCTCTACAGGAAGTTTGAGGTTAGTGTGGTGCTTTCTGTCTGAGCTCTAGAAGTCTTATTTTAGAGTAAGGCAGAAGAGATGAAATGGGTTCGGTTTTCCGGCGACTTGCAGAGAATTCCGGCGAGGTGTTTCTTGATGAATAGCGACTTGTAGAGAGAGTGAAAGTTGTGCGAGTGTGAGCAGGTTTTGAGAGAATACACATGGTATTTATAGATTGACAGAAACTGCCCGATTTCAGTTTTTAAAACCGAGTATTCAAGATTTTCCGGCGGTTACGACTATAATTGGGGCTAGACATCGGTTATAACCGATGTCGTCGACGGTTACAGCGTTTTAGTCAAAAGGGGAATGACTGAACTCGCGGATTGCCGGATTTTCCGGTGATTGCGAGGTTCCGCCGCGCTGATACCTGGTTTTTGAATTTGAGTTTTGACTTAAGTATTAATTGTTTCAGTATATTAACCAAAGGCAGCGTGTGGCGAAGTGGTGTTGTGGTTGTTTGGTGAACTAGCTGACCCGGGTTCGAAACCCGGCAGCTTGTTATTATTTTTTTTGCACTAATTTTTAATTTTTAATAATTATAGTTTTTAAATTCTAAAATGTTTATTAATTATGTATTGTTTAAAATTAGTTTGAGCCTTAAACATGCAACGAAAATTTTAACTGGATGTTCGTTTAATAAACGAAGCGGGTTTTGGAAACCCGTTTTTTTACGGATGTTACATAAAGTAAATCTAACCGCTGATGGTGAGCCTTATTCTATCACTTCCAAAGTTGGTGGCACACAACTGCAAATAACCCCGCAATCTATCTTCCAAGTTTTCATGTTAAATGATATGCAACATCCGGTATCATTTCCTTTGAGGGAGATGCAACATGAATTCATTGAAAGAGGTTACACCGGACAGTTGAAAGGTATGACAATCTTCAAACCTAATTTTCCAGCAGAGATGAAATTCTTTTTCCACACCCTACTTACTTGTGTCTCTGCAAAAACAACTGCTTTCAACGAGATTCCATTGAACATGCAGTATCTGGGATTTGCAATTTTAACTGGTTCTGATTTTAACTTTTCCCAGGTGCTGTTCAATGATCTTGTAACAAATTTTAAAAATATTTCAAAACAAAAAGCTTTCTTGATACATCCAAGATTCATGAGTGTTTACTTGCAAGACCAGATCAAATCAAACGCAAGTAAACAAGGCGCAGTTACAAATGCTGGTAGCCTAAACCATGAAACATTTACACTAATAACAAATCAAGACAAAGTTTCAAAAACAGGAGTAGAGGAGGCTGAGCAACTTTCAAAAGAACAAAATTTTCAAACTCAACCTTCTGCTACTGAGCCCACTGCTCTAGGTGATCAGGGCAACACAACCGCTGCTCTGAAACCCACACCTAAAATCTCCAAAAAGAAACCATTCAGAGCATCCCGAAAAACCCACCAAACTCAAAAAGGGTCCTCTGGAAGATGAGATCCCAGAGGTAAACCCAGTGACACCACCAAAGTCACCAACCACTGCTGCTACTTCTTCACAACAGATGGTAGAAAGATCTCAAACCGGCTTTGAAACTCCTCCTGCATCCTCACAAAAGGATCAGGTTGTAGGCACAGGGACACCAAACTATGAAGCTCTGGGATCACATGGTTCTATCTTCCACAGCCCCTCTCCCAGGGCAATGTCGCTTTCTACACAGCCACTCTCTCTAATACCATCATTACCTCCCACCATGTTATCCTTGCTGAATGCAATAGAAATTGAGCATACATTATCCAGCACTTCTCACCAACCCATCAATGAGAATATACTTCAACCAGAGGCTGGGTCTGACTTATCTCTAAATGCTAGCCCATCAGCAAATGAAGAGGCTACATCCCTTGGGTTACATTAACCCTTGGTGATATTTCAACAATGGCAGCCACTACAATTGCTGAACTCCCAAGTTCTCAATTGGACAATGGTTACATAGCTAAGACCTTTTTGAAGGCAACCACTGTTGAGGCTACTAAGGTAACCTCTGCTCTAGTGGGAAGTCCCCAGAACCAAGACAAAGGGGCATCTAAGATTGAAGCAAGTGGTAAACCATTTGCTCATGATATCTTGGATAAAACTACCACATCTGGTAGGAGTTCAGATGATCCTATTAAGTTAGGTGATGAGCTAAAATATCAGGAATTGACGGAAAGGGTACCAAGGTTGAAAGCACTGTTGATGAAATACAAGATCTTTTGAAACAGTTGATTACTATATAGAGCCAACCCCCTGTTCTAACCACTTCTGAGATCAAATATGCTATAACTCCTATCTTTCAACAAGAGAAACATTTCCTGGAATAAAAACATAAGCATCAGATGATGGAACTCAGGAATATGGTTGATGCAATATATAATGACACTGCTGTAGATATCAAGGCAATCAAAGCCCACTTGCTCACCACCACGTACATCTCCTCCTACTGTCATTTTTGTAACTCAAGATGAAGCCAAAAAGGGGGAGAAACCGTTGGTAAACAAAAAGTTGAAGATGGATGACTCAAAGGCAAGGCCTACAGTGAATATCCCTAAGCCAGATGGTTCAAAGAAACCAGGTTTAACTGAAGATATCTTGGCAATGGCAAAGAAGTCCCATAAGAAGGCTGTGTTTGATGAAGGAAAGGTGCTGGTTGAGAAAAAGATTGATCAGCAGTTAGAAAATGGTTAGACTGGTACCTCAACAAAGAGGAGACCTTCTACAAAAGCAAGACAACCAGAATCCACACCTCTCAAAACTAAAGATGCTATCAATCCAACCACAAAAACCTCTTCCAACACAAAATCAACCAGATCTTCTCACACATCCACCTCAACAGATGTTACAGTAACTGTTGTGACAACATCTGTTGACACAATAGAGGTTGTAGCAGATGTTATCACAACCAATTCCATCCTTACTTTTCCCACTTCCACACAAACTTTACTAACACCACCAAGAATTCCAAGCCATCCATCATCACCTTCAATCAGTTTTAAGATGAGAAAAGTCACAAAGGTCATAAACGAAGAAAAGATCCCTGCTCCTTTGCCTCTTGCATCTGCACCAATGCTAAATCTAACCTCTGCTCCGTCAACCGAAACATCTGCTCCATCAAAAGAAATGATTCCTGCAGCTATAAAGTTTCCTCTTGATTTGCCTGTACTCAAGAAAGAAATCATATCTTTCTATGATGAAGAAGATCCAGAAAAAAGACACTTCCCTTCACTTCAAGGTTATCCAAAGCCTGCAAATATTGATCAGTATTATGGCACTCAAAGAAAAACAGGCAGAAGATATTGCTAAGAAGTTGTCTAAAGGCAAAAGTGATAGAGAAGTGCAAAATCAACTCCAATTTCAATTGTGCAAAGTCCAATCCTTGAAAGATTCTCAAAGAATTTATCAAATAAAATTTCTGAAGCAGAAGATAAACTCTTGAAAGAAAATTACATCTCACACATCATGGAAACAAAGAAATATGCTGCTACAAGAGCACAGGTCAAGGATTGGTCTGCAAGAAGAAAATGCAAGAATAGAAGCACAATCAAAAGATCCTCACAACAAACCTACATGTCCAGACTGGAACAAATACAAGAAGAATTTACCTGAAAAGACCCTAAAGCTCAGAAGGATGAAGGAAGAGCTAATTCAGAATAACTATGGGTCAAAGAATCAGGTGATGAGATGGGGGGAGATAAGAGTGTTGGATACATACAAAATTCTTGAAGCCAGAAGGAAAAAGGATCCATCAATGCCTCCTAAACCTGATTATTCCAAAGAAGATGCTGCTCTCAAAGCCCGGCTCTCTAAAAAGCCCAGCTCAACAACTGTCAAATCCACACTTGCTTTGGTAAAACGAAAAAGGCAAGAGGAGTTATCTGAGAAGGTTAACAAAGAGTTTGAGGAAGTGTTTATCAAAGAAGGAATCAAGAATATGATGGACTATCCAACAGATGATAGAAGTGCCAAGTTGGCCGAAGATCTGACAAGAGTAGCTCCTTTTCTATCCTCAGCAATAAAAGCTCCTTCAAGAAAGCCTTCAGACCGAAAAATTCTAAAGTGGAAGGTCAACAAAGACACCCGTGAATTGACTCTGATCAAGTCTGATGGTAAGGTCACTAAACTATCCATGAAAGCTGCTTATGGGCTTACAGTAGAAGACTTCCACGAACTATTAAGTTTAGAACTTGAGAAGGATGCTGATGACTTAGAATCTCTTAACTTTGAGCTACAATTCAAAGGTGAAATAAGAGAGTTCTTTCTGAGGAATAAAGATCAAGAATAAGGTGTTTTTGGCATCATCTGTTCCAGGGGGAGATTGTTGGGGTTGAACCTTTGGAAAGGAACAAATGATACAAAGTCAAAATACACCATCCGAGCTTTGGTCCAGCTATCAGAGGTTTCTATCCACTAATAGGCTTTTACTGCTTTCAATAAAAGAACATTGTTGCCTATCCTCTGATAGAAGAAACTCCCAACCGCAGGTTGGTCAGCAGTGTTTAGTCTAGTCTTAGTTAAATCAATGTAACAGTGCTATGCACTGATAGCTTTAGTGTAGCAGTGCTTATAGTTAGTTACGTTTGTTAGCTGTCACTATCAACCATGACGTCATTGTAAGATGATCAGTGGTTAGACAGTTAGTATAAATAGGCGCTCATTGTAACAGTTTTACTTGTCTTCTTAAAAAGATCAATTTCGCATATCTTCTTCATTTCTTACTATCAACGATCGTTATTAGGCTAAGGGGGGAGTTTGTGAATCACTTGCAATAGTTTAATTACTTAAAAGCAAGATGGTGATGAAAATAAACGACCAATTGATTGTTGTAAAAGTTATCCATTAATCGCTGCATTTAGTCTCTGTTTTCAATCATTTTCCATTATTTGAAACAAAAATAGCAATCAATTCAAACTTAGATCTAAACAGGAGAAGCCCGAGATCGAAGAAGTTATCAATGTGTTCAAAGAAGTGAATGAAGAAAACCTTACTGAGATCACCAACAAGGCGATGATGGCAAATATAACGAAGGTAGGTCAAGAGGTAAAGGTTTTAGAAAAGGAGATAGTAAAAGTCGTTGAGGTTGTAAAACCTTGTATGAAGTGTGCTGAAACGTGTGTTCAATGTGCTGAAAAATCTCAGATCATAGCCGAACTCAATGTGTATAATAATAATTTCAAATACGATTATCGCACAATGAAGGAGGCATATGACAAAATGAAAGATGATTACAGCAGGTTGGATAGAAATAACATTGAACAAGATGATTCTATCAGAATGTTAAAAGCTACTTTAATGGAAAAACAAAAAGCTATTAATGTTTACATAAACACAATTGCGGAAGTAAAACAAGAATTACAAGACATGAAAATCGAAATCGAAAGGGTTCGACAGCTTATAAAGAGCTATACCACGAATGCCTATGTCATCGATCACATTCTTCCGAAAATTCAATCGGAAGAAGATGTTCAGAAAGCCAAAGGTAAGAAACGTGGAGACTATACCAATGTTCCACCACCCCTATGCGAAAAGTATTGTCGCAAAAAGGTTGAGGGGATGGAAAAGGCACTCAACATTGAACTTTTAACTAAAAAGAAAAATGAGTTGCCTGGGAAATTGATATAACCTACACGAGTGATGATGGCGAAGCTGTGGTTAAGCAAGTTGTTGATAATGTCTTGAGTGAATCTGATGATGGCAGCTATGAAAGCACCAACTCGAGTTCGAACAATTCTGATTCACAATCCGAAGATGACGATAAATCATCGGATGGTAGTCTAAGTGATGATCCTAACATTGTCATGTACAAAGTTAAGGACTCGGATAGACTATACTTCGACGATAGCTTTCCGATTCGGAATATGAAGGAAGATCAGCTTGACAAATTCTTCAAACTCGTGGAAGTCTCATCAGAAGATTTAGAAATCAATGAAAAGAAGTTTTACTCCAAACCTAAAAGAAACAACTACCGAAGGAATGGTGGTGATTTTCCTGAACATAGGAGAGTTGGGTTGGGTTTGGATGTAGAAGAAGAACCGGTTAAGAAAAAGTCACCATTTAGCGAATATAAAGATAAAAACACGACATTCGTTTATGGGACAAGCACTGTTCAAGAGGAAAGTTTGATTGGAAAGCAATCAAATGATGAGTTTAAGAAAGCAAAAGAACTTCGAGATAAGGCAAAAGTCACAAGTGGTGTAAAACCCACTAGTGGACATTCTCATGATGATCGGACTTACTTTAAGTGTAATGAAGTTGGCCATATTGCACGCTAGTGTCCGAAATCTAAGCCTGTTTATCTTCGAAGGAAAACAAGTTCAGATGTTGTAAAACCAAAGCAACCAGAGTTTGTAAAACCTGTCACAATTTTGAAAAGAAATAAATCAAAGCTTGAAGTTAAACCTAAAACTGAAAAGAAGTTTGAAAACTCAACTTTCGAAAAAGGTGAAACTTCCAAGGCTAATGAATCAAGGTTTTACATTAAAAAGGCAAATATAAAATTACAATCATGGATTGCTAAGAAAAAGTCAACAACATCTGAAGTTACCAAGTCTGAGCTTGTTAAGACTGGTAACAACAAAGAATCAAAATCTGAGACCAAAACTGAAACTGTCAAATCTAAAATTGGTATTAAATCTTCAAAAGGTAAAACAAAAGTGTAGTTTGAAAATGTTAATAACAATGGAGGCTCAGATGGAGATTATGAGGATGATTACGAAGCTTTTTATCCCAAACCCAAGACCAAGAAGGCTTGGGTCGCGCTTTTTAACTAAATTCTAATATGTGAAGGGGCTCTAGAGATCCGTTCTTTCAAAGTGGATTCTGGATAGTGGAGCGTCAAGACATATGACAAGGATGAAAGCTCTTTTGTTCGACATAAAAGCTATAAACAACGGATATGTTGGTTTTGCTGGTAACCAAGGTGGAAGGATCGTCACCGAAGGAAAACTTTCCAATGGTGTTGTATCGTTTGATCGTGTGAACTACATTTCCGAGCTTGAGAACAATCTTTTGAGCATCTCGCAGATTTGTGATAAACAGTTCACGGTGCATTTCAATGATAAAGAGTGCATGATATTAAAGCCGGGTTTCAAAATACCTGATGATTGGATTCTGATGCGAGCCCCATGCGAAAATAATCTCTATTTATTATATATGGCCAACGCTACCACATCATCAAAATCTGCTCAATGTTTTATGACTAAAGCCACGGAGAAAGATTCTATTCTATGGCATCAAAAAATGGGACACATTCATTTGCAAAAAATGAATTTTCTGGTTCATAATGATTTAGTCGAGGGGGTGAATCTTCGAAGCTTCCACATGACAAATAATGTTTAGAATGCAAGAAAGGGAAGCAGAAGAAGAAATCACATCCTAAAAAGATTTTGAATTCCATCAAGTTGCCGCTTGAACTGTGATATCTGTGATGATCTGATCATGTATCAATGACGAACAAGTTATCATTGAATGAAATTTATGTTTTATTTGTGAATTTTGTATATTTATTGTGTTATTTGCACACATTCGATTCTTGCACAATTTTGAACTCTTGAATCGTTTCTATGAGCAAAACCGGTGAACCGATATGCAAACGAAACCAATTTAACGCAACGTATGTTCCAGAATAATGTCACAATCTAAACATACCTTAAATAACCTTTGCATAACTTAGAAATAAGTTTTGGAGGGTTTGGTATGTCAAAAACAAGTTTATTCGATCGCAGGACTAATTACGACAAACTGCGAAAGTCTGCCGATTCTCGCAGCGATGTACACTACGGAATGAGAACACAAGCCTCGCATACCTTAAATATCCCTTACATAACTTAGAAATAAGTTTTGAAGGCTTCGATATGGCAAAATCATACTTTTATAACTTCAGGGGCTATTTTGCAAATTTCGCGAAACTATGCCTTTTTGCGTATATCGCTATCTGAAACACGTACGGACATTCAAAAATTTTTCTAATCATCAATATATTATATGTTAATGATTGGAATGCGAAAAATCCGTTCGTTACGCATTACGGTCACACACGCGTTCTTTACGATTTTGTCGTAATTAACCGAAAACCGCGATCGTACGGCCAAACGAACCGACCTCTGGAATATTTTTGAGCATATTTCAAGTTCCCTATACTTTAAGGTCCTTATGGAGCTTTGAAATGAGGTTAACGAGTGTTAGAAGTGCCCGAATTGCGACGAAACGAGTGCAGGGACCATTTCTGCCAATTCTGAAAGTTGTGGCCAGCTAGGGGCCTTACGGACCGTAAGACCTAAACCCATAAGCCATGCCCAGCTCACAAGAAACTTGGCAGCAGCTTGTTAATTCGTTTGTTGACTCACCAATCGACCTTGCCACCCTTGTTTCTGCATTTGACACATATGGGACACTAATCTAACTTGTGGGTGAGTCGTGGGACACTTGTTAAGCACCTACTGTTTTGGTCAAAATTTACCGAAGCAATTTAGTGATCAAACTTAGTATGTGAGGTAGTGTGCTATTGGGATTTGCAAAAAATATGCTAAGTTGATTAATTATGAAAACAATTTCAGGATATAGTCTCAGGATAATGAACTATATCAAAATAACAAGTAAATGCGATAAAAGTAGAAATTGACACAGGATGTATGAGGAAAGCCCTTGATCAATCTAGATCTCCGGCATAAAACCTTGGGAGCTGACAATCGTCGGCTGCCTTGTTCTTCTTATTGCTTGAATATTCAGGATACAGTGCAGGATATAGCTCAGATCGCTACTAAGTGGTACAATGATTGTAAGTGACGAGTGTTAGTGTGTGATTGCTACACGAAAAGAGAGTATATGAGTATGAGAGCTCCAAAATTGTGTGTGTTCCTATGATCTGGCTATCCCTATTTATAGTAAACAATAATAACTAACTATCCTATTATTCCGGGATACTGGGAATATTCCCTTCTGAACGTTGGGGACTGTTTCAACTTGTTTTCCAGGTGCAAATTAACTATAAATCCGGGTCTTCAGCTCATATAACCGTTACAACATTAATATCATTGACCAGCATCCGATATTCTCGCAGAATATGCCTTTCTTCTATCCTGACCGTTACAAGACCCATTCTTCCGCCATCAACGCCCATTTTTCAACCACCTTGAGCGAATCTTCATGTAGACCAAGTCCTTTAACGTTGGTACCTTTCAACCAAAGAAAACCGTTAGTAGCAAGCAGGATACCCCCGCAGGATGTTACCAATATCCTGGTTCAGTATCCTGGTTGCGGCATTAAGTATATAATATGCCTTCGGGATATAGGCTCGAAATTCCACCCATTACAATTGTCCCCAAAAATATATCTGTTAGGATCCTGAATCCAAACGGGTATATTTTTCTTTGCGTTGTTCGATGCACTTAATGAGACGTAGATATTGATGTGACTTCGTTCAACTTCCAAGGTTATACTTTCTCATAAGTAGGTAGTCTTCTGGCATGTCTGGTAAGGATATCTGTTTTAAGTTTTCCTGCATATGTTTGGTTACTTCAGAATATATCATGTAATAAAATTAGAACTACTCCCTTTTACGTAGATTCCTAATCGGATTGTCACTCCCCGGTCAAAGATAATACTTAAATGCCCAAATTACCCTTAACAAATGCGTTAGTGGTAGTAAGGGATCGATCCACGAAGAGTATGTGGTTTACGTATGGACTAGTTTGATTATGAAGGTGTTACAATTTTATAAAGTTTGCTATTTTGATTGACTTAATTTGTTGGTTGTGGAATCTTCCCGTCGAAGATAAACTCTGGGCGACGGGGAAGATTCCACAAGCTGTCGGCGACGGACCAAAGTGCCGTCGGCGACGGTGCTTCTAAACCTCAACTTCTGATTCCTTTGTTTCTTGATTTCGGTTGATCCCGTTCGCGTTCTGGTGCTCCGTTAAGCTCCCGATTAGCTCCTTAAACTCCATAAGACCTGTAAAACACAAACCTTATCAAAAGTAGGCTATCCAGAATTAAAAGTCACGTAAAAACGTTAACTTAAACAATAACAAACACCGGTTTACACCCACGCATCACATCCCCACACTTGTCTTTTGCTTGCCCTCAAGCAAATCTGTTTTTCACTTTCACGTGGGTTAAATGAAAAATACACTCTCTTGAGTCGTAAGTTAAGGTCTCACATCATACCCAGTTCAAGAATTTTGCAATTTCAAGTTATTTAACACTCAATGGACTAATCATATGAAAATGGTTATTCAAGATTAACCCGCCCTTAAAACCCACAACACATGCATATCCCTCATAATGTTCACTCCACTCGTTTTACAATTTGGCTAATTTATATGATGTATTAGCGCTTTTGAAAGTGATCACTCAACCGAATAGAACATATACCCGCATATGCTTGCAACTCAATCATTCTCCACCACCGAACACGAATACTAAGCACAAGTCAAAAGGTCTTTAGAGGGTTGTAACGGGGCTAGGCTAAGGGTATGGAATAGGATATTTAAAGTGGCTAAGGTGATGAAAATTCGATTTTTATTACGATTACACTGAACCGACTAAATACAAGTCGATAACTAATAAGCTACAACGTTCGCCTTTTATTCACAACTACCGCACATCTTTTTGTGTTTTTCTTCAATCATTCTTTTCTATTTCTTTTCATAGTATTTTATGGTTGATTTTTTTTTCATACTATATAAACAACTAATATTATGATCGAATTTCTATCACACGGGTTAGAAAGGTTTAAGGCTAAAGGCTAATTTGGGTGATCAAACGAAAGGATTAGGCTCAACATTGGCTACTAGGGATATGTTTGGGTAAGGCTACATAAATGGTGTAAAACAAAAAAAGTTTACCTATTTCCTTAATCATTCTCATGCTTGCATTCGGTCTATGGTCTCAAACGTATCAAAAGATGCAAGTTCTACAATATATGACTAACGGATCACTCAAACAAAGAAACATGTATATGCATAATGTATACAAGTGGCTCAAAAACTCACATATTAAGGGTATGAAATGTGATACACACCATTACAGGTTTCTTAGGCGACTTATTCCCAAATAACCACCCATTAAATACTTTTCATGCCCTTAACTTGAACTCGACCATGACAAAAGACCAAATGGTTCGTGCCATCCCTCGCCAACTTAGTTACTTGTTCTTTTTAGATTGCTTCAAACAAAGACATTTTTGAAAATTTTTGAAATTTTCCCCCATCCCCACGCTTGAGGTTAACATTGTCCTCAATGTGTAGTGATTAAATGAACGGGTCAAGATCGAAAAACTTTTACTATCCCATCCCCACACTTGAGGTTAACATTGTCCTCAATGTGTAGAATTAGAGCTCTTTATAATGCACAAGGGATGTGACACGGCTAACTTCCCAAAAATTTCACCCCAGAAACTAAAATACAATTTACACTCCACTTATTATCTAACTAAAAATAAAATAAAAAGAAACATATGCACCTGATTTCCGAGCTCGTTCTTCATTTGCTCCACATCTTTCAACAAAGTGGTCGTCTCATGAACATAATGTACCTACAAATCTCAACCCTTGTGTAGAAGGATGTTTCTCACAACCATCAAAATTTGTTAGTAACCTAGTTCTACCACTTTTATGAAAATATCACCGATCCATACGTTAATTTACTTTGACTTATGTGGAAAATAATGTACAACAATAACAATCCTAACTCACTTTCGTAGGAATCACGGTTGCATTTAGCTTATGCAACAAGCCCTTTTAAACCTTCCGATAGCTCGGAAGGACGAGTAGGTCTCGTGAGGGTTATATAGGGAACACACCCACAAAGTTCATTTAACTAGGAAAGCAATAAAATCTAACTAGAACAAAAACTAAAACAAAAAGTACAACAACAACATAAAACATACCTCGCCTACCTTTGGTACTGGTCGTTCGGGTCTTTAGGCGGGTACGGGTTATATGGGAACCCGGTGAGAGAAGACAAAATATCCTTCCAATCATCGAGCGGTCTAGATTCCCCTTCAGCTGGTGGCGATGGCTGTATCAGGACGAAACTTGAGCCCGGCATTTCGGGCCAATGCGGAGATGGGTCGGAGGGTCCTCATAGTTGAACCATGGTGTATTTTGCTGAAACGGCAACCCGGCCAACATATTCTGATGATCCCTCTCCCGATCATGCAAGATCTTGGCGTTATTGATGGCGATTTGTTGATCTGTGGCGGTCGCCATCCAACGCCTATCCTCATAGGTCTCTCGCTCCCTACGGAGATGATCTTGTTCCTCCTCCCATGCTCTTCCTTGAGCATTTTCTTGAGCCCGCTGCTGTTCCAATTGTTCCATTCGGGATATCTGTTGAGCTTGGAACAATTGTTGCTCCTCCCAATATTGTTCCACTTTGGTCCTATGGGCGGCTTCCTCGTTCCAATGATTCTGATACTGTGTTTGGAAGCCTTGCTCCCATTGACGCTTATCCTCATGGTATCCACGGTTCTCCCCAATACCCGTGGATACGTTGTCGTACACCCCTTGTTGCCCCCGATTATAATTGGTGTAATCCGGCCTACGCCGGCAGATAATGATTTGAGCAACCTCGTTTGAAATTTCCCGATGCTGTCGGGCATATCTCTGTCTCGGTCCCCTCTGACTGGTCTGTTCTTCTTCCTCTTCCACATCATGCATTTCCTCTTCTTGTACAGCCCCTTGGGCTGCATTGGGATCCGTAAAAGTGAATTGGCGGCCCTGATCATCTTTAATCGTATATTGGTGACCATAAACCTCCACGCTAATCTTCCAATGCCGCCTGATTGAAGTAAAACAAACTTGATCAATCTGCTTGGTTACCCATAGCGAGTCGGCGGGCAAAGCATTTTGCTGTAGTTTTCACTTATCAACCTCACATACGGTATCATTTTTCTGGTGCATGATTCACGTGTGTCCCACGTGTTCATATCACAATTTGGCGCCATGACAACTTTGGCGCACCAACCAGCAATGAATGTAACACCCTACAATCGGGCACCTTTACTTTCCCGCGGTCTCCAAACCGCACTATGATGTTTTCAAGAGATATACCTTGGAGGATCCGCCCCTCCAGCGACAGATCGTTTCTTGACTCACCTAACCCACCGGATCCCGGTAACACAGTGACTAACATACCGGCAGGATCAGCAGTATTCACCTTGTTATCTAGAAATTGGTCGATGGTGTAGTAGTAATAAGCATCCGCACCCAATGAGTCAAAACGAGCAATACAATTCATGTGCTCGAATGACATGATCATCTGATTCTTCCCAATGTCACCAACCAATTGCCACGTGACTGGTGTCCATCCCTGTTCAAAAACCATAATGTTGACAGCCACTCACAAACTGCTGCCAAATAAACCCTCGGTGTGATGTCTTCACACCAATCCAAAACTCTCTCCCAGCCAAGCCTTTCAAACTTTTGGATGATTCCTATAGCCCTGAATTCCTCCATGTTAACAGATCGTTCCGGGACCAAAGTGGTGACGTTCCCGGAAACCATCTTACATCTCCACATTTTTGCCTCCAGTTTTTTATTGTTATACCTCGACAACGGCTTTTTCTTCTTGTCGTTCCACTGTGAAGCTGTGCGGCTGTTTCTTAATTCATCCCAATCCCAATCCTGACGTTCCAACTGACCATCATCCTCTTCAACATTACTTAATTGTTCCCATTTCTTTTGGACATATCCTGAGCCCGAACCGGCTTGTGAAGATGACCCTTCACCAGATGTCTTACTTCTTTTTCGGGAAAACATGGCTACAATCAAACACAAGAAACCAATTAGTATACCCAAAACTTCAAACACTCCAACTTTTGAACATAAACAATGATGTTGATTGAACCTTTGCTTTAGATACAAATTAGCTTGTTTAAACTTAAAAGTGGCAACTTTGTAATCTAAAACTTAATATTCATCATGTTTATTCCCAAATCCATGGAAGTTCAACAAAGTCAACACCATTCTCATGTTCAAGCATACTAACAACATGTGTAATCACATCACAAGAGTTGTCGTAAGTTCAAATCCCACCCAAATCATCTATTCTTGCCCAAATATTAGCTATAACATCTTAAATCGCAATAAACAACCTACTCTAAACCAAAAAGTTTAAAAATTTCGAAAGAAATTGACTAACCATATGATAATCACGCTCAAATCTGAGAAAAAAATCATACCTTTAGTGTTGTTTAGGCAAGAAGAACTAAAGAAAGAAAAAAATCTTGAAACTTGATGAACTTCTTCAAAAAACACGAAATTTCACGCCCAGAAATCTTGCAAACTAGCAAGAATTACTAAAAACAAAGTTGGCGGTTTTGTTCCTCTCGGAAAAATACACAAAATAGGCTCAAGAATCGCTAGATTTGGTGAAGATTTGAAGAAGTTATGAAGGGTTGAAGCTTTAGGGTTCTTGAGAAGAGAATGAGGAAGATGAAGAAATTTGGAGAGAGATAGCAGGGATTTTGTGGTGGTTTGAGATAAGGAATCAGATACGGGGTCACATGGGTCGAATTTGTGGTTAAAATGGCTCTCGGGTCGAGTTTGGTTGGTTAAAATTGGTTTCGGGTCAAACAGATGCGTCAAGAACAAATCAGCGTCGGCTGAGAAACCAAGCATCATCGCCGACGGTGCTTTGGTCCGTCGCCGACGCACCCCCAAAAGTGAGTTTTTTTTTTCAATTCTCATCCAACACACTAACCCGCTGTCTACGATAATTTTCACCTGACGGCCAACATTTGGCAACGCGTCGGCGACGGCCTGGTGTCTCGTCACTGATGGCACTCCTAAGTCCTTTTTTTGGGCAAAAACATGAACGTTTTACAAAAGAAGCCTAGCTTAATTTAATTCCTAAAATTATAAAAATTCTTTTTGTGTGACGTTTTCGATTTTAATGTTTACTAACAACCTATCGTTAACGATCCTACCACCCCCCAAAAAAGTCGTGTATTGTCCCCAATACACATAAAATAGTTCAAAAACATACCTCATGTCATCAAGACTCATTCATGGCTTCCGGAACTACACACATCTCAAGAGATTATTAGATCAAAACAATAAGTGTAACTAATCTAAAACAATGCATCCAAACAATTAAAAATAAATCCATAACTCAATAAAATGTGTTACCGTCCTTCTTTAGTCGACCTCATACACTGGGACGGTTGCCAGGAAGCTCACCACTTCCTTTCCGTGTTCCACACTTTCGTTACCATCAAGAAACAGATTGAGTCTATGACCGTTCACCGTTTGTCGTGACCCGTCTTCGGATCCTCGATCGTAACATCACCCAATTGTCAAACCCGGGTGATCACGTAGGGTCCTACCCATTTACTCCGGAGCTTCCCAGGGAAAAACTTAAGTTTCAAGTTGTACAACCATACCTTTTGTCCCACCTCGAACTCTTTCTTCCTCAGCTTGGCATCATGCGCTCTCTTCATTCCATCCTTATATTTGGACGCGCATTCATATGCCATTTCCCGTAACTCCTCCAACTTGCAAAGATTGAGCTTCCTTTCCTTACCTGCATCATCGTATTTAACATTAACTTCTTTAATAGCCCATAATGATCGATGCACCAATTCAACCGGTAAATGGCAGTTTTTACCATAAACTAGTCGGTAAGGTGTAGTGCCAATGGGTGTCTTATGTGCCGTCCGGTAGGCTCATAAAGCATCGTTCAGTTTGATTAACCAATCCTTACGGTCCGTCCGTACGGTCTTTTGCAAGATCCCTTTGATCTGCCTATTTGACACCTCTACTTGCCCGCTCGTTTGCGGGTGATAGGGGGTAGCAATTCTATGGTCAATACCATACCGTTTCAATACTTTTCCAAACCAAAAGTTATTAAAATGAGATCCACCATCACTTACACTTACGATGACACGAGAAATCCCAAACCTTGAAAATATATGGGATTGGACAAAACTACAAACAACGGTATTGTCGTTTGTCTTGGTGGCTATTGCTTCTACCCATTTTGACACATAGTCAACGGCCACCAAGATATAAAGATTACCATAAGAATTAGGAAACGGGCTCATAAAGTCAATGCCCCATAATCGAAAACATCAACGATGAGGATTGGCTGCATGGGTATCTCGTCTTTTTTTGAAATGCCCCTAGTTTCTAACACTCAGCACGATTCTTTGCAAACTCAAATGCATCCCTAAATATAGTTGGCCAATAAAGGCCACTATTCAACACTTTATGACCCGTCTTTTGGCCACTAAATTGGCCACCGCATGCAAATGAGTGAACGTGGCTTAACACGCTAGGAATATCTTCATCGGCTACACATTTCCGGATCCTCTGATCCGCATACTCTCTCCATAAATCCGGTTCCTCCAACCGGTAGTATTTGATTTGAGACAAAAAGTGTTGCCTCCTCCGTCGATCCCAATGTTCCGGTAAGTCACCTGTAACAAGATAGTTAACAATGTTAGCATACCATGGTAACTTAGATAAACTCAAAATATGTTCATCCGGGAACGACTCATTGATCTCTACAGATGTAGGATCCTCCTCAAAAATCACCTGGGACAAGTGGTCGGCCACCACATTCTCACTTCCCTTTTTATCCCGGATTTCCAAGTCAAATTCCTGCAACAATAATTCCCAACGAATTCGTCTAGGCTTAGCATCCTTCTTTTCCATAAGATACCTTACGGCACTATGGTCCGAGTAAATAATCACTTCACTACCCCAAATATAAGCTCTAAACTTATCCAATGCATACAGCACCGCAAGTTGCTCTTTTTCGGTTGTCGTGTAATTCAATTGTGCATCCGAAAGAGTCTTACTTGCGTAGTACACTACAACGGGTTTATTGTCAACCCTTTGACCCAACACGGCCCCAACCGCATAATCACTTGCGTCACACATAATTTCAAATGGGAGTGACCAATTTGGTGATTGTAAAATGGGGGCCTCAACTAACTTTTGCTTCAAAATGTTAAAGGCTTCTTTACATTTTTCATTAAACTCAAATGGGACGTCTTTTAATAAAAGATTACGTAAAGGTTTTGTAATGTCACTAAATCCCTTAATAAACCTCCTATAAAAACCCGCGTGTCCCAAAAATGACCTAATACATTTAACACTCGTGGGGTAGGGTAGAGTAGAAATAACCTTAACTTTCACCCGGTCTACCTCTATCCCACGACTTGACACCACATGTCCCATAACTATCCCCTCTTGAACCATGAAATGGCTCTTCTCCCAACTCAAAACCAAGTTAGTTTCAACACATCTTTTTAGCACTTTTTCAAGTTGGTCTAGACAAGTTTCAAAAGATGACCCAAAATGGAGAAATCATCCATGAAGATCTCCAAAGACTCCCCCACCATAACCGAAAAGATACTCATCATACACCTTTGAAGGGTGGCGGGGGCGTTACATAATCCAAACGGCATTCGCCTAAATGTGAATGTGCCGTATGAACACGTAAATGTGGTCTTTTGTTGATCCTTCGAATGAATAGCAATTTGATTATATCCGGAATATCCATCCAAGAAACACTAAAATTTTTGTCCGGCTAGTTTCTCCACAATTTGGTCAATGAATGGTAAGGGAAAATGATCTTTAGAAGTAGCGTTATTCAACTTCCTATAATCTATACATATGCGCCACCCGGTTACCGGCCGGGTTGCCACCTCCTCACCTGCGTCATTTTTGACGACTTGAATACCTGCCTTCTTTGGGACGGTTTGTGTGGGACTCACCCACTGGCTGTCAGAGACGGGGTAAATGATACCCGCATCAAGCCACTTCAACACCTCATTCTTGACAATTTCCCACATGTTTGGATTCAACCTTCTTTGTGCATCGCGAGTGGGTGTGATGGTGTCATCAGTGATGATCTTGTGCATCACTACCGAGGGATTAATGCCCATCAAATATGCAATAGTCCACCCAATAGCCGCCCTATTGGTGACCAAAATCCCCATCAACTTCTGCTCTTGTTCCTCGGTCAAATTCGAAGCAATTATGACCGGAAGTGTGTTGCCCTCTCCAAAATATGCGTATTTTAGGTGTTTGGGCCACACCTTCAACTCGACTTCTGGAGTTTCTACTAATGACGACTTCAACTTTGTATTAATAGTCTCCAGCAAGCTCTCCACTTGGTGCGTCCATGTCGGTTTTCCCTCCTTAACTGCAAGCACCTCCAAACTCTTCACATCCACGTCTATGCTCCTGTTTGTCTCCACATGTGCCCTGTCAAACATAGAATATTCCTCCATTGTGTTTTCCTCATCCACAACAGTGTCGCAGAGAGGTATACTCTGGTCAATAACATCTGCCATATAGTATTCGTCATCAACTGAAGGACTCATTAGTCCGGAAAAAAATGCAACCTCAACCTACGATTTCCAAACGTAATATCAACCGTCCCCTTTTTACAATCAATTTGAGCATTCGCGGTTGCATGGAACGATCGACCCAATATCACCTTAGGTTGTTTGGTTGGGTCCATGGCCACATAATCAAGTACCAAAAAGTCCACCGGATAATAAAAGTCCTTGACTTTCACTATCACATCGGAGACAATCCCGCGGGGTAATTTAGGAGTCAAGTCGGCCAACACCACGGTGGTATTTGCCGCTTGAAGGGGGCCAAAGTCATATTGGTCATATAAACTACCCGGTAGGATGTTCACACTAGCACCAAGATCAAGGAGCGCCCGGTTGATTTTAAAATCGCCCACTTGAACCGAGATAATGGGTGTGCCCGGATCTTGAAGCTTGGGTGGAAGTGCACCCGAAAGGATTAAACTCACATTTTCTATCAAATCTAATTTCTTTGGAAATTTATGACTCCGTTTTTGGGTACATAATTCTTTTAGGAACTTAGCATAAGACGGAACTTGTTTGATTGCATCCAAAAGAGGTAAATTGATTTTTACTTGTTTGAAAACTTCTAACAACTCTTCTTGTTATGGACCTCTTTTGTTTACAATCTTTTTAATAGGTCCCTTCAATGCTTAGGGATAAGGGGCGGTATTACCCTCCACACCCTTTACCTTAGCAAGAGGGACGGATGTGGTCACAACGGGTGTTTTGACATCATTTTTAACAACTTTCTCTTTTTGACCCGTTTGACAATCATAACTCTCTTCATCACTCACCTCTTCCACCACCCCTTCAACAAACTGAGATGATGGAATTTCGACACCATTATCAACGACTCGACCACTACGTAAAGAAATTTTATTGATTGGTACCTCACGTGTGTTCTTTCCGGTAGAGCCTTGATGTTTTGGGTTTACCGTGGTATCACTTGGAAGCCTTCCTCCGCTACCTCTCATTTGAGCCATCTCCTCAGCTAGTTGGCCCACTTGCTTTGCTAATGCTTCATGTGATTTATCTCGAATCTCATTCTCCTTCTTAGACTCTTGCATCATCGAAAGCATCGCATCCATTTTAGCATTCAAGTCACTACCACCCCCACTTTGATTTCCCGTACCACTTCCACCGCTACCTTGGTTGTTGTAATTCCTTTGGTACCCACCTTGATAGTTACTATTTTCACGACCTTGGTACCCTTGGTTACCCCCTTGACGGTTTTGGAAGGAAGATCCGCCTTGGTTACCCACATGAAAATTCAGATTCATTTGGTTTTCGGCGTTCCCGTAATGAAAATTCGGGTGATTTCTCAAACTGGGATGGTAAGTGTTTGAATTCGTATCGTTATTCTTGTGGTCGCCATACACTTGATTCACTTCTTCAACCTCTTCGGCTTTCCCCATTTGACATTCACTGGTTCGATGCTCAAGTCCCCCACATCCGTCACAACCTGCGAATTGCACCGCATTCACATCCTTTTTCTTCATGCGTGCCAATTCCCGGTCTAAAGTAACGATTCGATCTTTAGAACTAGAGTCAAGATCGGGAAGTGACCAAGAGATAGGGTGTTTCTTAGCTCGGTCGGCCGACTCTTTGGCCTTTGATCTTTTCGCCATCCTCTCGAGGAATTCCCAATCTTCATCCTCATGATTGCTTAGTTCCGTCCCGTTGCTAGTGGACTCGAGATGGTTCCATGTCTCACCATCTAAACCCCGTACAAAGCATTTCACCAATTCCCACTTTTCGATTTGATGATGTGGACACTTTCGAATTAGTTCTTTGTACCTCATGAATGCTTCGTGTAGCGGTTCACTCTAAAGTTGTTTGAAGGACCGGATTTCATCCCGAGCATCATCAGTTTTGGACATCAAATACTATTCATCCAAAAATGCTTGTTGCATCTCAACCCATGTACGAATGCTGTTGGTGGGCAAAGTCAAGAACCATTGCTTTGCCTTGTCTTTCAAAGAAAACTGAAATAATCGAAGGCAAATCTCATCTTGGGAAAAATTTCCTCCCCCAATGGTACTACAAATCGCCGAAAATTATTGTAAGTGTGTGTACGACTCATCATTTGATCGCCCGTTGAAAGGCGGAAGAATTTTGATGTAATTGGGTTTGCATTCGAATACCAATCTTCCTCGAGGTGGTACGATCAGAGAATCATTCTCCGATATCATTGGTCGAAACTGACCATCAACCCCTTGTGGTGGACGTTGGTTGTTGCGGTTGTCATTTCTTACCGGACCATTCACCTCTTGGTTACTCGGTGGTCCATGATTTACTAGTCGATGTTGTGGTTGATTAGCCATAACCACAAATGCGGGAATCCGAACATTGTTATTGTTTCGATTGTTGTTCGGATTCCTTTGGTTGTTGTTTCGGGGTTGGCGATTGTTTTGATAATCGACGTCTTGGTTGTACCCACCATCATACTCGTTCCCATAACCGTACTCGTCATCCCACTCTTCATTCCCATAGTTGATGTTTGCGTTTTGATACCCCTCTTCACAATCGAAACCCCTACCATCGTAGAAGTTCCCATCATTATCATTCTCCCCAAAGCCATCATCCCTCTCATCTTCCGAATGCCATGTGTTAACGCTAACCCGATTCGGTGACCGGTAACTTGGAACACTGAATCTGGCATCATCTGGAATGTTATTCCTTATCTCGTCGTAATTTGGCTCATACTGATTCGCATCAATTGGGTCTACCCGTTCGAATTCGGGTTGATTGAAATTTTGCTCGGACCCAAGTTTTGGTTGCGATTCCGGTTGTTAAGGTTAGGTAGAGGGTTTTGGTTTTGAGGTTCGTTTTTTCGAAGTGGGTTGGCCGGCGGGCGGTTGTTGTTACCCCCTGATCGATTGTTACGTTTTTGAAGGTTTGGGTTTTGTGGATCCATTGGAGCGGCTCCAACAGACGGTGTGGAAGGTGAGTTTTGGGTATTCTGGTTAGTGGCAAGTATTGCCTCTAACCGGCTTGCTAAGTTTCTCCTTGCCACTCGCTTGATTTTCGGTCCGTAAACTAATGGTGACGTTCGCCCAGAATTTCGTGTATGCATGCACTACCTGTAACCTGCACAAGTAACACACCCCGCGTAACACAAAAGCAAATAAACTGAAAGAAGCAAGCAATTAAACAGATAATCATAAATTTTCAGACACAATCCAAACGCAAAGCGCACTAACTCCCCGGCAATGGCGCCAAAATTCGTATGGACTAGGTTGATTATGAAGGTGTCACAATTTTATGAAGTTTGCTATTTTGATTGACTTAATTTGTTGGTTGAGAAAGGTGTCGGAGTCACCGACAATGCTATATGCAATGAATAGATTAAGTACTACGATTGTTCAAACAAAAGTAAACGCAATTGTTGATGATTTAAACAATAATGAGGAAAAAGGGTTCACACCCGGTTTCAGTAATTGCAATCCTAGGGTTCTTACAAGTTTTAGAATTGACCTAATTGGATAAACGATTAACGGATTTAGTGTACCGTGACTTAGGTTTCAATAATTATCAACATTCATGAGAGCAGACAAGAATACACTTTATAATCAACACAAGTAAATCCTAATCAAGATAACGCATAAGTGCACAAATTCATTTCACAAAGTCATAACTTTATCATCTTTTGACGGTTTGCAAATTCAATTCAAATACAAGACAATTATCAAAGATGTTCTAATCAAACCACAATTTGTCACACAAGTCAAAACTAGCACAAATGAAACCCTAGAATTAACAACTACATACACCAGGGTGAAACCTCCGGGAATTAGCCGCTCATGGTGAACGGAACACGACCAACGGATGATGAAAGCTCGAACTTTGACATCTTGAAGCCTTGAAGGTGATGAAGATGATGATTAGGGTTGAGGTGGATGATGTGTATGGATGAATGGTGGAAGGGATGATGATAGGCTAGGGTTAGGATGATGGATTCAGATGATGATGATCGATTCGATGGATTGGTGATGATAAGTGATGAAGGTTGGATGATTCTTGGCTCCAAGAAGGTGTTTCAAACTCTCAAAACTCGTAACTCCCAAGAATAGGTCAAAAATCAAGTTTTAACCTGTCCCCAAATCAAACAAACAAAAAATCGCGATGCAAGAAACTGCGACCCGTCACCGACGGCCAGTAGTGGTGTCGGCGACGGCATGCCGAAACCCAGAAATCCTCCGACGCTTAATCCTGCTGTCTACAATGAAACCTGGGTGACGGGGAAGATTCCACAAGCCATCGGCGATGGTGCTTCTAAACCTCAACTTCTGATTTCTTTGTTTCTTGATTTCAGTTGATCCCGTTCGCGTTCTGGTGCTCCGTTAAGCTCCCGATTAGCTCCTTAAACTCCATAAGACCTGTAAAACACAAACCTTATCAAAAGTAGGCTATCCAGAATTAAAAGTCACCTAAAAACGTTAACTTAAACACTAACAAACACCGGTTTACACCCACGCATCAATTCCACCAAGGACCCTGCTACTTTCGATCTAGAGGAGATTGACAGCTTTTCTAAACCTTCTTCTGCTGCTCCTAAGCCTTCCCCTCTGACCAGGTCCCGACATCAGGATCTAAGAAGAGGAAGGGTGCTGATCTCCCGGCTACTGCTACCACAACCTTCTCCTATGAAAATCTTGGCTTCATGGAGTCCATTGATTCCATGAACACATCCCTGTCTTCTGTTTTATAAGGTTTGAATCGCTCGGTGTCTCTTTACGAGGAGGCTTGTGGAACAGCGAAGCTCCTAGAGGCAAAGCTGAAGGATTTGGGAGGCAACCCTGTGGAGCATCCTGCTATAGTTGAACCCGGCAAGTCCTCCAAGGTATCCGAGACAATGGTGGATGCAGGTGGCAAGGCTGATGAGGAAGGTGGAGCCTGCGCTGGTGGTGGTGTTGGTGTGATGTTTGTTGAACAATTTACTTTCCCTGCACTTGAACAATTTATATTTCCTGCACGTAGATACATTATGATGGCCAAAGGTGGAGGGATCCTGGGTCTCAGGACGAAGCCTTCAGTCATCAATGTTAATATGCTCTTGAACATTTTACATTCTTGGTGGATGGGTCTCGATTTGAGACAAAGCCAAGAATGTAACATTTTGAACCATTCATATTAGACTTAATCTTTTGACCTTATCTCTATGTTACATGTTGTGTGAAAATCCTATTTGAGTATCCTGATCAGGATACTAGTATAACGTTGACTATTTTACCAGTCTTGTTTCAAAGAGTTTAATAAAATTTTATCAAATACAACTCTTTCATAAAAACCCATTTTAGATAAGGCCTTTAAACTTATGAGAAATAGGAATACATACCAGAAATACTTAGGTGAGAACTTCATATTCAATCTTAGGATCGTTCATCATGTCCCCAGTATGAAATGCTTTCAACATTCACTGTATTTAGCTCTAGCATAGATGTCCCCTGTCTGTGCAGGATGAATATATTGCATCAGTATATCATCCTTTAAGTAATTTTCCAGTTGACCTTTGAACTTAGCAATCTTCTTTCAAACCTAGTTGCACATGTTCATATTTAAGAGTATTCATGGGATTCTCCGGAAACTTTGCATTTTACTGGGGTTAAACCCATTTTCCACGCATATAAGCAGGAGTATAAGAACCTCAAGACTTGAAAAGGTGAAAACCTTTAAGTCTTTGAGTTTTACTGGGGATATTACACATGTTTCGTGCGCTACAGGCGGGAGTGTATAAACTCCAAGACTTTGAAAGGTGAAAACCTTTAAACCTTAGAGAGTATGAAAATACCCTTTCACGAGAGAGGGTGATCAATCCTCATATACATTAGGTATCCAGGATATAACCAACAATAACGAAATTGTCAGCCACTGTTACATGAACTGGTCCCGCCATCTTGAACTATTCCTGGATACTTGCGCTCCAGGCGGGGTGTTTAAACCCAATTCGGATGAAAGATGAATACCTTTAAACCTGTGAAGGGATCTGAATCCCTTAAACGTGAGAGAGGGGGCCAATCCTCCAATATTTCAATCCATCTTGAGCAAGTATCTTGAAGCATATCCTACAAAGCACCTTTAAACTAAGGTGGGTGTTAGCTTGGCTAACTCCTCTCCGATGCTTAAGTCAGTATTTGGTTTCAAAGAATAATAACTTAAATTAAAAATATATATTCAAAAGATATAGAACTCATACCATCCTGAGTTAGAAATCAAATTCTAAACTCACTTGAAATAAACCTTAAGATGTATAGCATTCCAGGATCTTGGTATCATATCTCCCTCCATTGTCTTGAACCGGTATGCCCCCTTTCCTGATTCTGACTCAATCTTGTACGGCCCTTCACATTTTGGAGCTAACTTCCCATCATCGGGATTAGTTGTATTCTGAAACGCTTTTCTCAATACCCAGTCTCCAACTTGGAACTTCTGGTTCTTAAATTTTTGTTGTATGAATTAGCTATCCTTTGTTAATATGATGCCATCCTTAGCTTTGCTGCATCCCTTGTTTCATCAACGGTGTCTAACTCCTGATATAAGACTTCAGGATTCGCTTCAAGATCCCGTAGGCTTGACCTAGCTGTGGGTATCACCATCTCTGTTGGAATCATTGCTTCTGCCCCAACATTAAAGAAAATGGGGTTTGCCCAGTAGCATTCTTCACAGTTGTTCTATCAGCCCATAGGACAAATGGTAATTCCTCTGCCCATTTTTCTTTTTTAGCACCTAATCTCTTGACAATTATCTTGTTTGAGGATTCTGCCTGTCCGTTAGCTTGAGGATGCACCGGTGTTGACGTGATCATCTTAATTCCCCAACTTTTGCAAAAATCAGTAGTCCTCTTGTTGATGAATTGGGAACCATTATCACAAAATATCTCAGCTGGTATCCCGAATCTTGTCAGAAGATTCCTCTTGATGAAAGATACTACTTCTTGATCTCTAACTTGAACAAATGCTTCTGCTTCAACCCACTTGGAGAAATAATCCGTCATTGCAAACATAAAACCTTTCCTCCAGGGGCCTTAGGAAGTTTCACCACTATATCCATACCCCACGTCATATATGGCCAAGGCGATTGTTAGGGCATGGATTTTATGCCAAGGATCATCCATCCTGAGACTGAACCTGGTTCACGGATCCTTAACGGAAATCGCAGGGAGTCTAAGGATCAAGGATCCTTACCTATATCTATGTTAGCTGATAATTGTTCCATTGTGTTAGTTTACATATGCAGGTAATCGTGGACTAAGTCATTGAGGGAATGTCAGAGGAATATGCCATTTCTAGCACGTGCAAGTGACGCCATGACCGTTATATGTGAACGTGGGGAGCTTGCATGGATTTCTGACAGTTAGTTAATGAGATTAGCTAGATATTTAGTGGGATATTGAGCTTGATAGGCACACAATCTGAACGAACACACATTCGCATACATACTGTTGCTACTCTCTCGAACACTCGTTAGATTCTTATTGTAACAAGCTCAATATTTCCAAATTTGTAATCTTTCTTGTTCAATATAGTTGGTGATCGGTAGTTTCCATCACCCGAGGTTTTTTATGCCGGAGATAACTCTTGATCAAGAGCTTTTTCCTCGTAAAAATCATTGTGTTCATCATCATTTACTTTTGATATTTGTTCATACATTTGTTTGTTTAACCAAGCACTAAACCTCACATTCAAAGTTTTGTTACATTATCCTTGTTGTGATTTTTGACCAAAACAGTTTGGTGCCCACCGTGGGGCAATCGGTGCTTCAATTTTAAAAATTCTGTTTGTTTCATTCATTTCTATTCATCTCCATTAGCTACATGGCTTCTCATGGAAAATCTGCTTCAAGTGCCATGCCGGCGGTCACCTCATCTCAGACTTGTGCATCATTACCTCCCATTCCCACTGCACCGGCGAGGAGTGCTGATAATGCTTAGAAGAAGCCAACACCAGTTTTCTCAAAGGCTTCTACTGTTTCATCCTCTACACCTACTAACAATGATCTGTCTACTTTGATTTTGCAGATGAAAGGATACATGGAACAACAAGACAAAACTAACCAGAGGATCCTCAGGGAGATTGATGAAATCAATAAGCAGAAGAGATCAGTGGAGGATTACTCTCCGCTGATGCCCAAATCATTGGATTTCACTTCTCCGGCGTCAACAATCCAGCATTCAAGGGGATCTGGTGTTCAAATCCAAGGATCCTCCAATTACCAGCAGGGATCAATGGCGATGACACAGGCTCAAGAATCCTCAGGATTACAGCATGGATCATTAGCAATGACGCAGCCACAAGCATCTCATTACCAACGTTATGGATCCTCAAATCAACATCAATGAGGCTATCTCAGCTCAGGCGGATATTTGGAGTCAGTTGCACCAAAGGAATCCTATTTCCAGCCTCAAGGATCCTTTTCTAAGGATCAAGGATCCTGCGCTTGGGATAAGGTTCAAGGATCCATGCAGTATCCTTCAAGGCCCTCAGCACCGTATCCTGGACCCAATGTCTTTCAGGATTAAGGATCCTCAGGAAGTCAGATATTCAAGGATTCTCAAGTTCACAAAGGGGACTTCATCCCTATGCAGACTATTGCTTCATCTGGTCCAACTGTTGCACCTGAAGTGTCTACTTTTGGATATACTTCTGCGATACCGGTTCCAAACCAATCAGGAGGTAACCATGTCAATACATCTTTTGGTACTAATTATGGTTCCATGCAAGATACAGGTATCAATCAGGCTATGGCACGGGAACTTCAGAAGCTTAAGAATATGATATCCAGCGTCCCATGAGTGGTTAAGCCCATTCCTGAGATCCCAGATGGAAGTCACAGGGTGTCTCGTTTTGCACCTGCTATATGCAATGTTGAGATACCAAAACTCTTTCAAACCCCCAACATGAAGTTGTACGATGGTACGACTGATCCAGAGGAGCATGTGGCACAGTACTGGGAAAGAATGGAGATCAACCCCATTCCAGAAAGGTTAAAAGAAGCCTGTCTTTGTAAGGGCTTCGGATCCACACTCACTGGATCGGCACTGAAATGGCTGCTAAGTCTTCCTCCTTACTCAATTACTTCATTTTCTCATTTAGTTAATTTGTTCAATAATCAGTTTTCATGTAGTAGAACCTTTGAACGATTAACTAGTGATTTATATGGGTAACACAGGGTCGTGATGAATCCTTGAGGGATTATATCACTAGGTTTAGTAAAGAATCCTTAGATATCCTTAATCTGCATATTGCCACTGCTGTGGAAGCATTTAAAATGGGATTACTTAGAGATTCAAAATTCTATGATGATCTTGTTATAGGATGACAAGAGGAGGAAGATGATGAGGATTATCCTCCGATTTCTGAATATTGTTTTTCTGCTGATAATAATGAACTAATACTTGCTATGCAGAATTTAGGTGACAAGGCTAGATGGCCAAGAAAAACTGATAAACCTGGAGCCACTAAGGATAAATCCAAATGGTGTGCTTATCATGAGGATTTTGGCCACCTTACTGACGAGTGTATAGCATTAAGGAAGGAAATTGGCTATCTTCTTAGCAAAGGGTATTTGAAGGAGCTGCTAGGAAGGAAACAATCAAGGACTCAGGATACTGAGGAAGTTCCTGAGAGAGCTCCTCCATCGCCAGCAGATGCTCAGATCATTAACTTTATTTCCGGTGGTTCTGATATCTGTGGAACTTCGTTTTCAGCGGCTAAAAGGAATGCTAAGGAGACGAAGATAGAGAATGGGGAGAGACCAGTTCGAACATCTACCCTCACACAGCAAAAAGTGATATCCTTTGATGAGGAGGATCGCGTAGACATTCAGGATCCTCATCATGATGGTCTTGTCATTACTTTATTTATTTCTAACCATTTTGTTCGCAGGATTCTTATTGATGGAGGGAGTTCAGTGAATATAATCCAGTTGGATGTCCTCAAAAAGATGAACATTCCTTAATCTAAAATCATACCAAGATCATTGGTGCTCGTGGGATTCAGTGGGGAAACCAAGAATACATTGGGGGACATCAAACTTCCAATTTACATAGAGGGGGTGAATTCTATCCAAAAATTTTGTGTAATAGATAGCTTATCTTGCTGTAATGTTATCCTTGGCATGCCATGAATACATGACATGAAGGTGGTCCCATCAACATACCACCAATGTGTCAAGCTTCCAAGTCCATGGGGAATTATCAAGATAGAAAGTGATTAGCAGGAGGTAAAGAATTGCTACACTTCCTCGATGAAACCTGCTTCCAAGTCTAGGGAAGCATAGCAATTAAAGCATCCTCCAAAAGAGGAATTGAAGCAAGTCCATAACAAATCAAGGCTTTGGTGAATATCAAGTCTCCTGCCAATGCTAAGGATGTGCAAAGATTGAGAGGAAGGATTGCCGCCTTGAATAGATTCATCTCAAAATCCTCAGAAAGATGCAAGGATTTCTATGACATTTTGAGGAAGAATAAGAAATTCGAGTGAACTGAAACGCATGAAGCTACTCTACAGGCTCTCAAGGATTACCTATCCTCAGCACCGGCTTTGATGGAACCAGAAAATGGAGAACCATTGTCTTTATGCCTAGTTGTTTCAGGTAAATCGGTAAGTGCGGTCCTGGTTAAGGATCACGAAGGCCAACAACATCAGGTATACTATGTAAGTAAAAGTCTACTTGATGCTGAGGCCGGGTATTCTCATTTAGAGAAACTAATTCTTGCTCTAATCATGGCTTCTACTAAATTAAGACATTATTTTGAAACTCATACTATTGTTGTTAAAACTAACTTTCCTATTAAGAATGTTCTCAGAAAACCAGAGATGTCGGGAAGAATGGCAAAATGGGCTGTTAAACTTAGTGTATATGACATTAAGTATGAGCCTAGAACTACTATTAAATCCCAAGCTTTGGCATACTTTGTGGCTGATTTCAGTAGTGATCTACAAAAAGAAGCTGAATTAGAAGTGCAACAACTTGAAAAGACCAAGGATCCTTGGACACTCTTCACAGATGGAGCTTCAAATGTCAAAGGAACTGGACTAGGCCTACTACTAAAATCGCCACAGGGGGGCATTATACCCCAGTCTATAGCGTGTAAGTTTCATACAACTAATAATGAGGCTGAATATGAAGCCTTGATAGCGGGTCTGCAATTAGCTAAGCAGATGAGGATCAGGTATCTTCAAGTGTTTGTGGATTCTCTATTAATTACTAATCACTATAATGGCTCTTATGCTGTTAAAGGTGAGAAACTAATCAAATATTTGGAGATAGTCAAAAAATTGGCAGATTCTTTTGCTTTTTTCAGCCTTACACAGGTACCTAGAGAAGAAAATGCAGAAGCAGATGCCTTGGCCAATCTAGGATCCTCACTGAAGATGCCCGAGGATGTAAAGATACCTATTATCCATGTTCTAACTCCTGCAATTGAGGAAAATGAAACAATGGAGATAGTGGGTGGTACAGCGATTCTACCCAATGATAATCCGGAGTCGAATTCAGGATCCTGGATCCTTCTAATCTTAAAATACATTCAGAATGGAGAAATTCCTATTGGAGAGAATCCTAGAACCTTCAGGATTAAGGTAGCACGATTTACTATAATTAATGACATGCTGTATAATCTCTTGCAAGACCCTATCTACGATGCATTGAAGATCCTGAAATCCAAGAAGTCTTAAAAGATTTTCATGAGGGAGATTGCGGAAATCACACTGGGGGCAGAGCGCTATTCTCCAGGATCTTCAGGACATGATTTTATTGGCCTAGAATGAAGAAGGATGTTGTGGAGTATGCAAGGAAATGTGATGCCTGCCAAAGACACAGCAACATTCTTCATCAACCAGCAGAACCTCTGCATCCTATATCCTCTTCTTGGCCATTTATGAAATGGGGAATGGATATAGTTGGTAAGCTTACTAAGGCACCAGGGGGAAAAGTATTCATGTTGGCTATGACTGACTATTTCTCCAAATGGATAGAAGCTGAAGCCTTTGCTCAAGTTGGAGAAAAGAAAGTTATATCCTTTATCAAAAGAAATATTATTACTAGGTTTGGTATTCCTTCAGAGATAGATTGTGACAATGGATCCCAGTTTATAAAGAATCGAACTACTAACTTTTGTGACAGCTGGGGGATTAGGATGATTACATCAACACCAGTCCACCCACAAGCTAATGGCCAGGCGGAATCATCCAACAAGATCATCATCAACAATTTGAAGAAAAAGCTTGGATCAAAGAAAGGAAAGTGGGCTGAAGAACTACCATATGTCTTATGGCAGGTAGAACAACTCCCAAGAATGCTACAGGTCAAACTCCTTTTTCCTTAGTCTTTGGAGCTGAGGCAGTGATCCCTACAGAAATGGTAGTCCCTACAGCCAGAACAAGCATCCGTGATCCTGAAGTAAATGCTGAGACTCTGGCTAAAGACCTAGATACCGTGGAAGAATTAAGAAACTTGGCAAGGATAAGGCTGGCTAGTTATCAACAAAGGATGGCTGGTCCTTATAATAAGAATATCAGAATAAGAAGATTTCAAGTTGGTGACATGGTGCTGAGGAAAACATTTTAGAATACTGATGGCAAATTGGCACCAAAATGGGAAGGCCCCTATCTAATTGAAGCCGAGGAAGGAAAGGGGGCATATCGATACTGACTATGGATGGTAACCTTCTTCCAAGAGCTTGGAATGCTATCCACCTAAAAAGGTATTTTATGTAAATGATCAGGGATCCTAAGTATCCTAATGATTAATTCAGATTGAAGGATCCTCAAAGGACATGAGATTCTTGATTCGGTAACGTTTTACTAATGCTTTCATTCTTATTGTACTTCTTATTATTTATTCTAAAGTAAGGATGTTGAATTTTCAACATTCAACCTTATCAAGTTTTAAGTTTTGCAGAAGTTATTACAAAGGATCAAGAGGTTGGCCACCTCTCCAAGACTTTGGGCATGTCCCCAGTTTAAGGTATCCAATACCTTCTAAGGTTTATAGGTTTTCACCTTTCACACGAATTGGGTTTCAACACCCCGCCAGCAGCGCACGTTATCCAAGTATAGTTCGAGGCAATGGGACCAGTACCCGCTTTAGGGGCTAACAATTTCATTGCTGTTGGCTATATGTAGGATCCTAAGTATAATGGTAGACGTACCATACATCCGTTCCTAAGGTTTCTAACGTTTTCACGTTAGCTAAGGTTTCGACATTTTCATGTCGCTCACGATTGGATAGATGTCAATTTGGGCCATACTCTAGTTTACACCAGTTATTTGGGCTTGTCCCCAGTTATTTGGGCTTGTCCCCGGTTATTTAGGCTTGTCCCCAGCTATTTGGGCTTGTCCCCAGTTGCCGATGAGTCATTCAATTGATGTTTGGCTTAGTCCCAAGTTGTATGTTATAACAGGTCCCTGAAGCTTAATAAATAAGGATCTTGGATCTTGCAGTTCTATTGATTTCTATTCCGTATTGTTTCAATTGTAAGCTTTAAGGATAAAGAATCCTAACTTGGATTCACTGGTATGATATTTCTTTTGCATTTGCTTTATTTCTGGCTTATTTATGTTACCCTAATCCTTTGACAACAGGATATGTGATCCTTGATCATATGATGTCTATCTTTAAAGAATATATTTTGACAAATTCTTATAGATTTCTTAGCTAAATATTATGGAATTATTGACGTATACAATTATAAATATATTCAAACTGAAGAGAAGTAACAACAAAGATGGTCAAAAGCTTAAAGTTTTATTTATTTATAAAAACCCTTTTTTAAAGGTTGTCAAAATTGCTAACCCAAGCTTCTACCAGCAAAGCGTGGCCCGTCCACTTAGGTTGGCAAAGGGTGTCCATACTAACGAGTCAATAAGTGCAGGAAAGTAAAGGCGGGGGGCATCAAGGGCTTCATCCTCCACAAACAGAAGGACCCATCCACCTTTGCAACCCCCTATTGTTCAAAAAGGATCAGTGATCCTTAACCCTAAAAACTATTGTTCAAATACACACCAGAATTGTTCACCATAAAAACACCAACAGCCAAAAAACATAAAAAAATGGGCTCCGGCCACATCTCGAAATTTCCATCATTGCCCATTGATGCAGCCTACTCCTTCGCTGCTTCATCACCTGCACTGCTACCACTAGCCGCTGCCTCCTCAGGATCCCTAGTGCCACTTGGGATAGCCTCCAGCGTGACTGCCTCCTCCAGCTCATCCTCATCCCCAAGCTCCTTCAGCCTTTGCCTCCAACTAGCAGTGTCCCATTCAGCCCTGTCGAAGGAAGGATCCGTAGCCTCCTTTGCCATCTTGAGTTTGGCCTTTAGAATCACGATGGCAGCGGATAGTTTGGCCTCTTCTATGACTTCCAACCGATCCTTGTTGGCCTGGATTTCATCCACCAGGATCTGCTTCTCCAAGCGACCATTCTCCTTCTCCAGCTGGGCGATTTTCTTCTCCATGGCAGCACCGATGGCACGTAGATTGGCCACCGTTTCCTCAGCCTCAGCAAGACGCTTGCTCTGGATGGTCTGGATCTCAACAAGTTTCTATTGAGAGCAAATTGTTAGAATTTATGACGATCAAGTATCTTTAAAAGTAGGATCCATGATCCTTACCTCGGAGATGAAGTCATGGATCTGTTATTCAATCCCGGGGACGTCACTGGATGGCGCATCTGGCTTCTTCCTCTTGGCTCCAGATTTAGCTTTGCTGGTGGTGCTCCTGGTCCCGACTTGGCTTGGGCCCGTGGCCAGCTCCTTCTTGATGGATCGGGAGGACATGATACCTTCGACATCTCCCATGCCGAACCTGGTGGCTGATTTTGATGAGGATTTAGCAGCACCTACAGACACAAAACTCATATAAGTATTCATTTTTTATTTCATACCAAATAACTAAATACATATATACATGCACACTTACTTGACATTGTGTAGGAGGCTGATGTTGTTTCTTCTAAATCCTTGATCTTGGGATGGAATGTTCTGACAGCTGAATCTAGAGCCCAAAACGCAGCAACTCTCTCAGCGGTGGTAGCAAAGTCTTTCGAAATTGGTCACTGCACAAAAAATGAAGGATCAGATATCCTTAGATTTAAATATCAGATTTTCTATGAAGCAACTTTATAAATCCTACATCCTACCCTCTACGTTCCACTTCTTGGGAAGATGATCCCCGTTGGGAATGGAATCCCTCCTGATGAATAAGAATTGACTTCTCCAGAGGGAATCATTTTTGGTAATTTGGAGTATAGGGTGGGGTTGTTGAGGCTTGGCTTTGAAGAGGAATCAATGAGACCCGTGGCTATCCCAATTATACATGTGGTTGAGTTCAGCAAGACGAAGTGCTATACCCTCTCTAGCAATGATCTGCTCAAGGGTATAAAGAACCCTCCAGAGCATAGGAATGCCCTGGATGTAGCATAGGCTGGTAAAGGTGAAAAAGCTCTGGGTGAAAGCTGGAAAAGGGTAAGTAAAACCTATTTGAAAAGGGGTAGCAGGAAAACACACCCATGTGGATGATATGCAGTCACTCTTCTTGAAGAATCGAAGGGCCTAAAAATAGTACCCTCCTAAAAACAGGGGTGCATTTGCTCATCTCAGGATCAGTGAACCGGTAAAGTTCTTGCAAAGGTTCTTTCAAAAGGTCTTGGCTTTTGGGAGGACTGTTTCTCCCTTGATCCTTGTGTGGTAAGGAACGGATCATGGTTTTGGTCATGATGCTCGAGGAAGAAGAAGGAAAGAAAGAATTGCAGAGAATAAAAGATGAGAGAGAGTGAGTACCTGTTTGATCTTTGGTGTGAGGATTTAAGCAAAGGATATCGATATTAAATAGGAGATATCATCTATATCCCTACCCTATTTTATAATCATGTTTGTTGCAGGGGGAGTCTTATCGATGATGTCATCTTTGTAACGGCTAGTCCTAGGGTAACGGCTAGTTTGTTGGTAACGAGCCGTCCAGAATAAACGAGAAAATATGACTCACTTAGTTACAATTAATTCCTCATATTTTGGGGGCAATTGTTAGGGCATGGATTTTATGCCAAGGATCATCCATCCTGAGACTGAACCTGGATCACGGATCCTTAACGGTAATCGCAGGGAGTCTAAGGATCAAGGATCCTTACCTATATCTATGTTAGTTGATAATTGTTCCTTTGTGTTAGTTTACGTATGCAGGTAATCGTGGACTAAGTCATCGAGGGAATGTCGGAGGAATATGCCATTTCTAGCACGTGCAAGTGAAGCCATGACAGTTATATGTGAACGTGGGGAGCTTGCATGGATTTCGGAGAGTTAGTTAATGAGATTAGCAAGATATTTAGTGGGATATTGAGCTTGATAGGCACACAATCTGGCCGAACACACACTCGCATACATACTGTTGCTACTCTCTCGAACACTCGTTAGAATTCTTATTGTAACAAGCTCAATATTTCCAAAGTTGTAATCTTTCTTGTTCAATATAGTTGGTGATCGTAGTTTTCATCACCCGAGGTTTTTTATGCCAGAGATCAACTCTTGATCAAGGGCTTTTCCTCGTACAAATCATTGTGTTCATCATCATTTACTTTTGGTATTTGTTCATACATTTGTTCCTTTAACCAAGCACTAAACCTCACATTCAAAGTTTGGTTACATTATCCTTGTTGTGAATTTTGACCAAACAGCGATATGATAGGATATAATGGTTCAGTTGGCTGATGTAGTATGTTGTTGTGTCTTTGACATGCATCACACTTCCGAGTGTATTCCGCAACATCCTTTCTCATGGTTGGCCAGTAATATACAGTTCTCAATACCTTCGAGAACAAGGATCTGCCCTAGTATGGTTGTCACAATCCCCTTCGTGTATATCCTGAAGTACCTCCTTGGTTTTAGGATCCTCTAAGCATCTTAGGTATGGACCTGCAAGAGACTTCCTGCACAAGATATTATTTATTATTGTAAAACGAGATACCTTCATCCTGAAAGCTCTAGGATTCTCATCCCTTGGGACATTTCCTTCTTGTAGATATTTCATGATTGGAGCCATCCAGGATTCAGGATCCTTTTCAGGATACGCATCGCCAGGATCGTGAACACTTGCTACTTGTTTTTCCTGGGACTTAGGATGTTCCGTCGCAGGATATAAGATATGCAGTATTGGTATCCGGGTTCCTTCTGGTATCCTGACAGTAGATCCTAAGTTTGCTAAAGCATCTGCTTCAGCATTCTCCTCTCTTGGTATCTGTTCAAGTGTAAATACATCAAAATATCCTGCTAATTTTTTAACAATTTCAAGATACTCAGCTAATTTTTCACCTTTGACTGCATAAGATCCATTGAAATGGTTAGTAATCAACAAGGAATCAACATACACTCGTAAACATTTAACATTCATATTCTTAGCCAATTCTAGTCCTGCTATTAGGGCTTCATATTCAGCTTCATTATTAGTAGCAGAAAATTCACATCTAATAGCCTGGGGTAATATGTCCCCTGTGGCGATTTTAGTAGTATCCCTAATCCTACACCTCTTACATTAGATGCACCATCAGTATACAATATCCAACATCTTGAATTCTCGCCTAAATGTTGTACTTCCAGATCAGCTTCATTCTGAATATCACTACTAAAATCTGCCACAAAGTCTGCTAGAGCCTGAGACTTTATAGCATTTCTAGGTTCATACACTAGATTATAGGCACTTAGTTTAACAGACCATCTAGCCATTCTACCAGACATTTCGGGCTTCCAAAGCACGTTTTTAATAGGATAATTGGTTTTAACATGAATCCTATGTGTTTCAAAGTAATGTCTAAGCTTAGTTGATGCCGTCTAAGCTTAGTTGATGCCATTACTAGAGCTAATATTAGTTTTTCTAAGTGTGAGTATCTGGTTTCAGCATCTAACAAACTTTTACTAACATAATAAACAGGACACTGCTGACCTTCGTGATCCTTTACCAAAACAACACTTACTGCATTTCCTGATACTGCAAGATATAGGGATAAAGGTTCACCATCCTTAGGTTTCATCAGCAGAGGTGCACTGGAAAGATATCGTTTCAATTCTTGCAGGGCAGGTTCATGTCTTTCACCCCATTCAAACTTTTTGTTTTTCTTCAGGATATCATAGAATTCCTTGCATTTTTCTGAGGATCTTGATATGAACCTGTTTAATGTCGCTACTCTTCTTGTTAATCTCTACACATCCTTCATGTTGGATGGTGATTTAAGATCCAGGATAGCTTTGATCTGTTCTGGGCTTGCTTCTATTCCCCTCTTGGTCACCATATATCCTAGAAATTTTCCTGCCCCCACTCTGAAGTGACACTTAGCAGGATTCAGCTTCATATTATACTGGTCCAGGATATTGAAAGCACATTCAAGATCCTGGAGATGATCCTCGGCTTTCTTGGATTTTACCACCATATCGTCAATATACACCTCCATTGTATCCCCCAGTTTGTCTTTGAACTTCATATTGACTAGCCTCTGGTATGTTGCACCTGCATTTTTTAAACCAAAAGGCATGGCAGTATAACAGTATATACCTGTGGTGTCATGAATGCTGTATCTTCCTGATCAGATGGCTCCATTTGGATTTGCTGGAATCCTGAGGATGCATCCATAAAGGTCAGCATTTCATGACCGGCAGTTGCATCTACCATCAAATCTGTATGAGGTAATGGGAACGGGTCTTTAGGACAGGCATTATTGAGGTCTGTGTAATCTACACAAACTCTCCACTTCCCATTCTTCTTTTGGACCACCACCATGTTTGCTAGCCACTTAGGAAATTTAACTTCCCTAATCATCTTGGACATCAACAACCTTTCAACCTCCTCTTGTATAATCGCATTCCTTTCAGAAGCGAATTTCCTTCTCTTTTGTTGAATGGGCCTGAAAGATTTGTCAATTCCAAGTTTGTGAGTTATAATATCTTTCGATATACCTGTCATATCTTCGTGTTTCCATGCAAACGCGAACATCCTGCATTTCAAAAAGTTAGTAAGTTGATTCTCAATATCCTAAGGGATATTGGCCCCTACAAGCACCGAGATATCTGGATTATCCTGATCCAGGATAATTTTCTTAACATCCCGCTCTGAAGCTTCCACGATATCCTGGGCTTGTATCTTTAATTATTATCCTGCTTTAGATCTTGTTGAGGCCTTCATCGAAGAGGAATAACATTCCTTCGCCTCCTGTTGATCGCTTTCCACCTTGACTACGCCCCCAAGGAGTAGGGATCTTGATACACTGATGATAGGTGGAAGGTACAGCCTTCATATCATGAATCCATGGCCTGCCTAATATAATATTATAGCAGGATAATGAATCCATACCACAAAACCGTTGCATTGAATTCACTCCTTCAACATATACAGGCAACTTTATTTCTCCAACAGTGTTCTTTGCTTCTCTACTGAATCCTACGAGCACAGTGGATTTCGAGGTAATCTCCATTTCTAGAATGTTCATTCTCTTCAGGGTTTCCAATTGGATGATGTTGACCAAGCTCCCGTTGTCTACCAGTATCCTGCGTACAAAATGATTAGCAATATATAAAGTAATCACCAAACCATCATGGTGAGGATCCTGGATGTTATCCCAGTTGTCGCTATCGAATGTTATCACTTTGTCATCCGTGAGCATTGTCATCCTGGTTGGTTTGTCTCCTCTTTCTGCCTAAGCTTCCTTGGCATGCCTTTTAGCGGCAAAGTATGAGGTTCCGCATATATCGGATCCTCCGGATATGAAATTGATTATCTTGGCATCTGGAGGAGGTGATGCTGATCCTTCTCAGTATCATGATCCTTATTCTTCTTTTTGCCAAGAAGATCTTTTAAGTAGCCTTTGCTTAGCAAGTAGCTTACCTCCTTCCTCAGGGCTATGCAATCTTCTGTTACATGTCCAAAATCTTCATGGAAGGCACACCACTTGGACTTATCCTTCCAATCAGCCTTTTGTTGGTTCTTTCTTGGCCACCTTGCTTTGTCCCCTAGTCCCTGCATGGCATATATTAGTTCAGGGATATTTACTAAAAAACAATATTGTGACAATTCAGGATATTCTTCAGCATCTTCGTCCTCAACAACATTCACTCTTTTGTTGTCATTTTTAGCATACGACTTTGAGCGGTATGGTTTATATGAGGATGCCGACTTCCTATTCGTTGATTCATATGTGGAGGATGCATTCATCCTCTCTTGCATTTTCTTGTCATCTTCAAGCGTGATATATCTTAGAGCTCTATTTCGAGCTTCTTCCAGATTCCTGCAAGGATTCATCACAAGATCCTGATAAAATTAGGAATCCTTCTGTAATCCCATCTTGAATGCTTGCACTGCCGTAGAAACATCAAGATTCGGGATATCTGGGGATTCCCTACTGAATTTATTAACATAATCCCTTAAGGATTCTTGAGGGCCCTGTGTTATCCTGTAAAGGTCACTTGTTAGTTTTTCAAAGCTTCTACTGCAAGAAAACTGCCCTTTAAACAGATTAACCTAATGAGAAAATGATGTAATCGAATAAGGTGGAACGTTTAAAAGCCATTTCAAGGCTGATCCTGTTAAGGTGGAACCAAAGCCTTTGCATAGGCATGCTTCCTTAAGATCCGATGGGATAGGATTTACTTCCATCCTTTCCCTATACTGAGCAATATGTTCTTCAGGATCCTTCATGTTTGTTTCAATTCTTGTAGTGTAATTGGATTAAAAGTCATAAAGTTTGACTTTTATTTGACTTCCAGAATTGATCATGAATTGATCAATTTAAAATCCAATTGAACCTTGTATTATGATGGTAATCAAGATGGCTTTGATTCCTATTGATCATACCTACTGATTTCTATCATTTCAAGTCTCAATGACAAGTCAAAGTTTCGGTCAAAATGCGATTTTTGCACATTTTGCAATGGATCTAAATTCGGGTGTCAAAACATGTTGTTTTGATGCCAAAACTATTTTATAAACTTATTTAGACATGTCAAAACAAGTCTAAATTGTCACTCTCATTGTCGTGCTTGAGTCGAAAAGTTGAACGGTTTGACTACCGCTTTGACTTTCGAATCTGACCCGTTTGGTGGATCTTCGGACCCGATCAAATGCATATTTGTGACCATAAATATATAGGGAACAACCCTCTGAGGTTATACCTTATGGTCATGTTGTTTGGATTGTGTTATGGTAATTAGTTGTAATATTCCTAAAAATGACCAAAATACCCTTTTTGCAAAGAAATCAATTATAAACATATGTAACACAAGTTTTGTCATATAATCTGATCAAAAATATTATTAAACATACTTTGTTAATTTTGACTTATCATAACACATATCTAACCATCCGAATGCGTAGTTAAGCAAATGACGCGTTAAAGTGGCTTAAACTACCTTAACGGGTCATAAAAGGTCAAAAGCACTTTAAAATCTTTCAAACTCAGAATGTAAACTTATTAAACCATATTATATGAGTTCCGACACTCAATTGGTTTATAATATCTCATTCTATCCGAATCCTCCAATTTCAAGCCTCGATGTTTACACTATAATTCATTTTTAGGACACGCGTGATTTCTCAGATCTTTAAGCTTTGGATTTTCTTTTAATCCAAGATTACCTTGCGATCACATGTGAGTACATAGTTCCCCTATTTTACATTTTCAATTGTTTTGGGGTGATGCATATGTTCCAAAAGGTTTACAAGTTTTCAAGTTACAATTGCTATGGTTTACAAGTTTCAAATGCAAATACTATGGTTTATATAAATAAAATGATTTCAATATTGTGAACGAACTTGTTGGTGCGATGTATTTATAACAAGAATGACATTCGTTAACAATGATCAAGCCGACCAATAGTAAGTTACGGCACCTAGGACTGACAATTCCCGTGACCAAAATTCCCGGAGTTTGTGGGGAAATTTGGGAAGCGACTGAAACTGTATGTAACAAACCCTTTGGTGGTTTGTTATACGATTAAGGGACACCGTGGGTGGTCTCGAACAAGTCAACAAAGGTTTGAATGTATTCACGAAACGACCAAAAGTTTTCACATTGATAACAATGAATGATGAACGACGAACGATGAATAATGGTTGATAACAAGGAAACAACGAAAGATGAACAATGGTTTATAACAAGGAAACAATGAACGAGAACAATTGATTTATGACAAATGGTTTACGATAAGTGATTTAGATAACGAAACGGGTATAATGTAATAAAAGCATGGTGGATACGCCGCTGGTACTTCCTATATATAAGTGGTTTTATCACATTACATAAGTGTCGTTATTTACATTACTTGGACAAATGATTTCAAACAATGACACACAACGATTTTCAATTAAAGATATAAACCATACGAGTTATTTCAAGATGATTTACAACTTGGATTTACAAAACAAATGTTTTCGAGTCAAGGTCCATGGCTACGAGATTTTATAAACTTTTACCCTTTTGTTTTAGACGATTAGCTGTTGCAATATCAAATGCTTTCAAAACAAGGTTCTCACTTATGACTCTAGTAGTCGGACTATATATTGCAATATATACAAAGCCATGAACTTGACACACTCACAAAACCTATGTACTCGTCGGCATATTTTTGCTGACTCGTTTTCACAAATGTTTCAAGAAATCAAGTTTGAAGTCGATGCATGCTCATGTAGGATCGATGTGGACCTTAGTGCCTATAAAATATGTAAGACAATAATTATGCTTGTTTGTTGTTTGTTTAAGTTTGGTTAAATGTTATTTAACAATATGATAACTTAAATTATGTTTAATAATAAATAAAACGAAATTTCAAATACCAAGTGTTGTGAAACAATCTGTTAACGTGACTCCCCAAGTGTTTCCGCCGCGGTTTGTTGTTTTACGCGATTTGGGGTGTTACAGGTTGGTATCAGAGCACTGGTTATAGGAAATTAGGTTATTAGTAATGCTTTGACCTAGACTATAACATTCCTAGGACCCTAACGCAAGTTTACATGCATTTAGATTTAAAATACAATTCGATCACCTATCCTTAGGTGATTACCAAAACAATTACATAAAGATTTCAAATCCGTTTTCAAATATCAATCATCTATCCTTAGATGATTTGTTTTTTGCATAAGGCTTTAAGTTTTCAAAATCTCGTCAAAGTTTGGGTTTTAATAATATGAACACATGCAATCTGGAAGGGTGGGTGCTTGTACCCTGAGGTTTCTGTATAGGCTAGAGTGTTCGTACAAATCCACTTAATCGGACCAGTCACTCTTACCTGGGAACTCTTGGGGTGAGTGTCCACTTATAGGCTAAAGCATGTCTTCGCGATACATTATAAAGACCCATTTACTTTGATTAGTCAACGTGCGTCATTTGTGTGTTTTGAGAAACGAACGAATGACCACAATACTTATGTTTTGTTGATATTTTCAATACCTCTCTTTTTGTTTATCCGAATGTCAATCTCACACATTTCATCATGTTTCTTTTCTAGAATGCCTCCTAGACACGATCAAACTCAAGATGCTGCAATGGCAGCACATATCGCTCAGCAAATGGCTGCGATCCTCCCGAACCTAGTAACTCAACTGAATCAAGCGAACAACAATAACAATAATAACAACAATGCTCCGTGTAGCTACAAACAGTTCTGTTCGGCTAAACCACTTGCATTTTCTGGGTCTGAGGGAGCTACGGGACTTCTTCAATGGTTTGAGAGTCTCGAGAGCACATTTGGTTTCATTCAATGTCCGGATGAGCGAAAAGTTGAGTTTGCATCGAGTGTTCAAGAAACGAGCTTTGACATGGTGGAATGGCGTTATGAGAGATAGGGGTGTCAATGTGGCCTTAGGCTAAACTTGGGGAGAGCTTCGAGCTCTAATGATGAAGGAGTTCTGTCCTCATCATGAACCTGGGGCTTTGGAAAGGGAATTTGATGATCTTAAACAAGATAACGGTGAGCATCGTGCTTATACTGACCGATACGAGGAGGTGAGTTTACTTTGTCCTTCGATGGTGACGCCTTTGGATAAGGTGATCGAGAAGTATATCGATGGTTTACCTGATCCTGTGCAAGATATCATCACGGGTAGCCACCCTACCACCGTTCGACAAGCTATTGAGTTATCTGCAACTTTAACCGAATCCCAAATCAGGAAATGTAACCTACATCGCAAAGGCGATAAGAAATCCTCTGCCAAGTCAACCCAAGAGAAACCGAAGGGAAACAAAGCCGGGCCTTCCAAACGATCAAAGAAGCGTAAGGCTTCTCAAAACTTTGTTGTGACTGCACAACCCACTCCGACTGCTCCCCAAAACCAACCAGCTCAACCTCCGGCAAAGAAACCATATGCGGGAACTGCACCTCTTTGCAATCGTTGCAATGGTCACCACCAAGTTCATGTACCATGTCGACAATGTACTACCTGTGGAAAACTTGGTCACTTGGCGAATATTTGTCGTTTTGACCCGAACCAAGCTGCAAAAAACCAAGTTCAACCACAAGCAAATCCTGCTCGACCTCACTTTCCACCTGGTTCATGTTACAATTGTGGTAAAATGGGTCACTACAGGAACAACTGTCCAAGGTTAGCGAATGCAAATTCAGCACGTGGACGAGTTTTAATATGAACCCCAATGAGGCTCGTATGGATAATGAAGTTGTTAACGGTATGTTCCTTCTCAACAATCACCCTGCTTCTGTTCTTTTTTATTCGGGTGCTGATAGGAGCTTTGTGTCATTAACTTTTGAGCTGTTGCTTTCGATGCCTAGAACTAAACTAGGAAAACCCTTGTCATTCGAGATAGCAAATGGTGAACCCCTTGTACTTGATTATGTTATTCGTGATTGTCAATTGAACCTCAACAACCATTTGTTTTCTATCGACCTCACACCGATGCAACTTGGAAGCTTCGATATTATCATTGGAATGGATTGGTTAACCAAGCACCATGCTGAAGTTATTTGTTTTGACAAGATTGTTCGAGTACCTCTTCCGTCTGGTGAAATTCAAGAAGTTCGTGGAGAGAAACCCGTTAGTAGCCTTAAACTTATGACGTGAGCTGTTGCTTTCGATGCCTAGAACTAAACTAGGAAAACTCTTGTCATTCGAGATAGCAAATGGTGAACCCCTTGTACTTGATTCTGTTATTCGTGATTGTCAATTGAACCTCAACAACCATTTGTTTTCTATCGACCTCACACCGATGCAACTTGGAAGCTTCGATATTATCATTGGAATGGATTGGTTAACCAAGCACCATGCTGAAGTTATTTGTTTTGACAAGATTGTTCGAGTACCTCTTCCGTCTGGTGAAATTCAAGAAGTTCGTGGAGAGAAACCCGTTAGTAGCCTTAAACTTATGACGTGTACCCAAGCTCAGAAATATTTGAGATATAATTATGTGGCCTTCTTGGCACATATTGTGGAGCAGACAGGCAAGAGCAAGAATATTCGAGACATTCCGGTTATTCGGGATTATCCTGAGGTATTTCCCGAAGATCTACTTGGTTTACCTCCAGTACGACAAGTTGAGTTTCGAATTGATCTTGTACCAAGTGCTAACCCAATAGCCAAATCTCCTTACCGTCTTGCACCGTCTGAGATGCAAGAATTATCGAAACAACTACAAGAGTTATCTGACAAAGGTTTCATTCATCCAAGTTATTCTCCTTGGGGTGCTCCTGTCTTATTTGTGAAAAAGAAGGATGGATTTTTCCGGATGTGTATTGATTACCGTGAGCTCAACAAACTCACAATCAAGAATCGATATCCCCTACCTCGCATTGAAGATCTGTTGGATCAACTTCAGGGTGCTACATGTTTATCAAAGATTGATCTGCGTTCTGGGTATCATCAGCTTCGTGTTCACGAAGAAGATATTCCTAAGACTGCTTTTCACACACGATACGGTCACTATGAGTTTATAGTTATGCCTTTCGGTTTGACAAATGCTCCAGCTGTCTTCATGGATGTCACACCCCGACCACGTAAAACAACAAACCCTGGCGGAAACGTCGGGGAGTGTCGTAACAGAATTATTGTTTCATTAGTTAATATTGTTTACATTGTCTTGAATAAAAACAGAAATACAACAAAAGTTAAGCTACTATTCTGATTCTATAGTCACTAAGGCCCAGTCCGCCCTAAGTGTAGCTAGCTTGACATCAAACATTTGCACCTGAAACATATGTGAAAATAAAGTCAGCAAAGAAATGTCCGCGAGTACATAGGTTTTGTGTTGATGCTTCATGGCTTTGATTGTATTAAGAAAAGTTTAAAGTAATACAAAAGTCAACATGAACCATAAAAAGTTTCTTTTATAAAAACCATATGAGAAATCAACATGATATAAAAGAAATAATATATGGTTAAATAGATAACCAAAAGTAAGTTGTGTCTTGTGTAAAATGTCATGTCTTGTATTTTGTTTAAAATGATTTAGATAACACCACGATATGTAAGATAATAAAAGCACTTATATATAGGAAGTACCGTCGGCGTATCCACCATGCTTTTATCACATTACATACATCACGTTATTTAAATCACTCACCATCAATCAATAATCAAATGTCGAGTAAATAAATGTCATGTAAATAAGAGTCATGTAATCAATGTCGAGTAAACAATGTCGAGTAAACCATGTCATGTAAATAAGAGTCATGTAATCAATGTCAAGTAAACTAATGTCGAGTAAACCAATGTCGAGTGAAAAATGTCGAGTTTTATAAACCATTTGCCTTTATTGTTAAAACATATATTCTGGATTGTTGGCGAATACATTCAAACCTTGTTAATTGTCAGATAAACCTTTATAAAGACAAAGGTTTATCAATGTTCATCGGATTCTGTCATTCCCCAATGGGTACTTCCAAAATTAGGAAGCGGGAATGAGGTGTCAAACCTATGGTACCATTACATACTACCGGTCGGTCATAAATGTTAATGAATGTATCATTGTCGAGTTCAACGCACCAATATGTCAATAACAATGCAAACATGTATGAAAAATGTTTTGAAACCATGTACTAGTATGCTCAGTCAACATACATAGCAAGAAATGTCTTTGAAAATCAAGGTGCTAAATATGCTAAGTCAACATATGAAGCAAATGCAATTGAAATCATGTACTATATGTACTATGTAATCAAAGCATGTATTGTGTCATGAAAACACGAAAATAGATATAGGCACATATGTTTCACCCCAAAATATTTGAAAATGTAAAAGAGGGGACTATGTACTCACATTGGTTGCAATAAAGTCCTTGTTCAATAAGATAAACCAAGATCAAGAGTCCGTGAAATCAAGCATGTCCTATAAATGGATAACTATATAAATATCGGAATTTGAAATCGGAGGATTTGGATAGAATGAGACCTTATAAACCAAATGAGTATTGGAACTCATGTGAAATGGTTTAGTAAAGTTAACATTCTGAGTTGGAAAGGTTTTCAAGTGCTTTAGACCCATTATGACCCGTTAAGGTAGTTTAAGCTACTTTAACGCGTCATTTGCGTAACTATGTAATCGGATGGTTAGGTATGTGTTATGATAAGTTTTAAATGCTTAAACATGGTTAAAATTTTATTTGATCAGATTATATGTCAAAATTTATGTTACCTATGTGTTAAATTGGTTTTCTTGCGAAAAGGTCATTTTTAAAGGATATTAACATTGATTAATATAACATTATCCGAAAGACATGACCATGAGGTATAACCTCAGAGGGTTATTCCCTATATATTTATGGTCATAAATATGTATTTGGTCGGGTCTAAAAATCGACCATACGGGTCAGATTCGAAAGTCAAAGCGGTGGTCAAACCGCTAGACTTTTGAACCCAAATGAGCACATTTAACAAAGGTGACGAATTTGACAAGTCTTGACCTGTCTTAATAAGTTTATAAAAGTATTTTGGCATCAAAACAACCTGTTTTGATACCCGAAAACAGATCCGTAGCAAAATGCACAAAAATCGCATTTTGACCGAAATTTTGACTTGCCAAAATAACTAGAAATGGTGGGAATCAGTAGGCAAGATTTTTAGAGATCATAACCACCTTGATTACCATTATATTGCAAGATTCAATTTAGCTTTATCTTGATCAATTCATGATCAAAACTAAAAGTCAAACAGAAGTCAAACTGTTTGATTTTTAGTCAAATTAAGCTATAATAATTGAACATAGCAAGAGTGGAAAACTTACAAACACCAAGGAATGATTCAAGAACAAGAGAATAGCTCCAAAGTGGTTGTAAAATTCGGATTTGTGGCAGGTTAGAGCATGAAGGTGAATAAAGAGTTCAAAAATGGCATCAACATGGTATTTATAATGATCCAAAGATCACCATATCATGACAAGTGTTATAGCAAGTGTTAGGGGCTTAATTAGTGTCCAAATAGGTGTCAAATGCAGAGAAGAAGTGGCATAATTCGCGAGCTGAGTGTCCCCAAAATAATAGGTTGTTGACAGCTGGTTCTGGTGAGCTGGGCAGGCCCTTACGGACCATATGGAATATAGGCTTACGGTCCCTAAGCCTGTGACCTGGGCAAAGTTTGCAGAAATTACTAAACAGGCCCATGTACTACGTTTTGTCGCGTTTCAGCACTTTTAATACGCGTTAACCTGATTTCTAAGCTCCATAATGACAACAAAGGATAGGGAACTTGAAATATGTCCAAAAATGTTCCAGAGGTCGGTTCGTTTGGTCGTACGGTCATGGTTTTCGGTTAATTACGACGAAAAGCGTAACGATCGCGTGTATGACCGTAAATGCGTAACGAATGACATTTTTGCATTCCAATCACTAAAATATGATATTTTAATGTTTACAAAAATTTTTAGATGTTCGTACATGTTCCGGATAGCGATATACGCAAAAAGGCATAGTTTTGCAGAATTTGCAAAATAGCCCCTAAAGTTGCAAAAGTGAGTTTTTACCATACCGAACCCCTTAAAACTCAATTCTAAGTTATGTCAAGGGTATTAAGGTATGTTAAGCTTGTGTAAATGTTTTGGAATGTACGTCGCTACGAAAATCGCCAGACTTTCGTAGTTTGTCATATTTAGTCCCTGTGATCGAATAAGCTTGTTTTTGACATCCCAAACCCTTCAAAACTTATTTCTAAGTTATATAAAGGATGTTTAGGGTATGTTTAGCCTATGTCACTATTCCGGACTATACTTTGCGTTTAACTGATTTCGTTTTGCGATTACACATCCAGAGAAGGTTTAAAAGATCGGATTTGTACAAGGATTAAAAATACACAAATGTCATAAGTAAATATACAAAACTCATAATTGTAATAAAAAATTTTATTGATATAATATTTTCGGACACAATACAAAGGTTAGAAAGCACTGATGTCACAATGGACTTGATGAATAGGGTTTGTAAACCTTATTTGGATAAGTTCATCATTGTTTTCATCGACGACATTCTCATTTATTCAAAGTCTCGAGCCGATCACGAACAACATCTTCGTTTGACAATGGAACTTCTAAAGAAAGAACAACTATATGCCAAATTCTCCAAATGCAAGTTCTGGTCGAAAGAAGTTTAATTTTTGGGTCACGTTGTCAATGAGCATGGTATTCATGTGGCTCCTTCCAAAATCGCTGCGATTAAGGATTGGAAAGCACCCACTACTCCCACAGAAGTTCACTCATTTTTGTGTCTTGCCGGTTACTATCGACGATTCATTGCGAACTTTTCAAAGATCGTTGTTCCCCTCACTGCTTTGACACAGAAGAATAAGCCTTTTGAGTGGGGACCCAAACAAGAGGAAGCTTTTCAAACTTTGAAACTAAAACTCTGTGAAGCTCCTATTTTATCCTTACCAGATGGCAATGATGATTTCGTGGTTTATTGTGAAGCGTCGAATCTAGGCCTTGGTTGTGTTCTCATGCAACAAAATAAAGTCATAGCCTACGCGTCGAGACAATTGAAAGTCCACGAAAAGATTTACACAAGTCATGATCTTGAGTTAGGTGTTGTTGTCTTTGCTCTCAAAATCTGGAGACACTGTCTCTATGGTACGAAATATGTGGTTTTCACAGACCACAAAAGTCTTCAACACATTTTCAATCAAAAGGAGCTAAACATGAGACAACGAAGATGGGTAGAGCTTTTAAACGATTACGACTGCGAAATTCGCTACCATCCTGGTAAGGCGAACGTTGTGGCTGATGCGCTTAGTCGCAAAGAACGTGTCAAGCTTCATTGTGTTCGAGTTCAATCCAATATTCAAACACGTATTCTTGAAGCCCAACGCACTTGTGTAACCCAAGGTGTGTTGAACGACGAACTACCGCAGCAACTCGAACTTCAACTTGAAACGAAAGACGATGGATTGCTCTATTACAAGAACCATTTGTGGGTTCCGAATCAGCATGATCTCCATACTCTATTGATGGATGAATCTCATAAGTCTCGTTATTCAATTCATCCTGGTGCTACAAAAATGTACAAGGATCTTCGTACCCAATATTGGTGGTCGGGTATGAAGAATGACATTGCCTTGTATGTATCTAAATGCCTTACTTGTCTCAAAGTCGAGCATCAACATCCATCTGGTTTGTTGGAACAACCAGAAATACCGGTATGGGAGTGGGAGAACATTGCGATGGATCTCATCACTAAATTACCGCGCATTTCTAGAGGTCATGATGCTATATGGGTAATCATTGATCGTCTAACGAAGTTAGCACACTTTATAGCGATTCGTGAAGATTTCTCTGCTGACAGACTTACAAAAATCTATGTTGATGAAATTATATCTCGTCATGGTGTTCCTTTGAACATCATATCTGACAGAGATGCTCGATTCTCATCTCGTTTTTGGAAGACTTTGCAGTCTGCAATGGGAACCAAACTTAATCTGAGTACTGCTTATCATCCTCAAACGGATGGACAATCTGAGAGAACGATTCAATCGTTGGAGGATATGCTTAGAGCTTACGTGATCGATTTTGGTGGTAGTTGGGATCCGCATCTACCAGTGGTTGAATTCTCTTATAACAATAGTTATCACGCCAGCATCAACATGGCGCCTTTCGAAGCTTTATACGGTCAAAAATGTCGTTCACCTGTCTGTTGGAATGAGATCGGTGAGACACAGCTCACTGGACCTGAACTCATCCACGACACAACCGAGAAAGTCAAGAAAATACGCGATATCCTTCTGATAGCTAGAAGCCGTCAAAAGAGTTATGCGGACAAGCGACGCAAGCCCTTAGAATTTTAAGTTGGTGACTACGTCCTACTCAAGGTGTCCCCTTGGAAAGGAGTAGTGAGATTTGGAAAGAAAGGAAAACTTGCTCCACGATACGTTGGACCATTCAAGATCGTTGAAAGAATCGGAAAGGTGGCCTATCGACTTGAGCTACCTCCTAAACTCGGGAATATTCACCCAACATTCCACGTGTCCAACTTGAAGAAATGTTTAGCCGATAAAAATCTCCATATTCCACTCGACGAGATTCACGTTGATGATACTATGCATTTTGTCGAAAAACCCGTGGAGATAATGGACCATGAAGTCAAGAAACTCAAGCGAAGACGAATCCCGATAGTCAAAGTTCGCTGGGAATCCAAACGTGGCCCAGAATTTACTTGGGAACGAGAGGAGCATATGAAAGCGAAGTATCCATACTTATTCTCGCAAGTTTCCTCTAATTAAATTTCGGGACGAAATTTCCTGAAGTAGGGGAGACTGTGATATCTGTGACGATCTGATCATGTATCTCATTGAATGAAATTTATGTTTTATTTGTGAATTTTGTATATTTATTATGTTATTTGCACACATTCGATTCTTGCACAATTTCGAACTCTGGAATCGCTTCTATGAGTAAAACCGGTGAACCGATACGCAAACAAAACCAATTTAACGCAACGTATGTTCCGGAATAATGTCACAAGCTAAAAATACCTTAAATAACCTTTTCATAACTTAGAAATAAGTTTTGGAGGGTTTGTTAGTCAAAAACAAGTTTATTCGATCACAGTGACTAATTGCGACAAACTACAAAAATCTGCCGATTCTCGCAGCGACGTACACTACGGAACGAGAACACAAGCCTTTCATACCTTAAATATCCCTTACATAACTTAGAAATAAGTTTTGAAGGCTTCGATATGGCAAAATCACACTTTTGTAACTTCAGGGGCCATTTTGCAAATTTCGTGAAACTATGCCTTTTTGCGTATATCGCTATCCGAAACACTTACGAACATTCAAAAATTTTTATAATCATCAATATATTATATATTAGTGATTGGAATGCGAAAAATCCGTTCGTTACGCATTTATGGTCACACACGCGTTCGTTACGATTTTCATCATAATTAACCGAAAACCGCGATCGTACGGCCAAACGAACCGACCTCTTGAATATTTTTGAGCATATTTCAAGTTCCTATACTTTAACGTCCTTATGGAGCTTTGAAATGATGTTAACGAGTGTTAGAAGTGCCCGAAACGCGATGAAACGAGTGCAGGGACCATTTCTGCCAATTCTGAAAGTTGTGGCCAGCTAGGGGCCTTACGGACCGTAAGACCTAAGCCCATATGGTCCGTAAGCCATGCCCAGCTCACCAGAAACTTGGCAGCAGCTTGTTAATTCGTTTGTTGACTCACCAATCGACCTTGCCACCCTTGTTTCTGCATTTGACACATATGGGGCACTAATCTAACTTGTGGGTGAGTCATGGGACACTTGTTAAGCACCTACGACATCAAGAATTCCATAAATACCAAGGTGTTCTTGAATTTTGAACTTTTACAACCATTGTTCTTGCTTCGTTCTGCTTCCAATCCGAATTTGCAACACTTTGGTGATCAATCTCTGAGTTCTTAGCATTCCTTTGGTGTTTGTAAGTGTTTTCTTTCATGTTTGTTTCAATTCTTGTAGTTTAATTGGATTAAAAGTCATAAAGTTTGACTTTTATTTGACTTTCAGAATTGATCATGAATTGATCAATTTAAAATCCAGTTGAACCTTATATTATGATGGTAATAAAGATGGCTATGATTCCTATTGATCATACCTACTGATTTCTATCATTTCAAGTCTCAATGACAAGTCAAAGTTTCGGTCAACATGCGGTTTTTGCACATTTTACAACGGATCTAAATTCGGGTGTCAAAACAGGTTGTTTTGATGCCAAAACTATTTTATAAACTTATTTAGATATGTCAAAACAAGTCTAAATTGTCACTCTCATTGTCATGCTTGTTTAGAGTCGAAAAGTTGAACGGTTTGACTACCGCTTTGACTTTTGAATCTGACCCGTTTGGTGGATCTTCGGACCCGACCAAATGCATATTTGTGACCATAACCCTCTGAGGTTATACCTTATGGTCATGTTGTTTGGATTGTGTTATGGTAATTAGTTGTGATATTCCTAAAAATGACCAAAATACCCTTTTTTGCAAAGAAATCAATTTTAAACATATGTAACACAAGTTTTGACATATAATCTGATCAAAAACATTATTAAACATATTTTGGTGATTTAGACTTATCATAACACATATCTAACCATGTGCGTAGTTACGCAAATGACGCGTTAAAGTGGCTTAAACTACCTTAACGAGTCATAACGGGTCAAAAGCACTTAAAAATCTTTCAAACTCAGAATGTAAACTTATTAAACCATATTATATGAGTTCCGACACTCAACTGGTTTATAAGATCTCATTCTATCCGAATCCTCCGATTTCAAGCCTCGATGTTTACACTATTATTCATTTTTAGGACACGCGTGATTTCTCGGATCTTTAAGCTTTGGATTTTCTTTTAAACCAAGATTACCTTGCTATCACATGTGAGTACATAGTTCCCCTATTTTACGCTTTCAATTGTTTTGGGGTGATGCATATGTGCCAAAAGGTTTATAAGTTTTCAAGTTACAATTGCTATGGTTTACAAGTTTCAAATGCAAATACTATGGTTTATATAAACAAAATGATTTCAATATTGTGAATGAACTTGTTGGTGCGATGTATTTATAACAAGAATGACATTCATTAACAATGATCAAGCCGACCAATAGTAAGTTACGGCGCCTAGGACTGACAATCCTGTGACCAAAATTCCCTGGGTTTGTGGGGAAATTTGGGAAGCGACTGAAACTGTATGTAACAAACCCTTTGGTGGTTTGTTATACGATTAAGGGACACCGTGGGTGGTCTCGAACAAGTCAACAAAGGTTTGAATGTATTCACAAAACGACCAAAAGTTTTCACATTGATAACAATGAACGATGAACGACGAACAATGGTTGATAACAAGGAAACAACGAACGATGAACAATGGTTTATAACACGGAAACAATGAACGAGGAACAATTCATTTATGACAAATGGTTTACGATAAGTGATTTAGATAATGAAACGGGTATAATGAAATAAAAGCATGATGGATACGCCGCTGGTACTTCCTATATATAAGTGCTTTTATCACATTACATACATGTCGTTATTTACATTACTTGGACAAATGATTTCAAACAACGACACACAACGATTTTTGATTAAAGATATAAACCATACGAGTTATTTCAAGACGATTTCCAACTTGGATTTACAAAACAAATGTTTTTGAGTCAAGGTCCATGGCTACGAGATTTGATAAACTTTTACCCTTTTGTTTTAGACGATTAGCTGTTGCAATATCAAATGCTTTCAAAACAAGGTTCTCACTTATGACTCTAGTAGTCGGACTATATATTGCAATATATACAAAGCCATGAACTTGACACACTCACAAAACCTATGTACTCGCTGGCATATTTTTGCTAACTCGTTTTCACATATGTTTCAGGAAATCAAGTTTGAAGTCGATGCATGCTCATGTAGGATCGGATGTAGACCTTAGTGCCTATAAAATATGAAAGACAATAATTATGCTTGTTTTTTTGTTTAAGTTTGGTTAAATGTTCTTTAACAATATGATAATTTAAATTATGTTTAATAACAAATAAAACGAAATTTCAAATACCAAGTGTTGTGAAACAATCTGTTAACGTGACTCCCCAAGTGTTTCCGCCGCGGTTTGTTGTTTTACGTGATTTGGGGTGTTACATGAACGTCTTCATATGGATCTTTTCGGTCCGGTGAACGTTCGAAGTATTTCAGGAGAATTATATTGCTTGGTCGTCACAGATGATTACTCTCGATATTCGTGGGTATTCTTTCAAGAGTTAAAAAATGAAATGTTCGACAATCTGGTGATTCTCTTCAAGAATCTCGAAAATCTATATCATCTCCCTGTCAGACCTATTCGCAGTGACAACGGCACAGAGTTCAAGAACAACAAGATGAAAGAGTTTTGCAACGCCAAAGGGATTCTGCACAAATTTAGTGCACCTTATACTCCACAACAAAATGGCGTAGCTGAGAGGAAGAATAGAACATTGATCGAAACAGCAAGAACAATGCTTGCAGACTCGAAACTTCCTGTTAGCTTCTGGAGTGAGGCAGTTGCAGCGGCTTGCTACACACTAAACAGGGTCTTAACTATCAAACCGATGAAAAAGACATGTTTTGAGATGATTAACCGAAGGAAACCAAATTTGAAATATCTAGAGCCATTTGGTGCGCCATGTACAGTAATCGATCAAGATGGTAAATTTGGTGCTAAATCGCTTGAAGGTTTCTTTGTCGGGTATGCTAGCCCGCTAAGAAGAGTGTAAGTTCCCGCATTGAGAAAGGTGATTGAAGCGCAACACGTTGATTGCTTTAAATACACAACTCCTATTCAGAGGAAAGGTGATGCATGGTTGTTCAACTACCAAGATTTGTGGAAGTCATTCGACTTGCCGGAGGAATCATCTGATGAAGAACTTGAAGTGCTTTATTATCTTCAACAGTCGGCAAACCAAGAATAGATTATTAGGCCAATTGTGGTTAATCAACCCATGTTGGATACTTTGTCTTCTGGTGCAGGTCCGAGTAATAGTGGTGTTCTGGTTGAACAAGTTTCTAAAGCAGAAGCAACACCCACTACAACTCCAACAAATGTTTCCACTGAACCAAGAAATACAACATCAGAGCCCAATATGCCTCAGAATCAGAATTCTGACTCTGATGAAGCACCAACTTATGATGATGATGGATAAGAATCCTCTTCAGATGAAGAATCCGAGCAGATATCCATCATGTTGAATCAATCTGCCGGCCCGAGCAATCAAAATGAAGTTACATCGAGCACTCCTAACGTTGATCTAAATGTTACAAACCAGCAAAGCTCAGTTGATGTTCCTAGTGAAGAAATGCCACGATCTTACTCATACCATCCTTCAACGAATATTATTGGTAAACTAAAAACTGGTGTGTGAACAAGAAGTCAAATCAACAAAGCAATAAGTTGTTTCTACACCCGAGTTGCTCCAACTCAAGACTACTGCTATTATTCTTGTTTCATATATCAAATAGAGCCAAAGACTGTGAATGAAGCTCTGGGTGACGAGAACTGGGTGATAGCAATGCAAGAGGAACTGTTACAGTTTGAGAAACTGGGAGTCTGGAGGCTTGTAGACTTACGACCGAAGCAGAAAGCTATAGACACGAAGTGGGTCTTCAGGTGCAAAAGGGATGATCGGGGTGTGATTGTTAGAAACAAAGCTCGGTTGGTTGTCAAAGGTTTCCACCAGCAAGAGGGTATTGACTACACAGGAGTATATGCACCGGTTGCACTATTAGAGTCAATCCGCATTTTCCTTGCGTTCACAGCTTGGAAAGGTTTTAAGGTGTACCAGTTGGATGTGAAATCCGCATTTCTCTATGGTAAGCTACGCGAACAAGTGTACGTCGGCCAACCACCAGGTTTCGTCGATCCACTGAACAAGAACAAAGCTTATCTCCTAGACAAAGCCTTATACGGATTACACCAAGCCCTGAGAGCTTGGTACGAGACGTTATCGCAACATCTCGTTGGAAACGGATTTACGAGAGGCACAGTGGACAGTACATTGTTTACCAAAGAAGTCAGAAATCATCTAATCATTGTACAAATCTATGTGGACGATATCATCTTCGGTTCAACGAATGATAGTCTTTGCAAAGATTTCGAAAAGATCATGAAGAAGAAATTTGAAATGTCTTCTATGGGCGAAATGAAATTCTTCCTCGGATTACAGGTCGATCAGTTACCAGACGACATATTCATTCATCAGATAAAGTATGTTCACGACATTCTCAAGAAGTTTGAAATGGATAGCTCGAAGCCGCTTTCGACCCCGCTGGCACCCGAATCATGGGATTTGCATTGACGAGACTGGAACCAAAGTTGATGACACACTCTATCGGTCGATGATAGGATCTTTGATGTATCTGACGGCATCTCGCCCAGATATCATGTATCCTACCTGCCTTTGCACGAGATATCAGTCTAGTCCTCGAGTGTCACACATGCAGATAGTCAAAAGAATATTCTGTTATCTGAAAGGATGTCCAAGCATCGGCTTGTGGTATCCAAAGAACGACAATTTTGATCTAACGGGATACGCTGACTCAGACTTCGGGGTGGACAAGTTGAACTCTAAATCTACAATGGATGGTTGCCAGTTCTTTGGAACTCGTTTGGTAACGTGGCAATGCAAGAAACAAACCACGGTCTCTCTTTCAACGTGTGAGGCAGAATACATTTCTGCTTCTAGCTGTTGTTCTCAAATCCTTTGGATTCAACAACAGATGAGGGATTTTGGATTGCAATTTCTTGATACGCCTTTATACGTAGATAACAAGGCAGCTATCAACATAACCAAAACTCTTGTTCATCACTTTCGTAATAAACATATTGAAATTCGTTATCACTTCATTCGTGACTGCTATGAAAAGAAGTTGGTGCGAATAGAAAAATTCCACACCGATGAACAAAAGGCTGATTTTTATACCAAAGCATTTCCTTTAACGAGATTTAAATATCTAATGAGGCTTAACCGTATTAAAAATTTGCTTACAGGTGCGGAAGCAGAGGTTGAATACAGATCGGACGACGAGTTCACGTGATCCACATTGGTTTGTCATATCTTTTAGATTAGTATTTCTTAAAAACAAAAATCTAAAAATATGTTTTTGATTTTAGGGGGAGAAATATTTGAGAAAATACAAAAACATATAAAAATTTCAAAAAGTACAAAAACATTGAGAAAGACAAAAAGAAATTTGTTGTCACAAAGGAAATGATAGTACATCAGTGGACTATCACGGTATGCTAAAGAAATGTAAAGTTTAAAAAGTGATAAACAAGTCTTACTATGGATGTGTCGATAGGCTTTACATGTTTAGTAAATTGTTTCTGAGATATAAACTAAATTTCACAACTGCTTAATCTTGTGGATTAACATCTCTCGGGTATATGGACTTAGTACTCCGAAATTTCGTTTGAGAGATTTCCTGATTCTAAGATACGAGGTCTTTATAGATAGTTGATATTTGGGGTATTATACAAGTTCTTCTGATTTTGCGGAAGCAATAGCCTAGAACTTCTATAATACTTTATATTAAAAACCCTAAACTGCATGCAAACTTGAAAAGAATCGAAAGATCTAATCATTTGCAGTGCTAAAAAGTTTCCTTAAGTGGAACACACCTATAAGTCGAGCATTCATCTCTTTGTCGATACGGTGGTATTAACTTGAGCTCTCAAGGCTTCGCATTAACCCAGATACAGATATCAATTATGCTATACTCACCTGTAAGATGAAATCTAGGGAATCTTGATACGGGAGTATATTCAAGAGGTGGGAACCATAGTTAAGTCAAGTTTCATAATTCTTACCTAACATATCTTGGAACAATTAAGAAATGGGTCGAAGTTTAAGAGGACAAACATATCGACAATCTAGGTAAACGAGTTTAAAACTTAAAGTCATCTAAAGGTCAACGGTACTGGTGATATGTCTCAATCAACTGATATGATCCTTAGACACAAATTCACGAAAATATGTCTGTAAATATGTTTATACATAGTTTACTTTGTTCTGTACATAGTTTATCTGCTTTACAGATTAAAACCAAAAAGATTTTCAGTGTGTTTTAGCATAAACTTACAAAAATACAAAAAGATTTTGTTTCTACATTGTTTTCAGCAAACCAATGTTGGAGAACGGATCTTCGAAGTCTGGTAAGGTGCTAAACTGGTGGGAATCTAATTGACAATGGGCTGGGAGCTGATCTGTAAAATCTGATAAGCCAAAACGATTAAAAGTTCATTAATTTGAAAGTTGACTTTGAAAAATTCAACAGTTTGTTCATAACGGGTCAAACCGAGGTCATTAACTTGGACTCGGCAGACAAATCGGTTAACCAAGGTCATTAGCTTGGACTTGGTCAACTGAGTGGATTGTTAAAACTTGTAAAATCTGAAAAGTTCAAGGTCTAAAGAGAAAATTTTGAAAAATTAAAGTTTGAAAACAATCAAGTTCGCCCGGACTTGCAAGCAAGTCCGACCGAACTTGTACAATGCTCTGAAAAAGTTTAACAGTCTTCAAGTTCGCCCGGACTTATCTAATCTTTGTTGATTGGATTTACAAGTTCGCCCGAACTTGGTATACTATATATTGGTCGAACTTCATTGTCTGTTATCACAATCTGAGCGAACTTGAGAGCGAAGTTAGGCGATTTCGAAATTGACATTTATACGACGAAGTGCTGCCCGATTTGAAAGTGTTTAGTGGTGATTTGCACACTGCTAATCATGGCATTGGTAAGTGATTTGATTTTGGACCATGAATTGTAGGTGTTTGAACGTTTTGAGATCTGATATGGACTGTTTGACATGTTATGGAACTTTAATGGACAAATTAAGATTTAAAACATGTTAAACATATAAAAACGATCATATACACGTATTGAATTTGATCATAAGTTCATGAACAATATGTTGCAGGTTTTGTTTGGGACGATAACAAGTTCGCCCGAACTTGTCATTAGGTGTTTCATGTGATAAACTATAAGTTCGCCCGAACTTGTGTAAATAAAGATTAAATCAGAATGATATGTTTGCCCGGACTTCTGGATTGATAATGTTGTTGTATAAATGACAAGTCTGCCCGAACTTAGTTAATTGAAATGTGAAATTGTCAAGTCAAGTTCTCCCAAACTTGATGAAAGATTGTAAAATTGAAAAATTGTCGACTAATTTCATCTCGATTTACGTGTTTGCAGAATATTGAGCTTTCATTTAATAAGTTTCGCAACACGTGCATCACGCTGGATAAAGATATTTGTCCATCACTCGGAGCTTTTGATGATATTCTAGCATTTATGGCACGGATTCCAATACACAAAGCTATCACGGAGAAAACAGTGGTCTACAGGTCACATGTTAACAGATTCTGGATGTCCGCAGCTATGAACGAAGATGATATAGCTATCAAGTCTGTGGTTCGTGAAGAGAATGAGGATAAAGATCACTATTACTGAAGCTGATATACGCAAAGTGCTGGAATTCAACGACGCAGCTAATGATCCAATGATGCTGGACGAGCGGATGGTACGAGGTTGTTTTTGCAGAATGGGGTACAAGGGGCATGTTAATGAATCTACGCTGAAGAAAGGATCTGTCCCTAATCCATACAAGTTCTTGATGCACGCGATTATTCATACTTTCAGCCATCGAAAGGCAGGCCTAGACGACGTACAAGATTATATGGCCTGCATGGTGACAACGCTTATTCTCAACAAAATATTTAATTACTCAAAGCTGGTTTTTACGCATATGAAGAACAATATGGGGTTAAAGAGACTTGTGATGTACCCAAGGTTCGTACAGATGTTGATAGAGGATCAATTCAAGAAGATTGCAAAAGACCAGAATGATATTGTATACTTGAGCCATTTGGATGATACTACCGTAAAGAAGTTAATCACTTTTCAGAAGCAATCATCTGCACCTATTGCTAAACCACTTTTTGGTGCTATCGCGTCCGAGAATTACATTACACCGCCAGAATATAAGTGGAGGAAAGAAGACAGTGGTGATGAAAAGGAACGAAACGCTGAGCTAGAATGGTTGTCTACATTCAAAGAGAAGCGTAGTGATTGGTTCTTGAAGAAGGTAGTGGTTCAGGATAAAAAGAAAGGCTCGAGAAAGCCAAAGAAAGTTGAAACGATGTTAATGGATGAAGAAGAGCCTATCAATGTTCAATCAGAAGCTGGTCCTAGTACTAAAACTGTTGTGGTTATAGAAAGTCAAGAGGCAGAAAAGACAACACAAGATGATGATGTGATCTCTGCAACATCTGATAAAGATGAAGAAAATGATAGTGATGATTCTTTGGAGATTGCAACAAATATAGCGATTGCTAAATCAGTTGAAGAAAAACTTAAAGAAGGTGATGCTGACTACGAGCCTGAGCAAGAAAAAGAGTCTGATGAGGAGAGACCGAAGAAGAAAGCAAAGCGCGTAAAGTCTTTAGTAACTGATGTATCTAAGAAGGCTACAGGGTCTCCAAAGACGAAAGGAAAGAAAACAAAGAAAGCTAAGAGCAGACATTTTGTTGGAAAGCCTAAAAGCACAGGAGTCCCATAAGAACCTTCTGGTGCACAGGAGAAAGGAGTCACACAAGAACCTCCTACACAAGAACCTCCTGTTATTATCACAACTGAAGCAGAATGTGCAGGAGTTACACAAGAACCTCCTGAGACTGTATTGTTAGAGATTCTAGTCAATCAATCTCCAGATCCTCCAACGACTTCTCTTTTTGAAAGCTCAACTCCCAAGGCTTCTACACCAAAGGTTACACCAAAATCGACGCCGAAAACTACTCCAAAGACAAAGCTGTTTGGAAACATTCCAAATGAGCCTATTGATATTCAAGACTTAAACGACTTCTTTCCGGATACAGATATGGATGATCTTGAAAAGCGTGTTAAAGTGTTGGAAGATAAAGTGGCAAAGAATGAAGTCGAAAAGGCTGCTCTAGAAAGTATGGTGAAACAGAGCGAGGTGGAGAAGGAAATTCTGAGCGACAAAGTAAAGTTTTTAGAAGGTGATCAAGGATACTTGAAAGCTTTAGTGGAAAGCTTGCAGGAAGCTAATGAAAGATTGAATAAAGAGATTGCAGAGCTTCGATCAGAGCGTGATATCAACGATCGACGATTCAATAGACTTCATAAAGTCTTATCTAACAGTCTAGGAATCGATTTCAAAGAAGAATATGCCCGAATGGATCTTCAAGAAGCCAAAGAAAAGGCAGAAAGAGAACTGGCTAAACGGGCAAAGGAAAGAATGTGATTGAAAGTTTTGCCAGAGATTACTAAGCCAATAGCTGAGTCTGCTAAAGCTTTGGAGTCTGTAATTGCTCCAGAAACAGAAACGAAGGACGATGATGAAGCTGAAGATAAAGATAAAGGCGACGATGATGATAATGTTGATGATACTAAAGACAACTCTGTAAATGATGGTGGTAATGATGATGATGATGATCAGGGTGGAGTCAGTCTTAAAGTTGTTGATGCTAAATTTACTGATGAGTTTGACTTTACTTCGTTGCTGAATAATGAATCAAATCAGATGGATGATCAAACTCAGGGGAGCAGACAGGGGAACAGAAAGATGATGTTGATATGTTTAATGCTATTACTTCTGCAAAGCCTGTTGCTGCAGTCCCTATTAAGCCTCTGATTCTTATGCTTGAACACAACGTCGAAGAAGGTGAATTCGTGCACAACTATTCTAAAGAAGATTTAGCGAAGTTGATCGACGTTGATGCAGAATCTTTTGATTTTGAAGAACAAGTATTGAATGTGAATACGTTTGAACCAAATGAGTATCATTACAAACGTCGATATGAGGCAGACTGTAACATTTGTCGAAAACGGGTTTTACCAAACCCGCTCCATTTTGTAATCCAATATCAAGTTATAAATGTTCGTCGCCTATTTATGCTTATTTTAATTTTAGTGATACATAATTAATAAACAAACTAAACCATAAAAGTTATAATTGATAAAAAATATAAATAAAGTGATTAAAAATAAAAAGGGGCTGCCGGGACTCGAACCCGGGTCAGCCGGGTTGTAACTCCAAAGATTTAACACTCACACGCATAACCACTCCGCCACTTGCTTGTTTTCTGTCAACTCTAGGAAACGAATAAGTCTTATATACAAACCTAGATGAACCGGTTGCCCCAACTGAAAACCGAAATCGGCTATTCAACCGTCTAAACATTTGAATAATCGCGAATTCAGGTTTATAACCGATGCACCGACGATTCTAATCAATTCAGACTTGAATTGACTTCAAACTCTGATGATGATGGGTTTTATAACCGAAAATATCTCATAATCCGAATTACTGCAATCAAACATCTTTCTCGCGACTCAGAAACATTCCACAAACCTCCAATTACATTTCCGCACACTTTACAGTCCACCGGAGAAGTTTATTTTACTCGCCGGAAAATTCTGCAAGTTCGCCGGAAAACCGTATTCTTCCTCAAAAAGGTAAGTCCTTCAATACCGTCGTAGTCTAACAATTGTTAAGCTATTTCTAACTCAAACCTTTCACTTGAAATCGAATTCAGACGCTACTATCGGATAATACCAGTTCGCCGGAAAAGTTTTGGAAATCTTTATTTTCATCTGTGAATCGGTAAGGACATTCAAACACGCTGTTAACGTTTGTTTATCACTTCAATTCCACGATTAGCTAATCAAAACGGTTAATGGTCTTGTTCAGTTGAAGTGCACAAAAACAGAGACCGACACCTTGCCGGAATTCTGAAATAAACCGTTCATCGGTATGTTTACTTCTAATTATCGTTTCTGCCATTTCATATTAGTTTGTACAATGTTTATCAATCGAACTAAACAAGATATAACGGTGTAATCTACTGCCTGTAAAATCTAACGAAGAAGATGAACTGCGCTAACAATATAAGAGTAATTAAAATTGGTATTTTGAACGGGTTAGACACACAGTCCAGCGGTGGACTGTGTGCGAACAAAAACACGCATACGTCCCGAGTTCGATTCTTGACACACGCACCTTCGCAGTAATAAAATGCCTTTTTTTGTTTAAAACTGAACCGGGTTAACTCCGTTAGTTGTTTAGTATAATAAAATTTGTATATTAACCAAGTTAGACACACAGTCCAGCGGTGGACTGTGTGTAACGTTAAAGCACAGGTCCCGGGTTCGAGACCTGTTAGTGGCACCGGTTCGATGAATTAAAATGTTTTTGAAATTAAAAGAATTTTGGATAAATTGAATTAATATATAAATATAATTAAAAACAGAATTATTTCGGGTTAGACACGTAGCTCAGTTGGTAGAGCTACGTGCACGCGTACGGGAGGTCACGAGTTCGAGCCTCACCCAGCGCATTTCAGTCACACGATAAAACCGTTCAAAGTCAAAAAGTCAACGGTCAACCCAAAAAGTCAACATATTTTTATATTTTTAATTATTTAATTTAATTTAAAAATCAATTAAAAATACTTAAAAATAATGTTTTTAAAGATAGAAAATAGCCTTAAACTCGTAAAAATATATCTAAAAATTCTATTAAAATCTTTAATAAAATCCGCTCATTTTCTATATTTTCCGTTATTATTTAGGTTAGTTAATTCTCGTTGTTCCGCTCTTACAACTCGTGCGCATCTCGCCATCTCCAATCAAACGCACCCAATGTGAGTGAATCTTTACAAATTCCCCGTTTTAATCACGTTTTGGGGTGTATCATGTGTCTTGCTATATATTATATTTAAATCATTGTGCATACATCATGACATGAACAAAAGTGTATTCAGCTTGTTTCAACTGTTTGTGTGGTTATTGTTAGATTCAATTTATTATTTTCAGTACATGCAATTTCATAGGCCGCCGCTCCCCATTACATTATGTGCGTTGAGCATGTTTCCCATTACATTATGAGCGTGAACCTGGCGTGCCAACATACGATCGGCTCCGTTTGATTGAGCCTTGATCGCACAGTTACATTCATGTTATTTATTGTATGATGTTGGTATGTTAATGTATGCTATCATATGTTATTGTATGTTATAGTTGTGATTGCTATTGCTACTGCTTGATTATTTACATTTGCTCATTTATGATTATGCACAATTTTTCATTGATAAACTAACAAGAAAATCAATAATAAATGTTTATCTAACAAGATTCACTCGCCAACTTATGTTAACCAAAAACCCCCATTTTTACACATGATACAGGTGAACCAGCTGCAGCCAGAAACACATAGGATTGGACTAGAAGAATAAAATGATTTAGAGCTTGGAATTATTTTGTTTGGTTATTTTCTTTGTATTGTATGGACATGTTTGGATTATTTGGAATGTAATTTTGACTTTAATAAATATGAAACATATTAGTAAATATCATGAGCTTTGGTGATAACCCAAATATGCCCCGACTCTTATTCCGCTGCGGGTCGGGGTGTGACAGATTGGTATCAGAGCCATGACTATAGGGATATAGGATAGGTTATTAGACCCTTAGAGCCTATACTATAGTTGATTAGGAACTTTTAAGATTTTTGTGTGTTATATGCCAAATTTCATGATGTTTATATGTTTTATGTTAAATGTTACATTCAATGTTATGCAAGCATGTTCATAAGTATATATTATCATATAATGCCTATCATGAATCATATTCTCATAACATATCACATCCATGAAAGCACACACCACATCATGATTGCTTTTACAATGATTTTTGTGTTTTCAAATCTCATCAAAGTGAGTTCTCATGACGGGCATGTAGTAACTGGAAGGGTACCAGTACCGGTAGTCGGAACGTCCTGTCTAGGCTGGCATTCGTATAAATCCAAAATAAAGGACCAGTTTGCCTACCTGGGGACTAACGATGAGCGTACGAAGTACCTATTAGGCCAAAGCATGCTATACCAAACGTCGTGTGAGCTAAACCCACTTTGAGTTGTCATTGTGTCTACACCTGGACACATTCCAACCATACATCTCGTAAACATATTTTGTGGTTTGCATTCGGGTGATGCGAGTGTTAAATCGCCAATACTAATGTGAATCCTACCAAGCCAATAGTCATGGGGGCCCACATGACTATACAGGTGAAGCTATGGGGGACATTTGAGGCCCAACATGAGCAAACCCAAGACATCCTATGGATGTAGTTGCATTATTGATATTTATGTTATTTTCATTTTTCTTAAAGACACATGACACCTAAAAAGACTCCATAAACTCACAATCTTCTTATGTATGTTCCTGTAGATGTCGTCCAGACAACAACGAGGGGGTAAAAGATCAGGAAGGTCTCACGAACGCTTGGCCACACAAATCGCGAAACAAATGGCCACGATACTGCCTGACATTGTGGTCCAAGTACAACAAGCTCTCGCCACAAATCCCCCTAATCCTCCCCAACAACATGACCAGAACATCGACAACCCTCCTACCAGCAAGTGCTCATACAAACATTTCAAGTCTTGTGATCCTCCTAAATTTGAAGGGACCGAAGGTGTCACTGCTCTCCTCCATTGGTTTGAGGAAATGGAAAACACCTTCTTCAACTACGATTGTCCTGAGGATCGCAAGGTTCGATACGCCACCGGGAGACTATTTGGGGTCGCTCTCACCTGGTGGAATACTGAAAAAGGGAAGAGGGGAATTGATGATGCAATGGCCTTAACTTGGGAGGAATTAAGGGAAATCATGACTAGGCGTTTCTGTCCTAGGAGTGAAATTAAAAAGTTGGAAGACGAATTTCATTCTTTAAAGCAGAAGGAGGGAGATCACACCACCTATAACAAGAGGTTCTTAGAGTTGAACCAAATGGTTCCTAATTTGTTTACCCCAACTTATCGTTTGATCGAGCATTATATTCGAGGACTTCCCTTGAAAATTCAAGATTCAGTTCTCAGCATTTCACCGGTAACACTTGAAGCTGCTATGGAGCTAGCGACTGAACTGACCGAGAATCGAATTTGCAACGGGAAGTTTAAAGAAGAGAAAAGAAAGCCCCTGTTGAGGGTCAAACTTCAAACCATTCCATCTCCTCCTCTAAGTTTGCTAACAAGAGGAAGCGCAACACCAGAAACTTCGCTGTTACACAACCCAACTCCCATATTCCTGCTGCACCCATTACCCAAGTTGCCCCTTCACCTGCACCATACAAAAGACCCTACTCTGGCCCGTTACCAAAATGCAACCGTTGCCAATATCACCATTCTCCTGATTATCCTTGCCAACATTGCATCAGCTGTGGTCATGCAGGTCATACTGTTCAAACCTGCCGCATGCCTCAGCGAACGAACCGCCACTAGCCTTCAACCCAAACCCACCAACAAATAATGGGTCAAGCCCAACAACCCCTACTATTACCACCCACCCAACATTTAGCCCAAACATATTACCAACCCAATTATCCTATGGTTCAACCTATGCGGGCTTGCTACAATTGCGGAGACCCAAGCCATTTCAGAAACACATGTCCAAGGTTGGTAAACATTATTCATGCTCAGGCCCAAGCCAACCCGGTGAATCAAGCGAACCAAGCTCCTCCACCTGCAAGAGGAAGAGCTTTCAATATCAACGCTAATCAGGCTAGAGCTGACGGCAATTTGGTTAACGGTACGTTCCTTATAAATGGTAGATATGCATCCATGTTGTTTGATACTGGGGCGGATAAAAGTTTTGTGTCCTTAGAATTTGAACCTACCCTAAACCAAAATCGTGATAAGCTCATGGAATCCATAACAGTAGAAGTTGCAGACGGGAAACCGGTTTTATTAAACTCTATTATACGCAACTGTACACTCACTTTAAACGACCACGACTTTTCAGTTGACCTTATTCCTATGAGGTTGGGAAGTTTTGATATCATAATTGGTATGGACTGGCTCAGTCAACATCAGGCAGAAGTTGTATGTCGCGAAAAGTTGTATTCCTCTTTCAAACGGGCAGACTCTTCGAATCTTTGGAGAAACCTCGTCGAAAGGGCTCAGCTTAATGTCTTGTCTTCAAGCCAAAAAATATCTTCGCAAAAATTATGTCGCGTTTTTAGCTCATATCATCAAAAAGGGAACCATGGAGAAGAAACTTGAAGAAATTCCAGTAGTAAAAGATTTCCCGCAAGTTTTTCCTGACGACATTTCAGGACTTCCTCCAGTTAGAGAAGTCGAATTCCGTATTGATCTTATACCTGGTGCTACACCAGTTGCAAAGTCTCCTTATAGGTTAGCCCCCTCTGAAATGCAAGAGCTAGCCAGTCAATTACAAGAGTTGACTGACAAGGGATTCATACGTCCTAGCTCATCGCCTTGGGGTGCACCTGTCCTTTTTGTAAAGAAGAAAGATGGATTGTTTCGTATGTGCATCGACTACAGAGAGCTCAACAAATTAACAATCAAGAATCGCTATCCTTTACCTCGCATTGATGATCTTCTTGACCAACTTCAAGGTGCCAGCTACTTTTCCAAAATCAACATTCGATCTGGTTATCACCAACTTAGAGTACATGAAGAGGACGTCCCAAAGACCGCATTTCGAACTCGTTATGGCCATTATGAATTCATGGTCATGCCATTTGGTTTAACCAACGCTCCAGCAGTCTTCATGGACCTAATGAACAGAGTCTGCAAACCTTATCTTGATCGATTTGTTATAGTCTTCATCGACGACATTCTTATTTATTCAAAGTCTAAGTCTGATCATGAGCGTCATCTTCGACTCATCCTTACACTTCTAGAGAATGAAAAGCTTTACGCCAAATTCTCCAAATGCGAATTCTGGTTAAAAGAGGTGCAATTCCTCGGACATGTAGTCAATGATAAGGGAATACATGTCGACCCCTCAAAGATCAAAGCGGTACAAGAATGGCAAGCTCCACGTACACCAACTGAAGTAAGATCTTTTCTTGGTTTGGCTGGTTATTATCGTCGTTTCATTTCAAACTTCTCTCGCATTGCTGTACCACTCACGGCTTTAACTCATAAGGGAAAACCTTTCATATGGGGACCCAAGCAAGAAGAAGCCTTCCAAACCCTTAAACAAAAACTCTGTGATGCACCAATCCTCACTCTTCCTGAAGGTTGTGATGATTTCGTGGTCTATTGCGACGTGTCAGGGAAGGATTAGGCTGCGTTCTAATGCAAAGAGGAAAAGTTATAGCTTATGCTTCGAGACAACTCAAGACGCATGAGAAGAACTACACCACCCATGACCTAGAACTTGGAGCCGTTGTGTTCGCTCTTAAGATATGGAGACATTATCTCTATGGTACTAAGTGTGAAATATACACTGACCACAAGAGTCTTCAACATATCTTTAATCAAAAGGAGTTAAACATGAGGCAACGAAGATGGGTTGAACTTCTAAATGACTACGACTGTGAAATTCGATACCACCCTGGCAAAGCAAATGTGGTGGCCGATGCACTTAGTCGAAAGGGTCATGCGAACTCCATTCGTCTTCTATGTTCGCAAATCATAACTGACATTAAAGTTCAAATTCGAGAAGCCCAACATGTTTCAGTAACAGAAGATGATGTACGAAAGGAAATGTCCTGTGGAGCTGAACTTAAAATTGAAACTAAATCTGACGGTATTCTGTACTATCTAGATTGTATATGGATTCCTAACCACAATAATCTTCGTGAAACTCTTATGAATGAAGCTCACAAAACGCGATACTCTATACACCCAGGAGCCGATAAGATGTATCAAGACCTACGATATACCTATTGGTGGCCTGGAATGAAAAAGGATATTGCTGTTTTTTTTTCTAAGTGCCTTACATGTTCCAAGGTGAAAGCTGAACACCAAAGACCCTCAGGACTTCTGGTCCAACCTGAAATACCTGTATGGAAGTGGGAAAATATAACCATGGACTTCATTACCGGGTTACCTCGCACTTCTGGTGGGTATGACACTATATAGGTAATAATTGACCGACTTACAAAATCAGCTCACTTTATTCCTATCCGCGAAGATTTCAATAACGAAAAGCTAGCTCGTATTTATATCAGCGAAATCGTAAGCCGACATGGGGTACCGTTAAGCATTATTTCTGATCGTGATGGTCGTTTCACTTCACGAACATGGCAAGCAGTACAAGCCGCTATGGGTATGCGATTAGATCTCAGTACCGCCTATCACCCTCAAACTGATGGTCAATCTGAACGCACCATTCAAACTCTTGAAGATATGCTTCGAGCATGTGTCATAGACTTCAAGGGAAATTGGGACGCTCATCTCCCATTAGTTGAATTTTCTTACAACAACAGCTATCATTCAAGCATCGGCATGGCACCTTTTGAAGCCTTATATGGTCGTAAGTGCCGATCTCCAGTATGTTGGCACGAAATTGGGGAAGCTCAAATCACTGGTCCGGAATTGATTCAAGAAACCACAGACAAGATCCATCAAATTCGAAGCAATCTTCTAGCGGCTCAGAGTCGTCAAAAGAGTTATGCAGAAAAACGACGGAAGCCTTTAGAGTTTAACATTGGTGATCATGTACTTCTAAAAGTATCACCGTGGAAGGGAGTAGTTCGTTTTGGTCAAAAAGGCAATCTAGCACCACGCTACGTAGGACCTTTCAAGATACTCGAAAGAGTAGGACCTGTAGCATACAAGCTTGATCTACCAGAAAAACTCAACAGGATTCATCCCACATTCCACGTATCTAACTTGAAGAAGTGCCTCGCTGATGAAAACCTCCACATTCCTCTGGAAGATATTCAGATTGATGAATCTATGCATTTTATTGAAAGACCAGTAGAGATCATGGACTTCGGGGAGAAACGTCTACGACGGAGTCGCATTCCAATTGTTAGGGTACGCTGGGAGTCGAAACGGGGACCTGAGTTTACTTGGGAACGTGAAGACTCAATGCGTGAAAAATACCCGCATCTTTTTCCTACTACTTCTACTACGTAAATTTCGGGACGAAATTCCTAAAAGTAGGGGATACTGTAACATTTGTCGAAAACGGGTTTTACCAAACCCGCTCCATTTTGTAATCGAATATCAAGTTATAAATGTTCGTCGCCTATTTATGCTTATTTTAATTTTAGTGATACATAATTAATAAACAAACTAAACCATAAAAGTTATAATTGATAAAAAATATAAATAAAGTGATTAAAAATAAAAAGGGGCTGTCGGGACTCGAACCCGGGTCAGCCGGGTTGTAACTCCAAAGATTTAACACTCACACGCATAACCACTCCGCCACTTGTTTGTTTTCTGTCAACTCTAGGAAACGAATAAGTCTTATATACAAACCTAGATGAACCGGTTGCGCCAACTGAAAACCGAAAATCGGCTATTCAACCGTCTAAACGTTTGAATAATCGCGAATTCAGGTTTATAACCGATGCACCGACGATTCTAATCAATTCAGACTTGAATTGACTTCAATTCTGATGATGATGGGTTTTATAACCGAAAATATCTCATAATTCGAATTACTGCAATCAAACATCTTTCTCGCGACTCAGAAACATTCCACAAACCTCCAATTACATTTCCGCACACTTTACAGTCCACCGGAGAAGTTTATTTTACTCGCCGAAAAATTCTGCAAGTTCGCCGGAAAACCGTATTCTTCCTCAAAATGGTAAGTCCTTCGATACCGTCGTAGTCTAACAATTGTTAAGCTATTTCTAACTCAAACCTTTCACTTGAAATCGAATTCAGACGCTACTATCAGATAATACCAGTTCGCCAGAAAAGTTCTGAAAATCTTTATTTTCATCTGTGAATCGGTAAGGACATTCAAACACTCTGTTAACGTTTGTTTATCACTTCAATTCCACGATTAGCTAATCAAAACGGTTAATGGTCTTGTTCAGTTGAAGTGCACAAAAACAGAGACCGACAACTTGTAGGAATTCTGAAATAAACCGTTCATCGGTATGTTTAGTTCTAATTATCGTTTCTGCCATTTCATATTAGTTTGTACAATGTTTATCAATCGAACTAAACAAGATATAACGGTGTAATCTACTGCCTGTAAAATCTAACGAAGAAGATGAACTGCGCTAACAATATAAGAGTAATTAAAATTGGTATTTTGAACGGGTTAGACACACAGTCCAGCGGTGGACTGTGTGCGAACAAAAACACGCATACGTCCCGAGTTCGATTCTTGACACACGCACCTTCGCAGTAATAAAATGCCTTTTTTTTGTTTAAAACTGAACCGGGTTAACTCTGTTAGTTGTTAAGTATAATAAAATTTGTATATTAACCAAGTTAGACACACAGTCCAGCGGTGGACTGTGTGTAACGTTAAAGCACAGGCCCGGGTTCGAGACCTGTTAGTGGCACCGGTTCGATGAATTAAAATGTTTTTGAAATTAAAAGAATTTTGGATAAATTGAATTAATATATAAGTATAATTAAAAACAGAATTATTTCGGGTTAGACACGTAGCTCAGTTGGTAGAGCTGCGTGCACGCGTACGGGAGGTCACGAGTTCGAGCCTCACCCAGCGCATTTCAGTCACACGATAAAACCGGTCAAACGGTCAAAGTCAAAAAGTCACCGGTCAACCCAAAAAGTCAACATATTTTTATATTTTTAATTATTTAATTTAATTTAAAAATCAATTAAAAATACTTAAAAATAATGTTTTTAAAGATAGAAAATAGCCTTAAACTCGTAAAAATATATCTAAAAATTCTATTAAAATCTTTAATAAAATCAGCTCATTTACTATATTTTCCGTTATTATTTAGGTTAGTTAATTCTCGTTGTTCCGCTCTTACAACTCGTGCGCATCTCGCCATCTCCTATCAAACGCACCCAATGTGAGTGAATCTTTACAAATTCTCCGTTTTAATCACGTTTTGGGGTGTATCATGTGTCTTGCTATATATTATATTTAAATCATCGTGCATACATCATGACATGAACAAAAGTGTATTCAGCTTGTTTCAACTGTTTGTGTGGTTATTGTTAAATTCAATTTATTATTTTCAGTACATGCAATTTCATAGGCCGCCGCTCCCCATTACATTTTGAGCGTTGAGCATGTTCCCCATTACATTATGAGCGTGAACCTGGCGTGCCAACATACGATCGGCTCCGTTTGATTGAGCCTTGATCGCACAGACATTTTTCATTTTCAATACATGCAATACGATCGGCTCCGTTTGATTGAGCCTTGATCGCACAGTTTCATTCATGTTATTTATTGTATAATGTTGGTATGTTAATGTATGCTATCATATGTTATTGTATGTTATAGTTGTGATTGCTATTGCTACTGCTTGATTATTTACATTTGCTCATTTATGATTATGCATAATTTTTCATTGATAAACTAACAAGAAAATCAATAATAAATGTTTATCTAACAAGGTTCACTCGCCAACTTATGTTGACCCAAAAACCCCCATTTTTACACATGATACAGGTGAACCAGCTGCAGCCAGAAACACATAGGATTGGACTAGAAGAATAAAATGATTTAGAGCTTGGAATTATTTTGTTTGGTTATTTTCTTTGTATTGTATGGACATGTTTGGATTGTTTGGAATGTAATTTTGACTTTAATAAATATGAAACATATTAGTAAATATCATGAGCTTTGGTGATAACCCAATTATGCCCCGACTCTTATTCCGCTGCGGGTCGGGGTGTGACACAGACGACTAACAAAGTGATAGTGGAAGCTTGGTCCTCTGACAACGATAAAGATGAAGCTGAGAAGTATGTCAGTCATAACATTGATAAGTTTCCAACTTTTGAGGAGATGTACGAACAGCTCAATGAAGATATGTTGAAAGAAAAGATCGAGGAGTCTATACGTGATGGTAAAATCCCTAAATCGATGACAAAAGAAGAAATTGCTCAAGCGAAGAAATCCTGGTTCAAGGAAATGCTGCGAGAACGTAAGTTTCGATGTCCACTAGCATTTACCAGAGACAAAGATGTGTCATTGGGAGATATTCTAAGTTGGGGGTGGTTCAAAGAATTGAATGTTTACGCCATTAAAAGGGAATTTGGAGTTCAATACTTCAGATATCTGGCAGATTTCAAGACACTTCCATACGGGGATGTTGAGGAGCTAGTTCAAACGAGGAATGTCACGTATCGCATGAAGTTCATTGATCAGTTACTTTTGAAGATGATTAAGTTTGAGTCTACTAAAGGTTTTAGATACTGGAAGCCGTTCATTCCCAAGCGTCATATCAAAACAGACAAGAAAACTGGGATTAAAGATATCACGTTGATTATGAAACGTCCTCGTGCTATGAGAAATATGCCCCTGATGCCGATCGAACAGAACTTCTATCCTTTATTCATGTGGTGGTAGATTGATCCAACAACTTGTGAAGCAGTGATCGTGTTACGATTTGAAGATCATCTGGATATTACGAAAGAAAGGGTTGAAATGTTTGGGGTTGAAGGTTTGAGAGGGCTGTGGAGAACGATAAGGATACTCCCGATGTGGCTAGTGAACTGCTCGAAGGAGGATATCAAATGTTTATTCTACAGCAAGATTGTTTTTGAAGAACGTGAAAAGGAGCAAGCAATGCAATACCAGAGAGTTGTTAATGTCTGCTATGCACATGAAGTCAACTCTTGTAGGATGTGGGAATCGACTTGGAGGGAACTTGAACGTGAAGAATTCTTGAAGGAAGAAGCGCGTATTGAAGGTATACATGAAATGGGTAGGGAGGCAAGATTACAACGTTTTCAGTTTATGATAAAGGTGCCACCTACAAATCAAACGCCGATTCCATCGCAAGAGAGAAGAAAGAAGCCGATAAAGAACTTCTTTGGAAGAGTTAGACAGAGATAGAGCTGTGAAGACTAATCAAGACGAAGACTATCCAAGGGGGAGTCTGTAGTGCATAATGTCTATGTCTTAGTCTTGGATCGAGTCTATATAGTTTTGGATAGATTAGACTAGAAAATGAAGGATATTTATGTAATTTGGACACAAGTTCGCCCGGATTATACATGTTAGATCAAGATCGGCCGAACTTGATCAAGTCAAGTTCGCCCGAACTTGATCAATACCCAGCGAACTTGTGATCCTATATATAGGTGCCTTGGTGATTCATTTGTAACTTTTGTGATTTTGGCACACTGACGGCGAAGCTCTGTCGGATCCAGAACTGAATGTATTGAACATTATTGATCAATAAAACAATGTTTAAATAGTAAATCTTGTCTATTTGGTAATCATGTCATATTGTTTCCGCCATTATGGACATTAGATACAATTTAGGTTCCCGAGCTTAACGTGGAGACCATTGTAGGAGACGAGTAGCTTCTTCAGACCCATAGAACTTGGGTGGTTTAGAATTGAACTGTTTGAAATTAAACAGTGGGGGTACATTGTTGTTGTTATTGTTAGCTTTATTGAGTTGGGTCACAAGGTTTGGAAGTATTGCAGCCATTTGCTGAGCGATCATCGCTGCCATTTCGGCGTCTTGAAGTGTTTTGACGAGGAGGCATTCTAAAAAAGAAAGAAATATGAGAGGAAACGAGTGAGATTGATAAAGGATAGTTAAAAAGAAACATTAAAAATGTCGAAGAAGCATAAGGGATGTAATCATTTATTCATTCCTTCCAACGAATAAAACGACACAATGACTGATCAAAGTAAATGGGTTTTTATAATGTATCACGAAGAGATGCTTTAACCTATAAGTGGACACTCACCCCAAGAGTTCCCAGGTAAGAGTGACTGGTCCGATTAAGTGGATTTGTAGGAACACCCTTCCAGATTACACGTGTTCACATTATTAAAACCCAAACGTTGATGAGATTTTGAAAAACTTTTAAGGCTTAAAATCCTAAAAACAAATCATCTGAGGATAGATGATGATTTCTTGTAAGATTTTGGGAAATCTTGACTTTTAAGAATGAATGTGAAATTTTGTGTTGTTTTGTAATCACCTAAGGATAGGTGATGGTATTGTATTGAAAATCTAGACACAAGATAACTCGCGTTAGGGTCCTAGGAAGGTTATAGTCTAGGTCAAAAGAGTTACTAATAACCTAATTCCCTATAACCATGGCTCTGATACCAATCTGTAACACCCTGACCCCGTATAAATCAACTTGCGACCGAAACGTCGGGGGGTGACGTTACAAATTGTTTCAAACACATGGTATTTAAAGTTTTGTTTTATTGAATTAATAATTGACATTGTCTTTAGAGAATCCGAAACAAAATACAACAACCATTTTATTTTTAATCAAGCTAAGGTCAGCGTCCATCCTATGTGTAGCATACTTGATCATGTATTAGTACATGAAACATATGTAAAAATAAAGTCAACATTGAATGCTGGCGAGTAACATAGGTTTTGTAAGTCAAATTCATGGCTTTGTATTTGTATTGCAATACCTCGTTCGACTACGAGAGTCAATAAGTGAAAATCTTGTAACAAAACTTGTAGTAAATGTGGTTGGTATTGCAACATGTTTAACCTATTATAAAAGTTAAGAAAATCTTGTAGCCATGAATCTTGACAAAAGTGTTTTCTTTGTAAAACCGTGGAAGTAATCGATTTAAAAGAATGTGTTGTATGGTTTATATATCTTTAATTGAACACCACTCGTGTCTTGTCTAACCCAATCCTTTTTGTTTTGTGTAAATCAATTGTTCGTGTTTTAATCGTCTTTGTGTAAACAAGTGTGGTCGTGTGGTGAATACATTCAAGCCTGTGTTGACTCGTGTAACAAACCACCAAAGGGTTTATCAATTGCGTAGTTTCTGTCGTTCCCCAAATTTCCCCACAAACCCCGGGAAATTTGGTAACAGGATTGTCGGTCCAATGGTACCATAACATACAACCGGTCGGCGTGATCAAAGTTAATGAATGTACTTGTGTTATGAATAACGCACCACCAAGTTTCACATCTTATTGAAAACATATGCATTGTTTTGAAATCTTGAAAATAGTTTAGCACATATGAATCACCCCAAAACATTTAGAAACATAAAAATGGGGGAAGAACTATGTACTCACATTGAAAATTAGTTTGTATATATAAACCATATATATATATTGTAGTGAAATTACGAAAATAGTAATAGGCACATATGTTTCACCCCAAAACATTTAGAATTGTAAAAGAGGGGTCTATGTACTCACCTGGATTGTGGATGACTTGCTTAATTGTGTTTAGCAAAGCTCAAGTGTTTCCTAATGACATACAATGCACACGTGTTAGTAAAATAACCCAAGTTACTTTAGCCATATAACACGAGACAGATCCCCAACGGACTTAGTCGGGAAGAGCCTTGACATGCGTTGGTGGGTCCTAAATCAATCGGTTAGGGTGGCCATACTACATGAGACAGAACCCCAGCGAACTTAGTCAGGCAGCGCCTTGACATGCGTCGGTGGGTCCTAAGTCAATCGGGTAGGGTAACGAATTAGTGATCAGGGGTTAAGATAATTACAGTGGGGCAGAGTTTCGTAGGTTTAGGGGTTTAGGGGGGCTCAGTATATCAACAGAGCTTTGAGAGAGAAAGAGATCCATTGTTGAAATCGAAAATGAATACTGAAACTCGTCCCAGGTCGCCCCTTATATACCCAAAGTCGGCTTCTCCCGCACGTCGCGCGGGGAGACAGGGATTCTCCCGCGTGGCGCGGGGGAGGTCGACCTGGCCTAGACTGCCACGTGTCCAGTGTAGGTATGACACGTGTCGCGACATGTTGTTCGATTTTCGTCCGTCTTTTTCGTCCAATCGCGTGTTTTTCTCGATTTTCGTGCCGGTTCTTTATCACGTATGCTCAAGTCTTTATTCTAAATGGTTTGGTTTTTAATTGTGGGGGTCTATTGAGGGTACTTTTGTGGATTGTTACATTGATTTGGCCACTGGACTTGTATTATCGCGTTTTTGCCATTTTAACCCCTCTATCTTGCTATTTAAGCTATACGAAGGGTATTAAGACATATGTAACTTGGATTTGGTTCCGGAAATGTTGTGAACATCATGTTGTTCGAAAATAAAATAAAACAATTTTATTAAACTCGGAAACTGTCGAAAGGTACAACGGTTGAAATTTTGCAGATGTTACCGTGATCAAATAGACAAGATGCAAAATTGTTGGTAATAAGAGATTTGACTCGCAAGTATGATCGAGTAGAACAAGAATGATTCAACCTAATAAACTTGACTTTGATTGCGTAGGGTTGTTTACAGACTCATGACATTGAGTGTATATACCCTAAACGATGATACGACACAACCATGTGGATCGATATGTCCATTCATATTCAATCAATTACTAAGTTCGATACTTGACACTAAGACCCTTAGTCTTTACATATTTACATACTAGACACTAAATATACTTTCTAACAATGACACCAAGACCCCTTATATATTTAGTTTACACTTGAATAAAAAATATCATACTTTTCTTCCATCAGTTCGTTTTTATCAACAACAGTATTCAAAAGGCGTATATGATATAATCGACTGAAAAATCATCAAAGCATCCTTACACTTTTCAGTCACCTCTATTGACATTCCTAGTGTTCTCACCAACTTCCACTTAGCTTAAAATTAACAACTATAATATAATGACCAGCAAGTGGTTTTCGAAAGATATTCACTTCAATTCTTTTTGTAGTAATTAGAAATTCAATTATGTGATGGTAAAATCAACACCTGCAAGCCACAAATATATATAAATATCGAGTATGGAATAAAATTATAAGACATAAGTAGAGAGGTCAAAAAGCATAAACCCACCATCGTCAAAATTCCTTCCTTCCCACTATATTATATTACTCATTTCAAAAAGTACCCGCCCACTATCTCTTATAATATTTTCAACTCACCAAATAAAAGCCAAACATTCTTCATTTCCTGCACAATCTTTTCAATCTCATGGATGCCTCTCAATGGAAACTGCAGGTGAGTTTGTATACGTATTACAAGATCCGTTAAATACGACTACTCTCTGTACGCATACAGGACAAATAACCTTCAAGCATGGTTAAGTTGCTTTTGGTCATGTTAAAAGTGAAAAGAAAAAACAAGGACAGAAAGGTTCTCTTGTGTCGTGTTTCTCTGAGCAAAAAGTTATTGTTTGTTTCATGTTTCATTGACGGCGTGTTTTCATTTTAGGATATGAATCATCAAGTTCAAGAGTCGAGGAAGGTGGCAAGGCCACCAACAGTCAACTGTCCAAGATCCAAGTCAAGCAACACCAAGTTCTGTTACTACAACAACTATAGCTTAACTCAACCAAGATAATTGTGCAAGGCGTGTAGGAGGTACTGGACTCAAGGTGGTTCCCTCAGAAATGTTCCTGTTGGGGGCGGCTCAAGAAAGAACAAGAGATCCGTTTCATCTTCATCAACCCTACCCAAACCATTAGACCTCTCAACCCAACATCTTAACTTGGGCTTCCATCATAGCAATACAAACCACCTAAACTTTTTATCTTCTTCTTCAGCCTCTAGTACTCTCACTTGTATTACGGCTCAAGATTTCCTTAGCACTAGAACTACTGAGTTTAATACAGCTGCCATGATCAATTCAAATCCGATGTTGAATGTCCAGGTATTCAGGCCAACCATAGGTTTCCCATTTCATGAATGCGGAGATCATGAGGACAGTGGGAAGGCCTTTCAAGTCATGAACCAATCGTCAACAAGGGAGAGGGAGAGTGGTTCAACTGGATACTGGAATTAAACTTTGTTAGAACCCAATTATTGATAGCAAGAACTTATACTAGCATATGCGATTTCATTATGGAGTCGTCCATATATATATATATATATTCTATAATACGGTGTGTGTAGGCCTTCGATATTCTTTTTATGTCAAATCTTTATTAACACATATCCATATGCATACACATTTGGACTTTTAATCAAAGGCGTGTAATCCATTTATACTAAAATAGTCATGGTGATTCTAAAATCACCAACATTATGGTCAACCCTAATTTGCATCAACCAACAAGAATCCATGCCTTCTAACTAGGTCCAGCAACAAAAACACAATTCAGTTATTTTGAGTTATCTTAAGAATAAAACAAGTTACAATGGGCCTAGGAAATAAGCAAGAATGGGTCAAGATATGTTTTAAATTTTTCATTTAAAATTAGTCATGGGTCAAGATGGGTCTTAAATTTTCCATTTAAAATGAGTCATGGGCAAGGTTAGGTTTTTAAGCTTTAACAAAACATATCGAGGTAACCATAAAAGAGCATAACACAGACTCACAGACTTCATACTTCGTGTAAAAAAATAAAAAAATTTAAAAAGTCAAAAAATTAAAAATTAAAAAAATCAAAAAAATTAAAATTTGAAAAACTAAAAACCTTTAAAAAAATATTTTTTTTAAATTAAAATATTTTAAAAAATCAAAAAGAATTTTACAAAATAAATTTATAAAATAAAAATATAAGTTAACTCGGTGACTACACACCGATGAACCCAACTCCCCGCAACCCCTTGGGTGCTAGCGGCGGGGTGCTCGCGCAGCAACCTAACACCCGCAAGCCTTCCCCGATTACGCCCCTTCCACTCTTACTACTCTCTTTGTATGGTAATCATGGTCTGCTATGTGTGGACGGTTTAACCTTAGTTTTGATCCTCTCCTTGTATGATGAAACTCAATTAACCCAAATCACACCCACCTTTATAAAAAAAAATACAAAAGTTGGTGGTTAATATTTTTTTTCTGCAGATAAAATAATCCTCCCATCTCCAAAAAATACTTTTAGACACCAGCCATCTCCCAAAATACACACATTAGACTCGACACACTTTTACAAATTAAGAGATACATGTAAGATCCCTTGCTTGAGTGTTGGCTTTCATCGTATTATAGTACAAGTTAGTTGTGCATACTCCCCACCACCGATGGTTTATGTCATCTTCTGCTGGTCTTTTCCTTGCCTGCAAAAGAGATGGGGTGTTAGAAGTCAAAAGGCGTGGAGTTTTTGAAGCAGAAATCTTACCAAATATGTTTGATTTCAAGGGAAATCGAACAACTGGCCCCTTTGATTTCAGATCTTTAATTTGCTTGCCCGTCTTAATTTTATCAATCTTGTTGGTGTTATTACTACTTTCCCCCCTCAACATAGCAACTCCCTTCTTCACCTTTTCTTGATAGACAGCTGGTGGTCCAAGTCTCAACTGTGGCATGTTATCTACTTGGACGATCCTCTTCTTGTCTTTATCAAGGTTACTTAATATTTCATACTGTTCATATAACACCTTTATTCTCGTCAGTATTAAGCTTAACAGCAGCAGGTAACTCCACATTACATATAAAAAAAAGAACAGACAACTAACTGACCCTTGATATCTGACGATCAAGTCCATCTTTCTCCTGTGGGAGTAGGTGAACAGCCCGGTTGCTTGTGATTTGTGCTTTGGTAACGCCTTACTTACCAACCCACTCTCAGAAGAAAGCAAGTTACCTCTAGACCTCACCCCCTTTTTCTTTGGCATACAAATGCGGCAGCCTGTATGAGAGGCCGGATCGCAATGCAAATGGCTTGCATGCCCACAACTATAAACTCGGATCCCAGTGGTCGAGGGAGAGTCCTTAGTAACAAGACAGTTACATATAAAACATACAAGGCTCTGAGGGCCATGCCCATGAGAAGCTCCTCTCTTGAGTAATGTCATGGTATAATATGTATCATCCTCAATCAAGGATCTCGCAGTGTCCTGATATAGCAATACAAGTGCATCACACACACACATATATACTTATATATATAAAGAATAAAAGTAAACTTCAGCTAGGCATTGATTCTTGGCAATAAATAATGAAGCAACGGTTCAGGAATAAACCTAATGCGAACTCCAGCAAATATAAGCAACATGAATGCATGACAATCTCCATAAAAGAAGCTTACCAATATTCTTCTTTCAAAATCATATGTTCCAAGCATTCCCAGTATTGTAGGCTTAAAATCACCAAACTCTTGGCTACCATTGTCAGAAAGAAGTTTCATCATGACAGTAGGTAACTGAACATAACCTATCATTCCCTCAACAATCTCTTTAATGAAAATAGAGAATAACTTTCTCAAGATGAGTGCACCTTTATCTGACCCTCTTATCTTCCACGTAGTTTTGAGTGATCCAGATGACTTTTGCTCAGAATCCATCTTACTGGCGCATGGATCTGTTAAGGGTTCACAAAATCTACATCGAGACCCATGAAAAAATATTAGAAAGGTGCATGACCATATGGGAAGGTATCCTAATTGTATCACATGCATGTTCATAAAGAATACACCAGTCACTGGTTTTAGATCTTATTCATTAGTTATATGAACAAAGATGATATCTTTTTTTTGAATGGCAAATTTGGATCACTGACGGACCACTGTGGGAATCTAAAGTTCTGAAATCTGATTTTCTTCCCAACTTTATGCAATGGATGCATAACAAAACAATGATAACGAAAGAAAAAATTTAAATATAGTAGTGATCATGTCTAAAGAGAAGCAATAGGATGACTACCACCAAGGTGACTATGCAATATTGCAACAGAAGTTTGAGATCTCAAGCAAACTTATAATAACAAAATGATAAGATCTGGCTTAATTGCTTAAACACTTGGATAAAAAATGCACACCAAGTGAGTTTATCATAAAACAAAGGACCAGATATGTAGCACATGAAGAGAAGCAATGTTTTTTATCTGTTATTTTTTGTGTGGAGGGAGGAGTGGTGCTTACTTGTCAAGCAGCTGAAACCAGAGGGCCTCAGACTCATTGGGATCTAATCGAGAGCTGTTCCTTTGACACAATCCAACACAAGTACGCACAATATGTAAGATGTCATTCACCTACAAATAATAATGACTAAAAACTTGTTTTTACTTTTATCCTTGACCATGTGAAAAAAGGGAGAATTTCATATATCCCCCATCAAGAGTTGCATAATATAATATTAACCTAACAACAGATTGTAACATCAAATATACACATTTTCGCTAATTTTCTGACTTGATTGGCAAGAGTTGGATGTAAGCCATAAAGTAGCGTAGCAATCAATTTCAGAGTAAAGGACAGTAATGTGGTAAATTCAACGGTGGTATATTCGACTATGAGATGTTTCAAGTGCTTTTTTATCATGGAGAAGTCATAATGGAGGAATTAGAAGGCACATGTATAATGATAATTTTATGAGTTGTATATAATGAAATAGATGAAATGAATAACTACATGTTAGAGTGCTAAGTATTTTAAATATATATGATGTTATGTTTTTTGGTTGGGTAAATATGATATTGTTCAAGTCTCGAGGGGAATATGAAAATCTCCTGCATAAATGAGTAAGGAAAAAGTGATAGACCTCCTTCTTCATGACCTCACTGAAATGATCCACCCCGGCATAATCATCTACACTTTGAGCAGCAGCATCAAGCATGCAAAATTTATCCACAAGATCAGAAAGTGTGAAAGAAAGAGCGCTTCCAACATCTCCAACCCTTTCTAATAAGAAAGCTGCACCATCTATGATTTTATATTCTTGGCACAAGCGTAAACAATGGTCTACCCTGTAGCTTTCACATGTCTCAAGAAAATGGAGGACAGAATTCGGTTCATACTGACATAGTAACTGCACAAGAATAAACAGCATTAGATCCAGGTGCAACAGAAAAGTGTTGATAAAGTTGCATCAGTTAAGTACAACAGTGCGAGGAATTACCTCAAGATACAGCTCAGTCATTTCATCAGTTACATGAATTGGATTCTCGCGCAAAGACTTTGGAAACTCAGATAATCTTTCTAAAAAATCACCAGTCTCATTCTTTACCCTTGTACCACAAGGTTCTCCTTTCCTTAGAGAACCGAAGCTCAAGGTTCCCTTTGAATAAACTTCAATAACTGTCTTAAGATAGAGAAAGAGACTTTTCGGGTGGGTCCTCAGCTCCGACAAGATATGTTGAAATTCTTGAAAAAAATGTTCAACAACTAGAAAAAATGTGCCCTCTCTGCATGCATAACAAACAATTAAGAAGCGATTCTATCATTAGTGTAAAGATAGGGCAATTCAGCATGTGTTCTAACCTGCTTATTTGAACAAAATCTGGAATTTGTGAAATGACTGCCGCTTCCAAATAATCTACCCTCTTGTCGCTCAGCAAATTGTGGATATAGGAGAAAGCGTGAATTGGTTCATCCACATCTTTCATGAAGCTATCAAGAGCAGCTATATATTGGTGTCTGCTGTTATAAATGAAGCCACAGACCTAGATGAATACACCAACACAATCATGTGTACATTTTGCATTCCAGAGAGATAAGAGAGGGAGAGAGAGAGAGAGAGAGTCGTTGGAACCTGGTAAAAGTGAGCCTTCTCACACATGTCTAACAGGTATCTGTCATCCCAATCTGTTTGGGGTACAACTTTCAAAAGTGCAAGGACCTCCTTTTCTCTTATTTTAGCATTTGCTGAAATGCTAGCATCTAAGATCAAATACTCAAATATTTGACCTAGCAATTCATTCGAGACTTTGGCCTCTCCACAGGAAACAAAATGAGAAATAAACTCTAGCATATGACCTATATCATCCTTTGAAGGCCAATTTGTGTCAGGTTGAATAGATTTGTTAGTTTCTAATATGACAACAAGAATGTCTACGGTCTTTTGGGTCAGATCTTGATTTTGAGATGTAGAATCCTTTTCAACTACGGACTCATTTATAAATGCACATCTCAAAACATCTAATGTTGCTTCAGTGTCCAACTCTAAGAGATGATAGAGATTCTTATATGATTTTATGGCTGATAAGCTAGTCAAACTTGGAGCATCAGAATCCTCCAGTAAGAAGTGTATAAGCTCCCTTCTAAGAGATGGTAAACGTGCACGTGGAAGAGTTCCATGTCCTGAATATACATACATTCAGTAATAACCAAAACCGGAAAAAATGAGCATGCATCCAGCTCCAAACGAGAAAAAGTTCCCACATATCTAGAGGATTATATACAATATAATGATATATCAGCAGACAGATAACATGCCTGGAGGAAAAGCAAAGCCTGAAAAGCAGTACTTCAAGTAAACTAGCATCCTGTACCTGTTTACGAAACCCAGAAACTTGGATTTAGCGATAACTATAGAAAGTTTTTAAACCAGACATGGGGATAATATATCCTAACAAGAAAGAAAATACAAATAATAGGATACACTATGTCTACAGTGGATGACCAACTATGCTCAATACGATGATACAGCAGAAATAGAAAAGGTTTTTGTATCTTGAGTATGTATGTAAAAAGAAGTTGAATGTGAACATAATAGCCATTTAAGAGGATGAAACAAGTATCTAAATTACAAAATTAATAATCAGACAAAAGTATGATATTCCATCAATGTGACATACCCGAGTGATGGAGCATTCTCACTATCGCTGTTTTTGAATACTAGAAGCAGCTCCTCTAAAGGTGTTCTGAAATCATCCAGACCCTTATTGAACAAATATATCAGGGCCCTGTACAAATTGTGTTCCTGACATAACCTGACGACCTAACATATACAAGTCGTGAGAAAAAATACAACATTGTTCAACTGTGGCTAGATACTTGTTAGCTGTGTAAAAAGTTCAGCTTTGCAATGTTAGATGAAATGTACCTGATTGAAGTCCAGGGAAGAAATGTTCATGTGAAGAACACATTGTTCAACCCGCTGCAGCCAACCTTTTGCGCTGTAGTGCTCCACCAGTCCTTGCATAATCTTTGACAAAAGAAAAAAAAAATGTTGTTATAGTTACAACGTACACTATTGTCTGATATTACAAGCATGCAAGAGATATAAACAGGAAATACCTCAGGTGGAAGTGATCCAAGCATGTCCTTTAAAATATATGGCTCCAAAAGCTCCAAAAATGTCTCTGAAAACAGAAGATTAATAGAAATATAATACCTGCATAATTCAATTTAGGCAGAGCTAGAAAATTTGATTATAAAAAACATGTGCGAAGAGGAATACGGTGTACCTTTTTGTTGAACAGACTCAAAACGGGATAAAATTTCATCAAACAGGATGTCAGTTCTCTTGATGTGAACGCAGAACTCAACTGCAACACCACCAACACTTGTGTACTGCTCTGAAGTCACAGAGTAACTATTGTTCAAGTGCTCCAGTTGGTTGCCTGATGCCACTGATATATAAGAGAAGACCTCATCCACGTATGCTAATAGCAACTCCACGAGATAGCCCATTATTACTTTTCGAACATCATCCAATGCTCTAGGAAGATCAAACACACCATGGGCTTGACCATCATAAAGCACCATTGCCATGTTGAAAGCACCCATCCAGTCACCGCCTCTGCGCAAAACTTCAATGCGTTCCTTCCATGGAAGAAGGCGGGAAACAACAAGATGTGTAGGTCCGAGTAGATACAAAGAAGCACCCCTAACAGCTATACAGTTGTGATGAGCTTTACCAAGGACATTGGAGAAATGGGTGTGATGTCCAATGACATCATCTCCTCTGCCTCCATCCACAGCAAAACTTGTGTCGTGAATTAAAGTCCCGTCATTTGCGTACAGACAGAGCTGTCCAGCTGATGTTAGCACCACCAACATCTGAACAAGCATAACATAACATCCCTGTTACTTATTATGCTTTCCTCTAAACGGGTATCAAAAGCCAGTAAGCCACATAATAACTATTCAATGAATGGAAAAACACCTGATCATCCAGCCAAGCAATTCCTATTGCTGAACTGTCAAGGGTCCATTTTGCATATAATTTCAGTTCTGACTTCACCAGTTTTGCAACCTGTACTTGGTTATCCCAAGCAATTGCGAGCAGTGGCACGGTTGCGGGCTCCATTACCTGGACATTCTCTGAAAGAAAAATTATCATATTACCAAAAAAAGTTTCAGCATGTGAGTCATCAACTCCATCTGTAACATACCAGCAGCAGAACCTTGTGAGGGAACTATGTATTTCCAAGCAGCGTAAGGCATTGAACCCTCTCGAACTCCATCAGGCTTGGGAAGCTGACCGTAGACTTCTGGTGGGGTAGTAATTACTTTGGCCTATAAATGAGGAGAAGGTATTGCACAAGAACATATTATTTCCATCGTAAAACAATCTAATCAGATATGGTATGCATGTGATCTAGTCTTTAACCAATTCCATACCACTAGAGCAGACTGATGAGTGACAAATATGACTACACCTTCTTCCGCGGAAAGTAAATCTCCTCCCGTCATACTTTCAATGCTAGTGCTTGCGGAAGAACCTCCAAATTTTTCCTCCGGTACTAGGGGCGACGCGCATACAACTTTACTTGTTGACTCATCAAGAAGAGTCTACTTTGATAATGTTAAGGTTAGGCAACATGTACAAACAAATTTTCATTAGCTCAAAAGGAGGTAGAGCTTTACCGAAGTTTTAGATGTAGAGAACCTACTGAGCCATGAAGATGGAGAAAAGCGAATCAACTTAACAACACCTTTACTATCACCGCTAACCATGTTGAACTGACGAGCCACTTGAGAATCCATCCCCAGATATAGCATGTGAACTACTGGAGCTTTATGTTCAGCAACAACTTTTGCAGCAGTGACCCTTTGGACATCCCAAACAGTATAATGCCCATCAGCATATCCAGCAAAAAGGAGGTCTCCTTGATGATTAAAGGACATGGATGTGACTGGGGCATAAGACCTATCACCTTGTAATCCAAGCATTAACATCTGAAATAGAAGCAGTTAAGTCACTTCAGCAGGTAAAAATACAACAAAAAGATGATTGAGATCCTTTACCAAGGTATGGTCCTTTCAGGAGCTGCAATTTTGGGTCAGAAATAGACATATATTTTTTAGAGTTAAATGTTTGGTTGGTCCCTGTGGTTTGCAAAAATTGCAGATTTGGTCCTAGTGGTTTACTAATTACACGCGTGGTACCAAAACTTGTCAAAAATGAACTCGCTTGGTCCCCAGCCCTAACTTCAGTTAAATATTTCAATTAAAACACCCCATGTGCTTGGCACATGAGGGTAATTTGGTCATTTCAGTCCAGCCCATTATAATAAGAGATAAATACCTGGTTGGTCCCACCCCACCACACCCCTTCTTCTTCCCCAAACCACCACCACCATCTCATCTCCTCCACCACCACCACCTCATCTCCTCCACCACCACCACCTCATCTCCTCCACCACCACCACTGAACTCCCACTCACCACCGCCATTTCTGCCGTACCTTAACTGCTCCGAATCGGTTTTATGCATTACAAATACATGTGGTTGAATTTCAACTCATACATGTGGATTGCAAAAATAACCGAGATTGTTAATCTGCGGTAGAACAGGGCTTTCCCTGTCTTTTCTCGTCACACCATTGTTGGCAATTTCTGCGTTGTATCCTTGTATTCGATCCTTTTACATCACCTTTTCTATAGTTGGAATCACATCGTTAAGGAGCAATCAAGTAACTCATTTAGCAGCTCTGTAGCACTAAAGATGTCGAGATTTGTTTTTTATCTCTTTTTTTTCATTTATTGCTCTTGGGATGGGGTGAGGTGGGACAAACCAGGTATTTATCTCTTATTATAATGGGCTGAACTAAAATGACCAAATTACCCTCATGTGCCAAGCACATGGGGTGTTTTAACTGAAATATTTAACTGAAGTTAGGGCTGGGGACCAAGCGAGTTCATTTTTGACAAGTTTTGGTATCACACGTGTAATTAGTAAACCACTAGGACCAAATCTGTAATTTTTGCAAACCACAGGGACCAACCAAGCATTTAACTCTATTTTTTATTTAAGACTAGTAAGAAGATAGAAAACCCACAACAGCATTTATTAGTACTGATAATATGAAAAAGGAGTCATGTGAATAGAACCTTAGCATCCATGTTATCAGCATAATGTGGAGAGTATTTGCTGGGAACAACAACGATTAACCCTCTTGACATTCCTACTGCAATGTAGTTAAGATGAACTGCTAGAGCTTGTGGAGTTCCATGGTCTCGCCTAAATGACGGAGAGGATATTGTCCTGGTAATGGTGTTATCAGTAGTAGTCCTGAAATAAGCCAACGCAGTTGATCCCGTGTGAACACCTTCAAGCTTCATTGGTTGAGCAGCGGCACCCTCTTCCCAGTGCAGACCCGTAAATGCATGCTTCTTTTCAAGCTCCTCAGCAAATTCAAGGGGCTTCAATACGGTTTCCTGTGTCCCTCCGTCACTCTTATCACTTCCTTGATGAATAACAATACCACCCATATCGACCGTTTGTGATGGCCTGTCATCAACTTCTGCTTGGAAGCCATGCTCAACACCTTTTTCATAGAGTTGCAAATTTCCAGCATCATTTTTTTCTGATGATACACCTACTGAGTCCTCTTTAGCATCCATGTCCTGTCCCTCAATAGAGTCTAAGGTAATAGTAGGTGCTGAGTTACTCTCAATGTAGTCGTTACTAGTGTCATCTAAAACTGACCCTGCACCATCCTTATCCGAGCCGATCTCTGGTCTCGCAGCAGAACTAAGTGTATCATCTCTGAAATCAAGATCAAATCCATCCACCTCGGAGGCATCAGCTACACCTGTTGCCAACTCCTCATTAGAAAAATCTTCACCGTTGAGACTCCACGCGTTGTTATTTTCATGTTCAGTTATCAGTTCCCCACAAAGTTGAGAATTTCCAGTCAATTCTATCGGTGCTGTATCTAGATGATCCAGTTTCAGATCATCATCGACTAATTTTACATCTAAATGACCAATTTCTGAACCACTATTGGGTTTAGGATCCAAGGTTTCTGTACCAGATTTCTCCCTGGTGAGTTTAATAGCAGCAGCATGTGGAGTTGGAATCAAGCGTGAAGCTGCAGCGGCGGCTGCCAAGGCTGCCCCAGGTTTAGCATTCGACCTGAATAACCGAGGTAACTGGCTAAAAGTTTCACTTTGACTAGTGGAACGGAACTTTGACTGTCTATCTCCATCAGTTCCCAACTGAGATGTTAATCGCATGTAATCAGAAGAATTGGCATCAGTGTTGTTTGAGGAAGAAGAGCCATCATCAGAGTCGATGAGGAGAAGTTCATTGACAGTGCTGCGGTGGTGGTGATCATCTTCATCATCACTCGTGGAGGTGTCGTGAGATTGCAGAAAGGCATCTAGATCGAGTTCCATAGGATGTCTCTGGTCATACTACTGACTGATCAATTGAATTACTACTGAAGTAGAACCAAAACCCTACATAATTGTGTCATCACAGATCGGTCAAACCCCCCCAAAGAATAAAAACAAGGAAACTATAATTACAGATTCTTTCAGATAGAATTTAATCATATTCATTAGCAAAACTAAGAAACTTAGTATCTGAAACTATCTCAATTAAAAGAAAAGTTACAACAAACTTACAAACACTCCAACAGCTTCTGATTAGGAATTCAAGAATCGATTAGGGCTTCACTTAGAATCGATGAAGGATGAGTAAATTACACCTTTAGGATGACGAGTCACGACGGACAATGCTGATTTGAAGCTATGCGCATATCCTTTAAACAATCAGTTACAAAACTGAAGTTATGAAACTCAAAAAGAAGAAAAACAGGTTTACCTGTCGGAAGTGGGATCGGCCGGCGGGGGGTGGCAGTGACTCGGAGAGGTCTGTGCGTGTGGGTCGATATCTTTGCTGTGTGTGGAATAAAAAAATAAATAAACAGGCTTACCATTGTAGGAAGGGTAGGAAGGAATAAAAAAGTGACATTTGGTGAAAAAAAAATCATTTAATCTTTAATCAGGTATGGATCAGAGGGAGTGGTATTTTTGGAAACTATTTAATGGCTCCAATATAACAGGGATTTACGTGCTTTGTATCTGATTCACCTAATTCGATCTATAGTACGTGATTCTTGCCCTAATTCGATCGCCATTTACCAGTTAATAGGAGATTCAAGCTTGAATTCAACATTTTTCTTTGTGGAATCGTTCAATCAAAGCTAATTAAACCGTAAATCATGTCGATGAATGAGAATGGTACGTGCTCTGCGTTTGTGTTGTGATTTCTCGTGATTTTTTGTTAGGATTATGTTGTTTTTTTTTGCGTATGTGTTGTCGATTTAATGTTTCAATCAATTTTGTTTGAAAAGTTTACAGATTAGCATCTTTTGAATCGATTTGATTGATTAATCTATGTCCTGTGTTCTGATTTTTTGAAGTTTGCTGATTGTATTATGTCTATTGTATACGTATTGTGTCTAACTGATGTTTTTAGGTTTTTAGTTTTCTCCTGTGTGATATTGTGTGAAATCTCTATAAAGTAGTTGTAGTTAGCAATCACATTTAAAGAGAGCATTGTTTAGTGTGTAGCATGCTATTTAATCAACTGTCTAATGTATATATGTATGTATGTATGTATGTATGTATGTATGTATGTATATTTGCTTGATGATATTGCGTGTGCATAAGTACATAACTAACATTGATTGTTTTGTTTAAGTTGTTAATGGATTGTGTCTATACTATTTTCATTGTGCATAGCTAACATTTTAGTTGATTTTGATAATATGATGTGTGTTATTGTTTATTTTGTCATAATGTGTTTTATTGTGTTATTTTTTTGTTTGTGTTTAAATGTTAGTTTGCTATCTGTTATGGTTTTTATTTCTTTGAATATTGTTTTGCTAGGTTTGTATAACATATATATTTTAAATATAAATGTTATAAACCACAAATAAACCCAACATATTAGTATATTACCAAACCTCGACTCTCGATGTTTTTGTCATTCACTTACGAAACATTCTATAACTGGATCCAACCAATTAGAAGCAGCCTTAGCGTAGGTTTTGTGGGTCCAACGATTTCAACACAGTAAATATGTCTGCTATGTTGAACTTCACCTGAACTTCCATCGCTCTCTCTTGAAACTTTTTTTAAAACAAATAAAAGGGTTTAATTTATATCTTACCTATTAATACAAAGGCTAAGTGAAAACAAAACAATTTAAGACGATTTAATTAGTAATTTAACTATTAATATAAGAGTATAAGTGAAAAAATCCACCACCTGATCAGGGGAGGTGTTAAGACGGGGCAAATTTGATTTTAAAGCGCATTCTAAGTTTTGTTTTTCTTATTTAAAATTTTTGTTAAGAAATGCTTTTAACAAAATAAAAACACTACGCACCATGCGTGTTAGCTTTTTATTGAAAAGTGTTTTTTCTATCTAAGGAAAAATGTTTGGATAGTACATGTGTTTTACCCAAATTCCACATATAGTCTATATCTTTCTAAAATGACATTTAGAGTCCTTAACTTTTGCACACTCTTTCTTTGATAGCCTCTAACGTATAGGAAGGTTAGTTTTCTCAGTTAAGTGAGTGTGATGACCTAAATACCCTTATTGTTAAATTAATGACTAAAAAGCTAAGAGAATTATAATTTATATTTAAAAATCTATGTGGGACGTGTCGTGTACCCGGTATTGGGCTAGTGCCTTCTCTTAGATCTGGTTCTTGTGTACAGTCTTGGAAGGACCCATGGACGCCTCACAGGCTCAAGTCATGAGCTGATTAACAAGTCTGACGAATAGGTCGGTTATAGGGGACTTGTCGTGTACCCGGGTATTGGTTAAAACTAGATAAAATTGAAACGAGTCAAAGTGTATGTCTAGGGCCTTCTCCTAGATCCGATTCTTGTGTAGAGTCTTGGAAGGGTCCATGGACGCCTTCTAGACCAAATTCATGAACTGATCCAGAGTCTAACTCATAGGTCGGTTGTAAGAGAAATGCTGTGTACCCGGGTATTTGACAAAACTTGAAAAATTTGTAACGGGTCAAAGGGGATATATACAGACTTCTCCTATATCTTGTTCTTGCGTATGGTCTTGTAAGGGTTCATGGACGCCTCCTAGATTCAAATCATAAGCCGATTCACAGTTCTGACTCATAGGTCGGTTATAAGCGACGTGTCGTGTACCCGGGTATTGGGCAAAACTTGAAAATTTTGGAAGGAATCAAAGGGTATGTCTAGGGCGTTCTCCTAGATCTGGTTCTTACGTAGGGTCTTGGAAGGGTCCACAGACGCCTCTCAGGCCCAAGTCATGAGCTGATTCACAAGTTCTGACTCAATGGTCGGTTATAAGTGACATGTCATGTACCCGGGTATTGGGCAAAACTTGAAAATTTTGGAAGGAATAAAAGGGTATGTCTAGGGCGTTCTCCTAGATCCGGCTCTTACGTAGGGTCGTGGAAGGGTCCACAGACGCCTCTTAGACCCAAGTCATGAGCCGATTCACAGGTCTGGCGCATAGGTCGGTTGTAAGGGACTTATCGTGTACTCGGGTATTGGGCAAAACTATAAGCAACGTGTCGTGTACCCGGGTATTGGGCAAAACTTGAAAATTTTGGAAGGAATCAAAGGGTATGTCTAGAGCGTTCTCCTAGATCTGGTTCTTACGCAGGGTCTTGGAAGGGTCCACAGACGCCTCTCAGGCCCAAGTCATTAGCTGATTCACAAGTCTGACGCATAGGTCGGTTATAGGGGACTTGTCGTGTACCCGGCTATTGGTTAAAACTAGAAAAAAATGAAATGAGTCAAAAGGTATATCGAGGGCGTTCTTCTAGATACGGTTCATACGTAGGGTCTTGGAAGTGTCCACAGACGACTCTCAGACCCAAGTAATGAGCCGATTCACAAGTCTGACGCATAGGTCGGTTGTAAGGTACTTGTCGTATACCCGGGTATTGGAAAAACTATAAAAATTTTTGAACAAGCCAAAAGGTAGGTATAGGGAATTCTCCTAAATCTGGTTCCTGCATATGGCTTTGGACATGTCATGGGATGTCTCCTTAACCATGTCACAAGCTAATTCGCATGTCTGACCCATAGGTCGGTTGTAAAGGATGTGTCGTGTACCCGGGTATTGTGAAAAAATAGAAAAAATTAGAACGAGTTGATATGTCTAGGGCCTTCTCCTAGATCCGGTTCTTGCGTAGAGTCTTGGATGGGTCCATGAACGCCTCCTAGACATAAGTTATGAGCCGATTTAAAGGTCTGACTTATAGGTTGTAACATCCATCAAAAACGGGTTAACCAAACCCGCTGCGTTTATTAACCGAACAACCAGTTAAAAATTTCGTTGCGTATTTAATGCTCAAATTAATTTTTAACGATACATAATTAATAAGTATATTAGAATATAAAATTTATATTTGAAAATGTATTAAAAATAGTGAATTAAAAATAAAGTGCTGAAGCCGGGTTTCGAACCCGGGTCAGCCGCGTCAGCCAAAGCCTTAACTCTCATTCACCAAACCACTCCGCCACTTGCGTTCTTTAGTAATGTATCAAAACAATTAATTCAAATATCAAAATCTCGATTTCAAATCAGGCAACTGACGCGCCCAATTCGCAGTCGTCGGAAATCCCGACGATTTCGCCCTACACTGTCGGTTTCTTGTGACTTAACGCGTATAATAACTATTACATCGGTTATAACCGATGTCCAGTCCGCGACATCAGTCATAACCGCCGGAAAAATTATTGACCGACGAATCAAGACGGTAATCAGACCCAATACATCGATGCTCTTCCCTATAAATACACCCACAAGTCTCTGGTAGCCTTTTCGCTCAAAATCGCACCTTTTCTCGAAGAAATTTCACTCGCCGGAAATAACCTGCCATCACCGGACTTTCGCCGGAAAACCGAGACTCACCTCAAAACGGTAAATACCTCGACTCTTTCTGTTTCAATCCGTTGTTAGAATGTTACTAACTTCAATCAGACCATCAGAATCAATCCCAGACGACGTAGCCGGAATATTCAGCTCCCGCCGGAAAACCTCTGAAATTTCTGATCTCACACTGTGAATCGGTATAACCCTTCAAACTTCTGTTAATCCTTGTTTAAGTACCTCAATTTCATAACTAATCGAACAGAACTGTTAATTGATTATAACAGCCGAAGTTCACAAACAGAGCCGACGAATCTTTGCGGGAGTTCTGTGAAAGACACTGATCGGTACCTCCTATCCCCAAACTCTCTCCGTTCATTACCTTTCAACTACTTATAATGTTTGTTAATCGAATTAGACATGAATCAGTCGAATTATCATTGTCTGTGTTCTTGAGCGAAGAAGACGAAGTCCGGTTATGTTATAAGATTAATTAAAATCAGTTTTATGAACGGGTTAGACACACAGTCCAGCGGTGGACTGTGTGCAAACAAATACATACACGTCGCGAGTTCGATTCCTGTCCCAACCTCACTCTCTTGAAATAAAAATGCCTTTTTTAACTGAACCGGATCCACTCGCAGTTAACTGTTAAGTATAATAAAAACCAGAATATTTACCAAGTTAGACACACATCCAGCGGTGGACTGTGTGCCAAACTAAACCACAGGTCCCGGGTTCGAGACCTATGGGGATCACCGAGTCGATACAATTAAACCCTTTTTAAAATAAATGATTTTCGGATTAATGAAATAGTGTATAAATATAATTAAAAACAGAAATATTTCGGGTTAGACACGTAGCTCAGTTGGTAGAGCTACGTGCAAGCGTACGGGAGGTCACGGGTTCGAGTCTCACCCAGCGCACTCATACGAACGACCGAACCGGTCAACGGTTAGCGGTCAACAAGTCAACGGTCAAAAAGTCAACATTTTTTAATTATTTTTAGTTATTTAGTTTATTTAAAAACCAATTAAAAATACTTAAAAATAACGTTTTTAAAGTTAGAAAATAGCCTTAAACTCACAAAAATATATCCAATAATCCTAGTAAAATTGATTAATAAAAACCGCTTATTTACCGAACCATTATGTTATTATCTAGGTTAGTTTCACTCGTGGTTAAATCCAACTTCGTGCTCACTCATCATCAATCCAAGAAACGCAACCACTGTGAGTGAATCTTACAACTCCCCTTTTTAATTACACGTTTTGGGGTGTATCATATGTCACTTAAACTAATTCGTTTATTCAAACTCGTGCCATACCATATTATGATTTAAACTTAGAATGTAAATATTGTTTGTAGTTATGTATTACATATTGTCAAGTTGTATGCAAATTATTTGTTAGGCCCATCAGTTCCTCGTGGGAGACGAGTTGAACAACGCGTGCCTTAAAACTCATTCATTAGGCCCATCAGTTCGTAGAACAACGCGTGCCTCAAAACTCATTCATTAGGCCCATCAGTTCCTCGTGGGAGACGAGTTGAGCAACGCGTGCCTCAAAATAATCTATTATTGTATGTGTGTGCATTATTTAATATTAAGTGTTTTGTGAATAAGTTTACATCTATATTTACTCATATGTGGTTATGCACTTTATTTTATAATCAATTCAATAAACTTGTTCGAATGTTTTTCATAGGATTCACTCGCCAACTTTTTGGTGATCCAAAAACCATTTTTACACATGATACAGGTGAGCAGGATGAAGCAAGGAAAAACATAGGAAATGCCTTAGAAGAAAATAATGAAGTCTAGAAAGATGTGTAGAACATGTTGTAATTTATATTTTATGATTCCCTTTAAATTGTAATAATAAATATGAAACGTTATAATAAATGTCATGAGCTTTGATGAAAATCCAATCATGCCCCGATCACCTTTTTCCGCTGCGGGTCGGAGTGTGACAGATTGGTATCAGAGCTTTTGACTATAGGGATATAGGATAGGTTATTAGACCCTTAGAGCCTATACTATAGTTGATTAGATTTTAATTGTTTATGTGGTTATATGCAAACTCATGATGTTTATTTCTTTCATATTTATTACATACACAAATGCATGCAAACACTTCCGATACTACATTTTGTGATACATAGTGGATTATACTTACAGACAAACATACATAATTTCATACACATTCATCATACATATTTCAATGCTCACATATTCAAATCATCTTCATACTTCCGTTATTCAAAATTTTGTCGCATTTTTCATTTTTTTTAAATCTCATCAAAGTGAGTTCTGCGACGGGCATGTAGTAACTGTAAGGGTACAAGTACCGGTAGTCGGAACGTCCTGTCTAGGTTGGCATTCGTATAAATCCAATATAACGGACCAGTTTGCCTACCTGGGGACTAACGATGAGAGTACGAAGGACCTATTAGGCCAAAGCATGCCACACCAAACGTCATTCGAACTAACCCCACTTTGAGGTGTCACCGTGTCCACACCGGGATACATTCCGAATATCATACGTTGCATACATATTTCTCGATTTTCTCCGGGTTTTAGTGTACGTAACCAGGCTAACACATGCGAACCATATGAAAAACCCGGTAGTCATGGGGGCCCACATGATTACGAAGGTGAAGTATGGCGGCATGCAAGGCCCAATTACGAGCAAAGCCCAAGACATCCTATGGATGTAGTAGATGTATTATGCTATGTTTATTTTATGAATGTTCATTCCTAAATACGACACATGATCCCAAAAACATCCAACTCATACTCTTCATATGTATTCCTTGTAGATGTCTTCTAATTCCGCTCGTAGGAAGATGAGAGCAGGAAAAGCTCGCGAGCGTATGGCTGCCCAAATCGCTCAACAAATGGCTGCAGTAATACCCAACATTGTAGTTCAAGTCCAACAAGCCCTTACCGCTAACCCCCTCAATCAAGAAAATCAAAACATTGTCAATCCTCCCCCCAAAACCACTAAATGCACCTACAAGCATTTCAAATCCTGCGATCCTCCAAAATACGAAGGAACGGAAGGTGTCACCGCTCTCCTCCATTGGTTTGAAGAAATGGAAAACACATTTCTAAATTGCGATTGCCCCGATGATCGCAAAGTGCGATATGCTACCGGTCGTTTACTTGGAATAGCACTTACATGGTGGAACACAGAGAAGGCCAAACGAGGTGTGGAAGATGCTATGACTTTGACTTGGGAAGAGTTGAAGGAAATCATGACAAGACGGTTTTGCCCAAGGAGTGAAATCAAGAAATTAGAGGATGAGTTCTATTCGTTGAAACAAAAGGAAGGCGACCACACCACATACAACAAGAGATTCCTCGAGTTAAATCAAATGGTCCCCAACTTGTTCACTCCTCTTTACCGTTTGATCGAGCACTACATTCGAGGTCTTCCTTCAAAAATTCAAGACTCTGTAATAAGTACCCCACCTGCAACCTTGGAAGCAGCAATGGAGTTAGCTACAGAGCTCACCGAGAACCGCATAAGAAATAAGGACTTCAAGGAGGAGAAGAAGAAGGATAAAGCATCAACTGAAACCTCGAACTCCACCCAAACCGAATCCCCTTCACGATCCATTTCTAAGAGAAAACGAGATGGGCAACTTTTCGCTGTCACCCAACGCAACCAACCTATTTCACAAGCCATACCCCTCCAAGCTATCCCAATCACTCAAGTAGCACCCAACTCAACTTACCCAAATAAAAAACCATACCTTGGACCTCACCCTCGATGTAACACCTGTTTTTATCACCATCCATCTACCTTACCTTGTCGACTATGTGCGAATTGTGGACGCTATGGTCATTTGAGCAAGGCTTGCCGCACCTCTCAAAACCAAATCTCTACCCCTACTCAAAACATGATCCAAACCTATCAACAACCCCAATACCCCATGTTACCTTATGTTCGAGCTTACTTTAATTGCGGCGACCCTACCCACTTTAGAAACACGTGCCCTCGATTGGTTAACATCATAAACGCCCAAGCTCAATCAAACCCAGTTAACCAATCAAATCAAGAAAACTTAACCACTAGGCCACCAGCAAGAGGAAGAGTTTACAACATCAACTCCAATCTTATTGAAGATAATGACGGCCCAAACGAACCACCCAACTAGTCTCCTTCACCAAAAATCAAGATTCAACTCCAACCGCTTCGTTTTTATGTTTTTCTTTATGTTATCTCAATTTTCACGTATCTCAATTATAAATTGGAAATTTATCCAAGGATCTTAATGCGAATTACTATTTCAGTTTTGTTTTATACTCGTTCATTTAACATTCACATCATCATACATCTCAACGTATTTAAAGAAGTTGGGCTGTGTCTCACTTCTACATAGACTAACCTCTCCATCATAACAAACGAGAGAGGAACTGTCATCATTCAAACATGTATACCATCAGAATTAAGAATCAAGCTTTGGTTGATTGTGTTTGTTTATGTTTTGGAGTCACATAGAACTAATCATAACTTACGGATAAAGCCAATGAAAATTTGACAAGAATATGGTGGATACGCCGCTGGTACTTCCTATATATAAGTATTCTTGCCAAAGGATCAGACGCATTATCTGGCGGTTACGAGAAGTTCCATGTAGGATTTAGTATTGTCTTGGTTGAAGTTTGTGTTATACTCACTGATTTAGCATTCATATCATCTCATCATTTAAAGAAATTGGATTGTGTTCTATTTCTACATAGACTAACCTCTCCATCATAACAAACGAGAGAGGTACTGTCACCATTCAAACATGTATACTATCAGAATTAGGACTCAGACTTTGGTTGTTATGTTTATTTATGTTCTAGAGTCACATCATAGAACCAATCATAACTTACTGATAAAACCAATGAAAATTTGACAAGAATATGGTGGATACGCCGCTGGTACTTCCTATATATAAGTATTCTTGTCAAAGGACCAGAGGCATTGTCAGGCGGTTATGAGAAGTTCCATGTAGGATTTAGTAATGTCTTGGTTGAAGTTTGTTTTATACTCACTGATTTAGCATTTATATCATCTCATCATTTAAAGAAATTGGATTGTGTCACCATTCAAACATGTATACTATTAGAATTAGGACTCAGACTTTGGTTGTTGTGTTTATTTATGTTCTAGAATCACATCATAGAACCAATCATAACTTACTGATAAAACCAATGAAAATTTGACAAGAATATGGTGGATACGCCGCTGGTACTTCCTATATATAAGTATTCTTGTCAAAGGATCAGAGGCATTGTCAGACGGTTATGAGAAGTTCCATGTAGGATTTAGTAATGTCTTGGTTGAAGTTTGTTTTATACTCACTGATTTAGCATTCATATCATCTCATCATTTAAAGAAATTGGATTGTGTCACCATTCAAACATGTATACTATCAGAATTAGGACTCAGACTTTGGTTGTTGTGTTTATTTATGTTCTAGAATCACATCATAGAACCAATCATAACTTACTGATAAAACCAATGAAAATTTGACAAGAATATGGTGGATACACCGCTAGTACTTCCTATATATAAGTATTCTTGCCAAAGGATCAGAGGCATTGTCAGGCGGTTATGAGAAGTTCCATGTAGGTTTTAGTATTAGAAGTTTTGTTTTAGGATATAACCTTATCTTTCCAAACATATCAACTCTTGCGCATGAAATCATACTTAGTGAATCAACTCTGTTTCTAAATATTCTTTACCTTAGGCAACAAAAAGCGATTCCTGTAGCAGGGTACTCAACCCTTACAAGGAACGTTACCGCCTCAAGCAAAATTTAAACTCTTACTCCCTTCTAAGTATGTAACTGTCAAATTAAAACACCATCCTTTTGAGTCAAACATGCCACTACTTAAATTTCGGGACGAAATTTCTAAAAGTAGGGGATACTCGTCAAAAACCGGGTTAACCAAACCCACTGCGTTTATTAACCGAACAACCAGTTAAAAATTTCGTTGCGTATTTAATGCTCAAATTAATTTTTACGATACATAATTAATAAGTATATTAGAATATAAAATTTATATTTGAAAATGTATTAAAATAGTGAATTAAAAATAAAGTGCTGAAGCCGGGTTTCGAACCCGGGTCAGCCGGGTCAGCCAAAGCCTTAACTCTCATTCACCAAACCCCTCCGCCACTTGTGTTCTTTAGTAATGTATCAAAACAATTAATTCAAATATCAAAATCTCGATTTCAAATCAGGCAACTGACGCGCCCAATTCGCAGTCGTCGGAAATCCCGACGATTTCGCCCTACACTGTCGGTTTCTTGTGACTTAACGCGTATAATAACTATTACATCGGTTATAACCGATGTCCAGTCCGCGACATCAGTCATAACCGCCGGAAAAATTATTGACCGACGAATCAAGACGGTAATCAGACCCAATACATCAATGCTCTTCCCTATAAATACACCCACAAGTCTCTGGTAGCCTTTTCGCTCAAAATCGCACCTTTTCTCGAAGAAATTTCACTCGACGGAAATAACCTGCCATCACCGGACTTTCGCCGGAAAACCGAGACTCACCTCAAAACGGTAAATACCTCGACTCTTTCTGTTTCAATCTGTTGTTAGAATGTTACTAACTTCAATCAGACCATCAAAATCAATCCCAGACGACGTAGCCGGAATATTCAGCTCTCGCCAGAAAACCTCTGAAACTTCTGATCTCACACTGTGAATCGGTATAACCCTTCAAACTTCTGTTAATCCTTGTTTAAGTACCTCAATTTCATAACTAATCGAACAGAACTGTTAATTGATTGTAACAGCCGAAGTTCACAAACAGAGCCGACGAATCTTTGCGGGAGTTCTGTGAAAGACACTGATCGGTACCTCCTATCCCCAAACTCTCTCCGTTCATTACCTTTCAACTACTTATAATGTTTGTTAATCGAATTAGACATGAATCAATCGAATTATCATTGTCTGTGTTCTTGAGCGAAGAAGACGAAGTCCGGTTATGTTATAAGATTAATTAAAATCAGTTTTATGAACGGGTTAGACACACAGTCCAGCGGTGGACTGTGTGCCAAACTAAACCACAGGTCCCGGGTTCGAGACCTGTGGGGATCACCGAGTCGATACAATTAAACCCTTTTTAAAATAAATGATTTTCGGATTAACTGAAATAGTGTATAAATATAATTAAAAACAGAAATATTTCGGGTTAGACACGTAGCTCAGTTGGTAGAGCTACGTGCAAGCGTACGGGAGGTCACGGGTTCGAGTCTCACCCAGCGCACTCATACGAACGACCGAACCGGTCAACGGTCAGCGGTCAACAAGTCAACGGTCAAAAAGTCAACATTTTTTAATTATTTTTAGTTATTTAGTTTATTTAAAAACCAATTAAAAATACTTAAAAATAACGTTTTTAAAGTTAGAAAATAGCCTTAAACTCACAAAAATATATCCAATAATCCTAGTAAAATTGATTAATAAAAACCGCTTATTTACCGAACCATTATGTTATTATCTAGGTTAGTTTCACTCGTGGTTAAATCCAACTTCGTGCGCACTCATCATCAATCCAAGAAACGCAACCACTGTGAGTGAATCTTACAACTCCCCTTTTTAATTACACGTTTTGGGGTGTATCATGTGTCACTTAAACTAATTCGTTTATTCAAACTCGTGCCATACCATATTATGATTTAAACTTAGAATGTAAATATTGTTTGTAGTTATGTATTACATATTGTCAAGTTGTATGCAAATTATTTGTTAGGCCCATCAGTTCCTCGTGGGAGACGAGTTGAACAACGCGTGCCTTAAAACTCATTCATTAGGCCCATCAGTTCGTAGAACAACGCGTGCCTCAAAACTCATTCATTAGGCCCATCAGTTCCTCGTGGGAGACGAGTTGAGCAACGCGTGCCTCAAAATAATCTATTATTGTATGTGTGTGCATTATTTAATATTAAGTGTTTTGTGAATAAGTTTACATCTATATTTACTCATATGTGGTTATGCACTTTATTTTATAATCAATTCAATAAACTTGTTCGAATGTTTTTCATAGGATTCACTCGCCAACTTTTTGGTGATCCAAAAACCATTTTTACACATGATACAGGTGAGCAGGATGAAGCAAGGAAAAACATAGGAAATGCCTTAGAAGAAAATAATGAAGTCTAGAAAGATGTGTAGAACATGTTGTAATTATGATTGTATGATTCCCTTTAAATTGTAATAATAAATATGAAACGTTATAATAAATGTCAAGAGCTTTGATGAAAACCCAATCATGCCCCGATCACCTTTTTCCGCTGCGGGTCGGGGTGTGACATAGGTCGGTTTCAAGCGAAGTGTGTGTACCCGGGTATTGGGAAAAACTATAAAAATTGAAAACGAGTTAAAGGGTATGTATAGGGCCTTCTCCAAGATCTGGTTCTTGTGTAAGGTCTTGGAAGGGTCCATGGACGTTTCCTAGATTCAAATCATGAGCCAATTAAAAGGTCTAACTCATACATCGGTTGTAAGTGACGTGTCGTGTACCCGGGGCATTGGGCAAAACTAGAAAAATTTGAAACGAGTTAAAGTGTATGTCTAGGGCCTTCTCCTAGATCCTATTATTGTGTAGAGTCTTGGAATGGTCCATGGACGCCTCCTAGACCAAAGTCATGAGCCGATTCACAGTCTGACTCATAGGTCGGTTATAAGGAAAATGTTGTGTACCCAGGTATTTGACAACACTTGAAAAATTTGGAACGAGTCAAAGGGTATATATACAGACTTCTCCTAGATCTGGTTCTTGCGTAGGGTCTTGTAAGGGTTCATGGACGCCTCCTACATTCAAACAATAAGCCGATTCACAGTTCTGACTCATAGGTCGGTTATAAGCGACGTGTCGTGTACCCGGGTATTGGGCAAAACTTGAAAAATTTGGAATGAATCAAAGGGTATGTCTAGGGCGTTCTCCTAGATCCGGTTCCTACGTAGGGTCTTGGAAGGGTCCATAGACGCCTCTCATGCCCAAGTCATGAGTTGATTCACATGTTTGACGCATAGGTCAGTTATAGGGGACTTGTCGTGTACCCGGGTATTGGTTAAAACTAGAAAAAAATGAAACGAGTCAAAGGGTATGTCGAGGGCGTTCTTCTAGATACGGTTCTTACGTAGGGTCTTGGAAGGGTCCACAGACGACTCTCAGACCCAAGTAATGAGCTGCTTCACAAGTCTGACGCATAGGTCGGTTGTAAGGTACTTGTCGTGTACCCGGGTATTGGGAAAAACTATAAAAATTTTTGAACAAGCCAAAAGGTAGGTATAGGGAATTCTCCTAAATCTGGTTCCTGCATATGGCTTTGGACATGTCATGGGATGTCTCCTTAACCATGTCACAAGCTAATTCGCATGTCTGACCCATAGGTCGGTTGTAAAGGACGTGTCGTGTACCCGGGTATTGTGAAAAAATAGAAAAAATTAGAACGAGTCAATTGATATGTCTAGGGCCTTCTTCTAGATCCGGTTCCTGCGTAGAGTCTTGGATGGGTCCATGAACGCCTCCTAGACACAAGTTATAAGCCGATTTAAAGGTCTGACTTATAGGTCGGTTCAAGCGAAGTGTGTGTACCCGGGTATTGGGCAAAACTATAAAAATTGAAAACGAGTTAAAGGGTATGTATAGGGCCTTCTCCAAGATCTGGTTCTTGTGTAAGGTCTTAGAAGGGTCCATGGACGTTTCCTAGATTCAAATCATGAGCCAATTAAAAGGTCTAACTCATACGTCGGTTGTAAGCGACACGTCGTGTACCCGGGGTATTGGGCAAAACTAGAAAAATTTGAAACGAGTTAAAGTGTATGTCTAGGGCCTTCTCCTAGATCCTATTATTGTGTAGAGTCTTGGAATGGTCCATGGACGCCTCCTAGACCAAAGTCATGTGCCGATTCACAGTCTGACTCATAGGTCGGTTATAAGGAAAATGTTGTGTACCCAGGTATTTGACAACACTTGAAAAATTTGGAACGAGTCAAAGGGTATATATACAGACTTCTCCTAGATCTGGTTCTTGCGTAGGGTCTTGTAAGTGTTCATGGACGCCTCCTAGATTCAAACAATAAGCCGATTCACAGTTCTGACTCATAGGTCGGTTATAAGCGACGTGTCGTGTACCCGGGTATTGGGCAAAGCTTGAAAAATTTGGAAGGAATCAAAGGGTATGTCTAGGGCATTCTCCTAAATCCGGTTCCTACGTAGGGTCTTTGAAGGGTCCATAGACGCCTCTCATGCCCAAGTCATGAGCTGATTCACAAGTGTGATGCATAGGTCAGTTATAGGGGACTTGTCGTGTACCCGGGTATTGGTTAAAACTAGAAAAACATGAAACGAGTCAAAGGGTATGTCGAGGGCGTTCTTCTAGATGCGGTTCTTACGTAGGGTCTTGGAAGGGTCCACAGACGACTCTCAGACCCAAGTAATGAGCTGCTTCACAAGTCTGACGCATAGGTCGGTTGTAAGGTACTTGTCGTGTACCCGGGTATCGGGAAAAACTATAAAAATTTTTGAACAAGCCAAAAGGTAGGTATAGGGAATTCTCCTAAATCTGGTTCCTGCATATGGCTTTGGACATGTCATGGGATGTCTCCTTAACCATGTCACAAGCTAATTCGCATGTCTGACCCATAGGTCGGTTGTAAAGGACGTGTCGTGTACCCGGGTATTGTGAAAAAATAGAAAAAATTGGAACGAGTCAATTGATACGTCTAGGGCCTTCTCCTAGATCCGGTTCTTGCGTAGAGTCTTGGATGGGTCCATGAACGCCTCCTAGATACAAGTTAGGAGCCGATTTAAAGGTCTGACTTATAGGTCGGTTTCAAGCGAAGTGTGTGTGTACCCGGGTATTGGGCAAAACTATAAAAATTGAAAACGAGTTAAAGTGTATGTATAGGGCCTTCTCCAAGATCTGGTTCTTGTGTAAGGTCTTGGAAGGGTCCATGGACGTTTCCTAGATTCAAATCATGAGCCAATTAAAAGGTCTAACTCATACGTCGGTTGTAAGCGACGTGTCGTGTACCCGGGATATTGGGCAAAACTAGAAAATTTTGAAACGAGTTAAAGTGTATGTCTAGGGCTTTCTCCTAGATCCTATTATTGTGTAGAGTCTTGGAATGGTCCATGGATGCCTCCTAGACCAAAGTCATGAGCCGATTCACAGTCTGACTCATAGGTCGGTTATAAGGAAAATGTTGTGTACCCAGGTATTTAACAACACTTGAAAAATTTGGAACGAGTCAAAGGGTATATATACAGACTTCTCCTAGATCTGATTTTTGCGTAGGGTCTTGTAAGGGTTCATGGACGCCTCCTAGATTCAAACAATAAGCCGATTCACAGTTCTGACTCATAGGTCGGTTATAAGCGACGTGTCGTGTACCCGGGTATTGGGCAAAACTTGAAAAATTTGGAAGGAATCAAAGGGTATGTCTAGGGCGTTCTCCTAGATCCGGTTCCTACGTAGGGTCTTTGAAGGGTCCACAGACGCCTCTCATGCCCAAGTCATGAGCTGATTCAAAAGTCTGACGCATAGGTCAGTTATAGGGGACTTGTCGTGTACCTGGGTATTGGTTAAAACTAGAAAAAAATGAAACGAGTCAAAGGGTATGTTGAGGGCGTTCTTCTAGATACGGTTCTTACGTAGGGTCTTGGAAGGGTCCACAGACGACTCTCAGACCCAAGTAATGAGCTGATTCACAAGTCGGACGCATAGGTCGGTTGTAAGGTACTTGTCGTGTACCCGGGTATTGGGAAAAACTATAAAAATTTTTGAACAAGCCAAAAGGTAGGTATAGGGAATTTTCCTAAATCTGGTTCCTGCATATGGCTTTGGACATGTCATGGGATGTCTCCTTAACCATGTCACAAGCTAATTCGCATGTCTGACCCATAGGTCGGTTGTAAAGGACGTGTCGTGTACCCGGGTATTGTGAAAAAATAGAAAAAATTGGAACGAGTCAATTGATATGTCTAGGGCCTTCTCCTAGATCCGGTTCTTGCGTAGAGTCTTGGATGGGTCCATGAACGCCTCCTAGACACAAGTTATGAGCCGATTTAAAGTTCTGACTTATAGGTCGGTTTCAAGCGAAGTGTGTGTACCCGGTATTGGGCAAAACTATAAAAAATTGAAAACGAGTTAAAGGGTATGTATAGGGCCTTCTCCAAGATCTGGTTTCTTGTGTAAGGTCTTGGAAGGGTCCATGGACGTTTCCTAGATTCAAATCATGAGCCAATTAAAAGGTCTAACTCATACGTCGGTTGTAAGCGACGTGTCGTGTACCCGGGGTATTGGGCAAAACTAGAAAAATTTGAAACAAGTTAAAGTGTATGTCTAGGGCCTTCTCCTAGATCCTATTATTGTGTAGAGTCTTGGAATGGTCCATGGACGCCTCCTAGACCAAAGTCATGAGCCTCACATAATCTACTCATAGGTCGGTTATAAGGAACAATGTTGTGTACCTAGGTTTTTGACAACACTTGAAAAATTTTGGAACGAAGTCAAAGGTATTCTAGACTTCTCCTAGATCTGGTTCTTGTGTAGGTCTTGTAAGGGTCCATGGACGCCTCCTAGATCAAAGTCATAGCCGATTCACAGTTCTGACTCATAGGTCGGTTATAAGCGACAGTGTCTGTGTACCTGGTATTGGCAAACTTGAAAATTTTGAAGGAATCAAAGGGTATGTCATAAGAGCGTTCTCCTAGATCTGGTTCTTACGCAGGGTCTTGGAAGGGTCCCATACGCCTCCTAGCCCATCAAGTCATGAGCTGATTCACAAGTCTGACGCATAGGTCGGTTATAGGGATTGTCGTGTACCCGGTATTGGAAAACTTGAAGTAAATGAAATGATCAAAGGGTATGTCGAGGCGTTCTTCCTAGATACGGTTCTTACGTAGGGTCTTGGAAGGTCCACAGACGACCTCTCAACCCAAGTAATGAGCGATTCACAAGTCTGACGCATAGGTCGGTGTATAGGTACTTGTCGTGTACCCGGTATTGGTTAAAAACTAAAAAAATTTAAACAGCCAAAAGGAGTATAGGGAATTCTCCCTAATACGGTTCCTACATATGGCTTTGGAATTTCAGGATTCTCCTAACCCATGTCACAAGACCTAATTCGCATGTCTAACCATAGGTCGGTTGATAAGGAGTGTTCGTGTACCCGGGTATTGTGTAAAAATATAGAAAAAATTGGAAAAAGCAATAGATATGTCTAGGGAACTTCTCCTAAATCGGTTCTTGCTAAGTCTGTTGGGGTTCCATGATCGCCTCCTAGATAACATTAGGAAGCCATTTCATGGTCTGACTTATAGGTCGGTTTTAAAGCGAGTGTGTTGTACCCGGGTATTGGCAAAACTAAAAAAATTGAAAACGAGTAAATTGTATGTATAGGGCCTTCTCCAGATCTGGTTCTTGTGTAAGGTCTTGGAGGGTCCATGACGTTTCCTAGATTAAAATCAGGGAGCCAATTAAAAGGTCTAACTCATACGTCGGTTTGTAAGCGACGTGTCGTGTACCCGGGGTATTGGGCAAAACTAGAAAAATTTGAAACAAGTTAAAGTGTATGTCTAGGGCCTTCTCCTAGATCCTATTGTTGTGTAGAGTCTTGGAATGGTCCATGGACGCCTCTTAGACCAAATCATGAGCCATTCACAGTCTGACTCATAGTCGGTTATAAGGAACATGTTGTGTACCCAGGTATTGTAACAAAACTTGAAAAATTTGTAACAAAGTCAAAGGTTATATTACAGACTTCTCCTAGATCTTGGTTGTGCGTAGGGTCTTGTAGGTTCATGGACGCCTCCTAGATTCAAACATAGCCGATTCACAGTTCTGACTCATAGGTCGGTTATAAGCGACGATGTCGTGTACCCGGTATTGGGCAAAACTTGAAAAATTTGAAAGAATCAAAGGGTATGTTAAGGCGTTCTCCTAGATCGGTTCCTTTACGTAGGGTCTTGGAAGGGTCCACAGACGTCTGAGCATAGGATCACAGTCTGCTATCGTATAGGGACTTGTCGTGTACCCGGTTGGTAATTGGAAGAAAAGAGTAGCTTCCAAATGTTCTGAACATAGCCAAAGTAGGTAATAGTGTGAATTTCTTACCCTGAAAATCTGATTACAGCCAAGTATATGGGTCTTTGGTCGCATGTTCATGGGATGTCTCCTTAACCATGTCACAAGCTAATTCGCATGTCTGACCCATAGGTCGGTTGTAAAGGACGTGTCGTGTACCCGAGTATTGTGAAAAAATAGAAAAAATTGGAACGAGTCAATTGATATGTCTCAGGCCTTCTCCTAGATCCGGTTCTTGCGTAGAGTCTTGGATGGGTCCATGAACGCCTCCTAGACATAAGTTATGAGCCGATTTAAAGGTCTGACTTATAGGTCGGTTTCAAGCGAAGTGTGTGTACCCGGGTATTGGGAAAAACTATAAAAATTGAAAACGAGTTAAAGGGTATGTATAGGGCCTTCTCCAAGATCTGGTTCTTGTGTAAGGTCTTGGAAGGGTCCATGGACGTTTCCTGGATTCAAATCATGAGCAAATTAAAAGGTCTAACTCATACATCGGTTGTAAGCGACGTGTCGTGTACCCGGGGCATTGGGCAAAACTAGAAAAATTTGAAACGAGTTAAAGTGTATGTCTAGGGCCTTCTCCTAGATCCTATTATTGTGTAGAGTCTTGGAATGGTCCATGGATGCCTCCTAGACCAAAGTCATGAGCCGATTCACAGTCTGACTCATAGGTCGGTTATAAGGAAAATGTTGTGTACCCAGGTATTTGACAACACTTGAAAAATTTGGAACGAGTCAAAGGGTATATATACAGACTTCTCCTAGATTTGGTTCTTGCGTAGGGTCTTGTAAGGGTTCAGGGACGCCTCCTAGATTCAAACAATAAGCCGATTCACATAGGTCGGTTATAAGCGACGTGTCGTGTACCCGGGTATTGGGCAAAACTTGAAAAATTTGGTAGGAATTAAAGGGTATGTCTAGGGCGTTCTCCTAGATCCGGTTCCTACGTAGGGTCTTGGAAGGGTCCACAGACGCCTCTCATGCCCAAGTCATGAGCTGATTCACAAGTGTGACGCATAGGTCAGTTATAGGGGACTTGTCGTGTACCAGGGTATTGGTTAAAACTAGAAAAAAATGAAATGAGTCAAAGGGTATGTCGAGGGCGTTCTTCTAGATACGGTTCTTACGTAGGGTATTGGAAGGGTCCGCAGACTTCTCTGAGACCTAAGTAATGAGCTGATTCACTAGTCTGACGCATAGGTCGTTTGTAAGGGACTTGTCGTGTACCCGACTATTGGGCAAAACTATAAAAATTTTTGAACAAGCCAAAAGGTAGGTATAGGGAATTCTCCTAAATCTGGTTCCTGCATATGGCTTTGGACATGTCATGGGATGTCTCCTTAACTATGTCACAAGCTAATTCGCATTTCTGACCCATAGGTCGGTTGTAAAGGACGTGTCATGTACCCGGGTATTGTGAAAAAATAGAAAAAATTGGAACGAGTCAATTGATATGTCTAGGGCCTTCTCCTAGATCCGGTTCTTGTGTAGAGTCTTGGATGGGTCCATGAATGCCGTCTAGACACAAGTTATGAGCCTATTTAAAGGTCTGACTCATAGGTCGGTTTTAAGCGAAGTGTGTGTACCCGGGTATTAGGCAAAACTATAAAAAATGATAACGAGTTATAGGGTATGTATAGGGCCTTCTCCAAGATCTGGTTCTTGTGTAAGGTCTTGGAAGGGTCCATGGACGTTTCCTAGATTCAAATCATCAGCCAATTAAAAGGTCTAACTCATACGTAGGTTGTAAGCAACGTGTCGTGTACCCGGGATATCGGGCAAAGCTAGAAAAATTTGAAACGAGTTAAAGTGTATATCTAGGGCCTTCTCCTAGATCCGATTATCATGTAGAGTCTTGGAATGGTCCATGGACGCCTCCTAGACCAAAGTCATGAGCCGATTCACAGTCTGACTCATTGGTTGGTTGTAAGAAAAGTGCTGTGTACCCAGGTATTTGACAACACTTGAAAAATTTGGAACGAGTCAAAGGGTATATATACAGACTTTTCCTACATCTGGTTCTTGCGTAGGTTCTTGTAAGGGTTCAGGGACGCCTCCTAGATTCAAATAGTAAGCCGATTCATAGTTCTGACTCATAGGTCGGTTATAAGCGACGTGTCGTGTACCCGGGTATTGGGCAAAACTTGAAAATTTTGGAAGGAATCAAAGGGTATGTCTATGGCGTTCTCCTTGATCCGGTTCTTACGTAGGGTCTTGGAAGGGTCCACAGAAGACCTCTCAGGCCCAAGTCATGAGCTGATTCACAAGTCTAACGATTAGGTCGGTAATAGGGGACTTATCGTGTACCCGGGTATTGATTAAAACAAGAAAAAATTGAAACGAGTCAAAGTGTATGTTTAGGGCCTTCTCTTAGATCCGATTCTTGTGTAGAGTTTTGGAAGGGTCCATGGACGCCTCCTAGACCAAAGTCATGAACCGATTCAGAGTCTAACTCATAGGTCGGTTGTAAGAGAATGCTGTGTACCCGGGTATTTGACAAAACTTGAAAAATTTGTAACGGGTCAAAGGGGATATATACAGACTTCTCCTATATCTTGTTCTTGCGTATGATCTTGTAAGGGTTCATGGACGCCTCCTAGATTCAAATCATAAGCCGATTCACAGTTCTGACTTATAGGTCGGTATTGGGCAAAAGTTGAAAATTTTGGAAGGAATCAAAGGGTATGTCTAGGGCGTTCTCCTAGATCTGGTTCTTACGTAGGGTCTTGGAAGGGTCCACAGACGCCTCTTAGGCCCAAGTCATGAGCTGATTCACAAGTCTGACGCATAGGTTGGTTATAGGGGACTTGTCGTGTACCCGGGCATTGGTTAAAACTAGAAAAAATTGAAACGAGTCAAAGGGTATGTTGAGGGCGTTCTTCTAGATACGGTTCATACGTAGGGTCTTGGAAGTGTCCACAGACGACTCTTGGGCCCATGTAATGAGCCGATTCACAAGTCTGACTCATAGGGACTTGTCGTGTACCCGGGTATTGGGCAAAACAGTAAAAATTTTGTAACGATTCAAAGCGTATGTCTAGGGCCTTCTCATAGATCCGATTCTTGTGTAGAGTCTTGGAAGGGTCAATGGACGCCTCCTAGACCAAAGTCATGAGCCCATTCACAGTCTGACTCATAGGTCTGTTGTAAAGGACGTGTCGTGTACCCAGGTATTGGGCAAAACTTGAAAAATTGGAAGGAATCAAAGGGCATGTCTAGGACGTTCTCCTTGATCCGGTTCTTACGTAGGGTCTTGGAAAGGTCCACAGACGCCTCTCAGGTCCAAGTCATGAGTTGATTCACAAGTCTGACGCGTAGGTCGGTTATAGGGGACTTGTCGTGTACCCGGGTATTGGGAAAAACAGTAAAAATTTTGTAAAGATTCAAAGTGTATGTATAGGGCCTTCTCCTAGATCCGATTCTTGTGTAGAGTCTTGGAAGGGTCCACGGACGCCTCCTAGACCAAAGTCTTGAGCCGATTCACAGTCTGTCTCATAAGTCGGTTGTAAAGGAGGTTTCGTGTACTCGAGTATTGGGCAAAACTTGAAAAATTTGGAAAGAATCAAATGGTATGTCTAGGGCGTTCTCCTTGATCCGGTTCTTACGTAGGATCTTGGAAGGGTAGACGCCTCTAAGGCCCAAGTCATGAGCTAATTCACAAGTCTGACGCATAGGCCGGTTATAGGGGACTTGTCGTGTACCCGGATATTGGTTAAAACTAGAAAAAAATTAAACGAGTCAAAGTGTATGTTTAGGGCCTTCTCCTAGATCCGATTCTTGTGTAGAGTGTTAGAAGGGTCCATGGACGTCTCTGAGACCAAAGTCATGAACCCATTCAGAGTCTAACTCATAGGTCGGTTGTAAGAGAAATGTTGTGTACCCGGGTATTTGACAAAACTTGAAAAATTTGTAACGGGTCAAAGGGGATATATACAGACTTCTCCTATATCTTTTTCTTGCGTATGGTCTTGTAAGGGTTCATGGACGCCTCCTAGATTCAATTCATAAGCCGATTCACAGTTCTGACTCATAGGTCGGTTATAAGCGTCGTGTCGTGTACCCGGGTATTGGGCAAAACTTGAAAATTTTGGAAGGAATCAAAGGGTATGTCTAGGGCGTTCTCCTAGATCTGGTTCTTACGTAGGGTCTTGGAAGGGTCCACAGACGCCTCTCAGGCCTAAGTCATGAGCTGATTCACAAGTTCTGACTTAATGGTCGGTTATAAGCGACATGTCATGTACCCGGGTATTGGGCAAAACTTGAAAATTTTGGAAGGAAAAAAAGGGTATGTCTAGGGCGTTCTCCTAGATCCGGCTCTTACGTAGGGTCGTGGAAGGGTCCACAGACGCCTCTTAGACCCAAGTCATGAGCCGATTCACAGGTCTGGCGCATAGGTCGGTTGTAAGGGACTTATCGTGTACTCGGGTATTGGGCAAAACTATAATAATTTTGTAACGAGCGAAAAGGTAGGTATAGGGAATTCTCCTAAATCTGGTTCCTGCATATGGATTTGGAAGTGTCAATGGATATCTCCTTAACCATGTCACAAGCTAATTCGCCTGTCTAACCCATAGGTCGGTTGTAAAGGACGTGTTGTGTACCCGGATATTGTGCAAAAATAGAAAAAATTTAAACGAGTCAATTGATATGTCTAGGGCCTTCTCCTACATCCAGTTCTTATGTAGAGCCTTGGAAGGGTCCAAGAACGCCTCATAGACTCAAGTCATGAGCCGAATCAAAGGTGTGACTCATAGGTCGGTTTTAAACGAAGTGCATATACCCGGGTATATTGGGCAAAACTATAAAAAATTTTAACGAGTTAAAGGGTATGTATAGGTCTTGTGTAAGGTCTTGTAAGGGTCAATGGGTGTCTTCTAGATTCAAATCATGAGCGATTAACATGTCTAACTTATAGGTCGGTTGTAAGCAACGTGTCGTGTACTCGGGTATTGGGCAAAACTAGAAAAATTTGAAACGAGTCAAAGTGTATATCTATGGCCTTTTACTAGATTCAATTATTGTGTAGAGTCTTGGAAGGGTCCATGGACGGCTCATAGACATAAGTCATGAGCCGATTCACAGTCTGACTCATAGGTCGGTTGTAAGGGAAGTGCTGTGTACCCGGGTATTTGACAAAACTTGAAAATTTTGTAATGAGTCAAAGGGTATATACATACAGACTTCTCCTAGATCTCGTTCTTGCGTAAGGTCTTTTAAGGGTTCATAGACGCCTCCTAGATTAAAATAAAATCCGATTCACAGTTCTGACTCATAGGTCGGTTATAAGCGACGTGTCGTGTACCCGGGCTTTGGGCAAAACTTGAAAATTTTGGAAGGAATCAAAGGTTATGTAGAGGGCGTTCTCCTGGATCCGGTTCTTACGTAGGGTCTTGGAAGGGTCCACAGACGCCTCTCAGACCCAAGTCATGAGCCGATTCACAGGTCTGACGCATAGGTTGGTTGTAAGGGACTTGTCGTGTACCCGGTATTTAGCAAAACTATAAAAATTTGAAATGAGTCAAAGTGTATGTCTAGGCCCTTCTCCTAGATCCGATTCTGGTGTAGAGTCTTGGAAGGGTCCATAGACGCCTCCTAGACCAAAGTCATGAGCCGATTCTTAGTCTGACTCATAGATCAGTTGTAAGAGAAGTGCTGTGTACCCGGGTATTTGACAAAACTTGAAAAATTTGTAACGAGTCAAAGGGCATATACACAGACTTCTCCTAGATCTAGTTCTTGCGTAAAGTCTTGTAAGGGTTCATGGACACCTCCCGATTCACATTCTAACTCAATGGTCGGTTATAAGCGACGTGTCGTGTACCCGGGTATTGGGCAAAACTTGAAAATTTTTGAAGGAATCAAAGGGTATGTCTAGGGCGTTCTCCTAGATCCGTTCTTACTTAGGGTCTTGGAAGGGACCACATACGCATCTCAGACCCAAGTCATGAGCCGATTCACAGGTCTGACGCATAGGTCGATTGTAAGGGACTTGTCGTGTACTCGGGTATTGGGCAAAACTATAAAAATTTTGGAACGAGCCAAATGGTAAGTACAGGGTGTTCTCCTAAATCTGGTTCCTGCATATGGATTTGGGAATGTCATGGGATGTCTCCTTAACCATGTCACAAGCTAATTCGCCGGTCTGACACATAGGTCGGTTGTAAAGGACGTGTTGTGTACCCGAGTATTGTGCAAAAATAGAAAAAATTGGAGCGAGTCAATTGATATGTCTAGAGCCTTCTCCTAGATCCGGTTCTTATGTATAGTCTTGGAAGGGTTCATGAACGCCTATTAGACCCAAGTCATGAGCCGATTCAAAGGTCTGACTCATAGGACGGTTTTAAACGAAGTGCATGTACCCGGGTATTCGGCAAAACTATAAAATTTTTTAACAAGTTAAAGGGTATGTATAGGGCCTTCTCCAAGATCTGGTTCTTGTGTAAGGTCTTGGAAGGGTCCATGTATGTCTCCAAGATTAAAATCATGAGCCGATTAATAAGTCTAACTCATAGATCGGTTATAAGCGACGTGTCGTGTACCCGGGTATTGGTCAAAATTAGAAAAATTGAAACGAGTCAAAGTGTATATTCTAGGGCCTTTTCCTAGATCCGGATATTATGTATAGTCTTGGAAGGGTCCATGGACGCCTCCTAGACCAAAGTCATGAGCCGATTCACAGTCTGACTCATAGGTCGGTTGTAAGGGAAATGCTGTGTACCTGGGTATTTGACAAAACTTGAAAAATTTGTAACGAGTCAATGGATATATATATATATACAGACTTCTCCTAGATCTGGGTTTTGTGTGGGTTCTTGTAAGGGTTCATGGATGCCTCATAGATTTAAATAATAAGCTGATTCACAGTTCTGACCCATAGGTCAGTTATAAGCGACGTGTCGTGTACCCGGGTATTGGGCAAAACTTGAAAATTTTGGAAGGAATCAAAGGGTATGTCTAGGGCGGTCTCCAAGAACTGGTCAGTTGTAAAGGATGTGTCGTGTACCCGGGTATTGTGCAAAAATAAAAAAAATTTGAACGAGTCAATTGATATGTCGACGGCCTTCTCCTAGATCCAGTTCTTGCGTAGTGTCTTGAAGGGTCCATGAACGCCTCCTAGACCTAAGTTATGAGCCGATTCAAAGGTCTGACTCACAGGTCGGTTTTAAACGAAGTGCGTGTACCGGCTATTTGGCAAAACTATAAAAATTTGTAACGAGTTAAAGGGTATGTATAGGACCTTATCCAAGATCTCGTTCTTGTGTAAGGTCTTGGAAGGGTCAATGGACGTCTCCTAGTTTCAAATCATGAGCCGATTAACAGGTCTAACTCATAGGTCGGTTGTAAGCGACGTATCGGGTATTGGGCAAAACTAGAAAAATTTGAAACGAGTCAAAGTGTATGTCTAGGGACTTTTCCTATATCCAGTTATTATGTGGGGTCATGGAAGGGTCCCTGGACGCCTCCTAGACCAAAGTCATGAGCCGTTTCAGAGTCTGACTCATAGGTCGGTTGTAAGAGAAGTGCTGTGTACCCGGGTATTTGACAAAACTTGAAAATTTTGTAACGAGTTAAAGGTTATATATACAGACTTCTCCTAGATCTGGTTCTTGCGTGGGGTCTTTTAAGGGTTCATGGACGCCTCCTAGATTCAAATCATAATCAGAATCACAGTTCTGACTCACAGGTCGGTTATAAGCGACGTGTCGATCAAAGGGTATGTCTAGAGCGTTCTCCAAGATCCGGCTCTTACGTGGGGTCTTGGAAAGGTCCACTGACACCTCTCAGATCCAAGTCATGAGGCGATTCACAGGTCTGACGCATAGGTCGGTTGTAAGGGACTTGTCGTGTACCCGGGTATTTGGAAAAACGATAAAAATTTTGGAACGAGCCAAAAGGTAGGTATAGGGAATTCTCATAAATCTGGTTCCTGCATATGGATTTGGAATTGTTGTGGGATGTCTCCTTAACCATGTCACAAGCTAATTCGCCGGTCTGACCCATAGGTCGGTTGTAAAGGACGTGTCGTGTACCAGGGTATTGTGCAAAAATAGAAAAAAATTATAACAAGTCAATTGATATGTCTAGGGCCTTCTCCAAGATCTCGTTCTTGTGTAAGGTTTTGGAAGGGTCCATGGACGTCTCCTAGATTCAAATCATGAGCCGATTAACAGGTCTAACTCTTAGGTCGGTTGTAAGCGACGTATCATGTACCAGGGTATTGAGCAAAACTAGAAAATTTTTAAACAAGTCAAAGTGTATGCCTAGGGTCTTTTCCTAGATTTGATTATTATGTTGAGTCTTGTAGACCAAAGTCATGAGCCGATTCATAGTCTGACTCATAGGTCGGTTGTAAGAGAAGTGTTGTGTATCCGGGTATTTGACAATCCTTGAAAAATTTGTAACGAGTTAAAGGGTATATATAAAGACTTCTCCTAGATCTGGTTCTTGCTTCGGGTCTTGTAAGGGTGCATGGACGTCTCCTAGATTCAAATCATAAGCATGTTTCACAGTTTGACTCATAGGTCGGCTATAAGCGACGTGTCGTATACCCGGGTATTGGGCAAAACTTGAAAATTTTGGAAGGAATCAAAGGGTATGTCGAGGGCGTTCTCCTAGATCCGGTTCTTACTAGGGTCTTGGAAGGGTCCACAGACGCCTCTCAGACCCAAGTCATGAGCCGATTCACAGGTCTGACGCATAGGTCGGTTGTAAGGGACTTGTCGTGTACTCGGGTATTGGGTAAAACAATAAAAATTTTAAACGAGCCAAAATGTAGGTATATGGAATTCTCCTAAATCTGGTTCATGCATATGGCTTCGGAAGTGTTATGGGATGTCTCCTTAACCATGTCACAAGCTAATTCACCAGTCTGACGCATAGGTCGGTTGTGAAGGACGTGTCGTGTACCCGGGTATTGTGCAAAAATAGAAAAAGTTGGAACGAGTCAATTGATATATCTAGGGCCTTCTCTTAGATCCGGTTCTTGCGTAGAGTCTTGGAAGGGTCCATGAACGCCTCCTAGACCCAAGTCATGAGAACGCCTCCTAGACCCAAGTCATGAGTCCTGCGTAGAGTCTTAGATCCGGTCTAGGAGGCGTCCATGGACCCTTCCAAGACTCTACATAATAACCGGATCTAGGAAAAGGCCCTAGACATACACTTTGACTCGTTTAAAATTTTTTCTAGTTTTGCCCAATACCCGGGTACACGACACGTCGCTCACAACCGATCTATGATTCGATTCAGAGTCTGACTCATAGGTTGGTTGTAAGAGAAGTGCTGTGTACCCGGGTATTTGACAAAACTTGAAAATTTTGTAACGAGTTAAAGGGAATATATACAGACTTCTCCTAGATCTGGTTCTTGCATAGGGTCTTTTAAGGGTTCATGGACGCCTCCGAGATTCAAATCATAATCCGATTCACAATTCTGACTCACAGGTCGGTTACAAGCGACGTGTCGATCAAAGGGTATGTGTAGAGCGTTCTCCTAGATCCGGCTCTTACGTAGGGTCTTGGAAGGGTCCACTGACACCTCTCAGACCCAAGTCATGAGCCGATTCACATGTCTGACGCATAGGTCGGTTGTAAGGGACTTGTCGTGTACCCGGGTATTTGGCAAAACTATAAAAATTTTGGAACGAGCCAAAAGGTAGGTATAAGGAATTCTCATAAGTCTGGTTCCTACATATGGATTTGGAATTGTCATGGGATGTCTCCTTAACCATGAAACAAGCTAATTCTTCGATCTGACCCATAGGTCGGTTGTAAAGGACGTGTCGTGTACCAGGGTATTGTGCAAAAATAGAAAAAATTGGAACAAGTCAATTGATATGTCTAGGACCTTCTCCAAGATCTCGTTCTTGTGTAAGGTCTTGGAAGGGTCCACGGACGTCTCCTAGATTCAAATCATGAGCCGATTAACAGGTCTAACTCATAGGTCGGTTGTAAGCAACGTATCGTGTACCAGGGTATTGAGCAAAACTAGAAAAATTTGAAACGAGTCAAAGTGTATGTCTATGGTCTTTTCCTAGATCCGATTATTATGTAGAGTCTTGGAAGGGTCCATGGACGCATCCTAGACCAAAGTCATGAGCCGATTCTTAGTCTGACTCACAGATCGGTTGTAAGAGAAGTGCAGTGTACCCGGGTATTTGACAAAACTTGAAAAATTTGTAACGAGTCAAAGGGCATATACACAGACTTCTCCTAGATCTGGTTCTTGCGTAAAGTCTTGTAAGGGTTCATGGACGCCTCCTGGATTCAAATCATAAGCCGATTCATAGTGCTGATTCAATGGTCGGTTATAAGCAACGTCTCGTGTACCTGGGTATTGAGCAAAACTTGAAAAATTTTGAAGGAATCAAAGGGTATGTCTAGGGCGTTCTCCTAGATCCTTCCAAGACTCTACGCAAGAACCGGATCTAAGAGAAGGCCCTAGACATATCAATTGACTCGTTCCAACTTTTTCTATTTTTGCACAATACCCGGGTACAGGACACGTCCTTTACAACAGACCTATGCGTCAGACTGGCGAATTAGCTTGTGACATGGTTAAGGAGACATCCCATAACACTTCCAAAGCCATATGCATGAACCAGATTTAGGAGAATTCCCTATACCTACATTTTGGCTCGTTTAATATTTTTATTGTTTTACCCAATACCCTAGTACACGACAAGTCCCTTACAACCGACCTATGCGTCAGACATGTGAATCGGCTCATGACTTGGGTCTGAGAGGCGTCTGTGGACCCTTCCAAGACCCTACGTAAGAACCGGATCTAGGAGAACGCCCTCGACATACCCTTTGATTCCTTCCAAAATTTTCAAGTTTTGCCCAATACCCGAGTATACGACACGTCGCTTATAGCCGACCTATGAGTAAGAACTGTGAAACATGCTTATAATTTGAATCTAAGAGACGTCCATGAACCCTTACACAACACTTCTCTTACAACCGACCTATGAGTCAGACTATGAATCGGCTCATGACTTTGGTCTAGGATGCGTCCATGTCCCTTCCAAGACTCTACATATTAATCGGATCTAGGAAAAGACCCTAGACATACACTTTGACTCGTTTCAGAATTTTCTAGTTTTGCTCAATACCCTGGTACATGATACGTCGCTTACAACCGACCTATGAGTTCGACCTGTTAATCGGCTCATGATTTGAATCTAGGAGACGTCCATGGACCCTTCCAAAACCTTACACAAGAACAAGATCTTGGAGAAGGCCCTAGACATATCAATTGACTTGTTACAATTTTTTCTATTTTTGCACAATACCCTGGTACACGACACGTCCTTTACAACCGACCTATGGGTCAGACCGGCGAATTAGCTTGTGACATGGTTAAGGAGACATCCCATGACAATTCCAAATCCATATGCAGGAACCAGATTTATGAGAATCCCCTATACCTACCTTTTGGCTCGTTCCAAAATTTTTATAGTTTTGCCAAATACCCGGGTACACGACAAGTCCCTAACAACCGACCTATGCGTCAGACCTGTGAACCGCCTCATGACTTGGGTCTGAGAGGTGTCAGTGGACCCTTCTAAGACCCCACGTAAGATCCGGATCTAGGAGAACGCTCTAGACATACCCTTTGATCGACACGTCGCTTATAACCGACCTGTGAGTCAGAACTGTGATTCGGATTATGATTTGAATCTAGGAGGCGTCCATGAACCCTTAAAAGACCCCATGCAAGAACCAGATCTAGGAGAAGTCTGTATATATAACCTTTAACTCGTTATAAAATTTTCAAGTTTTGTCAAACACCCGGGTACACAGCACTTCTCTTACAACCGACCTATGAGTCAGACTCTGAATCGGCTCATGACTTTGGTCTAGGAGGCGTCCATGGACCCTTCCAAGACTCTACATAATAACCGGATCTAGGAAAAGGGCCTAGACATACACTTTGACTCGTTTCAAAATTTTCTAGTTTTGCCCAATACCCGATACGTCGCTTACAACCGACCTATGAGTTAGACCTGTTAATCGGCTCATGATTTGAAACTAGGAGACGTCCATGGACCCTTCCAAGACCTTACACAATAAGGAGATCTTGGATAAGGCCCTATACATACCCTTTAACTCGTTACAAATTTTTATAGTTTTGCCAAATAGCCGGTACACGCACTTCGTTTAAACCGACCTGTGAGTCAGACCTTTGAATCGGCTCATGGCTTGGGTCTAGGAGGCGTTCGTGGACCCTTAAAGACTCTATGCAAGAACCGGATCTAGGAAAAGGCCCTAGACATATCAATTGACTCGTTCAAATTTTTTTTTATTTTTGCACAATACCCGGGTACACGACACATCCTTTACAACTGACCAATGGGTGAGACCAGAGAATTAGCTGGTGACATGGTTAAGGAGACATCCCATAACACTTCCAAATCCATATGCAGGAACCAGATTTAGGAGAATTCCCTATACCTACCTTTTGGCTCGTTTCAAATTTTTTATTGTTTCGCTCCATTACAACCGACTTAAGCGTCAGACCTGTGAATCGGCTCATGACATGGGTCTGAGAGGCGTCACTGGACCCTTCCAAGACCCTACGTAAGAGCCGGAACTTGGAGACCGCGCTAGACATACCCTTTGATTCCTTTCCAAATTTTCAAGTTTTGCCCAATACCCGGGTACACGACATGTCGCTTATAACCGACCTATGAGTCGGAACTGTGAATCGGCTTATGATTTGAATCTAGAAGCCGTCCATGAACTCTTACAAGACACTACGCAAGAACCAGATTTAGGAGAAGTCTTGATATATACCCTTTAACTCGTTACAAAATTTTCAAGTTTTGTCAAATACTCGGGTACAAAGCACTTCTCTTACAACAGATCTATGAGTCAGACTGTGAATCGGCTCATGACTTTGGTCTATGAGGCGTCCATGGAACCTTCCAAGACTCTACATAATAATCGGATCAAGGAAAAGGCCCTAGACATACACTTACTCGTTTCAAATTTTTCTAGTTTTGCCCAATACCCGGGTTCACGATACGTCGCTTACAACAGACCTATGAGTTTGACCTGTTCATTGGCTCATGATTTGAATCTAGGAGACGTCCATGGACCCTTCCAAGACCTTACACAAGAACCAGATCTTGGATAAGGTCCTATACATACCCTTTAACTCGTTACATATTTTTATAGTTTTTCCTAATCCCCGGGGTACACGCACTTTGTTTAAAACCGACATATGAGTAATACCTTTGAATCGGCTCATGACTTGGGTCTATTAGGCGTTAATGTACCCTTCCAAGACTTTACGCAAGAACCGGATCTAGGAGAAGGCCCTAGACATATCAATTGACTCGTTCCAATTTTTTCTATTTTTGCACAATACCCAGGTACACGACACGTCCTTTACAACCGACCTATGGGTCAGACCGGTGAATTAGCTTGTGACATGGTTAAGGAGACATCCCATGACATTTCCAAATCCATATGCAGGAACCAGATTTAGGAGAACTCCCTATACCTACCTTTTGGCTCGTTCCAAAAATTTTATAGATTTGCCCAATACCCGGGTACACGACAAGTCCCTTACAACCGACCTATGCGTCAGACCTGTGAATCGGCTGATGACTTGGGTCTGAGATGCGTATGTGGACCCTTCCAAGACCCTAAGTAAGAATGGATCTAGGAGAACGCCCTAGACACGTCGCTTATATCCGACCATTGAGTCAGAACTGTGAATCAGCTTATGAATTGAATCCAGGAGGCGTCCATGAACCCTTACAAGACTTTACGCAAGAACCAGATCTAGGAGAAGTCTGTGTATATGCCCTTTGACTCGTTACAAATTTTTCAAGTTTTGTCAAATACCGGGTACACAACACTTCTCTTACAACCGATCTATGAGTCAGACTAAGAATCGGCTCATGACTTTGGTCTAGGAGGCGTCTATGGACCCTTCCAAGATTCTACACAAGAATCGGATCTAGGAGAAGGCCCTAGACATACACTTTGACTCGTTTCAAATTTTTATAGTTTTGCCCAATACCGGGTACACGGCTAGTCCCTTACAACCGACTTATGCGTCAGACCTGTGAATCGGCTCATGACTTGGGTCTGAGAGGCGTCTGTGGACCTTTCCAAGACCCTACGTAAGAACCGGATCTAGGAGAACGCCCTCGACATACCCTTTGATTCCTTCCAAAATATTCAAGTTTTGCCCAAAACCCGGGTACACGACACGTCGCTTATAACCGACCTATGAGTCAGAACTGTGAATCGGCTTATTATTTTAATCTAGGAGGCGTCTATGAACTCTTAAAAGACCCTACGCAAGAACGAGATCTCGGAGAAGTCTGTATGTATATACCCTTTGACTCGTTACAAATGTTTCAAGTTTTGTCAAATACCCGGGTACACAGCACTTCCCTTACAACCGACCTATGAGTCAGACTGTGAATCATGACTTCTGTCTATGAGCCGTCCATGGACCCTTCCAAGACTTTACACAATAATTGAATCTAGTAAAAGGCCCTAGATATACACTTTGACTCGTTTCATATTTTTCTAGTTTTGCCCAATACCCGAGTACACGACACGTTGGTTACAACTAACTATAAGTTAGACCTGTTAATCACTCATGATTTGAATCTAGATGACGTCCATGGACCCTTACAAGACCTTACACAAGACCTATACATACCCTTTAACTCGTTAAAATTTTTTATAGTTTTGCCCAATACCCGGGTACATGCACTTCGTTTAAAACCGACCTATGAGTCAGACCTTTGATTCAGCTCATTACTTGAGTCTAGGAGGCGTTCTTGGACCCTTCCAAGACTCTACATAAGAACCGGATATAGGAGAAGGACCTAGACATATTGACTCGTTTAAATTTTTTCTATTTTTGCACAATATCCGGGTACACAACACGTCCTTTACAACCGACCTATGGGTTAGACCGGCGAATTAGCTTGTGACATGGTTAAGGAGATATCCAATGAAACTTCCAAATCCATATGCAGGAACCAGATTTAGGAGAATTCCCTATACCTACCTTTTGGCACGTTACAAAATTATTATAGTTTTGCCCAATACCTGAGTACACGACAAGTCCCTTACAACCGACCTATGCGTCAGACCTGTGAATCGGCTCATGACATGGGTCTGAGAGGCGTATGTGGACCCTTCCAAGACCCTACGTAAGAGCCAGATCTAGGAGAACGCCCTAAACATACCCTTTTATTCCTTCCAAAATTTTCAAGTTTTGCCCAATACCCGGGTACACGACATGTCGCTTATAACCGACCTATGAGTCAGAACTGTGAATCGGCTTATGATTTGATTCTAGGAGACGTCCATGAAACCTTACAAGACCCTACACAAGAACCAGATCTAGGAGAAGTCTGTATATATACCCTTTAACTCGTTACAAATTTTTCAAGGTTTGTCAAATACCCGGATACACAACACTTCTCTTACAACCGACCTATGAGTCAGACTATGAATCGGCTCATGACTTTGGTCTAGGATGCGTCCATGGACCCTCCCAAGACTCTACATAATAATAGGATCTAGAAAAAGACCCAAGAAATACATTTTGACTCATTTCAAATTTTCTAGTTTTGCTCAATACCTGGGTACACGATACGTCGCTTACAACCAACCTATGAGTTAGACCTGTTAATCGGCTCATGATATGAATCTAGGAGACGTCCATGGACCCTTCCAAGACCTTACACAAGAACGAGATCTTGGATAAGGCCCTAGACATATCAATTGACTCGTTCCAATTTTTTCTAATTTTGCACAATACCCGGGTACACGACACGTCCCTTACAACCGACCTATGCGTCAAACCTGTGAATCGGCTCATGACTTGGGTCTGAGAGGCGTCTGTGGACCCTTCCAAGAGCCTAAGTAAGAACCGTATCTAGGAGAACGCCCAAGACATACCCTTTGATTCCTTCAAAAATTTTCAAGTTTTGCCCAATACACAGGTACACGACACATCTCTTATAACCGACCTATGAGTCAGAACTGTGAATCGGCTTATGATTTAAATCTAGGAGGCGTCCATGAAGCTTACAAGACCCTACGTAAGAACCAGATGTAGGAGAAGTCTGTTATATATCCCTTTGACTCGTTACAATTTTTTCAAGTTTTGTCAAATACCCGGGTACACAACATTTCTCTTACAACCGACCTATGAGTCAGACTGTGAATCGGCTCATGACTTTGGTCTAGGAGGCGTCTATGGACCCTTCCAAGACTCTACACAAAAATCGGATCTAGGAGAAGGCCCTAAACATACACTTTGAATCGTTTCAAAGTTTTCTAGTTTTGTCCAGTACCCGGGTACACGACACGTCCTTCACAACCGACCTATGGGTAAGACCGGCGAATTGGTTTGTGACATGCTTTAGGAGACATCCAATTACACTTCCAAATCCATATGCAGGAACCAGATTTAGGAGAATTCCCTATACCTACCTTTTGGCTGGTTCCAAAATTATTATAGTTTTCCCCAATACCTGGGTAAACGACAAGTCCCTTACAACCGACCTATGCGTCAGACTTGTGAATCAGCTCATGACTTGGGTCTGAGAGGCGTTTGTGGACCCTTACAAGACCCTACGTAAGAACCGAATCTAGGAGAACGCCCTAGACATACCCTTTGATTCCTTCCAAAATTTTCAAGTTTTGCCCAATACCCGGGTACACGACACGTCGTTTATAACCGACATATGAGTCAGAACTGTGAATCGGATTATGATTTGAATCTAGGAGGCGTTCATGAACCATTACAAGACCCTACACAAGAACCAGATCTAGGAGAAGTCTGTGTACATACCCTTTGACTCGTTACAAATTTTTTCAAGGTTTGTCAAATACCCGGATACACAACACTTCTCTTACAACCGACCTATGAGTCAGACTGTGAATCGGCTCATGACTTTGGTCTAGGAAGCGTTTATGGAACCTTCCAAGACTCTACACAAAAATCGGATCTAGGAGAAGGCCCTAAACATACACTTTGAATCGTTTCAAAATTTTCTAGTTTTGACCAGTACCCGGGTACACGATATGTCGCTTACAACCAACCTATGAGTTAAACCTGTTAATCGGCTAATGATTTGAATCTAGGAGACGTCCATGGACGCTTCCAAGACCTTACTCAAGAATGAGATCTTGGAGAAGGCCCTAGACATATCAATTGACTCGTTCTATTTTTCTATTTTTCCACAATACCCGGGTACACGACACGTCCCTTACAACTGACCTACGCGTCAAACCTGTGAATCGGCTCATGATTTGGGTCTGAGAGGCGTCTGTGGACCCTTCCAAGACCCTACGTAAGAACCATATCTTGGAGAACGCCCAAGACATACCCTTTGATTCCTTCGAAAATTTTCAAGTTTTACCCAATACTTGGCCTATGAGTTAGAACTGTGATTTGGCTTATGATTTAAATCTAGGAGGTGTCCATGAACCCTTACAAGACCCTACGCAAGAACCAGATGCAGGAAAAGTCTGTATATATACCCTTTGACTCGTTACAATTTTTTCAAGTTTCTTCAAATACCCGGGTACACAACACTTCTCTTACAACCGACCTATGAGTAAGACTATAAATCGGCTAATGACTTTGGTCTAGGAGGCGTCCATGGACCGTTCGAAGACTCTACACAAAAATTGGATCTAGGAGAAGGCCCTAAACATACACTTTGAATTGTTTCAAAATTTTCTAGTTTTGACCAGTACCCGGGTACACGACACGTCCTTTACAACCGACCTACGGGTCAGACTGGCGAATTAGCTTGTGACATGCTTAAGGAGACATAAAATTACACTTCCAAATCCACATGCAGGAACCAGATTTAGGAGAATTCGCTATACCTACCTTTTGGCTCGTTCCAAAATTATTATAGTTTTGCCCAATACCCGGGTACACGACAAGTCCCTTACAACTGACCAATGCGTCAGACCTTTGAATCGGCTAATGACTTGGGTCTGAGAGGCATTTGTGGACCATTACAAGACCCTACGTAAGAACCTAATCTAGGAGAACGCCCTAGACATACCCTTTGATTCCTTCCAAAATTTTCAAGTTTTGCCCAATACCCGGGTACACGACACGTCACTTATAACCGACCTATGAGTCATAACTGTGAATCGGCTTACGATTTGAATCTAGGAGGCATCCATGAACCCTTACAAGACCCTACGTAAGAATCAGATCTAGGAGAAGACTGGGTAGATAGAAACCATTTGACTCGTTACAAATTTGTCAACTTTTGTCAAATACCCGGGTACACAACACTTCTCTTACAACCGACCTATGAGTCAGACTATGAATCAACTCATGACTTTTGTTTAGGAGGCGTCTATGGACCCGTCCAAGACTCTACAGAATAATCGAATCTAGGAAAAGACCCAAGACATACCAATTTGACTCGTTTCAAATTTTTCTAGTTTTGCTCAATACCTGGGTACACGATACGTCGCTTACAACCGACCTTTGAGTTAGACCTGTTAATTGGCTCATGATTAAAATCCAGGAGGCGTCCATGAACCCTTACAAGACCCTACACAAGAACCAGATGTAGGAGAACTCTGTATATATACCCTTTGACTCGTTACAATTTTTTCAAGTTTTGTCAAATACCCGGGTACACGGCACTTCTCTTACAACCGACCTATGAGTCAGACTGTGAATCGGCTCATGACTTTGGTCTAGGAGGCGTTTATGGAACCTTCCAAGACTCTACACAAAAATCGGATCTAGGAGAAGGCCCTAAACATACACTTTGAATCGTTTCAAAATTTTCTAGTTTTGACCAGTACCCGGGTACACGACACGTCCTTCACAACCGACCTATGGGTAAGACCAGCGAATTAGCTTGTGACATGCTTTAGGAGACATCCAATTACACTTCCAAATCCATATGCAGGAATCAGATTTAGGAGAATTCCCTATACCTACCTTTTGGCTCGTTCCAAAATTATTATAGTTTTCCCCAATACCCGGGTAAACGACAAGTCCCTTACAACGACCTATGCGTCAGACCTGTGAATCAGCTCATGACTTGGGTCTGAGAGGCATTTGTGGACCCTTACAAGACCCTACGTAAGAACCAAATCTAGGAGAACACCCCAGACATACCCTTTGATTCCTTCCAAAATGTTCAAGTTTTGCCCAATACCCGGGTACACGACACGTCGCTTATAACCGACATATGAGTCAGAACTGTGAATCGGCTTATGATTTGAATCTAGGAGCGTTCATGAACCCTTACAAGACCCTACGCAAAAACCAGATCTAGGAGAAGTCTATGTACATACCCTTTGACTCGTTACAAATTTGTCAAGTTTTGTCAAATACCTGGGTACACAACACTTCCCTTACAACCGACCTATGAGTGAGACTGTGAATCGGCTCATGACTTTGGTCTAGGAGGCGTATATGGACCCTTCCAAGACTCTACACAAGAATCGGATCTAGGAGAAGGCCCTAGACATACACTTTGACTTGTTTCAAAATTTTCTAGTCTTGACCAATACCCGGGTAAACGACAAGTCCCATACAACCGACCTATGCGTTAGACCTGTTAACCGGCTCATGACTTGGGTCTCAAAGGCGTCTGTGGACCTTTCCAAAACCCTACATAAGAGCCGGATCTAGGAGAACACCCTAGACATACCCTTTGATTCCTTCCAAAATTTTCAAGTTTTGCCCAATACCCGGGTACACGCACTTCATTTTAAACCGATCTATGAGTCAGACCTTTAAATCGTCTCATGACTTGGGTCTAGGAGGCGTTCATGGACCCTTCCAAGACTCTACGCAAGAACCGGATCTAAGAGAAGGCCCTAGGCATATCAATTGACGCGTTCCAACTTTTTCTATTTTTGCACAATACCCGGGTGCATGGCACGTCCTTTAAAACCGACCTATGGGTCAGACCGGCGAATTAGCTTGTGACATGGTTAAGGAGACATCCCATAACACTTCCAAATCCATATGCATGAACCAGATTTAGGAGTATTCCCTATACCTACCTTTTGGCTCGTTTCAAATTTTTTATTGTTTTACCCAATACCCGAGTTCACGACAAGTCCCTTACAACCGACCTATGCGTCAGACCTGTGAATCAGCTCATGACTAGGGTCTGAGAGGCGTCTGTGGACCCTTCCAAGACCCTACGTAAGAGCTGGATCTTGGAGACCGCCCTAGACATACCCTTTGATTCCTTCCAAAATTTTCAAGTTTTGCCCAATACCCGGGTACACGACACGTCGCTTATAACCGACCTATGAGTTGGAACTGTGAATCGGCTTATGATTTGAATTTAGGAGCTGTCCATGAACCTTTACAAGACCCTACGCAACAACCAGGTTTAGGAGAAGTCTGTATATATACCCTTTAACTCGTTACAAAATTTTCAAGTTTTGTCAAATACCCGGGTACACACCACTTCTCTTATAACAGACCTATGAGTCAGACTATGAATCGGCTCATGACTTTGGTCTATGAGGCGTCCATGGACCCTTCCAAGACTCTACATAATACTCGGATCAAGGAAAGGCCCTAGACATACACTTACTCGTTTCAAAATTTTCTAGTTTTGCCCAATACCCGGGTTCACGATACGTCACTTACAACCGACCTATGAGTTTGACCAGTTAATCGGCTCATGATTTGAATCTAGGAGACGTCCATGGACCCTTCCAAGACCTTACACAAGAACCAGATCTTGGAGAAGGTCCTATACATACCCTTTAACTCGTTACATATTTTTATAGTTTTTCCTAATACCAGGTACACGCACAGTCTGACTCATAGGTCGGTTGTAAGGGAAGAGCTGTGTACCCGGGTATTTGACAAAACTTGAAAAATTTGTAACGAGTCAAAGGGTATATACATATAGACTTCTCCTAGATCTTGTTCTTGCGTAGGGTCTTTTAAGGGTTCATAGACGCCTCCTAGATTAAAATAATAAGCCGATTCACAGTTCTGACTCATAGGTCGGTTATAAGCGACATGTCGTGTACCCGGGTTTTGGGCAAAACTTGAAAATTTCTAGAAGGAATCAAAGGGTGTGTCTAGGGTGTTCTCCTAGATCCGGTTCTTACGTAGGGTCTTGGAAGGGTCCACAGACGCCTCTCAGACCCAAGTCATGAGCCGATTCACAGGTCTGACGCATACGTCGGTTGTAAGGGACTTGTCGTGTACCGGGATTGGGCAAAACTATAAAAATTTGAAACGAGTCAAAGTGTATGTCTAGGCCTTCTCCTAGATCCGATTCTTGTGTAGAGTGTTGGAAGGGTTCATAGACGCCTCCTAGACCAAAGTCGTGAGCCGATTCTTAGTCTGACTCATAGATCGGTTGTAAGAGAAGTGCTGTGTACCCGGGTATTTGACAAAACTTGAAAAATTTGTAACGAATCAAAGGGCATATACACAGACTTCTCCTAGATCTGGTTCTTGCGTAAAGTCTTGTAAGGGTTCATGGACGCCTCCTGGATTCAAATCATAAGCTGATTCATAGTTCTAACTCAATGGTCGGTTATAAGCGACGTGCCGTGTACCCGGGTATTGGGCAAAACTTGAAAAATTTTGAAGGAATCAAAGGGTATGTCTAGGGCGTTCTCCTTGATCCGGTTCTTACTTAGGGTCGGGTCCACATACGCATCTCAGACCCAAGTCATGAGCCGATTCACAGGTCTGACGCAGAGGTCGGTTGTAAGGGACTTGTCATGTACCCGGGTATTGGGCAAAACTATAAAAATTTTGGAACGAGCCTATTGGTAGGTATATGGAGTTCTCCCAAATCTGGTTCCTGCATATGGATTTGGAAATATCATGGGATGTCTCCTTAACCATGTCACAAGCTAATTCGCCGGTCTGACCCATAGCTCGGTTGTAAAGGACGTGTCATGTACCCGGGTATTGTGCAAAAATAGAAAAAATTGGAACGAGTCAATTGATATGTCTAGGGCCTTCTCCTAGATCCGATTCTTACGTATAGTCTTGGAAGGGTTCATGAACGCCTATTAGACCCAAGTCATGAGCCGATTCAAAGGTCTGACTTATAGGACGGTTTTAAATGAAGTGCATGTACCCGGGTGTTCGGCAAAACTATAAAAAAATTTTACAAGTTAAAGGGTATGTATGGGGCCTTCTCCAAGATCTGGTTCTTGTGTAAGGTCTTGTAAGGGTTCATGGATGCCTCATAGATTCAAAACTTGAAAAATACTGTGTACCCGGGTATTTGACAAAACTTGAAAAATGCTGTGTACACGGGTATTCACAGTCTGACTCATAGGTCGGTTGTAAGGGAAATGCTGTGTACCCGGGTATTTGATAAAACTTGAAAAATTTGTAATGAGTCAAAGGATATATATACAGACTTCTCCTAGATCTGGTTTTTGTGTGGAGTGTTGGAAGGGTCCATAGACGCCTCCTAGATCAAAGTCATGAGCCGATTCTTAGTCTGATTCATAGATCGGTTGTAAGAGAAGTGCTGTGTACCCGGGTAGTTGACAAAACTTGAAAATTTTGTAACGAGTCAAAGGGCATATACACAGACTTATCCTAGATCTAGTTCTTGCGTAAAGTCTTGTAAGGGTTCATGGACGCCTCCTGGATTCAAATCATAAGCTGATCACAGTTCTAACTCAATGGTCGGTTATAAGCGACGTGTCGTGGACCCGGGTATTGGGCAAAACTTGAAAATTTTGGAAGTAATCATAGGGTATGTCGAGGATGTTCTTCTAGATACGGTTCTTAACTAGGGTCTTAGAAGGGTCCACATACGCATCTCAGACCTAAGTAATGAGCCGATTCACTAGTCTGACACATAGGTCGGTTGTAAGGGACTTGTCGTGTACCCGGGTATTGGGCAAAATTATAAAATTTTTGAACGAGTCAAAAGGTAGGTATAGGGAATTCTCCTTAATCTAGTTCCTGCATATGTCTTTGGAAGGTGTCATGGGATGTCTCCTTAACCATGTCAAAAGCTAATTCGTCGGTATGAACCATAGAACGGTTGTAAAGACGTGTCGTGTACCCGGGTATTGTGCAAAAATAGAAATAATTGGAACGAGTCAATTGATATGTCTAGGGCCTTCTCCTAAATCCGGTTCTTGCGTAAAGTCTTGGAAGGGTACATTAACGCCTAATAGACCCAAGTCATGAGCCGATTCAAAGGTATTACTCATATGTCGGTTTTAAACGAAGTGCGTGTACCCGGGTATTAGGAAAAACTATAAAAATATGTAACGAGTTAAAGGGTATGTATAGGACCTTCTCCAAGATCTGGTTCTTGTGTAAGGTCTTGGAAGGGTCCATGGACGTCTCCTAGATTCAAATCATGAGCCGATTAACAGGTCAAACTCATAGGTCGGTTGTAAGCGACGTATCGTGAACCCGGGTATTGGGCAAAACTAGAAAAATTTGAAACGAGTAAGTGTATGTCTAGGGCCGTTTCCTTGATCCGATTATTATGTAGAGTCTTGGAAGGGTCCATGGACGCCTCATAGACCTAAGTCATGAGCCGATTCACAATCTGACTCGTAGGTCTGTTGTAAGAGAAGTGTTGTGTACCCGGGTATTTGACAAAATAGGATAGGTCGGTTGTAAGCGACGTATCGTGTACCCGAGTATTGAGCAAAACTAGAAAAATTTGAAACGAGTTAAAGTGTATGTCTTGGGTCTTTTCCTAGATCCGATTATTATGTAGAGTCTTGGAAGGGTCCATGGACGGTTCCTAGACCGAAGTCATGAGCCGATTCATAGTCTGACTCATAGGTTGGTTGTAAGAGAAATGTTGTGTATCCGGGTATTTGACAAACAATGAAAAATTTGTAACGAGTTAAAGGGTATATATACAGACTTCTCCTAGATCTGGTTCTTGCGTAGGGTCTTGTAAGGGTTCATGGAAGTCTCCTAGATTCAAATCATAAGCTGATTCACAGTTTCGACTCATAGGTCGGTTATATGCGATGTGTCGTGTACCCGTGTATTGGGCAAAACTTGAAAATTTTGGAAGGAATCAAAGGGTCATGGAAGGGTGTTGGAAGGGTCCACAGACGCCCCGATTCACAGGTCTGACGCATACGTCGGTTGTAAGGGACTTGTAGTGTACCCGGGTATTGGGCGAAACAATAAAAACTTTGAAACGAGCCAAAAGGTAGGTATAGGGAATTCTCCTAAATCTGGTTCCTGCATATGGCTTTTGAAGTGTTATGGGATGTCTCCTTAACCATGTCACCAGCTAATTTGCCGGTCTGACCCATTGGTCAGTTGTAAAGGATGTGTCGTGTACCCGGGTATTATGCAAAAATAAAAAAAATTGAACGAGTCAATTGATATGTCTAGGGCCTTCTCCTAGATCCGGTTCTTGCGTAGAGTCTTGAAGGGTCCATGAACGCCTCCTAGACTCAAGTCATGAGCCGATTCAAAGGTCTAACTCATAGGTCGGTTTTAAACAAAGTGCGTGTACCCGACTATTTGGCAAAACTATAAAAATTTGTAACGAGTTAAAGGGTATGTATAGGTCCTTATCCAAGATCTCGTTCTTGTGTAAGGTCTTGGAAGGGTCCATGGACGTCTCATAGATTCAAATGATGAGCCGATTTACATGTCTCACTCATAGGTCGGTTGTAAGCGACGTATCTGGTATTGGGCAAAACTAGAAAAATTTGACACGTCGCATATAACCGACCTATGAGTCGGAACTGTGAATCGGCTTATGATTTGAATCTAGGAGACATCCATGAACCCTTACAAGACCCTATGCAAGAACCAGATCTAGGAGAAGTCTGTATAGATACCCTTTAACTCGTTACAAATTTTTCATTGTTTGTCAAATGCCTGGATATACAACACTTCTCTTACAACCGACCTATGAGTCAGACTATGAATCGGCTCATGACTTCGGTCTAGGATCTGTCCAAGGACCCTTCCAAGAGTCTACATAATAATCTAATCTAGAAAAAGACCCAAGACATACACTTTAACTCGTTTCAAAATTTTCTAGTTTTGCCCAATACTCGGGTACATGATACGTCGCTTACAATCGACCTATGAGTTCAACCTGTTAATCGGCACATGATTTGAATCTAGGAGACGTCCATGGACCCTTCCAAGACCTTACACAAGAACGAGATCTTGGAGAAGGCCCTAGACATATCAATTGACTCATTCTAATTTTTTTCTATTTTTGCACAATACCTGGGTACACGACACGTCCCTTACAACCGACCTATGCGTCAAACTAGTGAATCGGCTCATGACTTGGGTCTGAGAGGCGTCTGTGGACCCTCCCAAGACCCTACTTAAGAACCGGATCTAGGAGGACGCCCAAGACATACCCTTTGATTCCTTCGAAATTTTTCAAGTTTTTCCCAATACACGGGTACACGACACGTCTCTTATAACCGACCTATGAGTCAGAACTGTGCGTCGGCTTATGATTTAAATCTAGGAGGCGTCCATGAACCCTTACAAGACCCTACGCAAGAACTAGATGTAGGAAAAGTCTGTATATATACCCTTTGACTCGTTACAATTTTTTCATGTTTTGTCAAATACCCGGGTACACAACACTTCTCTTACAACCGACCTATGAGTCAGACTGTGAATCGGCTAATGACTTTGTTCTAGGAGGTGTCCATGGACCCTTCCAAGACTCTACACAAAAATCAGATCTACGAGAAGGCCCTAAACATACACTTTGAATCGTTTCAAAATTTTCTAGTTTTGACCAGTACCCGGGTACACGACACGTCCTTTACAACCGACCTATGGGTCAGACCGGCGAATTAGCTTGTGACATGCTTAAGGAGACATCCAATTACACTTCCAAATCCATATGCAGGAACCAGATTTAGGAGAATTCGCTATACCTACCTTTAGGCTCGTTCCAAAATTATTATAGTTTTGCCTTATACCCGGGTACATGACAAGTCCCTTACAACCGACCTATGCGTCAGACCTTTGAAACGGCTCAAGACTTGGGTCTGAGAGGCGTTTGTGGACCTTTACAAGACCCTACGTAAGAACCTAATCTAGGAGAACACCCTAGACATACCCTTTGATTCCTTCCAAAATTTTCAAGTTTTTCCCAATACCCGTGTACACGACACGTCGCTTATAACCGACCTATGAGTCAGAACTGTGAATCCGCTTATGATTTGAATCTAGGAGGCGTCCATGAACCTTTACAAGACCCTACGCAAGAACCAGATATAGGAGAAGACTGTGTACATACCCTTTGACTCGTTACAAATTTGTCAAATTTTGTCGAATACCCGGGTACACAACACTTCTCTTACAACCGACCTATGAGTCATACTCTGAATCGGCTCATGACTTTGGTCTAGGAGGCGTCTATTGACCCTTCCAAGACTCTACATAATAATCGGATCTAGGAAAAGACCCAAGACATACACTTTGACTCGTTTCAAATTTTTCTAGTTTTGTTCAATACCCGGGTACACGATACGTCGCTTACAACCGACCTATGAGTCGGAACTGTAAATCGGCTTATGATTTGAATCTAGGAGACGTCCATGAACCCTTACAAGACCCTACGTAAGAACCATATCTAAGAGAAGTCTGTATATATACCCTTTGACTCGTTACAAATTTTTCAAGTTTTGTCAAATACCCGGATACACAACACTTCTCTTACAACCGACCTATGAGTCAGACTATGAATCGGCTCATGACTTCGGTCTAGGATCCAACCATGGACCCTTCCAAGACACTACATAATAATGTGATCTAGGAAAAGACCCAAGACATACACTTTAACTCGTTTCAAATTTTTCTAGTTTTGCTCAATACTCGGGTACACGATACGTCGCTTACAACCGACCTATGAGTTAGATCGGTTAATCGGCTCATGATTTGAATCTAGGAGACGTCCATGGACCCTTCCAAGACCTTACACAAGAACGAGATCTTGGAGAAGGCCCTAGACATATCAATTGACTCATTCCAATTTTTTCTATTTTTTTCACAATACCCGGGTACACGACACGTCCCTTACAACCGACCTATGCGTTAAACCTGTGAATCGGCTCATGACTTGTGTCTGAGAGGCGTCTGTGGACCCTTCTAAGACCCTACTTAAGAAACGGATCTAGGAGAACGCCCAAGACATACCCTTTGATTCCTTCGAAAATTTTCAAGTTTTGCCCAATACACGGGTACACGACACGTCTCTTATAACCGACCTTGAGTTAGACTGTGAATCGGCTTATGATTTAAATCTAGGAGGCGTCCATGAACCCTTACAAGACCCTACGCAAGAACCAAATGTAGGAAAAGTCTGTATATATACCCTTCGACTCGTTACAATTTTTTCATGTTTTGTCAAATACCCGGGTACACAGCACTTCTCTTACAACCGACCTATGTGTCAGACTGTGAATCGGCCAATGACTTTGGTCTAGGAGGTGTCCATGGACCCTTCCAAGACTCTACATAAAAATCGGATCTACGAGAAGGCCCTAAACATACACTTTGAATTGTTTCAAATTTTTCTAGTTTTGAGCAGTACCCGGGTACACGACACGTCCTTTACAACCGACATATGGGTCAGACCGGCGAATTAGCTTGTGACATGCATAAGGAGACATCCAATTACACTTCCAAATCCATATGCAGGAACCAGATTTAGGAGAATTCGCTATACCTACCTTTTGGCTCGTTCCAAAATTATTATAGTTTTGCCCAATACCCGGGTACACGACAAGTCCCTTACAACCGACCTATGCGTCAGAACTTTGAATCGGCTCAAGACTTGGGTCTGAGAGGCGTTTGTGGACCATTACAAGACCATACGTAAGAATATAATCATGGAGAAAGCCCTAGACATACCCTTTGATTCCTTCCAAATTTTCAAGTTTTGCCCAATACCCGGGTACACGACACGTCGCTTATAACCGACCTATGAGTCAGAACGGTGAATCGCTTATGATTTGAATCTAGGAGGCGTCCATGAACCTTTACAAGACCCTACACAAGAACCAGATCTAGGAGAAGACTGTGTACATACCCTTTGACTCGTTATAAATTTGTCAAACTTTGTCGAATACCCGGGTACACAACACTTCTCTTACAACCGACCTATGAGTCAGACTGTGAATCGGCTCATGGCTTTGGTCTAGGAGGCGTCTATGGACCCTCCCAAGACTCTACATAATAATCGGATCTAGGAAAAGACCCAAGACATACACTTTGACTCGTTTCAAATTTTTATAGTTTTGCTCAATACCCGGGTACACGATACGTCGCTTACAACCGACCTATGAGTCGGAACTGTAAATCGGCTTATGATTTGAATCTAGGAGATGTCCATGAACCCTTACAAGACCCTACGTAAGAACCAGATCTAAGAGAAGTCTGTATATATACCCTTTGACTCGTTACAAAATTTTCAAGTTTTGTCAAATACCCGGATACACAACACTTCTCTTACAACCGACCTATGAGTCAGACTATGAAAAGGCTCATGACTTCGGTCTAGGATCCGTCCATGGACCCTTCCAAGACACTACATAATAATGATCTAGGAAAAGACCCAAGACATACACTTTAACTCGTTTTAAATTTTTCTAGTTTTGCTCAATACTCGGGTACACGATACGTCGCTTACAACCGACCTATGAGTTAGATCGGTTAATCGGCTCATGATTTGAATCTAGGAGACGTCCATGGACCCTTCCAAGACCTTACACAAGAACGAGATCTTGGAGAAGGCCCTAGACATATCAATTGACTCATTCCAATTTTTTCTATTTTTTTCACAATACCCGGGTACACGACACGTCCCTTACAACCGACCTATGCGTCAAATCTGTGAATCGGTTCATGACTTGGGTCTGAGAGGCGTCTGTGGACCCTTCTAAGACCCTACTTAAAAAACGGATCTAGGAGAACGCCCAAGACATACCCTTTGATTCCTTCGAAAATTTTCAAGTTTTGCCCAATACACGGGTACACGACACGTCTCTTATAACCGACCTATGAGTCAGACTGTGAAGCGGCTTATGATTTAAATCTAGGAGGCGTCCATGAACCCTTACAAGATCCTACGCAAGAACCAGATGTAGGAAAAGTCTGTATATATACCCTTTGACTCGTTACAATTTTTCATGTTTTGTCAAATACCCGGGTACACTTCACTTCTCTTACAACCGACCTATGTGTCAGACTGTGAATCGGCTAATGACTTTGGTCTAGGAGGTGTCCATGGACCCTTCCAAGACTCTACATAAAATCGGATCTACGAGAAGGCCCTAAACATACACTTTGAATCGTTTCAAAATTTTCTAGTTTTGACCAGTACCCGGGTACACGACACGTCCTTTACAACCGACCTATGGGTCAGACCGGCGAATTAGCTTGTGACATGCTTAAGGAGACATCCAATTACACTTCCAAATCCATATGCAGGAACCAGATTTAGGAGAATTCGCTATACCTACCTTTTGGCTCGTTCCAAAATTATTATAGTTTTGCCCAATACCCGGGTACACGACAAGTCCCTTACAACCGACCTATGCGTCAGAACTTTGAATCGGCTCACGACTTGGGTCTGAGAGGCGTTTGTGGACCTTTACAAGACCATACGTAAGAATCTAATCTAGGAGAACGCCCTAGACATACCCTTTGATTCCTTCCAAAATTTTCAAGTTTTGCCCACTACCCGGGTACACGACACGTCGCTTATAACCGACCTATGAGTCAGAACTGTGAATCGGCTTATGATTTGAATCTAGGAGGCGTCCATGAACCTTTACAAGACCCTACGCAAGAACCAGATCTAGGAGAAGACTGTGTACATACCCTTTGACTCGTTACAAATTTGTCAAACTTTGTCGAATACCCGGGTACACAACACTTCTCTTACAACCGACCTATGAGTCAGACTGTGAATCGGCTCATGACTTTGGTCTAGGAGGCGTCTATGGACCCTTCCAAGACTCTACATAATAATCGGATCTAGGAAAAGACCCAAGACATACACTTTGACTCGTTTCAAATTTTTATAGTTTTGCTCAATACCCGGGTACACGATACGTCGCTTACAACCGACCTATGAGTCGGAACTGTAAATCGGCTTATGATTTGAATCTAGGAGACGTCCATGAACCCTTACAAGACCCTACGCAAGAACCAGATGTAGGAGAAATCTGTACATATACCCTTTGACTCGTTACAATTTTTTCAAGTTTTGTCAAATACCCGGGTACACAACACTTCTCTTACAACCGACCTATGAGTCAGACTATGAATCGGCTCATGACTTTCGTCTAGGAGAAGTCCATGGACCCTTCCAAGACTCTACACAAAAATTGGATGTAGGAGAAGGACCTAAACAGACACTTTGAATTGTTTCAAATTTTTATAGTTTTGACTAGTACCCGGGTACACGACATGTCCTTTACAACCGACCTGTGGGTCAGACCGGCGAATTAACTTGTGACATGCTTAAGGAGACATCCAATTACACTTCCAAATCCATATGCAAGAACCAGATTTAGGAGAATTCCCTATACCTACCTTTTGGCTCGTTCCAAAATTATTATAGTTTTGCCCAATACCCGGGTACACGACAAATCACTCACAACCGACCTATGCGTCAGACGTGTGAATCGGCTCATGACTTAGGTCTGAGAGGCGTTTGTGGATCCTTCCAAGACTCTACACAAGAATCGGATATAGGAGAACGCCCTAGACATACCCTTTGATTCCTTCCAAAATTTTCAAGTTTTGCCCAATACCCGGGTAAATGACACGTTGCTTATAACCGACCTATGAGTCAGAACTGTGAATCGGCTTATGATTTGAATCTAGGAGGCGTTCATGAACCCTTACAAGACTTTACGCAAGAACCAGATCTAGGAGAAGTCTGTGTACACACCCTTTAACTCGTTACAAATTTGTAAAGTTTTGTCAAATACCCGGGTACACAGCACTTCTCTTACAACCGACCTATGAGTGAGACTGTGAATCGGCTCATGACTTTGGTCTAGGAGGTGTATATGGACCCTTCCAAGACTCTACATAAGAATCGGATCTAGGAGAAGGCCCTAGACATACACTTTGACTCATTTCAAATTTTTCTAGTTTTGACCAATACCCGGGTAAACGACAAGTCCCATACAACCGACCTATGCGTTAGACCTGTTAACCAGCTCATGACTTGGGTCTCAAAGGCGTCTGTGGACCTTTCCAAAACCCTACGTAAGAGCTGGATCTAGGAGAACACCCTAAACACACCCTTTGATTCCTTCCAAATTTTTCAAGTTTTGCCCAATACGCACTTCGTTTAAAACCGATCTATGAGTTAGACCTTTAAATCGTCTCATGACTTGGGTCTAGGAGGTGTTCATGTACCCTTCCAAGACTCTACGCAAGAACCGGATCTAAGAGAAGGCCCTAGGAATATCAATTGACTCGTTCCAACTTTTTCTATTTTTGCACAATACCCGGGTACACAACACGTCCTTTACAACCGACGTGTGGGCCAGACCGTCGAATTAGCTTGTGACATGGTTAAGGAGACATCCCATAACACTTTCAAAGCCATATGCATGAACCAGATTTAGGAGAATTCCCTATACCTACCTTTTGGCTCGTTTCAAATTTTTTTTTGTTTTACCCAATACCCGAGTACACGACAAGTCCCTTACAACCGACCTATGCGTCAGATCTGTGAATCGGCTCATGACTTGGGTCTGAGAGGCGTCTGTGGACCCTTCCAAGACCCTACGTAAGAGCCGAATCTTGGAGACCGCCCTAGACATACCCTTTGATTCCTTCCAAAATTTTCAAGTTTTGCCCAATACCGGGTACACAACACGTCGCTTATAACCGACCTATGAGTCGGAACTGTGAATCGACTTATGATTTGAATCTAGGAGCCGTACATGAACCCTTACAAGACCCTACGCAAGAACCAGATTTAGGAGAAGTCTGTATATGTACCCTTTAACTCGTTACAAAATTTTCAAGTTTTGTAAAACACCCGGGTACAAAGCACTTCTCTTACAACAGACCTATGAGTCAGATTGTGAATCGGCTCATGACTTTGGTCTATGAGGTGTCCATGGACCCTTCCAAAACTCTACATAATAATCGGATCTAGGAAAAGACCCAAGACATACACTTACTCGTTTCAAATTTTTATAGTTTTGCCCAATACCCGGGTTCACGATACGTCGCTTACAACCGACCTATGAGTTTGATCGGTTAATCGGCTCATGATTTGAATCTAGGAGACGTCCAGGGACCCTTCCAAGACCTTACACAAGAACCAGATCTTGGAGAAGGTCCTATATATACCCTTTAACTCGTTACATATTTTTATAGTTTTTCCTAATACCCGGGTACACGCACTTCGTTTAAACTGACATATGAGTAATACCTTTGAATCAGCTCATGACTTGGGTCTAGTAGGCGTTAATGAACCGTCCAAGACTTTACGCAAGAACCGGATCTAGGAGAAGGCCCTAGACATATCAATTGACTCGTTCCAATTTTTTCTATTTTTGCACAATACCCGGGTACACGACACGTCATTTACAACCGTTCTATGGTTCATACCGGCGAATTAGCTTTTGATATGGTTAAGGAGACATATTTTTATAGTTTTTCGCACTTCGTTTAAAACTGACATATGAGTAATACCTTTGAATCAGCTCATGACTTGGGTCTAGTAGGCGTTAATGTACCCGTCCAAGACTTTACGCAAGAACCGGATCTAGGAGAAGGCCCTAGACATATCAATTGACTCGTTCCAATTTTTTCTATTTTTGCACAATACCCGGGTACACGACACGTCCTTTACAACCGTTCTATGGTTCATACCGGCGAATTAGCTTTTGACATGGTTAAGGAGACATCTCATGACACTTCCAAAGCCACATGCAGGAACTTGATTTAGGAGAATTCCCTATATCTACCTTTTGGCTCGTTCAAAAATTTTATAATTTTGCCCAATACCCGGGTACACGACAAGTCCCTTACAACCGGCCTATGTGTCAGACTAGTGAATCGGCTCATTACTTGGGTCTGAGATTCGTCTGTGGACCCTTCCAAGACCCTAGTTAAGAACCGTATCTAGAAGAACGTCCTCGACATACCCTATGATTACTTCCAAAATTTTCACGTTTTGCCCAATACCTGGGTATACGACACGTCGCTTATAACCGACCATTGAGTTAGAACTGTGAATCAGCTTATGATTTGAATCCAGGAGGCGTCCATGAACCCTTACAAGACTTTACGCAAGAACCAGATCTAGGAGAAATCTGTATATATGCCCTTTGACTCGTTACAAATTTTTCAAGTTTTGTCAAATACCCGGGTACACAGCACTTCTCTTTCAACCGATCTATGAGTCAAACTAGTGAATCGGCTCATGACTTGGGTCTGAGATGCGTATGTGGACCCTTCCAAGACCCTTAGTAAGAACCGGATCAAGGAGAACGCCCTAGACATACCCTTTGATTCCTTCAAAAATTTTCAAGTTTTGCCCAATAACCGGGTACACGGCACGTCGCTTATAACCGACCATTGAGTTAGACTGTGAATCGGCTCATGACTTTGGTCTAGGAGGTGTATATGGACCCTTCCAAGACTCTACACAAGAATCGGATCTAGGAGAAGTCTGTATATATATCCTTTGACTCGTTACAAATTTTTCAAGTTTTATCAAATACCCGGGTACACAGCATTTCCCTTACAACCGACCTATGAGTCAGACTGTGAATACCCGGGTACACAGCATTTTTCAAGTTTTGTCAAATGCCCGGGTACACAGTATTTTTCAAGTTTTGAATCTATGAGGCATCCATGAACCCTTACAAGACCTTACACAAGAACCAGATCTTGGAGAAGGCCCTATACATACCCTTTAACTTGTTAAATTTTTTTATAGTTTTGCCGAATACTCGGGTACATGCACTTCATTTAAAACAGTCCTATAAGTCAGACCTTTGAATCGGCTCATGACTTGGGTCTAATAGGCGTTCATGAACCCTTCCAAGACTATACGTAAGAATCAGAACTAGGGAAGGCCCTAGATATATCAATTGACTCGTTCCAATTTTTTCTATTTTTGCGCAATACCCGGGTCGGCTCCTATGCCGCTAGCTATGCCCTGCTTGGTCCCCTGGCACGGTGCATTATATCCTCGCGTTCTACCGTTCATTCTTTTTCTTTCTCTTGCCGGTGGCGGAGCAAGGATTTTAGCATGTTATCCAGTTCTTCAGTAAGCGGAAGGGGGGGAACCGTGGTATATACCTGTGGGGAAGGCATGAGAGGGCTTGGAATGAATTCTTTGAGGGAGAGTACTGAATTAGAATGAGAGGTTCACCACCACATCATTGCATGCAAGGGGAGATAGATAGCAGCTACCTAACTTTTAAGCCCTTCACCAATCAAGGTCTTTCATGGGTCAGACCGGCGAATAAGCTTGTGACATGGTTAAGGAGACATCCCATGACATTTCCAAATCCATATGCAGGAACCAGATTTAGGAGAACTCCATATACCTACCATTTGGCTCGTTCCAAAATTTTTATAGTTTTGCCCAATACCCGGGTACCACGACAAGTCCCTTACAACCGACCTATGTGTCAGACCTGAGAATCGGCTCATGACTTGGGTCTGAGATGCGTATGTGGACCCTTCCAAGACCCTAAGTAAGAACCGGATCAAGGAGAACGCCCTAGACATACCCTTTGATTCCTTCAAAAATTTTCAAGTTTTGCCCAATACCCGGGTACACGGCACGTCGCTTATAACCGACCATTGAGTTAGAACTGTGAATCAGCTTATGATTTGAATCCAGGAGGCGTCCATGAACCCTTTCAAGACTTTACGCAAGAACCAGATCTAGGAGAAGTCTGTGTATATGCCCTTTGACTCGTTACAAATTTTTCAAGTTTTGTCAAATACCCGGGTACACAGCACTTCTCTTACAACCGATCTATGAGTCAGACTAAGAATCGGCTCATGACTTTGGTCTAGGAGGCGTCTCTGGACCCTTCCAACACTCTACACAAGAATCGGATCTAGGAGAAGGCCCTAGACTTACACTTTGACTCGTTTCAAATTTTTATCGTTTTGCCCAATACAGGGTACACGACAAGTTCCTTACAACCAACGTATGCGTCAGACCTGTGAATCGGCTCATGACTTGGGTCTGAGAGGCGTCTGTGGACCCTTCCAAGACCCTACGTAAGAACCGGATCTAGGAGAACGCCCTGGACACACCCTTTGATTCCTTCCAAAAATTTTCAAGTTTTGCCCAAAACCCGGGTACACGACATGTTGCTTATAACCGACCTATGAGTCAGAACTGTGAATCGGCTTATTATTTTAATCTAGGAGGCGTCTATGGACCCTTAAAAGACCCGACGCAAGAACAAGATCTAGGAGAAGTCTATATGTATATACCCTTTGACTCGTTACAAATTTTTCAAGTTTTTTCAAATACCCGAGTACATAGTACTTCCCTTACAACCGACCTATGAGTCAGACTGTGCGTGTACCCGGGTATTAGGAAAAACTATAAAAATATGTAACGAGTTAAAGGGTATGTATAGGACCTTCTCCAAGATCTGGTTCTTGCCTTGGAAGGGTCCATGGACGTCTCCTAGATACAAATCATGAGCCGATTAACAGATCAAACTCATAGGTCGGTTGTAAGCGACGTATCGTGAACCGGGTATTGGGCAAAACTAGAAAAATTTGAAACGAGTAAGTGTATGTCTAGGGCCTTTTCCTTGATCCGATTATTATGTAGAGTCTTGGAAGGGTCCATGGACGCCTCATAGACCAAAGTCATGAGCCGATTCACAGTCTGACTCACAGGTCTGTTGTAAGAGAAGTGTTGTGTGCCCGGGTATTTGACAAAACTTGAAAATTTTGTAACGTATTTGACAAAACTTGAAAATTTTGTAACGAGTTAAAGGGCATATATACAGACTTCTCCTAAATCTGGTTCTTGCGTAGGGTCTTGTAAAGGTTCTAGGGCGGTCTCCAAGATCCAGCTCTTACGTAGGTCTTGGAAGGGTCCACAGACGCCTCTCAGACCCTAGTCATGAGCCGATTCATAGGTCTGACGCATATGTCGGTTGTAAAGGACTTGTCGTGTACTCGGGTATTGGGTAAAACAATAAAAAATTTGAAACGAGCCAAAAGGTAGGTATAGGGAATTCTCCTAAATCTGGTTCATGCATATGGCTTTGGAAGTGTTATGGGATGTCTCCTTAACCATGTCACAAGCTAATTCGCCGGTCTGACCCATAGGTCGGTTGTAAAGGACGTGTCGTGTACCCGGGTGTTGTGCAAAAATAGAAAAAGTTGGAACGCGTCAATTGATATGCCTAGGGCCTTCTCTTAGATCTGGTTCTTGCGTAGAGTCTTGGAAGGGTCCATAGACCCTTCCTAGATTAAAATAATAAGCCGATTCACAGTTCTGACTCATAGGTCGGTTATAAGCGACATGTCGTGTACCCGGGTTTTGGGCAAAACTTGAAAATTTTTGGAAGGAATCAAAGGGTATGTCCAGGGCGTTCTCCTAGATCCGGTTCTTATGTAGGGTCTTGGAACGGTCCACAGACGCCTCTTAGACCCAAGTCATGAGCCGATTCACAGGTCTGACGCATACGTCGGTTGTAAGGGACTTGTCGTGTACTCGGTATTGGGCAAAACTATAAAAATTTGAAACGAGTCAAAGGGTATGTCTAGGGCCTTCTCCTAGATTCGATTCTTGTGTAGAGTGTTGGAAGGGTCCATAGATGCCTCCTAGACCAAAGTCATGAGCCGATTCTTAGTCTAACTCACAGATCGGTTGTAAGAGAAGTGTTGTGTAACCGGGTATTTGACAAAACTTGAAAAATTTGTAACGAGTCAAAGGGCATATACACAGACTTCACATAGATCTGGTTCTTGCGTAAAGTCTTGTAAGGGTTCATGGACGCCTCCTGGATTCAAATTATAAGCTGATTCACAGTTCTAACTCAATGGTCGGTTAGAAGCGACGTGCCGTGTACCCGGGTATTGGGCAAAACTTGAAAATTTTTGAAGGAATCAAAGGCTATGTCTAGGGCGTTCTCCTTGATCGGTTCTTACTTAGGGTCTTGGAAGGGTCCACATACGCATCTCAGACCCAAGTCATGAGCCGATTCACAGGTCTGACGCATAGGTCGGTTGTAATGGACTTGTCGTGTACCCGGGTATTGGGCAAAACTATAAAAATTTTGGAACGAGCCAAATGGTAGGTATATGGAGTTCTCCTAAATCTGGTTCCTGCATATGGATTTGGAAATGTCATGGGATGTCTCCTTAACCATGTCACAAGCTAATTCGCCGGTCTGACCCATAGCTCGGTTGTAAAGGACGTGTCGTGTACCCGGGTATTGTGCAAAAATAGAAAAAATTGGAACGAGTCAATTGATATGTCTAGGGTCTTCTCCTAGATCCGGTTCTTACGTATAGTCTTGGAAGGGTTCATGAACGCCTATTAGACCCAAGTCATTAGCCGATTCAAAGGTCTGACTTATAGGACGGTTTTAAACGAAGTGCATGTACCCGGGTATTCAGCAAAACTATAAAAATTTTTAACAAGTTAAAGGGTATGTATAGGGCCTTCTCCAAGATCTGGTTCTTGTGTAAGGTCTTGGAAGGGTCAACGTACGTCTCCAAGATTAAAATCATGAGCCGATTAATAGGTCTAACTCATAGATCGGTTGTAAACGACGTGTCGTGTACCCGGGTATTGGTCAAAATTAGAAAAAATTGAAACGAGTCAAAGTGTATGTCTAGGGCCTTTTCCTAGATCCGATTATAATGTATAGTCTTGGAAGGGTCCATGGACGCCTCCTAGACCAAAGTCTTGAGCCGATTCACAGTTTGTCTCATAGGTCGGTTGTAAGGGAAATGCTGTGTACCCGGGTATTTGACAAAACCTGAAAAATTTGTAACGAGTCAAAGGATATATATACAGACTTCTCCTAGATCTGGTTTTTGTGTGGGGTCTTGTAAGGGTTCATGGATGCCTCATAGATTCAAATAATAAGCCGATTCACAGTTCCGACTCGTAGGTCGGTTATAAGCGATGTGTCGTGTACCCGGGTATTGGGCAAAACTTGAAAATTTTGAAAGAAATCAAAGGGTATGTCTAGGGCGTTCTCCTAGATCTGGTTCTTACGTAGGGTCTTGGAAGGTCTACAGACGCCTCTCAGACCCAAGTTATGAGCCGATTCACATGTCTGATGCATAGGTTGGTTTTAAGGGACTTATCGTGTGTAGAGTCTTGAAAGGGTCATAGATGCCTCGTAGACCAAAGTCATGAGCTGATTCACAGTCTGACTCATAGGGCGGTTGTAAGAGAGTGTTGTGTACCCGGGTATTTGGAAAAACTTGAAAAATTTTTAGCGAGTCAAAGGGTATATATACAGACTTCTCCTAGATCTGGTTTTTGCATAGGGTCTTGTAAGGGTTCATGGACGCCCTTTAGATTCAAATCATAAGCTGATTCACAGGTCGGCTATTAGCGACGTGTTGTATACCCGGGTATTGGGCAAAACGTGAAAAATTTTGAAGTAATCAAAGGGTATGTCGAGGACGTTCTTCTAGATACGGTTCTTAACTAGGGTCTTCGAAGGGTCCACAGATGACTCTCAGACCCAAGTAATGAGCCGATTCACTAGTCTGACGCATAGGTCGGTTGTAAGGGATTTGTCGTGTACCCGGGTATTGGGCAAAATTATAAAATTTTTGAACGAGCCAAAAGGTAGGTATAGGGAATTCTCCTAAATCTAGTTCCTGCATATGGCTTTGGAAGTGTCATGGGATGTCTCCTTAACCGTGTCAAAAGCTAATTTGCCGGTATGAACCATAGAACGGTTGTAAAGGACGTGTCGTGTACCCGGATATTGTGCAAAAATAGAAAAAATTGGAACGAGTCAATTGATATGTCTAGGGCCTTCTCCTAGATCCGGTTCTTGCGTAAAGTCTTGGAAGGGTACATTAACGCCTACTAGACCCAAGTCATGAGCCGATTCAAAGGTATTACTCATATGTCGGTTTTATTACGAAGTGCATTTACCAGGGTATTAGGAAAAACTATAAAAATATGTACGAGTTAAAGGGTATGTATAGGACCTTCTCCAAGATCTGGTTCTTGTGTAAGGTCTTGAAGGGTCCATGGACGTCTCCTAGATTCAAATCATGAGCCGATTGACAGGTCAAACTCATAGATCGGTTGTAAGCGACGTATCGTGAACCCGGGTATTGGGCAAAACTAGAAAAATTGAAACGAGTAAGTGTATGTCTAGGGCCTTTTCCTTGATCCGATTATTATGTAGAGTCTTGGAAGGGTCCATGGACGCCTCATAGACCAAAGTCATGAGCCGATTCACAATGTGACTCATAGGTCTGTTGTAAGAGAAGTGCTGTGTACCCGGGTATTTGACAAAACTTGAAAATTTTGTAACTAGTTAAAGGGTACATATACAGACTTCTCCTAAATCTGGTTCTTGCGTAGGGTCTTGTAAGGGTTCATGTACAGCTCCTAGATTCAAATCATAAGCCGATTCACAGTTCCGACTCATAGGTCGGTTATAAGCGACGTGTCGTGTACCCGGTATTGGGCAAAACTTGAAAATTTTGGAAGGAATCAAAGGGTATGTCTAGGGCGGTCTCCAAGATCCGGCTCTTACGTAGGGTCTTGGAAGGGTCCACAGATGCCTCTCAGACCCAAGTCATGAGGCGATTCACAGATCTGACACATAGGTCGGTTGTAAGGGACTTGTCGTGTACTCGGGTATTGGGTAAAACAATAAAAAATTTGAAACGAGCCAAAAGGTAGGTATAGGGAATTCTCCTCAATTTGGTTCATGCATATGGCTTTGGAAGTGTTATGGGATGTCTCCTTAACCATGTCACAAGCTAATTCGCCGGTCTGACCCATAGGTCGGTTGTAAAGGACGTGTCGTGTACCCGGGTATTGTGCAAAAATAGAAAAAGTTGAAACGAGTCAATTGATATTCCTAGGGCCTTCTCTTAGATCTGGTTCTTGCGTAGAGTCTTGGAAGGGTACATGAACGCCTCCTAGACCCAAGTCATGAGACGATTTAAAGGTCTAACTCATAGATCGGTTTTAAACGAAGTGCGTATTGGGCAAAACTTGAAAAATTTGGTAGGAATCAAAGGGTTTGTCTAGGGTGTTCTCCTAGATCCGGCTCTTACGTAAGGTTTTGGAAAGGTCCACAGACGCCTTTGAGACCCAAGTCATGAGCCGGTTAACAGGTCTAACGCGTAGGTCAGTTGTATGGGACTTATCGTTTACCCGGGTATTGGTCAAAACTAGAAAATTTTGAAATGAGTCAAAGTGTATGTCTAGGGCCTTCTCCTAGATCCGATTCTTGTGTAGAGTCTTGGAAGGGTCCATATACGCCTCCTAGACCAAAGTCATGAGCCGATTCACAGTCTCACTCATAGGTCGGTTGTAAGAGAAGTGTTGTGTACCCGGGTATTTGAGAAAACTTGACAAATTTGTAACGAGTTAAAGAGTATGTACACAGACTTCTCCTAGATCTGGTTCTTGCATAGGGTGTTGTAAGGGCTCATGAACGCCTCCTAGATTCAAATCATAAGGCGATTCACAGTTCAGACTCATAGGTCGGTTATAAGTGACGTGTCTTGTACCCGGGTATTGGGCGAAACTTGAAAATTTTGCAAGGAATCAAAGGGTATGTCTAGGGCATTCTCCTATATCCGATTCTTGTGTAGAGTCTTGGAATGGTCCAGAAACGCTTCTCAGACCCAAGTCATGAGCTGATTCACAGGTCTGACGCATAGGTCGGTTATGAGGGACTTGTCGTGTACCCGGGTATTGGGCAAAACTATAATAATTTTGGATCGAGCCAAAAAGTTGGTATAGAGTTCTCCTAAATCTGGTTCCTGCATATGGATTTGGAAGTGTAATTGGATGTCTCCTTAAGCATGTCTCAAGTTAATTCGCCGGTCTGACCCACAGTTCGGTTGTAAAGGACGTGTCGTGTATCCGGGTACTGGTCAAAACTATAAAACATTGAAACAATTCAAAGTGTCTGTTTAAGGCCTTCTCCTATATCCGATTTTTGTGTAGGGTCTTGGAAGGGTCCATGGACGCCTCCTAGACCAAAGTCATGAGCCGATTCACAGTCTGACTCATAGGTCGGTTGTAAGAGAAGTGGTGTGTACCCGGGTATTTGACAAAACTTGAAAAAATTGTAACGAGTCAAAGGGTATATGTGCAGACTTCTCCTACATCTGGTTCTTGCGTAGGGTCTTGTAAGGGTTCATGGACGCCTCCGATTTAGGGTTTGGGGTTTGGGTTTGGGGTTTGGGGTTTGGTTAGGTTAGGGTTTGGGTTCGG